>JARQZJ010000063.1:0-1200000 GCA_030704895.1 Henosepilachna vigintioctopunctata | reverse complement strand
TCTTCCAAATGGTCAAGCGTTTGTGGCTTATCCGCATAGACGAATGACTTAGTCAATACAATGATTAAAAAATACATAGCCCCACAGAAAGTAGTCTAGCGGTGTTAAATCACAAGATCTTGGAGGCCAATTCACAGGACCAAAACGTGAAATTAGGCGGTCACCAAACGTGTCTTTCAATGAATCGATTGTGGCACGAGCTGTGTGACATGTTGCGCCGTCTTGTTGAAACCACAGCTCCTGGACATCATAGTTGTTCAATTGAGGAATGAAAAAGTTAGTAATCTTGGCTCTATACCGATCACCATTGACTGTAACGCTCTGGCCATCATCGTTTTTGAAGAAGTACGGACCAATGATTCCACCAGCCCATAAAGCTCACCAAACAGTCAGTTTTTCTGGATATAACGGTGTTTACACTTATATATACTTTACACGGTGTATACACTTGAGGATTATCTTCACTCTGAATGCGGCAGTTTTGTTTGCTGACGTAGCCATTCAACCAGAACTGCGCTTCATCGCTAAACAAAATTCACTTATGAAAATCGGGAACAACGGCAATCTCATTTTGGGCCCATTCGACCAATCTACGCCTTACTTGATGATGGTTTGGCAATTCATGATGAATTTCCAAACCAAACTGAGAATAAATCACTTCTCACCTGTTAAATCGGTCGCCATCTTCAACAGTATTGCCAACTTAAAGTTCTATACCTCTAAAAAAACACCCGTTAGTATACATTTAATATTGAATATTTATAAGTGCGATATATATATATATATATATATATATATATATATATATATATATATATATATATATATATGAATACTTATATTTTTTTTGAACAAATCTACTATAATAAAATGAATTCTAGTTCCCGTTATCGTGCTCATATCACCGCACTTGTAAATATTTAGTATTGCAGTATACTATATCTTAATTTCGATATTCACGATATTTCTTCACGAATTATTCAAAAGAATATTATAGCAGAGCTGGCTATGTGAAACATGAACAATGTGGTGTCTCCATTATCTTTCATGTAGAGAATATCGAAATTGGTGCCTACATTTATTCGAAACGCAAGGCATAAGTCAAATGCCATTTTTCAGTAGTTAATCTACTTTTCAGAAGACAAAATACTCCTTGTATAATAGGTGTACATAGATTGATTGATATAAACTCTTCTACTTTGTGATGGTATTGTCCAAAAAAAAACTGTTGATATTCTTGTCAATTAGGAATTACCTAAGGAATGTTAATATAATAGAAAATAAAGCTCATAGACTGATGATAACTTGAGAACACAGACGAACTTCCACCATGCAGCTGGATGTCTGTTGGCGTTAGACAATACCAATCTAGTGTCGAAACACCCAATTTAGCGAAAATGTGTCCTTTAATTCACATAGCAATAAACAGAATATGATTTCATATTCTGTATACACAACTGTCAACGGAAACACAACCTATCATTTTCGATAGTGAATATTTTGTGTGTTTACAAGAACATCGAATTTGCTGGAAATACCATACATCTTCTTTCATCTCATTATGGAATTCATCCCTGGCAAGCATCCAAACAATGCAGTCACGATTTTTTCAAAAAGCACCAAGGCCCTATTTCTTCAAAATACTGGAAACATTTAGTGAACTATTCACGTGAGCTCCCTCTATCTAAGAAACTAGATTAACTCTCGAATATAGTAAGACAATATATATACATATATAATATTCATATATATATATATATATATATATATATATATATATATATATATATATATATATATATATATATATATATATATATATATATATATATATATATATATATATATATATATATTTTTAGCAGCAATAACAGGCCTATTTTAATGTGAAAAACTTTATTTTCGTTGACGTTTCGTTGTACCTATATCACAACTTTGTCAAAACTTTTGACAAAAATTTCATCAGTTTTGACAAAGTTGTGATATACAATGAAACGTCAACGAAAATAAAGTTTTTCACATTAAAAAATGCCTGTTATTGCTAAAAACATTGAGAATAAACTATCCTAAAAGGCAATAAATCAGAGGTAATAATAAAAACTTGTCTAACTGACAACAATTCTTTATTCGACTAGTTTCGCCTTTTACAGCATTATCAAGAATGATAAGAGTCGAATATTAGTGATATATATATATATATATATATATATATATATATATATATATATATATATATATATATATATAATAGAATAGAATAAGCTTTATTTTCATAAATAAAAAGAAAAATAAAATACATTTCACCTTAATAAGAAAAACGTCAAAGAAAACAAATATGTGCCACTATGTGGGTAGCTTACAAAAAATAAAAAATTCGTTCAAGGAATACGATTCACAACTTAATATTAATTTATATATTTTTTTTGAATACACTATATTCACTAATTTTTTGAAAATGGCCAGGTAGACAATTGAATAGTTTCATGACCATGTAAAGTGAATTTTGTTCATATAAACTACTGCTATGAATAGGATACATAAACGGAAAAACTTTTCGGGTATTATTTAGATTCCTATAGTTCTTAAAATACTGAGGATTCTGGTTAAAAATAATAGGAGTCTGTAAATATAAAGGCCATACATAGTTAAGAAACCCATACCTTCAAACTTTCCCCGACAAGAGTCTCTGCACCCAATATTCGGCATAACCCTAAGCACCGACTTTTGAATTAGAAATAAGGTATGCGCGGCTGAGGAGCCACCCCAAAAAATTATACCATAGGATATCAAGGACTGAAAATTTTAAAGATAAATCAGCTTCAAAACCTTAACTGAGACCTAATATATATATATATATATATAATTTCTCTTCTATATTATTTCTATATATATGAATTCTCAGAAAGATTTACGGACCAATAAATAGAAACTGTATTTGGATGAAGAGACCTCAAAATGAACTGTATCTAAAGAGAAATACGATAACGGAAGAAATCAGAAAACGACGAGCAAAGTTCTATGCACATGTCTACAGAATGAAACAGTCTAGAATACCGAAGAAACTACTCAATATAATTATGAATAGTAAATGCGGAACAGAGTGGCTAAAAGAGGTCCAAGAGGATCTACAACAGATCAATATAAAAAATCTCGAAGATCGCACTGAATGCCGCTATAAAATCGCACATATAAAGTTTGAGCAAAGAGTAAATCGTCAACCTGGAGTAAAGTGGACAGATGAACGGAAGAAAGAGCATTCAGAGAGGATGAAGCGTTTTTGGGAGGCAAAAAAGATGAAGCAAAATTCCTAATGATTGCGAATTCAAGTTCAGTCGCTCTCCTCATGGGGAACAATCGAAATAATAATAATAATAATATATATATATATATATATATATATATATATATATATATATATATATATATATATATGAATATTAGAAAACAATCAGTGGAATATCTTAGCGAAGATATATGATCGATGTGATATTCACATGATAATGTTAGAGAATATTGATATCCAATGATTTTTAAGTGACTCACATTTAATAAGTACAATTTTCAATTTTAATAAGTAAAACATAGAAAAACTTCAAAATTGTTGAATATATGGAGCATGTTCTGACCAGCAATATCGAGAATTAAAAGCAGTACACCAAATAAAAACCCAAAAATAATATCAAATTTCACGTGCAAATCGAAAAATTCAGCTCATAGGTGGGTTTTATGGTTAGTTTTTAATTTAGGCTAAATGAATACGTATCTAAGAAATATCTATGAAATAATAAATATTCAATGTTGGGCATTTAACAAATTCCAATCATTTCCTTGTATGCAATATTAATTACCTACAGGTGTTCATTTTAGTCATGAATATTCAAACTATATAGCTCAGAAGGTGTGCAAAAATATTTATGACATATTCTTCGTGAACCTGTTTCACATTGGGCAATTTTCTATCGTTACGAATATTCTTTATATTTTACCTTGTTTCATTTTTCTGTCGAATTAGTATCAACTTTGATGTAGAGATCCTTTTTCTGAATATTTATATCTTTGGGTTACTGAACTGAAATGATTCGAGTTCAGTAACTATAAATTTATTGGAGGAATTAATTCAGCGGTGAAAGCTTAATATAAAAAAGTTCAGGCTATGAATGTTGGGCAACATACCTCGCCATAGTCGTCCTTGAGGGTCAATAACCCTATTCTATTGGTTATTATACCTTATTTAATCATGTGAGCATATGAATCAGACCCGAACTATGTAATATAATTCTAGTCAATATCAGACGACTAAGTGAATAATGGTACTAATGCACACAAATCATTTTATTCTATAAATACATTTAGCCTGTATATAAATACAATTCGTTTAAAGAACTTTGAAAAGTTATAAACGAATCTATGAAAACTACTTGTCTACTGAATCACTTTACCTATATTTATATTATTCTTGCTGACCCGGCGAACTTTGTACGCCCATACGTTATTTTCGTGAATATTTTGGAAAATCCTGAAAGATGTGTAGGTACTACCAACTATTTATATTTTCACTATTTTTCCATGGCGTAAAGAAATGGAGTAACAATTGCAGTGACAACGATCAGCTGGATTATCAATAATTCCATATATTTTACGAGTACGAGTTATAACACGTTTGATGTATCGAAACTGATTAACCTTTCAGTTTTCTAGTTGAACTAGGGGTTCTCAATTTCGCAATTTTTTTCGCAATTTCAGCGGGTACTTTTTCTTTATATCTCTTCATCAATAAGGCACATGTATGAAAAAGGCTAAAGTCTGTAATTTCGTTGAAAATCTGAATATATTTCTTTTTTGAACACTTCATTTAAATAGATTTTTCGTCGTCATAATATCATAGTTATTACACGTTTAAAATAATATTTTGAATCGTGATTTATGACAGTTTCTTATCAAGAACAATGAATAACATGAACTTTAAAATCTATATACGAGTATATAAGTACATCAACACACATGATATCGCCTTTTGCTGTTGCTACTCTGAACTAACCGTGATGTGCATTGATAAATTCAGTATTTTCACATTCTCTTTGTAAATAAATAATAATTTATCATTTTATATATTTTATACTTCATCAAAATAAATCCGACCGAAGCATGTTTTAAACGATATTCAGTTTTTGTCCTCTTTGACGATTTTGCAGCACGCATTCTGTCAATATTATGTCAAATGTTGAGAGTTTGTATTGGTCAAATGCGCTAAGTTTACATTAGAAAATTTAATATGGTGGTAAAGTCTTTCTTTATAAAGCATACAAAAAAGAATTATCGAAATCAGTCCAGCTGTTCAAGCGCAATGCCGTTACCAGGGGAAATAAGGATTCATTTATATATTATATATATATATATATATATATATATATATATATATATATATATATATATATATATATATATATATATATATATATATATATATATATATATATATATATATATATATATATATATATCCTGCAAGGAGTGTTGCCGTGTATTACCAAATCGTGAATTTTGAGTATTCCTTGGGCTTTGGGCAAAAAATTAAAAGGGCAATTAATAAAATCAAAGTCAATCGTTACATACATCTTAATTTCGAACCTTGAGCAGTTCTTCTTCAGGATGTTCTAAAATGGAACTCAATGATCTATTCTTTAAAAAAACTTTGAACAAATTGGACAAAGGAAAACGTGTGAGATTCGCAAAATATTGATATAAATTTATAGGTTGCGCAACATAGACTATCTGTCTTAAGTCATAGAAACATTGTCCGACAACTGGAAGAAGAAAACATCAGTGACCCAGGTAAAAGCATATACAAACACAATTATTTATGAATTGGTCTCATCAATTAATCGCGGTAGGTCAACTAGGTCTAAGGACATAAATAACTCTATATGTTACTTAGAATGTTGATGTCAGTCTTTTTGAGTCTTGTTTAGATGTAAGTAGAAGAAAGAATTACATTGAGATGTACCTTAATTTATATATATATATATATATATATATATATATATATATATATATATATATATATATATATATATATATATATATATATATATATATATATATATATATATCTAGCTACTATTGCGCTTTTTAATCACTTGTGGTATTTGTCGGAAGAGCTGTTTTTAGCAATATCAGGCAATTTCCAATGTCAAAAATGAAAAAAGTATCCCAATACTAACAAGTCAACCCTTGCATCTTAAAAGTAAATCATTCAGATTATTTTATTTCATAGCATCAACAAAAATTGTGTAATATTTTTAAGACCTGGTTGAAAAAATAAAGGATTCTTTGATAATTTAAATATATATATATATATATATATATATATATATATATATATATATATATATATATATATATATATATATATATATATATATATATATATATATATATATATATATATATATATATATATATATATATATATATATATATATATATATATATATATATATATATATATATATATATATATATATATATATATATATATATATATATATATATATATATATATAAACTTTCCAATGTCTTTGATAATTTAAATGAAACTACTAGTTTATCATCAAAATTCGACATAAAATATTGTCATGCTTTTCAATTAATTATAGTGAAAATCAGAAAGCTACTTAGTTTTATTTAAATTATGTATTTAGATTTTCATCGCGTATCGGCTCAATCGATTAATGATTAAAAACTTCATTTTCGTTGACATTTCCTTGTATATCACAACCTTGTCAAAACTAATGAATAATTGATTTTCATGAATTACTGTAGATAACAAAATGTCAAACTTATTTGTTCAAAAAAATTAATTTGGGTTTTTGTTTTTTTTAGTATTCAGAGGAATATTTCTGGCTTATCATTCGCTTCGGAAGTTTTAGTCTTCTTCACCATGAGGAGACCTCTGAAGAACTCATGGTGAGCCAGGTGATTCTAATGAGTGTGATTCATATATACATATATATATATATATATATATATACGTACATATAATTACACATAGTTGAGTTATATATACTTATCCAGAATATGTTTATATATAACGAATGTCTGTGATCAGTATTAATATTGTTGAATCTAATTCGGGTTATATTTTTGGTTATAGCATTGGCTTTTAACTGATTTTCGTAAAAGTTGTTCGACATACGATTTATGTGGTCCCTAATGGTGGCTATTTTGGCTAGGTCGTGGAGTTCGTCTATACGAGTGTATATATCTTGGTTTGCAATTAACCTCAACTTTTTGTTTTGAAAAGGGTTCACTAACTGCATCCGGACCGCCGACTCCTCAGAACTTTTCGAACATTTCAGAACATCGTGAATTGAAATAATTTCTTGAAGAAGTTAATGCACAATATGACGATCTACTGATGCATAACAATGTGAGATGGTTAAGTAAAGGCTGCTTATTAGAAAGGTACTTAATCCTTTGAGAGCACATGAAGCCATTTATTTCCAATAGTGATCAGACTTCAGCAAACGCCTACTTAAGTTTTCTAAACGAAATAGAAAATGTAGCTGTCATTGCTTTTTTGACGAATATTTTTAAACATATCAATGACCTTAACCTTAAACTTCAAGGCAAGGGAAAGCTTATAAATATATATATATATATATATATATATATATATATATATATATATATATATATATATATATATATATATATATATATATATATATATATATGGGAACTCATGTCAGAAATGAGAAGTTTTTCGCGGAAACTAGATCTCTTTATTAATGATCTTGGTAATGAATGTTTACACTTCTCCAATTTAAATAAAATAATCAGCAGTGACAATGAGATTGACATCGGCCAATACAAGACGTTCATTTGAGATCGCAAATCGTAATTTTAAACAAGGTTCGCCGATTTAAAAAAAATTGAAGATATTGTAGAAATCCTCAGCAGCATTTACTCTCTGCATCTCGATGCTGAATGAACCAACGAAGCTACAAATGTTTTCGGGAGTGATAAAGCTATTCTGCAGATCGAAATGATCGATTTCCAAGAAAAGACAGTTTTAAAACACAAACATACGGAAGTTTCCAGTGAAGAGTTCTGGATAAAATTTGTGTGTGGTAATAAATGTCCAGAACTTCAAAAATTAGCTTTGAAACTTCTTACTTTGTTTGGTTCAACATATACCTGTGTGCGAAGCAGCATTTTCGAAAATGAACTTCGTTAAAAATAAATTTCGATCTCGCCTTTTTGATGTACATCTCTAGGATTTAATGTCAATAGCTTGCACCAATTTCACTCCAAACTTCAGACAGATAATCAGCAACAAACATGTCACTTTTCTCATTGATATATTAATAAATGCCTTCGTAATTTCTGTAATTACCTTTGTTTAATAAATATATTTTTTTAAAATGTGTGGACAGCGAAGGTTTCATTTCTTAAAATGGACCCCGAGCGAAATTAATTGGTGGCCCCTGGCCTAAGGGGCCAGGTCTTACCCAGTATGCGAACCCATATCTCCTGCTCGTCAAAGCGTACACCCTAACCTGTAGGCTAAGTACGCGACAGTTTAAGATATTTGTATTTCGTAATTTTATTAATTGAAATTTAGTCATTATTTTTATAAAAACATTTTTCGGAATGAAAAAATTCTCCGCGGACTGTTGATATAGTCCACTACAACTTTTTGAGTTCTATATAATCGAACATAATTTAAGAATTTTATGAAAAAACAACAATCAATAATCAACACATAAAATAGATATATTTTTGGGTGCCTTACAAAGCACCATGCATTTATTCCATCATGGTTCAATTCAATGAATTTCGCATCTATTATTTTTTCAATTCTCATGTAAACATTTTTTCCACTTCGTTATTTTCTATCAGATTTATTGCATATTATTTCATCGAAAATGACTGTATTAATTAATATATAATTACCGGCCATTAATTGTCTTCCTCAGTTACAAGGAATGAGTTTTAATGTGGTGTTAAGGTATTTACAGAATATATAATTTTTGTGTGGAAAATGCGTAATATCTGATTATTATTCTAATGCAATTAATCACATATTCGACTAATATATTGACAAATCGATATTATTGGCAAATAGGTGTTATTATGTAATAATCGGATTTAGTTGGGTTAATGAACTTTATATGTCGGATTATTAGCACTTTTATACGAATAAAAGCAACGTCTTATCAAATGAAATCGTAATTTCGGCAGTGGTTCTAGACAAATACCACATCTGTATGATTATTGAATAGTATTGGAATTCACTTGGCGCAAATGCATTACAGTAACTATAGGAGAATTAAAGCACTTGAATTTTACACTTACATTTACACTTTTATTGCCATAATGTGACGCGTTTCGTCGAGATAACCGACTTCTTCAGACGTTAACAGCGATTTAACATGAATTATGATGTGAAATCATATTCTTTCGCGAAACGCGACACGTTATGGCAATAAATGTGTGAATTAATTTCAAGTATTTGAATTATTCAATATTTACATATGTATAAATTATTTCATTAATGATAAAAGAATTATTCTAAGAATTATATTTAATGCAGGCAAACTAAAATTAAGTCAAAGAAACTTACGTTGAAAACCTACACATTTTTTTATATAACAGCCGTTTACATATGTTTCAAGGTTATTGCCTATCGTCAGAACGGCGTAGTTCAAGTTAAAGATGAAAGTACTTGAAGAGATATATAAAAAATTAATATATATAACACGAAACACAGTTTCGTACACGTTTTATACACCCAAAACATATTGGGAAGAGTCAACACAACGTTGCAGACGACAATGAAATACCGTCCGGCTATTGCTAAATAGTTTTTACAATATTTTTCACAAAATTTAGTGAAAACTTACCTTTCTATGTCCTAAAGACACTGTAATTTTTTTGATTCGAAATATTAATTTTTTCACCTTATTTTGATTTAATATCGAAAAAAACCCCGATTTTCAATCGAAAATTCTCGCGTCAAAATATCACCTTTTTAAAAAACGTCGAGTTTTTTGTTCGTAGAAATCTCTTCTTTTTGATAATTGAAAAAACATATACATCACCATGGTAAATGCTCTCAGAAAATGCAAAGAAAGAATCCGAATCCGAATTTTTTTTAATCACTATGAACAATTTTCAGTACAATTTAGTAAAATATACACTTAAATTACTTGAGAAACGTAAGATTCTATGTTACATTGATAAACAAAAAAGCTACAAATCCATAAATCATAAAGATTGCAAGAAATATAGGACAATTACAATATAGGAATAGAAATATTTTCTGAGAACATTTACCATAGTAATGTATATATTGACTGAGATTGAATTCTCGTTTAACTCTTGGTGAAACATAATTGAATATTAAAATAAATTAAGCTCTTGGCCTAATGTTTCACGATTTATTTAACAATAAGTATAGTCAACATGTTTCGAGCGTTACCTCATTTTCAAGACTGAAGACTGAAGACATTTTCAGTCTTGAAAATGAGCTAACGCTCGAAACATGTTGACTATTTCATATTGTTAAATAAATCGTGAAACATTAAGCCAAGAGTTTAATTTAATTTAATGTAAATATTTTTTTACATTATCAGAAAGAAGAGATTTTAACGAACAGAAAACTCCTCGACTTTTTTCAAAAAGCTGATATTTTCACGTGAGAATTTTCGACTAAAAATTATGGGGTTTTTTCGATATTGAGTTGAAATAAGGTGAAAAAATAAATATTTCAAATCAAAAAAATTATTGTGTCTTTAGGACATAGGAAGGTAAGTTTTCACAAAATTTCGTGAAAAAAAATTTTTTTTGGATAAGATGAAAATAAAAAACCAAAATCTTGATAATCTGAATTTTTCACATAAATTTTGAGGTTATGTGAAAAAAGTATGATTACAAAAGTAGGTTTCTTTATTACCTACAACTTAGTCATTTAATTTATTATTTTTTTTTCTAAATTTTAAAAATAAAATTTTTTTTTTAAATTTGTAGTTTTGCCGGAAATCGGGGTACCAGTTTTTTACCCTCAAAAACTCACCCCCTTCCACTTCCCGACATCAGATCACCGGTAAATTATTTTTTTTTCTTATATTCTCGTCTTTTTTTAACGGGTTTCATCCTACTATTATTTTTTTTGGTATCAAAAATTATCGACCCTGGTCTACTACAAGGTGGAACAAATTATAAAACTAAAATTCATATACACGTTGTCATAAAACATATCATGTAGGTTTGACAGTGGAGCGGACACTACCAATGAAATTAATAAGTAAATCTAAAATTTACTGTGAAGGAATGAAGTTGTAATATAATACCTTTTTTGTAAGAGTTGTGGATTCACAAGTAGAGATGGGAGAAATTAACTATTTCACAACTTAATTTCAAGTTATATTTAAATGGTTGATTTAGGGCTACTTTGTGTAAATTCTTTGACTACTGAAATTACGAATATTATTAAATATGGGATAATTTGAATATACTCGTATTTCATTTTGAGATCGCGTGCAATGATTCGTCTTTGATTGTACTCGATTATTCCTTTTTCAGTACACCTTTACCAGTGTTATAAAAGTGACACACTTCCGGTTGGAGGCTGTATTCCAAAGTGTACCACATACAAACATACGGTACTTAAACCTTAATAGAAACAAACACGATCCGCTTACCAACAGACTATAAGCAATAAGTGAAAATGTGTGAACGTTTCGTAACAAAAATTACCTTAGGCCAAAATTTTACTATTGAACTTTGTCGTAAAAGTTATGGGAGAAATAAAAAAGTATTCATTTAATCGCTATTCCATCTTTTCCTTTATACACAAATCAGTGGGAATGTTTATTGAGGAAATTGAGTAGCGGTTTTGAAGCGCGCGAGTTGCTCGCTAAAAATGGCACAATTTGTTACTAAGTCTGAAATGCGTGTCATGCGTGCTGCTTTGGGCCACTAGGTGGGCAACTTCGCGAAAACGGGCGCCGAGATGATCTTGATTGCGTTCAAAGCAAATATTCACCAGTCTTAATTGGGAACTGTCACAATCCGACAGGGGTGTATTCAGAAATTTTGAAAAACCCGAATAACTTCAAAACGATGTTAATTGACTCCTTCTAATGGTATACAGTGGGTTGCCAAATTAATAGGGACAGTCGCAAAATATTGGTTTTTTACACTTTATTGGTCCATAACAAATTTAAAACGTTGTTTTAAGTTATAATTACATTTAATAATATTAGACACATATGTTATAAGTAGTTTGAACAAAAAAATAATAATCTTTAGGTAATTAAAAAATATTAGCAGGTAGTATGAAAATGGCAATAAGATATTGCTAATATTTTGTCACATTTCCTTTAGCCTGAATGAGTGCTTCGATCCGCCTTGGCATGCTTTCGTTGCACTGTTTGACACTCTCCTTTATTTTAGGGTTGTGGTGCCACACATTTATTAATTTTTCGATCAGTTTTACCTTGGTGGTTATCATTTCCTTGGTAATTTCGGCCTTGGAAATTTTCCATAAGTTTTCGATGGGGTTCATGTCTGGAGAATTGCCAGGCCAAGGTAAAACTGGTATATTGTGGTCTGCTAAAAATTTCGTCTCACTCGTTGCTTTATGGCATGGTGCTGAGTCATGCATAAACATGAATTCCTCCCCCTCTGGGAACCATTCCCGGAGTTGCGGCAACAAGCGAGTGTCCAGGACCTGCTTGTATTGGTCGTGTCTCATGGTTCCCTGGACAATGTAGAGACGCCCAACCCCTTTAGCGCTTATGACAGACCATACCATAATTTTAACAGGGTGTTTAACGCATTCCACAATGCAGTCAGGGTGAAATTTTTCGCCTGGGTGCCGCCTGACAAAATTGCTCTTATCGGCTAGAATCTCAAAAGTTGATTCGTCTGAGAAACACACCTGAAAAAAAAGTATTTATAACTTTTATGAAAATGTTTTTAATTAATATATCACAACATTAATATGAAATATAAATTGACATTAAAACTGACCTTGCTCCAGTCTTCAACACTCATCAGACGGTGTTCACGAGCCCAAGCAAGTCGTTTCTTCTTCATCGCCTCTGTCAGTCGCGGTTTTGTAGCTGGACGATGACCGGTCAGGCCTTCCTCTGCCAATCTTCGCTGTACAGTTCTCTTAGAAACTTGTATTCCAGACTCCTGTACCATCTGTGTTAACAATCCAGCACTTTTCTTCCTGTTTTGCAAACAGATATCCCGGATTTTCCTATCGGACCGTGGTGTTGTAATCCGTTTTCTAGAGCATTTGCCTTTTCGTTTGGGCGAAAGTGGCTGATCTTGATCCAAATTTATTTTTATTTTATTTACTACAGACTTAGAAACACCAGCCAGTTCTGCTATCTTCCTCTGGGAATGACTTGTGTGCAAAAGAAGGGTTTTAACCTCAGACTTTTTTCTTGGAGATAAATCTACCCCTCGACCCATAGTAAAAGCTGTAAAAATAAAAAATGAATTATTTTCATCCTAAAATCAGCCCCATAATACTTTAAATTTAATAACAATAAAGTAATACTTACTTCAGTCAATAATTATGTCACTAAATCACAAAATAACTTTTAAAAATAATTATTTACGTATTTCACTTTTACACGTGTGAAGGACTGTGCGTCTCTCCTGATAATAAAATATTTTTACAAAATAAACAAATCCCATAACACTTGAAATTTACTTTCAAGTTGATTCGTAGAGGTGCTGTGAACGTAAAAATACATTCCAGGACCACTTACGCCACTTGAAATAGCAGTCAAACGCGTCTAAAGAAAAAATATGATAAAAAATGTGACTGTCCCTATTAATTTGGCAACCCACTGTATGTAAAAAAAGCGCTAGACATATATTTTCAACTACAAAGTCATTATCACGAGTACTGTTTTCAATATTTCGTCTTAGTTCTTCAACGATATAACTTCTGGATTCATAAATTTCATCTTTCAGTTAACTCCCAATTAAAAACTCTAAGGGCGTCAAGCCTGGTGACCTAGGTTTCCAATGCATCAGTCCGTAACTTCCATCCAATTATGCCCAAAGTTCAATATATCCCCCACTAAATTTGAGTTGTGTGTCGATGCACAATCTAGTTGAAAATATATGTTGTTTCTTTGAGCGAGTGGCTCAAAGCAAAGTGATCAGGTGAATCAATAATGTTGTCTTGTAAAATTGTCACATATCTCTCCGAGTTGAAAGTTTCGCCATATATCTCAAAAGCAAACCTCTGTTGTCAAAGAGCAACCCAAATATCAATTCCAAATCGACCTTGTTGATTCAAACTCTGGCCACAGTTGGATGAAGATTCGCGTCTGATCGGGTCTATTTGATGTCGTTGTAAAAACCATCGATAAAATATAGTGTATCTCTCTAGTTTCACTGTGATCTATTTTGAAAAATATGTTCTTTTTGGTTTGAGGTGACTGGGAAAATCATATGTAAATTTGAAAATCGACAATTTTTACCTCTATACCAAACAGAGTTTTACCTATTTCTTCTACCTATTTCGATTACATTTGATATTATCAGTACGAGTATTGAGATTATACAGTGAACCGAAAAAAATGAATGGAATAAAGTAATTGTTGGTTATTTCTTCCTTATCTATATTTAGTTGCGGCGGTCATACCGAATGCTGACAGGAAACTCAAAAGCATCTTTCTTTGCTTTAGTTAAATTAAATTGAACTGGCTTTTGATCACTGTTTCCTTGTGGAGAAATATTAATTCTGTGCTAGGCTAATGAGAGTTTTTGTATTCATTGGTCGAAATTCTTTTTCATGTTTGTTAATTCGAGATAAATATTATTGAAATTTTGAAGTGATTACTTTATGATAAATATTAATTCTGCTGAATTTCTGCTTATGCCCTACAAGTCAACAAATCTTGCTTTTTGTGATTCTATATACTATATACATGATAGATATGGTATGGATATATGATTATATATGATTTGTGCATATCTATTGATAATTATTCTTCAGATAGCGAAAAATGGTTAATCGTTAAAATCGTTTTTAACGAAAAGAAGTTCGAATAATGGGAAACTCTGCAGAAGAATTCAGCAACAGTAGTAAGAGCTTCAATAATAATTATTATTGATTGAAATACTTCACGAAGGAAACTGGTATTTTGTTGGTAAAACATTTGTTCCCAATGAGATTATTCAATCGAGTTGCAAACTACTGTTTTGTTTTACAAAAAATGTGCGTTTTAGATATCTTGTATTCACTTGTTATCATTGATTTTGTCAACGAAAAAAAAAGAAGTGCGTGGTGATTACATACTGCAAATAGTTAAGCAAATCGGTATAGTCTAATTAGGAGCACTAATGACATGAAATGAGAAATGCATGAATTATGTCCTCTAATAGTATAAGGCGTCGACTTTAGCAGGATATTTCCTTCGAATCCTATCACTCACTTGTGCTGGTTACGCAAGATGTTTGTTATAAATTTGTTACATGTATATATATATATATATATATATATATATATATATATATATATATATATATATATATATATATATATATATATATATATATATATATATATATATATATATATATATATATATATATATATATATATATATATATATATATATATATATATATATATATATATATATGTAAAATGATAAGATACTCTTCATATCATTTGTATATAGTTATATCATAGTTGTATATAGTTACTGTAAAGAAGAATAAGAATTATATCTGTGAATTGGTATCTTTCAAGAGGAAGGGAGAAACTTCATTTCAACGGACAGAATTGAATAGATCCCTTTTCAAACTAAGAGAGACATAGATAAGATGTATATGTAAAATAATAGAAATAGATAGTGTTAAGATTGTATAGGATATAAGGACATTAAATTGATTTTTCTTTTAGGTAAGTTAAAGTTTATAATTTTAATGAATAATTGTAAATAAAAGTTATATTTCTTTTAGAATAAATCAATCGTTTGAGATATACCTGCGTACAATCTTATAAATCAATTTAATGTCCTTATATCCTATACAATCTTAACACTATCTATTTCTATTATTTTACATATACATCTTATCTATGTCTTTCTTAGTTTGAAAAGGGATCTATTCAATTCTGTCCGTTGAAATGAAGTTCTCCCTTCCTCTTGAAAGATACCAAGTCACAGATATAATTCTTATTCTTCTTTACAGTAACTATATACAACTATGATATAACTATATACAAATGATATGAAGAGTATCTTATCATTTTATATACACACACATATATATATATATATATATATATATATATATATATATATATATATATATATATATATATATATATATATATATATATATATATATATATATATATATATATATATGTCAAATCAAATAATCTTGGGCAGCATTTTGATAAAACGTCATGTTCTTTTAGCTTGAGCTTTCGAGATTTAAATATCTCTTCATCAAAAGCCCTAATACATGGTACATTGGAGGTAATTATAACACTCTAACTAAAATTTACTTAGAGGAAGTGAGGTTAAAAGACAGGTTCTTAAAGAATTAATAAATATGGATGGTACTCTCTCTCTCAGAAGGATAATTAAGATGAATGAATATTTTCAAATTGTTCTTAGCTAAATTCCTAAATATATTTACAATAATTTCAATTCTCTCTTATATTTTCAACTTTTCTTGTAAATTCGTTCTCAATTAACTCTACAGACTGACAGTTGACGAACAATATTGACTTCAATAGATTTGCACTCTGTGATTGAGCACAGAGTAACAGAATAGAAATTGCACTGGGTAAATAATTTTTCTTCCACTATTTCTTCTGAAAGAGAGTGATGTGTGGCCACATTGTTTATGTTTCTTTCAGGGATCTTGTTGTCTTGGGATCGAGGTCCATTCGGTGTCGTTGCAAATTTCAATGACGCCACTGCTTATATCGAAAAGTGGTAGCTACTTCGACATTTCAAACGGGACTCGTATACTATTACATTTTCGTTCACTATTACTTTTAGATTATTTATACATCACTCATCCGTATATTCAGCTGTTTTTGAGTAATTAATTAATTTTTTCATTTCTCAATTAATACATGGTTACAATGGAATGTATGATTGTGGTGTTTGATTTTTGATATGAGTTAAAATGCTGGATGTGCTTCATGAATAAGCTGTTCATCGGTTGGGCCTAAAGAAATCAGTCTATATATTGAAGTCATTCAAAAAAAAAAGTATTCACCGAAATACTGTTTCGGTATCCTACTATAACTCCATCAGGTTAATGAACACCGAGTTTTATGTTCATTAATGAGTTTCAGTGTTCGTCCTTCTGATAAAGTGGTATATGAAGATATATATATATATATATATATATATATAATATTTTTGAAGTTCATAAAATATGTTTGATTCATTCAAAATTCGTTATATTACGGTTAGCTACAAAAATGCTAAAAATTTCATTTTTTTGAAATAGGATTTTTTAATAGGAACCTTTTATATTATCAAGTTTTCCGAGCAATTGAAGTTAGAAATGATATAATCATGTTCCTATATCGAACAGCAAGATTTCCGAAATAGAAGCTTGTTGCTGTGAAAATTTGATAATCTAGTCTACTTTTCGTATTGTTACAATGAGATGTCAAGAAACATGACATAATATTTGACATCAGTATTGAGGATATTAATACGTTCAAATCAGATAAGATTTGGAGTTGATGTTTGGAAAATTACCATTGTCATTTCGAAAATTTATTACGAGTGCTTTAAAGTTTTAAGGTTTTGTTAGTTAATGTTTTATGTTTTTTTTTAAATTTCCACCTACAGTTTAACGCCGGTTCCGAACGGCCAATGAGCTCTTAATCAACGTACGTTACCCAACAATTATCATTATTTAACCACATAAATCATAGACAAACATACACACCCATGCCTTCACCAGGACTCCTAATAACCTGAATCCTACTGCACCATAATCGGGTGTTCTCCCGATTAAACCAAGGTGGCCGGCAATTTATACTCAAATAATAATAATAATAATATATATTTGTGAAATAATTGTTCCATATATAAAACAAACATAATAAAGTAAATTATTGCTCACTTTGGCGATGCCAGTCTGTGGGGCTACAAGAATTTATATAAACCAAAACAAAATCCTCTAACCGTAATTAAATTATACTGTATTAAATCGGCTCACGTATTAATTTTCTATGAAAAAATTCCATACAATAAAAAATGAAATGAAGAACATTATAAATCAAGTATTTCAGCACACAGAAACTCTAAACTCAAACAAAATCCAAGGGGATCCTAAAAGAATTCGGACATATTCTCTCTTGGTTGGTTTAGTTGATAATTCCATATCTTTCTTTTAAAAACCATCAATGATGAGATTTCTCTCATTTCTGTTGAAAGAGAATTATGCATTCTGTTTGAGACATGCAAGAATATTCTCTGCGTCTTCGTCCTAAGAGAAAGGCAAGTTTCGATCTTTTTATCATCTCTAAGTCTTCTCTGTTCTTGAATGTCTCCAAGACACCTCGATAGAAGTATAACTGCCTCAAATCCAATATTTTTGCATCTCTGTACAGCTGGTCAGATGGAAACAGCCTAGGCTTGCGAAAAATTATTTTCTAGAACTTTTTTTGCTACGCCTCCAGTTTCTCTGTGTAACAACTGGCTGCTGCACTCCAAGATGAAATCCCATAAATGAGTCTGCATTCAACAAGAGCCTAGTAAATAAGTTTCAAATGATCCGAATCCTATATATTTCGTAAATACCTAAACGTGTACAGTAAGCCTCTCAAAGTGGCGACTACCCTTTCAACATGAGCATTCCATCGTAAGTGTTTATCGATGAAAACTCCGAGATATTTGATGTTTTCTCTCAATGATATCACGACTATATCACCATCAATGTTTATTCATAATTTATCGTATGTAGATTTGTTGTCGGAATAGCAACTAACATGTTTAAAACAGGTTTTATCAAAATTGATAGTCTGAATTTTTATTTTAAGATTATCCCAATTTTCATCTTCGTAAATGATGACGGTGTCGTCGGCAAAACTAGAGATTGTACCCACTGTGTCTATTAGGAGTATATTATTCAAATAAATCATAAAGGGAATGGGACCAATGACTGTGCCCTGTGGTACCCCAAAATTAATGTTTTTTCTTTCGATTATTGATGCGTTTATTCTTACTGACTGTTCCCGATCTTTTAGATAACTGTTCATCAATTCTCCAGCTTTTCCTCTGATCTCTACATCCCAAAGTGTTTCAAGCCTTCTCATGGTGAACAGTATCGAATGCTTTAGCTAAACCTAGAAAGACTGCAACGCACTTTGAACTATTCTCGATATTCTGATGTATTCTCGTAACAAGAAATATAATAGCATCCTGAGTAGACCTTCAAAAACAAATTGTCTTGTTGAGATAATTTTATATTTCTCTAAAAAAGCTACAAGTCGATTGTTTAGAGCCTTTTCAAATATTTTGGAAATATTATTTTATGATAATGAATTTTATATTTGACGTTCTTTTTCATAAGTTACAGTATTAATCATTAATAATACCATTTTGGAAAGCCACGAAATTATTTCAGCCCGTCGATCCTGCGAATTGGAATATATTTAGTTGAACTTCGTTTGTTCTCGTTATACTTTGATAGCACTCTCATTGAAAAATTAAAAGTTTAATCGAGAATTCATTTAGTTTTCGTACTATTTCTTATTGAAATAGTAAGAGTATTTGGTATTAAGTTACTCCTGTTGAGTATTTCATTTTAATTATCCTTGTTTACAAAAGCGAAAAAGTACTCTTTATAAGTTTTATACAATTTTATGTTTCTTGATATTTGATTATACTTATACAATGAATTAACTATATAATCAAGGATTATTCTTCATAGGTATACGAACATGATATATCATTTTGAAGGGAGTCCAATTTTTTTCAAAATATTCGATAATATTCTGACAGAACTATTGAAAAAAATATCGCCCAATCATCATATCGAAATATTATTAGCTATAACAGCGTTTTTGAATTGAATACATCAATTTTTTTGATTCTTTGACAATTGCAACTTTGTAAAAACTATTAAAAATGATCATGAACACTTGAATTTGATTTACACTTTTATTGCCATAACTTGACTCGTTTCGTCAGTATAATCGACTTCTTCAGATGTTAACAGAATATGATTTTCTGAATCATATTCTTCTAACGTCTGAAGAAGTCGATTATACTGACGAAACGCGTCAAGTTATGACAATAGAAGTGTAAATCAAATTGAGTTGTTTGAATTATTCTAGTTTTTGTTATGGATTTGCACCAAGAATATCCAATATTATTCAATAGTCATATAATATATAATATCTAACAATCAATAAAACCATCAATATATATATATATATATATATATATATATATATATATATATATATATATATATACAACGATAAATATAGTCCAGAAAATTATTCGGGCTAACCAACCACGTACGGACATGTAGAAATGTATCATTAAATTATAGTGAAAAACTGAGTATCATAGTTACATCCAAAAACTTTTGGAAACTCCGCGAAAATTTATGTGCTTAAATCACTTGAACTTATGGTTTCTGATAAAGACAGAGGATCAACTCACGGAGCTTTCCTTCCTGCTGCACCACAGGGCTCAGCGGCGCACAGTTTGGGAACCCCTGGTATATACTTTGAAAGAACGTTGCGATATTGATCTGGATTAGCAATATAATTAAGAACTCATTCTTCTAAAATACATCATCAAACGAAGAATCGTGTTAAATATAATATAAAAATATACAAAAAATATTCGATGCAGAAGAAAATTGAAATGAAATTGAAGATTATCGACATATCCCGCAGATTGGTAGCAGCCTTTGACACGTGTTTCGAGCTTATTGCCTCTCCTCAGAACGGCTTATTGACTCTCCTCAAATATTATTCGTATATTTTTCAACGTCTCGCCTTAGAGCATCCTTTGAAGGATAAATATTCACCCCACGGGCAGAGCAGTTTCTAAATTTACCTGTCCAATTTTATCCAAATGAAGATGCATACTTACAAACATATTCAAATTTGAAAAGCAGATAGTGCATTAACCAAATTTTGTCATATCTATCAAATGAAATATATTGAATATGTCAATTGTTTGATAACAAACAACTATTTATCGATAACAAAGATAATATCAATGTATGGAAAATGTTTTGTAAAATAACTTATCCATATATAACATTAAAGAAATAGAGCTATACCTAATGCTCCATCAAATCAACGAAATTTATGAAACTATTATTCCAAAATGAATAATTGGATGTAACATGCATGAAGCAGAGTAGATTTTTATAGTTGAGCAGAATTTAATAGAATCTTCACTTGTAAATCATGTCCTAATTGAAGAGATCACTTCCTCCCCTTGGTTCGGTCCTGTTTATTCTCCATATGGAAGAAACTGGTTAATGTTGATATATACGTACTACATATGGCAAAATATGTAGATTGATCCGAAGAGAAGAGAAGCAATTAAGCGTCTGTGCCACACTTTGCATGCGTGCCCGATACATTAGTGTTGTTCAAGCTTTTAGGAATCACGCCTTTTATGGAATCTGATGGTTTGTTGCTGAATAATAAGCAACTGCAAAATAAGTTTACATTAAATTATGTCAGACCGTTTCTTCAATATTAATCAGAAATATATACGGAAGAAAATAATTGAACGAATGTGCGATTGCATCGTTTTCCCCCATCAATTATATTCTATTGTTTTCTCTCCTTTATATTGTGTAGAGGTATTTCTTTAATGTGCTTATAATAAACCGTAAGAACCTAACGTAAATGTGCAGTACAAGTCTTTTAATAACGTTTATCGATATTGCCTAATAGAATATTGAAGGCATAAACAGAAACATTCGACTTAATTTTTGCTACTATTTTAATGAACTCTCTTTCATCGCAGTTAACATTTAGAATTTTTCAACATATCTGTATGATAATAATTTCTGCTGCATAATCTGAAACACATGGCTTACTTATTTTTGAGAATAAATATTATATATTTGTACGACTTCTTAAATAACCCTCACATTCTGAAGTCTACATGCTTCTCTGTTTGTAAACCAAATTTTTTTATTCGTAGGAATTTTCTACGGAATGAAAAATTGCATTTGCTCAATCTATTGTAATTGATGAGACTCATTTCAAGAGCGACAAGAAACAAATTTTATTCTTTCATATAAGTAGGTACTCGGTCTGTTGTGACAGAAATATTCTAAAAATTTTTTCAATTTTTCAATAATTTTGGTGAAATTAGCTACTTACACCTACAAATTTTTTTATTTGTATTTGAGCGTTTCAGGGACATTGATTATTGCTGTTCAAAAGCTCTTCTGATATGAGCTATTAGCAGATATTCGACTATTTTTTGCCTAGAGTCATAACACTTTGTATACGAAACAATGAAGAAATCAATGGTGTTGTTCCTTTGTGTGGAACAACACCATTGAGGACGTTATACTAGGTTTGTAACTGACAATGAATCCTCAAATTTTCAGTTAATCTCAAAAAATGATAAAAATTTTTATAACCCCTTCTTTTACTGCTTTGGTTTAATTTTGTATAGGAGACTTCAATAAGCGATGAGACAAGAAACTCATTCATTGCGTCTGAACACTTTTGATTATATAGGACCAATTATTTTGCAGTTCAGTTTGTTAAAAGGTTTGCTTTTTCAGAAATTGCGTTCGTTCGCACCTACCTGTGGAAAAAATTTATTGGCAGTTACAGCTTTCAACTGTTTTTCATGTTATATAAAAAACAACAAACTGTACAGATTTTTACCAGATTTAATGACCTCAAACTTACAAATCTTGAAGTGTATAGTGTTAAATGTTTATTGAAATATATTGAATAAAATGAAGTTTTCGCAATAGGTAAGAGGTATTACCAAATTGGAAGTATGGGTTCGAATCCCAGGGAGAAGTTGATATTTGTGCGCCTATATGAATTTCGTAGTTGAAATGAAATATTGCAAATTGCATTAATATTCATTGTACAAATTGTAACCTCAATTACTGTTCGGAAACCTGGTTAAACTGTAGGTTTTAGTCTAATGCAATTAAAAATAATTTGAAATAAAATAAAGAATGCCTTCATATACGGAAAGTTTGTGGACATTGATTTATATACTTTATACATTTTAAATTTGGAAGAACATAAATTAGAAATTGTTTTGTTGTTAATTCATATAATCCATTATGGACATTATTTTACAAAGCAAGACATTATTTTACAAAAGAGAAGAAAATATTTATCAAGCCGTGGTGTACGTGGCCTTAAATTGGATCAAAAATATGGTTTTTGATTATTGACAACACCAATTTGTATATCTATATCACTGAACGAAATGAAAATTTCTCTTCTAAGAGGTTTTTCCTTCTATGCCCTAAATAATTGTTTCTTCGAGCTTACGGATAACCCAAATCTCCAATATGATTTTACTGTAGAAAATTTTTCTGCTCTACCATATTGTTTTTACTCTTAAAATAAATGATGGGCTTGTGTAACTATCATTAGTCTATATATTCGTTCATGTTATGTGTACAACGGATAATACAATATGAAAGTGATGGATTCAATTTAATCTCTTCTATTTTTATCTTCTATTCTTCTATTTTGTTGGCACCACACTGTTGAAAAAACAGTTTTTTTTCCATTCGAAAAATATGCTTAGAAATAAGTGTTGCAAAATCAACTTCAAGCAATTATTGGTATAATAACTGATTTTTCACTACAAGTAAATATTTCCAGTTGTTGCCAGTATAAGCTACGAGTATATTGATGTTATAATAAAATAATCTAACAAAAAACTCAGGTGAAATTTATGGATTTTTTTGACTGAAATGACAACTTTATGATTTCATTTCTGCATGGATTCAAATAATCAAATAAGGAGTCCAAATTTGGGAACCTTTATCTATCAAACAAGTATCTGACGTTATTGATTTAATTTGTGAATCTTTATATAATCAAAAGTGTCATACAATAAAAATATTACACTAAACCTATAGATCATAATGATTATAATCTAATTCAGGTTATTTTGTATCCACTATATTAAAAAATATGTATATTGAACCGAAGACATGGAAATTTGTTCGAAAGTTTATTGAAGCAATGTCCCTTATTTGATTCCAAAATTTTTCATGAAATGAAAATATTGAATAAAAAAATTTTCAACCATCAAAAAAGTTTTAATGGTTTGAAATTCCAGTCAATTAATCGAAATGAATTAATGAAAAATAGCAAAAATTTTTTGGACCTTTATTCATGAATGAACAGCTAGTTCAAGACAAGATTTCTAATATTAAATTATGTTATAATTTTCAGCAAATCCATTTATTTGGCCACATTTCTATAGATTGAAAATTTTAAAACTATACTAATTCAAGTCCAAAGTATATATATTTTTTCAATATATTTTATAACAAAAATATCGTGACACCCTATCAAGTATATTTTTCTTTATACCAACTAATTCACCCATTATTTTTATTTGAGCTACTTTTTCGGGATTATATGTGTCCTATGTAGGTAACACAAAATATATTAGGAGAAATAAGTGATACAGTTAGAGCATAAATGATGAGGGTCTTATTTCGTGTAAAAAGCTATAAAACTGAAAAACTGAAAGGAAATACCAATAAAACATATTAAAACGAATTGTTGGAAGAAGAGGATAAAGAAAACCAAGGATAAAATAGATAGAAAAAGTAGAAAAGGGCTTACATTTGCTAGAAATCTGGGAGTGGCAAAGGAAGGCTTGAATAGAAGATAATGAAAAAAACGTGTTATCAAGCCAAGGGACTTCTTGACCTGCAGCGCTGACTATGTATTATATATAAGAAGAAATACCTACAAATTTTTTGAAAATATTTTTTTTTCAAATGAAGAAAAATAAGAGTCAAATGATGATATCTATTCATCAAATGAATTTGTAAGGAGAAGATTTTATTATGTATATTAATACCTATTGATGCGAATTAAAGTGACAATTGAAAGATTATAAATGGAAGAGTGGAAACCGTGAAATAATTTTTTGAAATGAATCGTTTGTCTTGGAAATTTTTCTGATTTTCATTTGTATCGAATCAGAACAGTATATAAAAATATTTGGTATAAATATATCGAGTATTTGTAGTTTTGGCATATGTGGATCAGAGCGTTTTATTCCGTATCGAAAATGACAATCAAAGTCTGAACGTGACGATTTTAATGACTATAATACAGTCTGATTGATTACGGAAATTCGAATGCCAATCTAATAGCATCAGACGCTTATCCGTTTTTCGGGATGTTCTTCCATCGCGACTGAAAGACTTAAACTAGAGGAAGACCGTATTGCTTTAATGGTGGGGGTTACTACGATTACAGTTCGATATACTCGAGGTACAGTTGGCTCTTGGTGGGTCGTCGACCCAGCCTTGGCTATGACTTTCCTTTCGCATTAGACCTTAGACCGACGTTAGAGTTGTGTTAGAATCAACTGGTGGATATAATTCAATGAATTTGGTGATTCCCCATATGAAATATATTCTAAATAGGTACTTCAATGAATGGAAATTATTTGCAAATTTTATATTCTGAACATCATACCAATTATTGTAATACTTGTTCTTTTCATAATTGAAATGTATATTCAGAATAGGTATACTCATGTCTAATGTTCTCGTTTCGGAATTTCGAAGACGTTTTTATGATGTGTATGAATTAGGAGGATTTTTTCGTCGGATAGAAAATTCTGAACTATATGTTTAATGCGTAGCCAAAATGGGAATACCGCCAAAAAATTGGGGAGTACCTGAAAGTTTTCGATTTTATAGCAACGAGAATATTCATAAACATTATTATTTTAAACTAGCTGTCTCGGCGAACTTTGTACGCCCATTTATTTTTATCTGAATATTTTTCAAAAGCCGGAAAAACATGTTCTACTATTTGTGTTGCACTATCTTGTCTTTAATATTTATCCCGTGTGGAGTCAGCGACTTACTCACTTACGAAGGGACGGCAATTCCTGTTATTTTTATTTTCATCTGAATAATTTTCAAGAAGCCGGAAATATATGTTTTACTATTTATGCTACACTATCTTGTTTTTAATATTTTTCCCGTGTGGAGCCAGGAACTCAACTACGAAGGGACTGCAATACTTCCTGTTATTTTAAATCAGTCGAATTATCAAAAAATTCCTACATTAACACGTTTGATGTATTGAAAGTTATTAACCTGTTCGTTTTATAGTTAAACGGCATGTTCCTAATTTCGTATCAAATACTTGTCCCCTACATCTCATCATTAATGATGTGAGATATTTACTGAATATAAGTCTAAAAATGTTCAGTATTTAGTCAATTCCCGGAAACCAATGAATATAGTGGCTCTGGTGGCTGTACCAATAGCGTCTATTTGAATTGACTCTTCGCGCAATATGTTATCGCATCATTTGTAGTATTTTCCTATCATTAACAATTAAACTCTGCCTTGCAATATTGACACATTACGTTCATTGGTCCAATAGCAACGATTTGCTGTGAACTGTAATCTATTTCAACGTTACAATTCAATGCAGGTCTATAGGAGTTAAGCGCAAGATTTTCATATTGTTAATTTCGATTCCGTTCAACTTCATACCAAGCTTCGCGTTACTCGTAAGTTTGACTTACTCTTTTATATCTTTGACTTGCTGCATTGCGAGCTTTGCGACTTAAGTTTGTACATCTAATAGCTATCATTTTTAAAAAAGAAATTTCAACTGTAAATTAAAGAAAACTATGTATTTATTCATCTTTATAATCGAATATACCAAGTGCCGTGTTAGTAACGTGTATGATAGTCTATTTAAACTTACCAAAGTTTTATATTGAATTGAAGTTTTAATATTACTCGTGATAGCTCTGAACTAACGAAATGTGTGATAAGATATTAATTATTTTTACATCCTCTTTTTGAGAATTAATAATTATTTCTTACTTATATTATTACTCAAGTAATCTTGAATTTTCTATTTTTACACGCAATTTTTGAAATTTTTTCCATGAGAATAAAAAAACACAAAAAATAGTGAAATCGGCCCAGCCGATCACTCTACTTATTTTAGTTAAAAAACGTTTGTATGGGAAAATAAAAATATAAAAATTATATATAAATAAAATAAAAATAAAAATAAATGGGCTGTTTTTAGGGTTTTCCGGTAATTATTCGAATTTTTCTCGCTGTAAAAACCATTCTTGGACTTCAATGAACATTTCGAAAAAAGAAATGGCAAAATTGGTCCAGGCGTTGTTGAGTTATGCGCTTACAAACACATTTTGCTATTCATTTTTATATTATAGATGTTACTACTGCTGCGTTGGGCGAATCTGATGTTTATGCCAAATCAGTGATTTTTTTTCAAATAAATTACCTACTAAGTTGAATGATTTATATTTCTTATACAGTAAAGCTCCTTATTCGCGCTTCCTTTATTTAGTGTTCACTATTGGTGTATTGAAAAATGCAACCAATTTCTATATTCGCGGCAATAGATTTTTTATTCGTGGATCTAATAGCTATTTTTTGTGAGTGGTTCCGAATTTTTTTTGTTTCAGAAGTTGAAACTTATTTAAAAAAAAGAATATAGACTTTGAGCAGATCTAGTTTCGGATAATGCACCAAGTCAATATCGCGAACTTGAAATTATGCATCCAAATATAAAGTGACATTTTTCCTCCCAACATGACGGCTTCTTCAACCTATGGAGCAAGAGATAATCCAGGCCTTGAAACTCTATTACATTAGACGAACCTTTAAAATCATATTGGATGATGTGGAATGTGATCTTGATTTTGACATAGCAAACTGCATAGTAAACATAAAGGAATCATTGGAAGAACTGAACCTATACACATAGAATTCATGCTGGAAAAACTGTAACCTACTCTGACTGCAGAAAATGAAAGAATCAATCAGCACATTCAAACTTTGACTGCAAACATAGCTGAAATTGCGAATGCAATAGGACTAGATGTATTTGAACGGATAGAATCAAGTGACATTCAGATGTTGCTTCAATCGTAAGATGAAAATTTGACTGAAAGCCACTTGGAGGAAATGTTAAATTCACAGGAAGAGGCTTCCACGAGCACGGGAAACGTGACATTTGGGTAATTTGAAAATTCTTAGTGAAGGTTTGAGAATGGCTAATGAGCATTATGATTTTATTTATGAAAATTGATCCATCTATGGAACGAAGTCTTATTTTAAAAGCAAATTGCTGAAGTCATTGTTTAATATCAGTCTGAATTGATGAGACCTTCCTAAACTGCCAAGCAAGAAAAAATTACAAAATTCTTCAATCCATTGCCTAAGCCTGAACATAATAATTAAGCAATATGATCCAAAACTTCATTTAAAATAATTTTTTAAATACTTTTTTTTGTATTTCTATTTAATACTTTTAATACTTTAATTTTGTCACCCAGGAACGCATCCCCTATAATCTCATATAAATTACCATTCCATATTCACGGTTTCTGTATTCGCGGCATATTTTCGGAACGTATATCCCTCGAATAATGAGCTTTTACTGTATATTAATTAACACTGTAGAATCATAAAAAAATGGAAATTTTATCAACAATTTGTGAGTAAGATCACTGTTATATCAGTAATGATGTATCGTTCTTCAACATAACTCAAGATTATTCACATATTGGACCCACTATGGAAAATTTCGGTGACCCCTTTCGTTATAAATTTTAGATTCACTTGTTTTCTGAAATATTTTTGGAAAATTAATATTTTGTTCAATACCTATTGTATCCAATACCACAAGGATTAAGCTTTCTCATTTTCGATGACTTGCATACCATTTTTCTTATTTTCTCTTATAAATTCATGAACTTTGTCTACCGGGACTAGCAGATGATTAAGTACCCCTTTTTATGTCATTATTATATTGATATTGTCGAATAAATAAAGTACTCATATAAATAAGATTAACTGCATAGAAGAATGAACTTCTAATTCAATTTGTTCCACTCCAAAATATAATGATGTTTTCATTATCAATGTGTGCATTGAAAATTTGGGGCTCGCTATTATGAACTTAATGTTGCAGTTCCAGTGATTCTTTTATTGATATAATTTGAGGGGTTTAAATGAATGATTGGTTTGGCAATTCTTTAAGTGAATGATATAGATACTGTTCCAGTATGTAGGGATTCATAACGGAGTGGTGAATAATGTCAACACTCGTTAATTAATCAATTATTTAAATATAATTAATCAATCATTAATATTATTGATTAACATCAATCAATAATTAATCAAACGTTTAAATTATTTTAAACGATAATATTAGAAGCGATAGGTTCTGAGAATTTGAGTACGGCTCTACGTTTTTGTTCAACTTTCCTCAAAATGAATTGAGTAAGTTTGAGTTCTTGCAGAATAAGGCATTGGGGCTGATGTTGAGATGTTATAGTCTTGAACCTGTCAAGACTATGTTGAATGTTTTGAGTGTGATGAATGTTAAAGAAAAAATAGGACATGGATCAATCGATTTGATCTATAAGAAAGTAAACATTTAACGTAGACTCTTCACCTTAGCGATAGATTGCGATTCGTCAGTCTACACGATCTTCAAGCCAGAGGTAGAAGTGATTTTTATGTTTACATCTTTAAGAGTACAAGTATTCTGTATTTTATTTATTCAAGAGGAATAAGAATGTTCGATAGACTGCCTCTGATCATTGGAAATTTTTATGATTATGAGAATTCAAGAACTCATTGTATCAATTCATACAAGTAACTCATTCTGAAACTTTTGTTATGATTTATTGTTTCATTTTAGAGATGATAATTAAACTAAATCCTGAAATACAGTTCTAACGAACAAGGCTATCCAAGTTTCGTGTGAGAAGTTTTTAGTATATTTATTTTTTTATGGAAAATGTAGCCATTCTTAGCTTTGTCTAGCGTTTGTTTCAATATATATATATATATATATATATATATATATATATATATATATATATATATATATATATATATATGTATATGTGGAGCATTTTCGAAGACTAACTTCATAAAAAATTTATTTCGATCTTGATTGGCTGATAAATAAGGTGTATTTTTAGGATTGAATGGCAATAATATGCAATAATTAAATTCTAAAAACTTTAGATATATGATTTGGGCCGAAATATGTCATTTGGTAAATTGACTAATCAGAAAAGTTATTTTCTTGATTATCTACTTCTTATAGAAAAATGTTCTCAAAGATTCTCTTCCTTTCATTTGTTTATTGATATTTTTAAGATTTGAGCAGACTATTTGAATTTCAATAGGCTGAATAAAGCTCAGCAGATAGTGACTTCTTTCCGCTTTTTATGTATGAAGCTGCTTTCATATAGCCAGCCTCATTTTATTTTAGGTTGCCAAGACGTGAGGAAAAAATGTGACTTCAGTGTTCAGTTTTATTGATGAATTTTTCATCGTTCTTGCATTTGTACAAATCAGTCCCAGGCTTCTTATTTTTATAATGGTTCAAATTCTTGGACACATTTATTGTGTCCAAAAAATACTACCACGAATTTAAATACCCCAATAACAAACCTTAAATATTCAATTATTATGTATAAAGAACCAAGACGACAAATAGTATGTCAAAACTATTCACAGTTTTTATAATTAAATTGAAACTTCGGAAGATAAGGAGTGGATTTGTAAAGAAGCAGAAACACATATAAAAGTAAAATCGAAAATGTTTTCATGTAACATTAATGAAACATAACGAACCAGAATATTTAAATTAAAATTCATGTCATACATAATAACTAAATTGAATATCAATTTAAATATATTCATATTTGAATAGCAAAGTGTGGTTTGTTTACCGAAGTGATTTTGTTTGCCATAATTTCGCATATACCTACGTTATTAGATTCATTCCATACCGCCATAAAACATGAAAATTAGTATGTGGATTGTATTGTATATATGCGTCTACTTCAAACAATTTTTCAATTGAATCAGCAAACAATAATAGTAATCATTGACTTATAAATTATTAAAACATTCCTGCGTAAGCAGGTGATAAAAAACTATTAATTTATATGTTCATTGGCATTTTGATTTGAATTTAGATGAGATAGTAATGGAGTCAGTGTTCTGAGGAAAGGTCAAACGAGATTCGAAAAATGATATTAAACTGTGCAGATTTGCTTTCTCACTTAACAGTCTCACTACCGTACAATTGATTCGACCCAAGCGATGTATTAGTTATGCAGGAGATTAAAAATTGCTATTTATATATTATGAGGAAAGAATTTGTGAAATCCTTTGATTAAATTTAAACAAAACTGAAATGGAAATTCTCATAGTTATATATTTATCTTTATGAATTAGTAAATATTTTTCAGAAATTTTCTTGTTTATCAAGTATTTTCTTGGTTATTTTTATGAGCAATAACCGTCAGCAAAAATTGAATCGTCGACGTTTCAAAAATTTTATGATAGGAAAACTTTTCACTGAGGACAACATATTGGATTTGATGGTGGTTTTACACTCTGTATTTGACCTGTCAAAAATAAAATTACACTATTTGTTTCGAAAGTAAATTTATCTTTTTTACTATAAGAAAATGTTATGATCAGCTAAAAAGTAAAGAAAATTTTTATCCTTTACATTGAATGAATCATATATATATATATATATATATATATATATATATATATATATATATATATATATATATATATATATATATATATATATATATATATATATATATATATATATATATATATATAGGTATATATATATATATATATATATATATATAATTATGGTTTAATTTTTTATGATAAATGTTCATCTTGTTATTCATAAATTTGTTGCCAGCAAATTTTTATCTCTTCATCAGGGTGAGTTCTATGTTGATTTCATATTACTAAGTTCATTGATATAATTAATTAATTTGTAAACTAAGTTCAATTAAAATCTCATTCAACAGAAAAATACTTATGTAATTTAATTAACAAATTATTTACAAAAATTGAGAAAACAATAAAAATATTCGTTTTAATTGCCTGAATTAGAGAATGGTTCGAATGGATTTTAAGTAATTGGGTTCAATTAAGATCCATTTTGAGGTACTCAGCTGTTCATCTCCTCTTCTCTCTTCGAGATCTTTTAATTTTCTCTCCGTTAATATTTCGTTAACAATCCGTTTTTTTATTTAATAAAATTTCCTTTCTCCAAAATATGCAAAATTTCAATTAAATTGAATTTGAACTTCAAATGAAATCCTCCAAATTTTGATTTAATATAACTTTTTTGTTCAAAAACTAACTTGCTGTACTTTTGCTTAATCTTCCATCTTCCGAATTTTTATTCCAAGTCCACTCGGTGTTCCTCTTTCGATTGCCTTCGATTATTTTCTATATGGTTTCTCAAAGCAATCTTCAGTTTAATATTTTGAATTTCGCGCTTAATAATATTATCTATGACCGTTCATTAAACTTCTGTGATCTTCTCTCTCTTCATCTTCTTGTTATAACAATTTGGTATTCATACATCAAGATAAGTATATATTATTTGATCATAAGTTAATTCATAGTTTAATATAATTTTATTTAACGTCAAACTTGTCTGATAAGGTAAGTAAACTCCAAAATTGCCAAGTGTGACCTTGACAAAATTTCTGGCAGTTCCTAACATCAATCTAATAAATCAATGGTTTCTTTAATTCTCATAATGTTCAATTTTCTTAAGAATAAGTTCGATTGAATTGATATGGATGCATTGAATATATCTTAGAATTGAAAAAACTTGCCTGAAGATTGATACATTGTATATGATATGCTTGGAGATACTAAACTATTATAAAGAGTTTCATACAACTAATTTTAGTATTGATACAATTTAACACAAAAGCAAGAATGTGAATTAGATAATGTTGAAATATCACTAAGGCAAAAACCACTTCACTTTTACGTAGATGATGAGTGAATTTTATTTTTTAACTTTCAGAAAACTAGATTTACAAATACCATGGTGGACGTATCGCTTGTCTTCATCATTTTGTTTATCAAGAAATAATTTTTCAATATGTGATTTTTTAGCTTCATCAAAATGCAGAAGGTTATGAAAAATGTTAGAGTTTCTATTTTTCGTTGAATATAAACTAAAATTCAAACACTTGTACTTTTGATTCACACTTTATTGACAACATAGCATGACGCGTTTCGTCGTTACAAACGACTTCTTCAGATGCTAACAGAATACTTCTGAATCTGAAGAAGTCGTTTGTAACGACGAAATGCGCCATGCTATGTTCTCAATAAAATGTAAATCAAAAGTTCAAGTGTTTGAATTTTTGAATTTGAAGTTGAAGTATTTATTTTTCGCCTATTTTTGTGATAAGTAACGTCCTGATATATTTCCAATATTCGATCTCAACATATTGAGAACAGAAAAACGGCTAAAATGCAAATCAAAAATTCATATGTTTTCATCCTGAGAAGGGTTGCGAAATCAGTATTATTAAATAAGATAAAGATGTTGATATTCCAGGTCGCTTCCGCACCCATAGACCACTCTATAATTCATTCACGCCATGCGTGGTTTTGTCAGGCACAATTTTTCCTTTCTACGGAATACGATCAACGACCCGGTACATGCCCAACAGTGTTACCTCCTCCAACGAGGCAAGGTTGTGAGCGGCGTTGATAGCATTGGGAGTTCGTTGACATTTCAGCCATCGGTGCGGTTATTCACCTACTGAAAGTTGAAACCTTCGTAGAAGTCGATCGTTGAGCTTACTGACCCAGTGCCCAACGTCTGACGAGGTGGAAATATTGTGGTATTGGCACGACGGTCGTCGAATTGCCCGGATCGACGGTTAAGACGTTTTGTGTAGGCATAGCTTGTTATGATTTTGAGAAAATAAAATTTATATGCAAGTTGAAATGAATATTTTTTGTACGTTTGAGTTGATAGTACCGTGAAGTTCGCTATAAATTTCAGTTTTATGTCTACATACATTAATTTTACGTAGCTTCTGATATAGAAAGACATAACATTTTCAGAATATTTTTCTTTTCTGATCAGTGGATAAGGATTATTCAGTCTGAAATTATATGGATCTGAACTTAGAATGAAATTGTAAGGTTTGGGAATATTGTATTAATTTGTCAACTGACTGAGATTGAATTCTCGCTTAACTCTTGGTGAAACATAATTGAATATTAAAATAAATTAAACTCTTGGCTTAATGTTTCACGATTTATTTAACAATATGAATAGTCAACATGTTTCGAGTGTTAGCTCATTTTCAAGACTTATCAGTCATTTATTTCAATATAAAATTTGTCAACTATTTGATACTAAATCCTGAAGTTTTGTAAAACACTTATTTTTAAAATGATATGTTTTCAAATCTTTTTGCATTCTTTTCCAACCTCAGTTCTTATATTTCATTCTATGTCCACGCACTAGGTTAGAACGTTTCATTATTTCTGTTCGCAGTAAATTGTTTAGGAAAAATAGAATCTGTGAAGATTGAACAAAAAAATGGGATGAAAATGCTTATAATTTATCTGTATATTCGAATCGCCAAAATAGCCAAAATCGAAGCATACTTCGATTTTGACATACTTTGACGATTTTTCAGTTTTATGATATTTTCAGCAATAACATGTTTTTTCTATTGAAAAATATTTCTTCAAGGTGACGCGAATTGTAACCAAAATAATATCCGGACAATATGACAATCTTTCAACCAAATGTAAGGATATAAAATACTCAACCAATTACTAATTAACTTTGAAATAATACGACATCACATCTGAATTCATTTATATATATATATATATATATATACAAATAGAAATATTTTTAAGTCGAGACTTTAATACACAGCTTGTGTGTTTTAGTTTGTGATTCCAGAAATTGTCGACTAATATTAAAAATTCTGAATTATTTCGAGATTAAAAATAGGATTGTAGGTTCGTAGGTGTATATATATATATATATATACACCTACGAACTGATTTAATATATTTTGTATATAGATTCAATTACGTTAATGCTTATTTTATTTTAGTTAGATTCCAACAAAATCTAAATTCAAATCGAAATTCGTGAATATTTTCTTAAAATTATCTATTCAACACTGTTTCAATAGAAAATAAGCTCCCTGATATATTTGAATACTGATTGGTATATATTGATGTTGTTTTCTATCTTGTCATTTCTCATGTTTTTCATATCCTGTTCTCGTAAATACCATTATCCAGTTTGTTTCAGTAAAATTAATTTTCAAAATTCATAATATTTAACTTCAAAAACCCAAATTAATATTATTCCATGTTAATGTGTAAGCAATATATTTTAACAAATTTTGTATTCTATTTGTTGATAGTCCTTTTAGAAGTTCAAAGTTTGCTTTACTTACTATGTTTGTATGAGAAGCATAATTTTGACACATTGACACCTGTAAATTGCAAGGACTCAACCTCAAATTATAAGCAGAGGATACTATCAAGCTTGATGGAAAACAAAGAGCTTGATACTATGAATTTAGGACGACAGCCATAGAAACATTACGATAAACATAAAAAGTCAAATATTCTGGATGTAAGAATTTTTTAAAATCAACAAAACTGCGGAAAATGGTTGGGAGAACAATCTAAGGCACACGTGAAGTTGAAGAAGAATTGAAAAAGAGTCGCCAAGAGTGTAGAGAAAAAAGAACCGAGAAAATTTCCAATAAATTTCAAAACAGCATTGTAGAAAAAATTAATCAATAACAGAATCGATAACAATTAGTTTCGAATAGAATTTTAATTAATCTATGCTAAGCGCATCCCACAAATTCATATTTGGAGGAGAAGAATAGCTCAAACGAATTTCATAAATATCACTGTCGGATTTTTACATTATTGAGCAAACATTTTTATCTTTATTTTATTTCGTCAAGTTGAATTAAGGTAATGTTTTTGTTGATGTTTCCGTTTATTTTTATTCGTTGAAAGAAGTGTATACAGGATGGTCTTCTGGGAACTTCATTGATCCATATATGGAGAAGTATATATATATATATATTATATTTTTGATATATATATATATATATATATATATATATATATATATATATATATATATATATATATATATATATACGTTTTCGTTTTATATCACAACTTTGTCAAAACTAATTATTATTAGTTTTGACAAAGTTATGATATAAAACGAAACGTCAAAAAAATGAAGTTTTTCATATTAAAATAATATATATATATAATATATATATATATATATATATATATATATATATATATATATATATATATATATATATATATATATATATATATATATATATATATATATATATATATATATATATATATATATATATATATATATATAAAAATGATAAGAGACTTCTCAAATCATTTGTATATAGTTATATTATAGTTGTATATAGTTACTGTTAAGAAGACTAAGAATTATATCTGTGAATTGGTATCTTTCAACAGGAAGGGAGGAACTTCATTTCAACAGACAGAATTGAAAAGCTTGCTTTTCGAACTAAGTGAGATATAAATGAGACATATTCGTAAAAAAAAGAAATAGATAGTGTTAAGATTATATAGGATATTAGGACATTAAATTGATCTATAAAATTGTACACAGCTATATCTCAAACGATTGATTTATTTTGAGAAAATATAACTTTCATTTACAATATTCATTAAAATTATCAAGTTCAACTTACCTAAGAGAAAAATCAATGTAAAGTCCTCTTACCCTATACAATCCTATCACTATCTATTTCTATTATTTTACAAATACGTCAATACAGATTACGTCCTTATATATATATATATATATATATATATATATATATATATATATATATATATATATATATATATTTATATTATTTTGATTGACAGAACCAGTACCCAGTAGGGAAAGGAATGTTCAGAATTTTATGGGATCATTAACCGGAAACATATTATAAACATTCTTTCAAATAATTATAATAATTTTCAAGCGTGAATCTGTCGTCCTTTTTAGGATAGTAATATGAATAGGAAAACTGAACTGAATGTGCATATTATCATTTTTCCAAAGCTGAAGAAAGCTGGTTCTATAAATGTCACACAATATATGCGATAACAATTGCTATAGTAGTGACATTGCTCGATATAATCATTTCTCAAGTACCTACTACATTCAAATCTTCATTGTAATCAATGAATACGGATGGAAAGGGTCTTTGACAATGGCCGTTGATTGCAGAGTCACCTAGTGCACTAGATTTCTCAGTGGAATAAATGGGCCATGACTTTATATCAGGGGTCATCAAACGCTTCAGGAGAAACCATAAGAGTACACTGCTGATAGAATTTGAGTCGAATCCGAAGTTAGATTATTTGATTTACTGTAAATATTGCCACTATATTCAACGAATTTTCATTGTTATAAATGAATTCATATGTCGAACGTTTTGATGTAATCTTTTTTCTGTGCGGAATTGAGATTTATGGAATTCTATTATTGAATTATCGATAAAAATTTAAATACAAATCATTGAACAAGCGAAGTATCGATTTTAATAGAATGATTTGATATTTCAATGAGCAACGAAAATAACGCAACAAATTTCATTTTTCAAAAATGTGTTTATAATTTCGATTTAAGATCTTTGAATTTTTGCTAAAACTAAAAAAAATAGATATTCGAATAAATATAATTTCAAAAAATGATTTTAGATTTTCTGTATATAAATATATATATATATATATATATATATATATATATATATATATATATATATATATATATATATATATATATATATATATATATATATATATATATATATATAAAATACTAGAACCTTCGTTCTAGAAATTCAAATTAATCATTCAACTTTTTCATTCACCTCACTTGGATGACGTTGCGGAACTGACGAGTTCCTTGTAGAACGAAATAGCTGTCTTGTGCTTCCATCAATTGTTTCATCGATTTCAATATTCCTCTAACATTTACCCTTAAGGATAATGGAGTGATCACATCATAAATGCTCACATAGTAGCTCTAGTATTACATATTCTTTTGATTATTATAAATTTTCCGAATTTATATTGTAGTATTTTCTTAAATATTTCATTCGGTGCTATTAGCGAAAAAATTATATGTATATGTATGCATATATATATATATATATATATATATATATATATATATATATATATATATATATATATATATTTAATTATATTACATATATATTTTTAGTACATCAACGTTTTCTTGAAGACGATTTCGTTAATTGGCTAATGAGATGAAAATTGTTTTTAGTTCTTCAAATGAATATTAAACAGAATATCGTATGAAGTAATTGAATATTCCCAATTATTACAATTTATAGGAGATTAGTCGAGATCTCTAATGGAGTAATTTGTTCTACTATTGATATTATTGAAGTAATGCATGTATGTTGACGATAACGTAAAATAAAAATGAGCCCCTTTTTTTCTTCCGTATTCAAATATCAAATAGAAATCTTTGTTTCGAATAGTATACGACAAATTTTTATTTTTTGAAATAGTAGATAAATGTTACTATTCCGGCTCATCCACCATTTTGCACCAAAACAGAAAAATTTTTCCAATCTTTGATCTTTTGAAAACTTTTCCAAAGTTTGATCGATTTGCAGAACATCTTCTATGAAATTGTTATGTAATAACCTGAATACCTTGTATTATAATCTAATATTGTTTTAATAACGTGTGGTTTCTTATAGATTCGCTAGATAAATGTATTTTATATGTTTTAAAAAGTAAATCAAACCTCAATCCTTTTGCTGCTTACAATAATTGTAGTTATTGTGAACTTCATTTTGAATTTTGACGTACAATACCCAATTATATCTAAAATTTCTGATACATGATTCAGAATCATTATAACGTTATTCAGTTTGTTTCTTTTATCACCTTTTATTTTTCATTATAATATTTTTCAAATGATTCGAAAATAATTTGATATAATCTATTTTCTCAACTTTTCTGTGAACGATATAAAATACTATTATGTATTATATTTATTTTGCACTTCCGTGTCAATTGCCCTACCTTATCTCAAAAAGGAACATTGACTTCTTATGCAATACTCGTTAAACAAACTAGTTTACTTTATTCAATGAAGTATCTCGCATCTAAATGTAAAAGTTATTCAAGAATCATTCAACCTATTGATAGCAGCTATCTATTCTGCTCACTGAACATTTATATATCTTTCAATCAACTTCTTGAAAGGGTACTTACTCCATTTCAATATTGAAATATTCATATTCTCATATGTATTGAAAAATGAATTCGTGAGTGAGGCGATTGGGTATTCATTTTCTTGGCTATTATATACTTTAAGGTGCGAAATTGAGCTAACAAATTTGTAAATATTGCAATTATTCGAGAATTTTTCTGATGATTGAAAAAAGGCGAAAGAATCGGACTTTTAGTGTTTTGAAAAAATAGCTTATAGGATACGAATGCTTATGGATGAATTTGTTTCGATTAGTTTCTTTCCCTTCAGGTATTGTAAAATTAGGTTGATTCCCGTCAAAGTCATTTAAGCATACTCGTATTGCTTGTTTTCCTTTTAAACACTTCAGTTTGTACCATATTTTCAAATCTATTCATTATGTGGGTTGAAAAATGTTTGACCTGACATTCCTAATTGTGATAGGTTTATCTTATTTTCTATTTGTTATTCTTGATTGTTATTCTCTGTTTTCGTTGATTCTTGGTTTTGCTATAGCATAGCATAAGCTTACTTGAGTTTGTAACTCAAGTTTGAGTGTTTTCTGTTTTTTCCACAGATGTTGACTCTTTTAATGGGTGAACTGGTTTTTACAAGCTCTTTGTCTTCATTAACGGAATATGACTCATATTTCTTAAAACCAAATTCGACTTGTAGGTTATTTGCTTTCTAATGTCAAAATACCACTCGATGAATTTCATACGTGTGATTCGACAAAATCAGGCAGAAGGTCTTCAGATTCCTGATACATTTAGATGGGAAGGCTTTGATTTTAACCAACATTAGTTACTGCAATTATTTGAGAAAGTAATAACAGTAATAAGAGAATCTATGCGATGTTTTACTTGCTGTTTTTTATGCTGGTGCCATTACAAATAAATAAACAAAACTACGACAAACTCAAGGCATTGCCAGTTCACGAATTTTGTGAGTTTCCATGTAGTGGTAGTTATGATCTCTTCCCATAAGTCTCAGCTATACCCTCTTTTAGGATTAGGATCACACATTTCCCATCAATATCAGACCATTGAAAGGTCTTGTTTACGTGTTAGTTTCCTTGGTGGTTATATGATACTCCTTGCTAAATATTGTACTCTATTCATCAGAACATTAAATATTCTAAAATTTAGAATATTTCTATTATTTAAGTACCACACGAAACCACATTTGTAGGTTAAATGAGTACTGAGAGATTGGTTACTGGAAATATAGAATTTATAATTGATACTGGAAGTTGAATAAATAAATTCAGTTGCTTATTTAGTAGATGCTCTCTACTTATTTCAGTTCCTACAAATTTCAGTTTATGAGAATTTTAAAATGATAAAAACAATATTCAAGCTTTTATAGAGAAATTGAATTTACTACCGAATATTCAAACTTTCTTTTATTCAAAAATTGAAACTTTGTGAAAATTTCGCACTAATAATGAAATATAATACAATCCTTTGATTTTTACTAATTTTAACGAAATTAAAATTTCTAACGCTTTTCGAACATTAATCGCGAGTAATTATTTTTCATGAAAGTACACAGTATTATCAATTCATTCTTCTTCCAAAGATCCAGAAATTCACATAGATGACAGCTAACAAGTAGGGAAATAATGCTTGAGAGCGTTGAATTTTGTAACCTGACCTAATCATTTAACACTTCATCTACATTCGTTCTCAAAATTAATTCGAAGCATTTTGGTGATTTTAATTTTCTAAATTTTTTTGTATGTAATATTTTGAAATCAACATTAAAATTTCGCTTATCTCTTATCTCTTGATGATTACCATTGGTGGAATATCTTTTTTTACTTTTGATAGCTTTTTCAATATTTTTCAGCTTTTGTTTCGAAATATCTACCGGTTCAACCAACGTGATTTTTAGTTTCGAAAACATTGCACTTTATTTGCCAGACTAGGTTTCGATTCATAGTTTTCGAACTAAAATTGAATAATTATCTCATTTTATAACGTTGTGTTCGTTGTCTAAAGCCTATTTTTTGAAAATGTACGATTGAACGTTCTCATGTAGGACCTCAAAGCTCTACATTTAACGTTATTCTAGCCTATACGTGAAGACTCCTACATATTTGGAGACTACAAATAGACCCCATTTTTTGGACTCATATTTGGAGAATCCATATAGGGGTCATCCCTAAAAGGAGGTGGGATTACCTGTGATTGAAGGACCTGTAGATGAAATAACTGTTACAGCAGTCACAAAAGCCAGTGCAAAAATGAAAAACCACAACGGGACCGGTCTAGACAATATACCCTCTGAGCTGTGAAAACTTCTCGAAATAGACGGTGCTGCTGGGCTAACCGAATTATTCAACAGTATTTTCGAAAGAGAAGCAATACTGGATGCTTGGAGAAGTAGTATTTGAGTTCTTTTTTATAAGAACAATGGGATGTCCGAGTTTGTGCTGATTTTCGGGGCATAAAACTAACATCACATACCCTTAAAATCTGGGATGTCAACAGTAAGATATTATCAAATTGACAGAGAACCAGAGCGAAGGGAACAATCCGATTCATGCTGATTGTTGATAGAAAAAGCAAGGGAAAAAAAGGATAATCTATGGATAATCTTTAAAGCTTGAAAAGCGACCGTGTACCGAGAACGCTCAAAAGATCTCATTTCCTAGAACTTCACATTAGACTTATTATAGACTTATATAATTATATTCAGACACGTGCCAGAAGCACGGCTGGCCAAAGCGGGGAACCTTTATATGTGGCCTTGATCGTGAACAACCGAAATGAAATTCAAAAGAATTCAAATGAATGAAGGAAATGTCTCTAGCAGAACGGCGCTAGTAGAACCAAAACCGAATATATGATGAGCAATTTTGGGCTAGAGGAACCTTGCCTGCTAAACGTAGAAATAAATTTAAAGGCGTCGCTTTAGCTACAGTAGAACAGTTTAAATATCTTGGATCGGTTATCACAGAGGATGGGTCTATCTCCGGTGACATAACCCACTCAATTACCGCTGGGTGTAGTAAATGGCGTGAGCTTACCGGAGTCTCATCTGATCCAAAAATGTCTATAAGGACAAACGGAAGGTCTATAAATCAGCTGTCAGACCAGTTTTGCTCTATGGTGGCGAAACAGGGACCTTAAAGAAGATGCACTTGCACAAATTACATACTACAGAAATGCGTATGTTGTGATGGGTAGGAGGAGTTATAATGTTAGAAAAAAGGGAAATGAATTCAATCGGGGTAGTTTTAAAGTAGCACTGATCTCGGACAAACTTACCGACTCCAGCCTAAGATGGTATGCTCATGTTAAGCGACGTCCCAAAGACCATATAAAAAAGTGCCTTTCCATTGCTACACAAAAGAGAGGGAGAGGTAGACCACCAACTTCTTGGTGGACGAATGTCCAGAGGACATGAAGAGGTTGGGGCTATCGGATGATGATGCACCCAGTGGAAGGAATGGCGCCTCAAGATCAAGAAAGTCGACCCCGCATAACGGGACAGGGCGAGAGCAAAGATCCATCACACGAATTTCATGATTTTTTGTATTTAATAGTGTTGGCGTTTACTTGATGTAAATCCATTATAATTGAATATAACTTAAATTCAAACACTCGAACTTATGATTTACACTTTATTGACTACATGTCAATACATAACATGTAGTCAATAAAGTGTAAATCATAAGTTCAAGTGTTTGAATTTAAGTTATATTCAATCATGATTTTTTGACCGTTCCTCAGTTCCTCAGTCATAACTAGTCACATTTATGAGAATCCCACCCCTAGTGTGACGTCAAATATTTTGCAATTTTACATCTAGAAATTATTGAACTGAAACAGTAGTTCAGGTATTATGCTTTTTCCATTTGAACTATTTCTCTATGAAATTGACATCCAAATCAAACATTTTGAGAAACTAACAGAGAAAACCTTTACTTATGTTAAATGAAAATAACTAAATCATCTTGAGTCCATGGAATTCTAATCAATTCCTCAAAATTGTTTATAAATGGCATAGCAGTCACTTTGTTTTCGATTTAGGTTGTTAACGTCAGGATTACTCGTTGTGTCAACATGTATTTCAGCCAATACAATATTAAAAATTTGGAAATAAAAAAAAATTAAAACTAGTGAGAGTCACTAACATCACATACGATTCAACTTGTTGTTAATACTAATAATAATAAAAAAAAAAATGTTGAGTTCATTGTAGTTGCCTTATATACAGAATTACAAATCGCAGGAGTTTAGCCATACTAATCTTCCACTTGTCCAGTATGAACAAAAAACACAAAAGCTCAACACTATAGAAATTGATGAAAAATTAACAGGTTATTCCTTAATAAGATACGTCTTATTAAGGATAATATATTTATAATAAATTTAATATAAATAATAAACCCGAAATCGAAATTAAATAAATAGATCTAATTCGAATAATATTACCCAACATAAAAAACTTAACAAAACTTCTCTCTTAGAATAGTTTCAAAATAAAATACCCAACTTAAGCTATCTAAAACTTAACTGAAACACTTCTCTCTTAGCCGATTGTATACTTTCTTCTGTGAGTGTCTATTACGGTATGGTGTGGCATGACTTTTGTTTGGAATACAACATGCAAAGCGGAGAGAATTTTGAACCTTGGCCAGGTTATATTTTTCCTTCTTCGTTAATAAGCATTAGTACACCGGAAAGCAGTCATCAAATAAAGGGTAGACCAAAGATTTGACAAATCTGAATCATTCAACTCATATTTAAGTCCTTGTAGTACTTTTTCTTCTAGTTTCTTACATTGATTTTTATATACTTATTGTTTACTCTTAAGCGATTGCTTGTGTTGATTATTAGCCTTGTATGATGCAAAATGCCGCTAACTATGATGCACAGATGCCACATGATCGCTTGAACAAGCATTCGACGACACTGACATATGGAGCTTGTTTTAAATGTGACTTTCGGAGATCCAAAGTTAGCTGTAGTAATAGTAGCTTGTTTACCTAAGGAGTTCAGATAGAGTTGCAAATGTTTTTGAGTTTTTCGTTAAAAATGTTTGAACACCTTGATTTTGACATTACGAAATTTGGGCCAGACATTACCAGATCTTGTCAGATAATGTTACACTTCTTATACCTCCTCCTTTCACCTTATCGTGTGACGTAATATGGTTCCTAATTATGATCAAAAATATATTGGTTATATTTCATCGTTTTGTGCTTCTTGATTACACATATTGATTTGCGAAATGGAGTAATGATATTTCTTCTACAATTTAATGTTCAGAAAAAAAATTTTATATTTTAGGAGAAAAACAATTTTGTCTAGGAGTTTGTGGATTTTTTCATTCGCGATATTTGTTGAAACTTTTGAATCTTTATTTATCGGGCAATATTTGCTTGACATTGAATGAGTTGTTGCAATTGACAATTATTTGTTACTTGTCAATACGTACAATGCTGTAACGATATTTGTAAGAGGTGTGTTATTGTCAGCGAATTGCTCAGCTTCGTCCATGATACGGTTATACTCATAAAACACAAGAATCGTACATAACTGACCAACTGCGTCTGAATCATATGTTCCTCTCACTTTCGTTGAGTTTATTTGAAACCGTTGAACACTGAACTTTACCGTGATATGAGTAACGTTGTTTGTTGGAACGTGAAAAAATAAATACCATTCATTTCATTATTAATTCTCTCACACGTGATGTAATAATGTTAGTTGATCTTAATTTTATTTATCTTGTTTGTTGTTGTAGAACGTTTTAGTTTTAATCATTACATTCGGAATGATATTAAGCTAAAAATAAAGGGGGTTTTACTTGATTACAGTGGAGGCTTCATAAACCGGACTATAGGTCTTCTAGTAAACGATATACGTACTAGCTTAATTTCTTCAATTGTACATGACCTTTCGCAAATTTTTGTTGTTTCTTCAGGGCATTTGAAATTGAAGTACAATTGAACAATTATATCAACAAGATATAAAAATGTTCAACAGGAAAAAATAAAGGGTTTTTTTTTTAGAGGAATAAAACTTTAAATTGCAATAAAACAACGATGGATCATTCGATTGACAAGAATTTTTTTTATTCGAAAGATAATCTTGTGGCTGGTTCGGATGTAGTCCAATCTGGACGTCTAATTTTCAATGACTTTTTCCAACATTTGTGGCCGTATATCGGCAATGACACGGGGAATATTGTCTTCCAAATGGTCAAGCGTTTATGGCTTATCCGTATAGATCAATGACTTTACATAGTGTCACAGACAGTAGTCTAGCGGAATTAAATCACAAGATCTTGGAGGTCAACTCACAGGTTCAAAACGTTAAATTAGGCGGTCACCAAACGTGTCTTTCAATAAATCGATTGAGACACGAGCTGTGTGACATGTTGCGCCGTCTTGTTGGAACCACAGCTCCTGGACATCATGGTTGTTCAATTCAGGAATGAAAAAGTTAGTAATCATGGCTCTATACCGATCACCATTCACTGTAACGTTCTGGCCATCAACGTTTTTGAAGAAGTACGGACCAATGATTCCACCAGCCCATGAAGCGCACCAAACAGTAAGTTTTTCTGGATGTAACGGTGTTTTGACATACACTTGATGATTATCTTCACTCCAAATGCGGCAGTTTGTTTGTTGACGTAGCCATTCAACCATAAGTGCGCTTCATCGCTTAACAAAATTCGCTTATGAAAATCGGGAACAACGGCAATCTCGTTTTGGGTCCACTCGACGAATCTAGTTGGATTTTGTAAGCACGCAAACCAAGATCCTTCCGCAAAATCTTCCATAAAGTGGATGGACACAGATCCAATTCCTGTGCTCGATGGCGGATGGACTCATTCGGGTCTTCCTCAATGCTACGCTCTACAGTAGCAATAGCTTCTTCGCACCGGCGTCTCTGGGGGATGCGATTTATCAATAAGAGTAAACGTGGTGCGAAAACGTTTCATGGTTAATCGAATTAACTGCTCTGATGGACGATTTTGTCGACGAGAAAATGGACGTAGTGCGCGATACGTATTCCGCACAGAACCATTATTTTCGATATAAAATGGCACTATTTGCAAGCGTTGTTCAGGCGTGAGTCTATTCATGATGAATTGCCAAACCAAACTGAGAATAAATCTTCATTTCTCAGCAGTTAAATCGTTCGCCATCTTCAACAGTAATGCCAACTTGAAGTTCTATACCTCTAAAAAATACACCTGTTACATACATATATAGAGTGCTACACACTGAACTCTCAACAGTAGTGAGGTAAAATCCTTAGTTATCATTAATGAGTCATATAAGGAAACACAATTCATTCATGTGAAAATCAACAAATCGAAACTAACTATAATCAATTTGAAAGCTGATATAAAATTGAATACTCATTCAATCATAATATTCAATTCATCATAAAGTTGAATCTGTCACTCTTCGTATGTCGACTGTCAAATTTTCAATTCTATATATATATATATATATATATATATATATATATATATATATATATATATATATATATATATAATATATATATATATATATATATATATATATATATATATATATATATATATATATAAAAGAAAGAATTTTGCCAAACATAGTCTTGCTTCGACCCGGTTACTTGGCAAAACAGCCCTGCTAATACTGTTAGTACTTCTGGTCAATGGCAACGACTCAAAGTGTACTGCAGTTTTTCGTGGGGCTCCTCCAGGTAGTATTTTGGGTCCACTGCTCTTTGCCTGTACTCGTTGAATATTTCGAACATCTTTACTAGCAGCAGTTTTTACATGTATGGCGATGATATTCAGGTCTTCCAAAAAATCAAATCAAATCAAATCAAAAACGTTTATTGAGTTCAAGTAATATTACATTTCAATGGGTTTATAAATGATTACAAATGGGAAGTTGTAGAGTCTCGCGACCCTCTTCAACCCCTATATTTTATAATATAATGTGATACAAAAAAAAAAGAAAAACAGAATTTATTTTCACATTAACAAGTATGAGAAAAAAAAACAAAAAAAAATATATTTTTAACATAGTATACATCTTTCGAGTATTCATGAATATTTATTAAATATTTTGCGTCTGTGGCCGGCTTATACATTACGTGCCATTTGGTCAAATGTCCGATTTTCAATTCATCAGACATTTGATGGTAAAGGAAACCACAGAAAACTTTACCCACGTAAGATGGTGTTGTGTTAGATAAAGAATTGACAGATTTCGTAAAACTAATCGGTGATATGGTCTGTTTTTCACGCTTATCCACTCACGCACATTTGACTCTTAGCGCACTGCACATATTCGCGCACTACGCCACTTATCACGCACGCTAGCGGATACGGAGAGGTATGTTCTCTAGATGGTCTGGAACTTCGTTGTTAGGCTCCTGTAAAGTTCGCAGGATACGAGCTGGCGGGAAAGGAAATTTATTTTTGGGTTTCCTGCAGAGAACACGTCGGCGCCTGTACCATGGGGCCATCAGCGTCGCTCGGGCTTCCAGATTAGGTCCTTGTAAAGTACGCTGGGCATATCGAGCTTGGAGTTTTTTCATGTGCACGAAAATAGGGGGCATTTTGATGAAATCATGTAGAAGACGAGAGGGAAAACGATAATGTAGACGGAAGATACTGCGACAGATAGATCTTTCGCAGCTTTCTATTTGTTTAATGAAACGGTTCTGGAGAGTCGCGTAAAGCAAACATCTATAAGAAATAACAGGACGAAGGAATGTCTTGTATGTATTTAGCAGAGTACGAGGATTACATCCCCGGATTCTGGCTCGGAGAGCGTATAGTAAGTTTGCTCTATTACGGACTTTTTTGAGAGTTTTCTCCAGGTCGGATTTCCACGAATTGAATTTAGAAAATGTTACACCCAAATAAGTGATTTCATCCTGAAGTCTGAGATTTTCACCCCAGAGCGTCAGGCGAATATCATCATTTCGGAATTTAGGGGAAGAAGTATAATTGTAATGATGAAATAGAATTGTTTGGGTTTTACTAGGATTGGGTGTAACTCTCCAATTGCTCGCCCACGCACTGTAGACATCCAGCAGCCTCTGCATATTGCGGCTGCAACACGCTGATGTCTTCGCCGTGGTCCAGATCGCTGTATCATCGGGTTAACGCTGCTTTCTCTTCCAACAATCTGGCTACTAAATTACAGATTATGAATTTAGAACTATCACAGTTGTCAATTTGGTGCTCTAGGAATGGCCTTAAACTCAATGGCTCAAAATCGAAAGCACTCTCTTTAGGAAACAAATAGCATCCATTAAAATCGATTCCGTCTTGTAAAGTGCCACAGGAGGGCGTAGCGTTAGCATGGGAGTCTTGTGCTTGGGGATTTCGATATATGAGGAGTTATGATTTAGGCACCACGTTGCCTCTATAAGAAAGGCCAGCTATATGAGGTTGAAGGGACTACAAGGATTTTAAATATGAGTTGAGTTGAATGAAGCAATTATGTAAGTTCAGACTTGCCGAATCTTTGGTCTATCGTTTATTTGCTACTGCTTTCCGGTGTACTATGGTTTATTAACGAAGAAGGAAAAATTTAACCTGCCGAAGGTTCAAAATTCTTCTCTCCGCTTTGTATGTTGTATTCCCTACAAAAGCTATGTCACACCCTACCGTAATAGACTTGAAGAAAGCACATATGCACAGAGGGCTGAGTATTGTTGGTTAGTTTTCTCGCAAAACTGATTGCTAGTGAAATTCTTGACTATTCAATAAGACTGGAATTACGTAAATCAGCTTATCAGGTACGCGAGGCTGAAAATTTCAGCGTTCCTTAGCATAAAATTTCTACATTTGAGGGGTGTTTCCATTATATAGCCCTCACACATTGAATAAGTTTAGGGCGTTGTTTGAGGCCGATACCTAAATAATCAATTTGAAGAAAAAAACTGTACAATCGTCTAAGAGGGAAGTGTTTTAGTTAAGTTTTACATATGTTAAGTTGGCTATTTTATTTTGTTTGTTTGAATTCTATTTTAATGTTATTTGAATTATATCTGAATTCCAATTGATGTTTATTTAATTTTAGCTTCGGGTTTATTACTTAGGTATCTTATTAATTATTATTAATCTTTGGATTGATTTCTATAGTGTTGAGTTTTTGTGTTTTCTTGTTCATACAGAGGAGTGGAAGATTAGCCTGGCTAACTCTTGCCATTTTAATCATGTACGTAAGGCAATTACAATAAACTTATTATTATTATTGTAATAATAATAATTATATTATTGTAATAATTATTGTAATTATTGTAATAATTACTATAATAATTACTATAATATACATAATACATAGCATAATATCGTTATGTATTTTTTTGTTCTTCTATAGTGTAAAATAAGGTATGTGAATGTTTGACTATAAATGCAATCGTTTAATTATTCTTCTTGTAGATACAATGATAACCCATCAACGTAGTTTTCGAGATATTTTGTTATCACACACACATAATGAATATTCACCAGAATAAATTAATTTTTTAATTATAAATAGCTACGTTCGGATGAGTTGTATATCAACATTAACTTATTTATCATTTTATGAATAACTCTCGACCCCAATTCCAGATTCATTGTTTATGTGGTATTGTCTTAGGCAAAGAAATATTACATAGGTCAAGAATATGTATAAAAATTTCTGCAGCAATAATTTCACAACTTCATACTTCAATTTCATGTTATTTAATATTTTTAACATTTCGATTTATTGAATCGAAATCGAGCAGAGAAGAAGGAAAAGAGGAAGGTTTATATTCAGGTATTGAATAATATTCTAAATTTGAAGAATTTATGTGAATATATTGAGCTTCAATATTTTTTTTAATTCACATGAACAGTTGGCGATAAATAATGATGTATTTAAGCAATCAGTTTAGTAAGAAAACTTATATTAACAGGTGAAACTCGAATCTGTTCAACAGCAAGCATCTTCAAATATCCGCAGATATATTTTATTACTCAAGGGGGTAGTTTTATTTTAATCTCATTATATCTGCCTGTACTGGGTTAATATATAACGTTTGAAAGTGAAGTAACAATTCGAAACAATTGTCTAGCAACAATTTAATTTTGTGAAACTAAGCAAAGTGTTTTTATTCAATTTATATTCAACAGTGTGTCACCAGGAGATCATTTCGCGAATATTCAACTTACTTTTTTGATATGGTTTCACTGTGATTAACTTGGGGTTATTAAAATTTCCTTTCTCATTTACTAGTAATAATATACTGTGAATACTTTTCCTGCTTTATTTCAATCGTTTAATGATTTATTCATTTATAAATCCACCATTCAACAGCTTGGGCCAATTAGTGAGTGGGAAAGATACAATAACTATAGTATACAACTTATGTAAAATAAAACTACAAATATGTAATACCAATAATATACAAACAATACACATAAACGATAACTCTGTGGGCAAGCTAATATTAATGCTCAACCACAAGATACAGGAAAAACTAATATCTAAAAAACTCATAAAACAGTCAAGCGAGTGCTCGTCTGATGTGATATCAGGCACGATGCAAATATGTCGATGACGTTATGAAAAGGCTCAAAGTTACCACAAATTTTATGAAGTGGTGAAAAAGTCAAACTTCATTACGAGCCAGAGGTGGATAAAAAATGTTTATATTTCTACAAGTTATTCTCGGAACACGGACATTTATAAGGGAAAGAAGAAACGAACAATCAACAGAAAACCTTATCAGCTTGTATAGGAACATTATTCCCAAATATTTCCTACTTGTTTCAAGTGATGGAACATTAAATCTTGTAGTAAGTAATTCATGATTTATTCCTCGTTCTGGATACACACCGTCGGAGCAAAATCATAAATATTTCAAAAATCTTCTTTGCATGGATTCAAAATTCTTTATATTACACACGTATCCTGGATTCCAAACGACACTAGCATAATCTAGTTTTGAAGGTATTAAGGTATTATAATGGAGCAAAGTTGATTCAGATTGAGAGAGCCATTTAGAATTTCTTATTACAAAACCTAATATTCTGCAACAACTTAAAAGAACATCATTCATGTGAGTAGCAAAAATTAATTTTGTGTCGAAAGTTACTCCTAAGTCTCTGAATTTGGTACATCTATTGATTCTATTAGTATTTATATTCTAATCGAAATGAACTATACTTTTTGTTTACGAGAAAAAGTCATTAGTTGCACTTAGAAATATTCAGAATCTCTTAGAAATTTCTTTCACACCACCGATTAAAATTTAAGATATAGTCTTGGATAATGTGGCAATCACTTACTGTTGAAATTTCGCAAAATATCTTACAATCGTCCGCATATAGGAGAAAATTGCAGTTCATGTTGGAGGAAATGTTATTCACAAAAATATTGAAAAGAAACGGACCTAAAACAGAACCCTGTGGAACCTCCGACTCCGCAATAAATGTCTGTGACTTAAAACCGTTGTACTGAACAAATAATTGTCTTGACGTTAGATAAGTTGAAAAAAAAAAATAACAAATTTATCTGAGAGTCCAAAGGGACTGAGTTTGTGGAGAAGAATTCCATGATCTAACCTATCAAATGCTTTTAAAAATCTGTATAGATCACGTCTACTTGTGACAAATGACCAAAACTATTTGCAATATATTGTGTTATACACGTAAGGTTAGTGCCTGTTGATCTACATGAGGTGAAACCGTGTTGGTCATTCGTTAAATGGGTCCTCACGTGTGAATACAAAATATTATGGAGAACAATTTCAAAAACTTTACTAAAATTGTTAACTACAATTGTTAATGATAGTAATAGGTCTATAATCTTCAACGGAGTTTCTATTCCCTTTTTCAAAAATTGGGCAAATCTTGCCCTCTTTCCACACATTTGGAAAGCAGTTTTCAAGGCCAAATTGAAAATAACAGCCAATGGAGACGCAAAAATCCTGGCACAGTCTCTTAGGACGAAGGAAGGAATTCCATCAGGACCCGCTGTCATTTTAGATCTGCATCCTTTCAATGCCTTGAACACATCCTCCTCAGGAACAATTGGAATCGGTAATAGCGGAACGTTAGACTCTAAGCTGAAAATATTTTCTATCGAAAGTCGTGGAACTGATGAATGATGATTCGAAATATTTCACAAATGCATTCATAATATTCTCAGGATTATTTAATTTTGTTCGTTGAAAAGAAAAGAGGTGAGTAGTGTAGATGTATTTCGTAAATTATTTACATAGCCCCAGAATTTCGAAGGAGACTTCTTAAGGTTCATTTCAAGAGAATTCATATATTTCGAGCGGGACAACGCAATATCCCATTTTGTAATATTTCTTAGCGTCTTATAGCTATAGCTATTGAAAGCTTCAAGATCACCACTTTATTTGAATTTAATATAGAATTTTGTTTTTTGTTTTGAATCTCTAATAATTTTTGATTGATGTGAACCAACTGGGATATTTGGAGGGTTTAGTTGTCATTTTTGGAACAGTTGCATCAAATATATAATTTACTGTGGTGTAAAAATGATCACAGGCTTCGTTTGTATCGTCCTAATTTTAAAAATAACAACCAATTCGTATTTAATAATTCATTATGTAGTTCATGAAAGATGGCTTTTCTAAAGTTTGAAATTGTTGAATGTCTTTTTGAAATCTAAAGGATTTGGCGTAATTTGAGATATTAAAATCGCCGAGTATGATAACGTTATATTAGAATTTTCGTCTTGAAGATCCATTACGTTGCATAATGCTTCGAAGAATGTATCATATAATTCCAAGGACGCATTAGGAACTATATAAGTATTTATAATATAACATACTGAATGCTTTTGGATTATTTTTACACCACTTATACCGACGAAGGGATCGATTATTGATAAAATGTCAAGTTTCAAGCGAGATACTTGGATATTGTTTCTTACCGCTATCAGAACGCCATCACCTCTAGTAACCCCTAGCAAATTATATTTTCGATCACTTCTATGTAATGTGTAATTATTTGGTGTTATCTCAGAATACGATATATTTGAATCTAACCATGTTTCAGATAAAGCGACTATGTCAAAATCACATTCCATAAAGCATTGCAAACCTGGCGAGTCTTTGAGCGTAGCCCTCTAACATTTTGATTATATGCAGATAGCTGATGAACAGCATGAGATGAAGATGCTGATTGACATGACGAAATTAAAGCTTGTGATTGCCATGTAGTTACGAAAGTGAGAGATTTCAAATCATTCAATTTTTTCTGATATATCGGGCATTTCGCAGCATTCCATACCGCATGAGCCCTATCAGCAACATTTATATCAAGTTATTGTTTTAATGCTGTCGTAATAATACTTTTTTTTTAGTTTCTTATGACAGATTCTGAATGACTGTTAATTTTTCCCTATGTGATTATACGTAGAAATTTTTCTACTTTATAGTCTCATTTTTTTTTACGAGTTGGGTTTAGTATGTCAACATTATCTATAGAGCTTTATTTTTTCAGATTCAGTAAATAAATGACATGGAGGTTACGCTTATCTCTTAGTGCAACATTATGTTAAAAACAATAATTAAAATTAACACACTTGACTTAAGTTTCACTGAATATATTAAAACTCTAAGTAATATTGTATACTACTGTATATTGTAAAAACTCCAGTAATATTGTATACTCTTGATAATGCGTTTACAACCCATATGAAAATATATTCATAAACTTAAGTAAGAGATTTATTGTTTTTGAATATTATTCAGTGAAACTTTACTAAGTTTTCGCTTCGAAATTTCTCTTGATGCTCTAAATTTCATTATTGGCTTTATACTCTTGATTTGGTTATTTGGAGTGTATATAGTATTTGAGTTTTGGGAAACTGAAGAAATTCTTTCGTTTTTGGAATGTTCCACATAAGAATATTGAAAAATTGCTGGTGATTCTCTGGAATCTGTCCTTTTACAAGGCTGTCTTTCGTTAAGAAGACACAAGAAAGAGACAAATCCAAAGGTCAGTTAAAAATCAATAGACATTATAAAGTGAGGTTTCGGCAGATGCACAATCATAAGCCAACAGTAGCAACAATAAACTGAATAACAATTGGTGGTAGAGAGTGCAGAAAAATCAATACGAAAAGAAGCCAACCAACTTGATAACAATTCTCTTATATAATAATTGGAAACTCATTACTACAAAGAAAAAAAAGTAGTACTGCTGAAAAGTCATCTTTCATCATTGATTAAAATACTTCCTTTTTGTATTTAGTTTTTTACTTCTGTTTCATTTATTCAACAAGTTTTTCAGGTTTGGTCTAAATTTTCACTTGTTTCCTTTTGGTGCACAAATAAATCTCTTGGCAAATTATTCGAAATATCTCAATGTATTTTTCACTGAAAATGAATTATCTAGATCAAGCGTGGTTAATATGAATCCAGTGAATTCTAATCATTTACTTTGATTTCAGAAAAATCTCTTATTGTGAATGAACTGAAGAACCTTCATTGATATTATTGAGTATATATTTGAAAATAATGAGAATAGAAAATACTGGTCTATCTTATCACAAATGAAAGATTTAATTGAGAAATTAAGAAGGTTCGAATTCAATTTATATATTTTATCTCTATTGATTATTTCCAAATTTGACATAACGCTCAATTAATGGTGAACTACAGTTGTCACCCAAACTAGGACGCGGCATTGATAATGATTTAATTTTGACGAATTAGGTCACAATTTTTTATTTGTAGGGCAAGTCTAGTCTATTTTACAATTCAATCCGAGAATATTTATTTAAAATCCTTTGAAGGCCGATAATAATTAATGTATGTGATGTATTTAGTAAGTCATGGTCAATAAGATAAAGAATTCAGAACACGATATGTTTGTAATGAATTGAATCTCTGTGAAGTTTGCGTTTTTATATTGAGTGAGGTGTTTGTTGGAAATGATTTTACTGCTCAAGTAGCATTAAAAACATATATATATATATATATATATATATATATATATATATATATATATATATATATATATATATATATATATATATATATATTTATATGTTTTAACGATTGTTCCCCACGAGGAGAGCGATTGAACTCGAATTCGAAATTCTTAGTAATTTTGCTTCCCAAAATCGTTTCATTCTCACAGAATGCTCTTTCTTCCGTTCATCTCTCCATTTTATTCCAGTTTTCAATTTATGCCCAAACTTCACATGTGTGATTCTATAGTGACACTCAATGCGATCTTCGAGATTTTTTATATTGATCTGTTGTTTGAACTCCTTTTAGCCACTCTGTTCCGCATTTACTCTTCAAAATTATATCGAGCACTTTCTTCTTTATTCTGGACTGTTTCATTCTGTAGACATGTGCATAGAACTTCGCTCGTCGTTTTCTGATTTCTTCCATTATTGTATTTGTCTTTTGATGAAGTTCATTCTGAGGTCTTTTCATCCAAATGCCGTTTCTATTTCTATTGGCCCGTAAATCTTTCTGAGATTTTTCCGTTCTTGTTTTTCTCTTTTTCTAATTCTTGAATGACCGTAGATAACCATTGTTTCAGCTGCGTAGATTCCTTCTGGAAGAGTCGTTGTGGTATAATGCCTCAGTTTGGCGTCTCTCGAGATGCACTTATTATAGTAGGGTCATATTAGCTTGTAGGCCCTTTAGAACTTGGTAATTCTTTGTTCCTTAGCGATTCAGTTCAAACCTGGGGATTCTATAACTTCTCCGAGGTATTAAAAATTGACGACTTGCAGAATTTCACCATGTTTTGTTATTAGAGAATATTTATTTTTTGTTTTCTTTCCATGTAATTGGTTTTAACATAAGAAATTTGTATCCCGGTTTTCTGCGCAATTTCATATAGGTTTTCTACGGCTAGAATGACATCAGTTCTGTTGTAGGTGATAATAGCAATATCATCTGCAAAAGCTGGACATTTCACATTTATTCGATCTTTTTTTTCATACTCACTTGTTTGCCCTTCATAAAGGTTTCCATTCCCTAATGTAAATAATAATAATATAATAATAATAGAATAAATTCATTGAGAAACATTCTTTACATTGTAGAATTACATTCATTTCAATTGATACAACAATTACAACTAGGAAGAATGCTCTCAAAAGGACTGAATTCAGTTTTGAGTCAGATCTTCCATAAATAACAAAAAATTGGTTAAATTTATATTTAGAATAATATACAACTTTATTTGAAAAGAAAAGAAAAAAATTACCTCAGAAATATTAAACATTTGAGACAATTTCATATGATGAACATTTGTGTTAAAAAAGAAATATAAAAACATATGATACAAAAAATTGATTCATACATTATTGCCTACATTTGAATCATCGAAGTACTCTGCCACACTATAGTATGTCACATCACTGTTAATAAATGAATACTCATGATTACCATTCAATTTAATAGTAATAAATAAACATTTGGTTTCGTTGCACTAATTTAATATTATTTTATTCTCTGTAGATTTTTGTTGACCCATTGCATTTTGGAAATCAATTGTCATGTTTAATTGGTTCAGAATTATTGCCATCTGGACAAGGAGTATTTTACTTTTATGAAATAAAATACCTGGGGTTCCGAAGGATTTACCATTTGTAACCAAACATGCAAGAGTTAATGCTGGATGGTGCATACACTACATATTAGTGTGCTTGCTGGTGATAAATTTACATAAATCTACCCGGACTGATATAACCTGAATTATTTTGTTTTTCATAGGTTTGTTTTTACTAGAGTGCTTACATCTGTCTATACAATATGGTCAACATGCAAAATTGGATAATAGTTGGTTTGGGCTCAATTATAAACGACCCACTAGTTTTAAAAGTTTGCGACAATTAGTGATGAAATGCAAAGAACACATATTATAGATTGAAAAACCTTATTTATTTATTATATACACTTATTAGACACATACACTTATTAGCATGGTAGTACGCCCTGATTTGAACTAATTTAAAAAATGTCACTTTTTTCAAAATTTTCCGGGTTAACATAGTCAGGTACGAGTATCACTACACAATGATTATGTCGTGATGGTTTCAATGGAAAACAGTTGTGAAATGGTAAATTTGTCACAATTTCCTTGAAACATATACGAGCATATTATCGTTTTTATGGTTTATCCTTTTATTCTGAATTCTTAGTATATTGTTGGCATTGTAATATATTTGCAATCAACATGAATAATGCTCTTTAGTCACAAATTCTGGCACTAAGTGGGCAGTCAAATGAGCTATTGGCGCGTCACTTACACGTAAACACCAGGTTCTTAGGTTGTATTTTGTACTCGAATTTGACCTTTGATTGGTTTCGATTGTGTCTTGAGGCTTCATGTATTCGGTATACCTAAGGGGTCATGTAAGATTGATCCTCATTTAGCAGAACGTCACGTCAAAATATTCTATAGTGTATGAGGATATTCCGATATACAGGCAACGTCATGGAATGTTACCACCCCTAACATCCTTATGCAAATGAGACTATGGAATATTTTGACGTGGCGTCATCGGTTTGTGGTGTGATTTTGACGTTCCGTGAACTGAGAATCAACCTTCTAGAGCAGTAGTTCCCAACAAAATTTTCTCGAGGACCCCCTCATCGAGTCACTTTTGTAACAAGGACCCCCATCAATTCCAATTATCTCAAAATTGAAAAGTGACCCCCTGCCAGCATTCCCTCAATATTGATAGATAAGTTATACATGGCTGCTAATGTAAAACAAATAATACCTTGTCATATCAAGTGTATTTGTACCATTGTATCAAGTACCTAAACAACCAAATTAAGTCTCTTTTTATACGTTTTTTATTTTGGTACGAAATTGGAAAACTTTTCCTTTCAAAGTCTTTGTCTTCAAATCTTGTTGTTTAGTATGACAAAGTCCTAAAAAATATACCTGATTTTAGTTTTTTGCGCTAGAGTGTGCTAGCGTCAGTTGGCTCAAGGAAGACGCTAGACGCAAAAGTTAGCGTTCTAAAACTCTGCTCATGCAGAAAGCGAACCAAACAAAAATCTGTTATTGTATGAAATATATTTTTCATTCTGATAGCACTTTACGGACCCTTCTGGTATAGCTCGCGGATCCCTGGGGGTCCGTGGACCACCTGTTGGGAAACACTGTTCTAGAGGATGCCGACGACCAGGGTATCTATATGCTCAGACACATATTGCCGATCGATTTCTAAATGGTTTAGTATTAATAATGACATGAGGAGGCATACCTTAAGACGCTCGTTTCACAGCATCTTTAAAGTTTTGGAAGAACATTGTGTACAGTTCTCAGTAATTCTTGAAGACGGCGTAATCGTAATACATGTTTGTACGTTCCTATATTGCCAATTGCCAGTACTCAATGTGTATCTTGAGGAGATTCAAATCACGCGATCCATTTGTTCTCCTAGCAATGAAGCTTCGAAATATATTTTGGACGATTTAGGGAGATGTTTAGAAGGTCATGTTTGCAGTCAAGAAATTGTTAAAAGTTTCGAGAATGGGTTCGAAATATAGGTACCTACTGGTGTATGAAAATGGACAGCCGAAAAATTTGAATCGGAATCCACTTGTCACTTCCAGCAAAGGTCATACTCATACAGAAGTCCTCAACATATCTTTTGTTTCAACACAAAGCATTTCGAACTAAAATTGTTCATTTTCCTACTTTCATTGAATTCTAATCAAATTTAATTCAATTTCCAGCAATCAGGACACAATCAAGATTACCCGTTGACCTCAATTTGATGTCTGATAGGGTATTAACCTGTTAGTGTTTCAAATTTTGTTCTCTGTGTATCTCTTAACAAGGCCGGTTTTCGAAAATAAGAAATATTCTTAAACGAATCCTTAAAATACTACTTGTATTTGGCCCCACAATTAATGAACACTTTTTATATTCTCATGCAAACGACGTAAAACATTCTTCAAGTCAATGCTTCTTCAACAAGGTCATGATATATACTTGTAGCGGTTTTCGGAATTCGCGAAAAAATATAATCAATGCGAATCACACGGAAATTATAAAGCCATACCGACATAGATCTGCATGTTGACCGTGAGACGAGGTTGACGAGAAAGTGCAAATCTTCTATGAAGCGCCATTAAAATAGGTCAGATCGCACATTGTAACACACATTCACTGAAAAATGCATCTGTGATTTCACTCAGTTATAACTGAATGGTATCTTATTGCCCGTAGAAGGAATCCTTCGCGGAAAAGTGCTCTACATTGCGGAAGTACAAAAGAATCAACTTCGCTAAGACTTTTACTTGTTTGGCGAACGTTCTCAATGTCGTTTTCTTTCATCACTTGGTTGAGGTTTATATTTGTATATCCATGTCTCTTCATCGCAAGGCCTTGAATTGAGCAACGAGTAAGCCTTCATATTGGCCTGATGAGTATATCGATTTCATTTTCGAATTGCCTCCACGTTAACAAAGATATAGTTAACAAAGATTTAGTAGTTAGAACACATTTCTAAAGTTTTTCGAAGTCATATTCTTCAAATACGCAGGGTTATGATGACATTACAAGTTATTGTTGGGTGTTTCTATTGATCAATTGTTGATTCATATTATTGCCTCATTTTTACTTATTTCGTCACTTACTGCCTGTAAATGATGAAAAGTGAAACAAAAACAATCTTGTTCCTCTTTTACTGAGGATGAACATGATGATATTTCAGATCTTCGAATTTATTTTGATAAAAAGAGCCCACATGCTAATTCATGCAGACATATAATAATAATTGTTATATGTAAATGAAATTACAGAATTTTACTTATAATACTTCACAATAAATATAAGCTCAGTAGTTATTGGTGATCACAGGTGTTCAAAACCATAAAAAGAAGAAATATAAAGGTATATTGGACGCTTCGGATATTTTCCCCCCTCCCTCGGGAGTGTAAATACTCGTATATTAACTTCCATATATATATATATATATATATATATATATATATATATATATATATATATATATATATTTATAACTTCATATATGAAATATTTGTTGAATGTCATTGATTGGTTCAACTCAAAACGTCTAACGTTGAATTGATAAAACCTTCTTTATACCATTTTCTATATACAGTAATAAATTGCCGAATTTTGAATACGTAAGGATCAGGCAAGACAAAAAAGTAATCAAAATACAGCGAAAAAACAAATTGATGGATCTAGGAGTGACTGGACTGCCATTTGCGGTGGGACGAGCACGTTGGTAATATTGCGCGAACTCTACGACTGTTGATGTTCAGTTTCAAATTTTGGAGGAGAATCTTGGACATATCTCATCTCCATGTTGTCTACTATGCTCTTGTACAGAGTAGATTACAGTATTGCATCCTTGCATGGTGTGCCGCAGCAAGTAACCACCTAAATAAACTTGAAGTTGTGCAAAAAAGAATTTTGAAAATTATGTATAATAAAAACCTGCAATACTCTTCAAACTTAATATTCAGAGAGAGTGGAATACTAGATATCAGACAACTTTATATGTACATTTGTTTCATATATACTTACCATCATAAAGAAATACTCCAGTATTTCATTATCATTAACTCCATTTTTTAAAAAATCGACTACACAAAGACATTTCACTTACCTTAGCATCAAGTTTTATAATTCATTGCTAGAAAGTCATGAATGGTACCTAAGGAATATCAATTCGATAAGCCTCATCAGAAAGAAATTTAAGTTTTATTTGAGCTCTATTGATAAAACGGCGGTTCATTATTTTTTTGTCCTATAAGAAGGAAATAATTGTTTAGTTTCGTTAGTTTCTAAGTAAATTTTATAAATAATGGTTTAAATTAAGTTTAAATTTAGTTTAATTTGAATTAATTAAACTCGTCTAAGGAACTAGCTTCTACGCATCCATTTTGGACTAAGTTTTTCTCTCAAAAATGATGAGTGATTTGTAGATTCTGAAAAAGAAATATTGTAATTGTGTAATCTTTTAACCGAATGATGAATCGAAAAAGAAAATTTCTAGGGTCCTCCAGATCGGTTATGAAAAGTAATAGGTTTGATGATTCAACTGTTAACTTCGAGGAATAAGATATAGATGGGATCTTTCCATGAAAAATAGATTTCTCTTCATATGAATATTCACTCAGAAAGGCAAATGCATGATGCTTCTTGTGCCAAAAATTTTTTATTCGACATTATTTTGAATCGAAAAGTTGTTTATTCACACATTTCGGTCACGCTACCAATTTTGTTTCAATCGTTTCGACGATTTTATGCATCCAGCTAGATTATGCAAATTTGAAAGAGTTCAACAGTCACATAGAGTGATCCTGGGAAATGACCTTGCTAGACCAGACGGTGGTCTACCTGTACTAGAGATCAAACTGTGCATATGTCTTAAGGACGTTGCCCAGTACCATCAAGAAAGATTTGAAACAATTCCACCACAGAAAGGACAACCGATACATCTATATATATATATATATATATATATAATAATAATGGAAGAAGTATTGCCGTATAATTTGAATAGAAAATATTTTTATGATTTTATGAGTTCTCGGCAAAAAGTAGGCTCACTTTAATTGAAACGTAACCAATTACACTTATAGTGGACCTAATTTCTGCCGAGAACTCATAAAATGTTTTCTATATATATATATATATATATATATATATATATATATATATATATATATATATATATATATAGTCAAACTAGTTTGAGAGTATTTAAAATATTTTGGACGAGTGTATGTAGGGTATCGATACTTCTTTAATTATTATTATTCACTCTTCAATTGTAGACGAGCTGTCGCAAATTTTTGTTACATTTGGAATCATAGTGCAAACTATTTAAATATTGAGCATGAGAAAATACATATGCATATGTCATGTTACAAATTCAGCACTCACTGATAATGAAATTAAATCCAGAGTTATTAATAATGAGTCATATAAAACACAATTCGTTCAATTAAACACCAACAAATTAACACTAATTACAATCAATTCAAAACCTAATATAAAATCGAATACTTCAATCTGTCACTGATCATACGCAAATTTACTAACAAATTCCTTTTCAAATGTTGTGCTTATTCCAATGTGTGGTTTGATGTATATATATTGTATATATACAATATATGTATATGTATATATATTGTATATATACAATATATGTATATGATGATGTATATATATTGTGTCGGTATATATATATATATATATATATATATATATATATATATATATATATATATATACCGACAAATATGCTTCTGAAGATTTTCGGGTTTGCTTCCGTGTGTTGTTTCGCAGATTTCGTTGGAAATCTTTGTTAGGGCGACGTTTCGACGAGGTTTCATTTGTCATTATCTAGCCGGTCGTTTGTTTACAAATCGTGACCTCAAACTGAGTTCAGTCTGAAGAAAAGCTTATTTTGTTTGAATATATGCAGACAAGAAAACTCTCCGAAAATATTTGAGAGAACCATTCTGAAAAGAATGTTCTTCAGAAACAAAAACTGTCAAATTCAATGAAAGTTTGGGGTAGATTATTTGGAATCTCTTTCCCTTGTCACTGCGCTGCGAAAAAGTTGCAACAGAAATAATAATATCTATTAAATATTTAAGGCTTTTATAAAGGTTTTGAATTCATAATGAAATTCATAGTGGATAGGCCAGACAGATGAAATGAATACAAGGAATTTGAAAGGACGGTCTCATTTCGAAATGCATTTGATATGTAAAAGTAAACTTAATAAACTTTTATCATCAACATCTGATGAAGCCACTGTGTTGGCGAAACGATATTGTCATGTTTCTGAATTACTTATAGTGAAAATCGAAACACTCTTCAGTTTTATTTAAATTATGAATTTAGATTTTCATCAAGTATCGTACCCAATCGATTAATGAAATGATAAATAGAATTAATTTTTTTTTACCATACAATATTCAAAAATAAAATATGAATGCTGAATATGTTGGATATAAAAAACCTCACAACTTTTTCCAGAACATGGAGTTAACAGGTTCAAAAAAATTCCATTATTTTTCTTCAACTGAGTTTTATGTCACTGCTCTTCGTTCGGTATTTTCATTATAAATTCAGTAAAATTCCATGCACTTTCTGCAGACGTGTGTTGTTCAATACGAGCAAGTATTTCCTTTATTTCTTTGGTGGAAAGAAACTGGTTGCTAGTGATGTACAGGAGCAATGCACTTCGATCTGGAGACGTTAAGATTCCATCCGACACTGACCACGACCATGGTCTCATTAACATACGCTTGACGATACCGAACGCTCACCCCCATGGTCAGTTCAATAGCATCAGATTCCGCTAAACCTAGTGATGTCAGACCTGTTCGCGAAGGATTCTTTGGAAATTTTATTTTAGAACATGACGTCTCATATTGTGTTTTTGTTTTATTATTTTGTATGCCAGCTATTTATATCTTCTTTCCCCTATGTCACGATTCATGTGCTGATTTCATTACTTGACTTTAAAATTTAAATTGCCTGGCGAAATCCAATAATTATTTCATCTCTACACCGATATATATATATATATATATATATATATATATATATATATATATATATATATATATATATATATATATATATATATATATATATATATATAAAAATTGTTGGGTTATCGGCGATTTAGGCAATTAAATTAATCCAAGACTAATCGTCAGTAATTCTATATTTCGAACTAAGTTTCAGTTCTTCTTCAGGAATTCTGGAAATTTTTCACAAGATGTTAAATAAATATAAGTGATAGTGAAAAAGTACCTACATCTGACATAAGTTGTTAAACTAACAAAAAACAATACAGAAGTCATCTAATGATAGATTAAATACAAATGCAGTAAAATTATTTAAGGACAAGTATGTGAATAACCATGTAAACATGATTAATATAATAGAGTGACGTTTTTCATGACATAGACTATTCTTTGAATGACACATAAGTTGCGGTGTTCCCTGTACGTGATGACAAAATGTCTGAACGTTGGTCTTAGCCATTTTTAATTTGGCCAGTGTCAAAATGGCTAAGACCAACTTTCAGACATTTTGTCATCACGTACAGGGAACACCGCAACTTATGTGTCATTCAAAGAATAGTCTATGTCATGAAAAACGTCACTCTATTATATTATTCATGTTTACATGGTTATCCACATACTTGTCCTAAAATAATTTTACTGCATTTGTATTTAATCTATCATTGGATGACTTCTGTATTGAAATTTACTAATATTAAATAATATCTCGTCTCTTGTGCCAATTGCCAATCAGTTTATGTGTGACAAACCTTGCAAAGTCTCAAGCGTCGTATTGTCCTGCACAAAAGCGATGTGAGATTACAACCCGATAGATGTGCTTTGGCTGGCCATGCTTCGAATTTGGGCCATAATTTCAACTTTGATGACACAAAAGTATTATGTAACAGCTCGAACCACAATAAAAGAACTTTTGTAGAAATGTCCTATATCAATGAGCACGACAACAATATCAACAAAAGGACAGATATCAACGGTTTGAGCAACATATATAATTACCTTTTGTCATGGGACAATCATACTGGCCAACCTGTCAGGAGAGGAGTCCATCATTGGAGTGTGACGTTCGTGTTTCTGTTTTTTTGGTTGTTAATCAGAGCTAACCTGGTTATTAACCTTGATATTATAATAAGTATTTGACAATTGTTAGCTTTTTAAAAATCCGAATATTTTATTATTGTGTATTTTCGACGTCCGGGACACCTGTCTCTTGTAGATGAGTTTTCTTCGTGTATTTTTTGGTCTTTACCACAGGTCAAATGTGAGTGTTCCAATGCAGTTCTGTTGAATTGTATTTTTATATTTGAATTTTAGGATCCTGATGAAGGACCGCATTAGTGTCCGAATTATAGATGACAGATTGAAGATTGTGTGTTCTTAATTTCGCCTCTACTGCCGAGTAACCAAAGAAAAAAATTAAATATATATATATATATATATATATATATATATATATATATATATATATATATATATATATATGTATATTTGAATATCTATCTGATTCTTGAACCATTTTATTTATATTGTGAAAATTCGATTCTTGGGTTTTTTGGTTCAATTAAAGCAAAATGATGTAAAATTATTTCCAGTTACGTTTCGGTTTTTATTTTAACCTTTATCAAATTGATACATGTCATATGATCGCTAAAACAAAAATGAATGTAAAAATAATGCCTAAAAACGCACTAATGATTTCAAATCTTACCACAAACAAGAACACCTCAGACACAAAAATTGACTGAAATTACAATTATAGTGACAATTATAGTCAAAATATCGAAAATTTTTCGAAAAAACAATAACACGTTCTTCTCTCAAAGCATATTGTAAATATATAACTAGACTTGGAGACTGATCACGTCTATAATATCACTCATATCAAACAATACATCTTTATATTTTGCAACGTACTCCTATGCGGTTAAAATATTGTTGTACTCAGACCAGTTTTATCAGTTTTATCGTTGATGGAATCTGGATTTTTCTTTTTATAGATCATTTCCTAGATTTCTCATTTTCTTTTATGCTGCTCAGTTTTAAGGATTTTGGTAGTCGAAAAATCAAACTTATGGCCTAATATTTGTTGGTGTTTTGTGAGGGTAGTGGTGTTTTTTTTATCATACCTATGCCCATTTAATCTATTTTTCAAGTATTGGCTAGTTTGTCCAATATATATTCCTGTATCTGAGATTCCTGTGAATCTCATCGATTTTTGATTCACTGAATATGACTGATTATTCCTAATGAGGATGGAACAATTGTATTATTTGTCATTGAACAAGTTCGATGATTTTTCGAAGCTCACTTAATATTCACTTTCGAAAGTGATAGTTTTGTTCTCGTTGGCATTTGTGTAGACACCTGAGAATTTTATTTGAAATATTTCGTTATTTGGATTAAGAGTCTCAGTATTGACTAAGTATGAATGATCCGTGAATCTCGAAACTATATATATGTATATATTTATTGCATATATTCTTAACTTAACACATACACACGCATATATATATATATATATATATATATATATATATATATATATATATATATATATATATATATATATATATATAATATATAACTTCAATGCTAGATGTATTTATGTACTTTTCATTTATTCCAAAGATTGTATATTTACAGTAATCTATGTATTATATATGCCCCTCTTATGATAGATAAAAGGCTATTTGAAGATTGGAGTTGTTGATTTTCTTTTGTTGGACTGAAGAGTGCCTTGTTGTACCAAATACTGAACTGTCTAAGGCTTCCAATAAATCTAGGCACCGATTTCACTATTTTCTAGCATTTATCTCTATGAATGGAGACATCAAATTGTTCATGTTTCACATAGCCAGCTCTGCTATAATGTTCTTTTGAATAATTTGTCAGAAAATTATCGAAAGGAAGTTATAGTATACTTTTAACATTGAATATTTAGAAGTGCGATGATATGAGCGCGAGAACTACAGAATTCTTTTTTTGTAGTCGATTTCTTTCATCCTTTGTATATATATATATATATATATATATATATATATATATATATATATATATATATATATATATATATACTGTTATACTGTGAAAAGGTCGAACTGAATAAATTGATTATTTTGATCACTATTCATAAAAAATCTCAAAACAGGTCTTCAAATATAAATAATAAACAGAAATTATTCTCTATGAAAAATCATCCCTATGAAATGAAACATTAGGGTAGAATAAAATGAAATCATCTGATTGACATTCGTTCATTACCATTTCTGCTTACAATATACTCGAAACTCATTCCATGTTGAGGTCTTGATAATCAGAGAATAAGCAGAAGTCAACGATGATTTTTTTCACAAAGTTTCCATTAAAATATATTAAACAATGACAATGTAAGAATGTTCAAAAGTCAAAAACTTGTAATTACAAAACAATTTTTTTTGCAGTTCAGTGAATAAATGAATTCTAAATGTCATTCAATTCACCCAAGGAAGTCGTTTCGATGCTTTCTGTTTCTTAATACCTTGAATGTATTTGTTTATTTGTTTTCATATCCACTTAAAACGGAAATTTGTTTTGGAAATAATTTTTCTCTTTCTCTAATATTTGTTTTACCTTAGTGATAACTTCGAATTTCTCATACAATAATGGGACAAAACAAATATGTATCAAAGTCAGATGCACTGAGCAGATGTAACCGGTCAAATCCAGAATTTAATGTACCTAATCTTCATATCCGAAATATTTTCAGGAGTGCTTTGACATTATGATCTAGTAATCTAGTTGGTTATCATTTATCAAACATCAATGAATATAAACAGAAGTTTAAAATCACTTAATCCTCCAGAAAAAAATGTCTTCAGCTTCATGTTATTTATTTCTTTCCGTCAAAGTTTATTTATTTTTGTATTAATTTTTCTTCGCATAGTATTAGAAGATTTAGTCGAACTTTTCTGATTAGAAATTCATTTGAAATTTTTCTGTTTTTTGTTGTAGATAGTTACGAAATATTCGGAAAACCTACATACAAAATAGTTGAAATTAATGTAAATATGTTACTAGTAAAAACCATTACAGATGAAAAACGGAAATTGAGATAGGTTCAGTTTCAAGAAAACGTTTGGACAGATTGTTTCATTTATTATCGTTTTTGTCTATTCAAGAATCAGTAGACACAAAAAATTTGATAATGTGCTCAATAAGCAATTGGATTGAAATAACTCACCATTGTTGAGCCTTTTCAGGTAAAGAACTTACTACAGTATGAGAGAATAACTTTATGCCATTGAGAATAATAATAATATTTATTTTAGCATTAGCTATTACAAAATCATACATACATTCAGGTTCAAAATATAATATTTAGAATTATATGTTTAAAGCGAACTTGTGTATTATAAGGAATAAATACACAATTGAAAAAGTGAACTGAAGAGATAATTCAAACAGTTTTTCACTTAATTCATTCACTCCTTTGGTCGGTAATATCGACAAATCATCAAATCAAATCAAAGACGTTTATTGAGATTAAGTAAATTACATTTCATGATATTTTATAAAAAATTACAAATGAGAAGTTATAAGGTCTCGCGATCTTCTTCAATCCTGTATTTTTTAATATAATGTGAAACAAAAAGAAAATTGTTTTTATGGAGATAGGTAATTCATTAAAAGCGTTGAATCTTTCATAAAATATACTTACTATTCCTAAGTTTAGAATGCTTACAAACTTGCATGTAGAAATTGTCAGCATTTCTTGTATTATAACTGTGGACATCACTGACACATGCACCATTTTTTATTACTTTATATAGGAACAATTTGTTTTTAACTTTAAATATAAATATGTATGCAGCAAAAAGTATTCTTTGTTTAACTGACATTAATTCTAAACAATTTAGCATGCTTTGGATTGGAGTATATCTATTACATTTCAAAATTGTTCGCATAGCTCTATTTTGTAAGTTTTGTAACTGTTGAGTTTTTTCTTTACTCAATCCCAATAACATAGTGGAACAATATTCAAAGTGTGGCATAATTATGGACTCAAAGAGCAATAACTTCATATATGTGGTCAGATTTTTTCCAATTCTTTTGAGAAAATTGATTTTCTTGGAGATTTTAGACGATATCAAGTCGATATGATCATTGAAACTCAATTTCTCATCTAACATAACGCCCAAGTATTTAACAAGTTTTACCCTTTCAATGTTCTGGTTTTCAATTTTAATATTCATATTTTCATTACTAGTTACCTTAAGAATTCTACTTGTACCTAAAACTATAAATTTAGACTTTGTAACATTCAGCGATAAACTGTTATCGTTTAGCCATTCATTTTTGCTTCCAAGTCTCTATTGATTCATTCTGTCATAGTCTGGATATTTTTACCACTAACAAAAATCATAGTATCATCTGCGAACAATGGTATAGAGCATTTTTTTACATGCAAAACAATATCATTAATGTATAAGGAGAATAGTAGTGGACCTAAGACCGTACCCTGAGGTACGCCAAAATCAACTCCAATGCTGTCCGAAATAACACCATTGAATTTAACTTTTTGAGGACGCGAATGTAAAATGAATGACTCTATGGTTGGTGTTATTCTCATGAATTCTATTGTTTTTTATTCATTTGTTGTTGAATCATATGCTGTTAACGTCTGAAGAAGTCGGTTATCGAGACAAAATGCTTCACGTTATGACAATAAAAGTTTAAATCGAATTCAAGTGTTTTAATTATCCTAAAGCTTAGGACAGTTCTATATTTTCGTCAATTATGAAGTCAGAGGTTTTTAGACTGTTTCTTGTATTTACTTGCAACTTATTTTTTCCAAACTTTTCAGATACGCCCTTACTTTGTGATCACACAAGACTAGTAAATATTCATTTGCAATACAATGTCAAGAGAAACTTTTCTTGGGAAAAAAAAGCGATGAATTTTGTGTGTTTCGTGCTATAAATTGTCATCAACCAATTGTGGATGACCTATTGTTATCACTTTTAAAATAAACAAGTTTTTAGTGAAATAAAACCATGTTATTTTGAAATATTTTCTATATTATTTCCTCGGATATCAAGTGGTTTTAGTGAGCATTTATATTATCATTTTATTTTATTGAAAGAATATTGAATTGAGTTGTAATTTACTGAAATTATGTATCAATATATTGTATAGAATTATAAAGGGTGTTTTTTAGAGGTATAGAACTTTAAATTTCAATAAAACAAAGATGGATCATTCGATTGACAAGAATTTTTTTTATTCGAAAGATAATCTTGTGGCATTACATGATTTCTGGCATATGACCGCCACGGCTGGTTCGGATGTAGTCCAATCTGGACGTCCAATTTTCAATGACTTTTTCCAACATTTGTGGCCGTATATCAGCAATAACACGGCGAATATTGCCTTCCAAATGGTCAAGCGTTTGTGGCTTATCCGCATAGACCAATGACTTTACATAGCCCCACAGAAAGTATTCTAGCGGTGTTAAATCACAAGATCTTGGAGGCCAATTCACAGGTCCAAAAGGTGAAATTAGGCGGTCACCAAACGTGTCTTTCAATAAATCGATTGTGGCACGAGCTGTGTGACATGTTGCGCCGTCTTGTTGAAACCACAACTCCTAAACATCATGGTTGTTCAATTCAGGAATGAAAAAGTTAGTATTCATGGCTCTATACCGATCACAATTGACTATAACGTTCTAGCCATCATCGTTTTTGAAGAAGTACGGACCAATGATTCCACCAGCCCATAAAGCGCACCAAACAGTCAATTTTTCTGGATGTAACGGTGTTTTGACATACACTTGAGGATTATCTTCACTCCAAATGCGGCAGTTTTGTTTGTTGACGTAGCCATTCAACCAGAAGTATGCTTCATCGCTAAACAAAATTCGCTTATGAAAATCGGGAAGAACGGCAATCTCGTTTTGGGCACATTCGACGAATCTACGCCTTGCTTGATGATCGTTTGGCTTCAATTCTTGCACGAGTTGGATTTTGTAAGCACGCAAACCAAGATCCTTCCTCAAAATCTTCCATAAAGTGGATGGACACAGATCCAATTCCTGTGCTCGATGGCGGATGGACTCATTCGGGTCTTCCTCAATGCTACGCTCTACAGTAGCAATAGCTTCTTGTGTACGCACCGGACGGCGTCTCTGGGATGCGAGTTATCAATAAGAGTAAACGTGGTGCGAAAACGTTCCATGGTTAATCGAATTAACTGCTCTGGTGGACGATTTTGTCGAAGATAAAATGGACGTAGTGCGCGATACGTATTCCGCACAGAACCATTATTTTCGAAATAAAATTGCACTATTTCCAAGCGTTGTTCAGGCGTGAGTCTATTCATGATGAATTTTTCATATTATCTTATCAAAATTTCTTGGTAATTTTCGCCCTCAGGAAATTTGTCGAATTTAGAAATGTTGTCGAACTTTCGATTATAGAACTGTTGCCTAGATCTATTACAAACATAATATTAAAGGAGATTTGATAATATGAATGAATGCTGTAGGTATTTCCCCTGAATCATTCATGATTTTTATCTCAATTTCATTTATAAAAAATAGTGGTATGAGCAATTTAACCTATTGAAATGATAGGATAGTTCAGCAAATGAGATATCAATTTAATTCAATTTATTTTCGCGAAAACCTGAATTTGAAGTACCTACTTTTGTCATTTCGAAAGGTACTAAACTTGTACCTGACGACATAATTGCTGCGAGATAGATTAATATTCACTCGAATGAATATGCCTCCTAATATCATACTGGCACATCTTGTTTCCATGTGAGGGGAATGTGGAGCAACTTATTTATTCCTACCAATTTCCGTGAGTAGAAACTCGCCGGCGCTAGAGGCGCCGTGATTTTATTTGCGAGGGAAGTGAATGAGTATATAAGTGTTAGATGGGACAAACAATGTAGATCATCTACTTCTTAAGAAGGACATGGGCGACTCGTTCAATCAATGAAGAAACCCTATAAATATAAATGATAATTACATGACATCATGTGAATAACTATCTCTTAAGATATATTGCACTTGATACAAAAAGTTTATGGATTGTCTTTCTTCGTTTGTTGAAACTTATTATTATTAATATTATTCATCTTATAAATATATTTTCTCAACTTTCAAAATCATTATTTTTTCTCGTACATGTGTACATGTTTTATCAGATATATCGTAATTTTTTCATCCATTCAACTTTTAACAACAAACAAACATCCATATTTCATCTTGGATTCAAACACAACATATCTGATCTCCAAAATGCATAGGAATTTTCCAAAACTGTGATCCACAGACCTGTGAATAAAATGATATTTGTTTGGATAGATTTGAGTAATACATTTTTTTGATTTATATGGAATTTTAGTTATCTTTTCAAACTCTCCCTGTAATAGATTCTGACTTCTGTTAGGAAGGGCCAGAAGAGCATTACCTAGCAGAAGTCATGATTTTTGTGTACTTACCAAACTTAATGAATTGAAGATGCATTGTTCAAATTATATTGTTTTCTATGGAGGCACTTTTACTTAAAAATCTTGGTACTAACTGCTCAGTTTATTTTTCTATCTTGTGATATATCCTAATTGCTCTGTTAAATATAGGGCAGGTGCATTTGAAAATGAAAAAGATATTTTTGACTTTGAGCTTCTAGTGAGTGATTAAAAAAATATTTAAAACAGATTGAAAACGAATATGAAGCGTTTATTATCGAACCAATGAATTGAAATGCAGAAATTTTCACTCATAAATTCTTAGTTGTTCATTTTGGTTTCTTTAAAGAATATGTACTTTGTCCCTTTCAATAATTGGATGTATTAAGAGCGACTTATGAAGGAGTGTTCCATTCATAACTATTTGTTATGTTCCTTTTATAAATATCATACAATAAAATGAAACATAACCACAAAATCTACAATATTAAATTGAGGTTCACTGACCTTATGATCTCGTATCTGTTGATGTACAGCCTATTCTAGAGATTGATAATTCAGACTTGGAAAATTAACTCGCAGTACTGGCTGAAAAGTCAGAAAAAAATTCTTTGAATCACAATTTTAACACTCGCACAAATCCAAAATGACAGGAGTATGAAATTAGCCGCGAACGAACATGGATCAAGGTTGCCATACGACAAAAATAGTGTCTCGATATTATTTTTATTTTATTGCTTATTTGAAATGTCCCTTTCAATGCATGTCTCTTTTACGCCTTCACGTATCAAGAAAATTCTGCGGTTCGACAAACTGTCCAAAAATATATCTACAAAAGCTTGACTATTACAAAAAGTAGTATTTTCACCTATTTGCTCATAATTTGTTCTGATACTGTTAGATACTCATAATTCATGTTAATGTAATGTGAAGATTATAGATCAAATATTCAAAATTATATGATATTTTAGAAATATGGATAGTTTCCTGTTAGTACAGTTAAAAATCGAATAAAATCAGCTTCATTTGTTTTTGTGTTGAAAAACATGAAATATTCGTGTTGTATACGATAATGAATAATTTATTTCACTATTGATAAAGTTTCATGTGTTTAGTTGAGTCAAAATAGAAACCATTAATTGAAAATTTCGTAAGTTACCCTAATTAATTTCATATGTATTATATGATATATATGTTTCGGATATCACAAATTGCATGAAAATGAGCAATTTGTGATATCCGAAATTACTAAATAATTGGTAGCTGTTTGTTGACGAGACTCATAATTTGAATACCACAAAATATTTAAATTTTACGAACATTCAGAATTGAAATATGTATTTAAAACTCTATGTCACAGTAGTTTTGAAATTTTTTATTGATCTTTCAATCGAATCTTAGAAATAAGTTAATTTTTCGTGATCCTTCAAAGGGTTTAGGTTAGGTTATCTATCATATATTCGTATCAAATACTGTAATGAAATGATTAGGAACACTTGATTGGATTTCACCCAAATTATTTTCATTTTAGAATATACTTTACATTTTCATTGTGAAATATAGGTACATATAATGCTTCTACCTTTGTTTCACCAAGTCAATTGACATCAAGTATTGCGTTTTGCAATTCACTATTTTCACTATAAGTCATATTTCTCGATGTATTTGGAAAACTTAACCTTGAGAAGATTAATTGAATACTAGATCAATTTGAGGAATGTTTGAATTCTGAATATATTAATGGCTGGTAAAAAGTCGCATATTTCAATTTTGTCATTTTTAAATCAACAATTTTCAATTTTCTGACTCAAATTTCAACTCAAAAAGTACGTTGTCTTCAAGCGTAACTTTAGACTTTAACCTTGAAATAGGGATTGTTAAAAATCGATACTGTGAAAATGAAATAAGTATCAATAAACATTTTGATAACTTAGAATAGATAATTTGATATACTGGTAATTTGCACATGGAATGGCACTGCACTGGTGCAGGCAGATCAACGCCCTGTTTGATCAGAGAAAGGTCGTGTGGCAGTGAAATCAGGGGGTCACTGGACGCAAGTGAAGACACCTTCCACACCAAGAAAGTATCATTGTACATGACGAAGTCAGGCAATCACTTTTTAGATGTCCCATAACTGGGTCGCGTTCTACTTTATCCACTAATTGGGTTACAATCTACGTTTTTGTTTGCCGTTTCACGTAATCAACTGACAAGGTCTTGCTCAGGTTCAAGGGTGATTGATTCGAGAATGATGGAAACGGATTCGAGGTTGCTTTTAACAAATTTTTGCTTTTTTCTCGATGTGATGGTAAATTCTTTCAGTTCAGTGCGAATTGTTTAATCGTGACTCGGTTCATTCATAATATCGGTTTGGTTCTACGGTACCGTAAATGTTGAATAATAGTCTACAGTGCGTTTCTACTTGACGAATTTTTAGATGTAGATTATTTTGGCATTTATTTGACTCGAATTGATATTCCTAGCTGTAGTAAAATCATTGAAATGCAATGAAAACATTTCTGACTTACTGCCGTAAATTTAGTACCAGATTCAATTGATTCCCAGTAGTAATTTGAAATTGAAATTTTTCAAGAAAAGTAAACTCTATATTCCCAAATATTCACGGACTGTTCCCTCAATTTAAGTATCTTCTACGAAGCTTTCAACATTGAAGAATTTTATTCAAATTATGTATTTAGATTTTCAGCAATTCAACAATTTCATAACAAATGAAAATAAATTCAAGCAACAATGAATTGATCAAAAAAAGTCACAAATTGAATTAGAATTGGGAACCTACATGGGCAGACTGATTTGATTTACTCATTTTTGTTCGATATAAAGCTTTAATATATCTATATAAATACGTCTGATAGAATAATATTTGTTCTTAACTTGTTATTAACCGATTTTTTCTTAGCTCAGACGAGTTAAATTTTTTTGAGTATCAAAACATCTTTTTCAAATTTTCAGTACTTATTGATTATGGTCGAATGTGTATCTTTCTGGGAAAGCAAGTGCTATAAATTGCTTCACATTGATCTCCAATGGATACTTGACAAAACACTTGGAAACATTTTTGAATACATCGCATAATTAAGAACAATCGACTGATTGAAGCTGAAATTTTGCCGTAACGTACCATGTTGTATTAAAATCTGTATAATTGATTAGTGTCCGAAACACATTTTAGTGGAATCCTTCAAGTGTTTTTGATGATGTGATACATTTTGATCATGATACATTTGGTGAAGGTCCACTTAGTTTTGTCAAAGGAGTCAGGACATTTTTATTTGTTATGAATTCGTTTCGTTAAAGATTATATCGTTGTAGTATCTTTCAAAATAATTATTCTCACTAATTTATATTATTTCAAGTGACCAAAACCAAATAATAAAGAAATAAAAGTTTGACTCTCCACCATTTTTGATCTAAAGGATAAAAATTTCGTGAATGAATTACCTTAATTTTAGAATAACTTAGTATAACTATCCAATTGGGTGTTTTCTTTTACTAATAGCCATAACTTTGATTTTGTTTTTGTGGTACACAAATTTTATTATTCAAAGTAGGAAATGTGTGAAGGAGGAGGTTGATTCACTTTTATTTTATGCACTCGAAGTGTGTCTCGTGAATTAACCAAGACTTCAACTTTCGAAAATGGGGTAACACCCCGAAATAATTGTCAAGTATTCATTATAAATTTTGTGAAACCAGGCCAAGGGTCGTTTATTCAATATATTAAACAATGTATCACCAAGAAGTCACGTCAGTGAACATTCAATCGGCTGTATGTATAGCATTATGATATGAAGAGAAATATAAACATATAAATCAATTTCTGCTCTTTCTCAGTCCAAATTACTCTAAGTGAATATAACGGGTGTTCTTTTTAGAGGTATAGAACTTTAAGTTGGCATTTCTGTTAAAGAGGGTGACCGCTTTAACAGCTGAGAAGTGATTTATTCTCAGTTTGGTTTGGAAATTCATCATGAATAGACTCACGCCTGACCTACGCTTGCAAATAGTGCAATTTTATTCCAAAACGAGATTGGCGTTGTTCCCGATTTTCATAAGTGAATTTTGTTTAGCGATGAAGCGCACTTCTGGTTGAATGGCTACGTGAACAAACAAAACTGTCGCATTTGGAATGAAGATAATCCACAAGTGTATGTCAAAACACCGTTACATCCAGAAAAACTGACTGTTTTGTGCGCTTTATGGGCTGGTGGAATCATTCGTCCGTACTTCTTCAAAAACCATGATGGCCAAAACGTTACAGTCAATTGTGATCGGTATAGAGCCATGAATACTAACTTTTTCATTCCTAAATTGAACAACCATGATGTCCAGGAGCTGTGGTTCAACAAGACGGCGCAACATGTCACACAGCCCATGCCATAATCGATTTATTGAAAGACATATTTGGTGACCGCCTAATTTCACGTTTTGGACCTGTGAATTGGCCTCCAAGATCTTGTGATTTAACACCGCTAGAATACTTTCTGTGGGGCTATGTAAAGTCATTGGTCTATTTGTGGCTATTGGTCGTTTGTGGCGGATAAGCCACAAACGCTTGACCATTTGGAAGACGATATTCGCCGTGTTATTGCCGATATACGGCCACAAATGTTGAAAAAAGTCATCGAAAATTGGACGTCCAGATTGGACTACATTTGAGCTAGCCGTGGCGGTCATATGCCAGAAATCATATTTAAAATGTAATGCCACAAGATTATCTTTCGAATAAAAAACAAGTTCTTGTCAATCGAATGACCCATCGTTGTTTAATTGCAATTTAAAATTCAATGCCTCTAAAAAAACACCCATTACAACAAATCGACAAACGTTTTGTTTAGTTCTAGAATATAAAGAATGTATATTGCTGATAATTATATTTACGCATATTACAAAGTTCTATTTACTGTGCAAGGAAATGTAACACGTGTGTCAAGTCAAAAAAAGGTTAGCTATTTTCCGATATGTTGTACAAAGTAAAAGAATGTTTTTAATGTCTTATTATTTCAAGACCTTGCTCCACTTTTCTGCTGATCATAATATACATATTTACATTTAAACGATTATTTATTGCGATATATTTATGTATATACATATAATTATAGACTTTTATTCCGTTAATACGATTGCCAGATGAAATTGAATTTCGATAAGATTAATACTGTAACAAAAAATAAAGGCATTAAATATGATTGACCAATTTAGTTACTTCAAAAACGATTTATCTGAAAATTAATAAAAGAGTTTTGAATCAATTGATCACATTTATCTCTTCATAGTAATAATAATGAAAGACCTTACTTCAATTTCAACTGTAATTAACACTACAAATTCCTAACACGTATCTTATCCTGACATTTTTAAAGATTGAAAAAAAGATCGAAGTAAGTAACATTCTAAAAAAGTAATTTTTTTTCATCAATTTAATTTTCATCGATGTTTTTAGTTATCGAACGCTGAATTTGTATGGATCCTCTGAAAAAGGATTTTGTCAGTGAAACGCCTTAATAATTCGTAATGTAAATATAAAATATTGTCCTCAATTATTATATATGTACAACTGTAATAATAAATAATCTATGAAATGGATTAACTATCCTTAAAATATCTTCTTCTAAAGTGAATATTTCTCAACTTTTAATATGATGATTCAATATAATTCCTTACCGATAAAACCTAAATACAATTTTCAAATAAACTTTTATCGTTGAAAAAATTTGATTAAACAATTGTGTTATTGTTACAAAACAACATCCATCTGAGTAATATTTACTCTACTCAGAAGGGTTTGATGGGGTTCATCAAATATTCATGTATAAATTGAATCGTTTATACACATACAATTCAACATAGTGGAAGATATTGGAACACAACTGTAAACAGAAATTCCGAGAGAGAAAGATCCGATTGAATTCTTGTATACATGACTCATTTCTCGATTTTGTGCTAGTGAATCAATTTTTTCTATTTCTTTCATGCGGTCATCAGAATGAACACAGTAAATGAAGCGTATTATGACATTTTTATACAGCATCTGGAATGAGGTTACTTTTCTAGGTCACGCAAATGTCCATTAGGTATACACATATATATATATATATATATATATATATATATATATATATATATATATATATATATATATATATATATATATATATATATATATATTTTAAGCAGAAGGTATACAAAAACTTACGTACTTTGAAAATTCAAACATTTTGGTTTAACATATCTCATAATCTTAAGTATACTTTCTAACACTAGTACTACTTTTTGAGAAAAAAATCGAATTATTCAAACCATAATTCTTAGTGCTTCATAATATATTTTAGTTCCAGATAACCTTGGATTAAAAAAAAAAGTATTTCTGATAACACCCATGCACTTCATTGACATAATTAATATTTATTTGTTACCTAACATATAAGCAACTGTTTTTGATCTCGAATATAAATACATATGCAGCAGAGAGTATTCCTTATTTATGTCATTAGTTTCGGAGGGTTCAGCATATTTTTCACTAAGGTGTATCTATTGCATTTTAAGATTGTTTGAATGTTCCTATTCGGCAATTTTCGTTGATGCTGAGTTTTACATATATATATATATATATATATATATATATATATATATATATATATATATATATATATATATATATATATATATATATATATATATATATATATATATATATATATATATATACATATATATATATATATATATATATATATATATATATATATATATATACAAGAAAATGAACACTAGAACATTAATTTGAAAAATTCAAATTAACCAAGAGAATGTTATAGTAGAGCTAGATATGCGAACGTGTACGATGTGATGTCTCCATTATCCTTCAAGGGATAAATGTTGGAGAAATATTGAAATCGATGCCACACCTGATGGAAGTGCGAGACATATATGTTTCGTTCTGCAAGGAATATTTATTATATTATATATTATACTAGAATATTCACATATCTAACGCTAATATAACATTCTCTTTGTTAATTTAAATTTCTCAAATGAATGTTCTATTGTTCATTTTCTTAAATATTTCATTCAGTGCAATAAACACAAAAAAATTTCATTTCCTTATATACATACATATAATTACACATAGTTGAGTACTATGTGCAATTATATGTATGTATATAAGTAGGTATATTTCTGGATATGTATATGTGATACTTATCCAGAATATGTATATTGATTGGTTCATGTGTGTGAAATTGATGGTAGATCATGAAAGAATGAGTTTCGATATATGATGTTTGGTGATTGTTGAATATTCATTTCATGAGTGTTATTTGTAAGGTTTATCAAATCGTTGTAAAAAGAATTGAGATGTTTTATGTCTGTTCTCTCATTTACTGTGTTTTACAAATTTTTACGAATCTGTTATATTTACAAAATTTTTCTACGTTTTTTGTCTTTTTAAGTTGCTAAAATCTTCGTATTGTTGTAATCAAAATCGTGTTTTTCAATTATATTTTGTTTAATGAGGGTGCTATCTGAGATTTTGCATATTTATGTGCTTCAATTCATTCTTCAATAATATGAAATGAAATATGAATAAGTATATAAAACTGAACTATGTCTAATTATATGTATGTATATATAAATAAATTACCCTCATAAGAATCACCTGGCTTACTATCAGTTTTTCAGAGGTTTCCTCATGGTGAAGAAGACTATAAACTTCTGAAGCGAATGCTAAGCCAGAAATATTTGTCAGAAAAGTCAATTTGAGTTTAAAAAAAACACAAGTTTGACATTTTGATATCTATAGTAACAGTTCCAAATTTCTTGACGTCCATCTGAATAAATATTTGAAGTGGTTTTCATGTTCAACTGTTAGGTCAAATCCAAAATAGTTCTATTGATTAGGATAGGAAATCTATTCTCCTCAGAATCACTCATAATAATGCCGATCTTAAAGTCACTTGTCTTATAATCAAAATATATGAATAAATATAATATATATTGCTATATATAAATTATTATATATAAATGAGTGTATGTATATGTAAGAAAGAGGCACCACTTATGGTCATTACCCCATCTATGGTCACCCCACTCTAATTGGTGATATAATGAGATCAGTTCTTCATTCTGATAAATATCAATAATAAGTATCAACATTTCATTACTCAATAATTATTTTATTGATCAAACCTAAGGAAAATGCATGATTAAAAGTAGAATAATATGGCCAAAAAATGGGGAATTTTGAAGTTCGTGACAGAAAAGTTGTGTAAAAATTTAATTTTATATGGAATTTGTATTACACCAGATTTCATGACAGGACAGATCTTGAATCATAAATGATATCCTGACAAATGTTTTCTCCAAATCCTCCATGTTTTATATTAGAAGAAAGATTGAAAAAGCTTAACGTGACCTTAAGTGGTGCCTCTGCTCTCTATCTCTCTCTCTCTCTCTCTCTCTCTCTATATATATATATATATATATATATATATATATATATATATATATATATATATATATATATATATATTATAAATAAACATTTCTAACTTTTTTAAGTTCAATATTTTTGCTCTTCAATAGATCATATATTTTCATGAAGTAGTTCAACACTATTCTCAGAACATTTAGAAACTGATTGTGTATTTTGTTGAGCATTTGCAATTCCCATAATTAAAATGCATTTATATATAAAATCAATACAATAGGGAATATGTTGACTATCTTTAGGGATATGTTCAGAGTGTTTATTCATCATATCGAAAATGCATCTAACCGACGAAAATATTTTCCTTCTGTTAATGTTGCTTTGCTGAGATTTGTATCGTTTAATTTTTTTATCTGTTAGCATCTGCTCCATGAAATAGCTCCTCTCTTCTGTCTTCTCATCGTTTAAGGGTCAGTTACCGGCGGGGCAACGTAACCTTTTTTATGAAAAGCTAAGGACGACCACTTCAGAGCGGGGTTCATTGAATTCCAGAGTCCAGACAGTGGACTGTACACTTTGAAAAAATACTCGAATACTCTTATTTCTCGCTTTTATTTTCGTTCGCCTAATGGAAACCGTACCAGGTGATTCCCGGTTGAATGTGCCCGTAAATGATCTCTCAAATGCCACTTGTTCTTGTAGTGCCGACGACCTCACATGAAGTGATCGAGATATTTTGTATCCCTAAAGGTCTATCTCAATTCACAACTCTGAATATTTTTATTCTCATGTTTTATTATTTTTTGGTTCATTTTTCTTCAATAGTTTTCATGCTTCGAAAAGCTCACGGTGAAATGGTTCATTCAATCCAGTAATTTCTTGAACACATTCTTAAGTCAGCTTATGTATGTTTAATTGACAAACTTTTTTAAAATTAATTATTATGTAGTGCAGAATATCGTAACTCCTCACTGTCTGAGGTAATAATTAAGGTAATGATGACAACGATTGGTTAATTTTCGAAGAATCATTCAGGCTGCGTATGATGACACTGAGAGTCGAAGTATATTTTGAATTTCGTCTCGGTTCTTTCTTTAATATTAGTAACCGTGCAACTCATTGCTGACATATAATGAATTCACATCTGTATCAAGAGAACAAATAATATAGGAAAAATTTGAATTTTATATCTCCATAAGTTAGAATGAATTTGCATCTTGTTGAATGATTATTATCAGAATAAACAATATATATATATATATATATATATATATATATATATATATATATATATATATATATATATATATATATATATATATATGGTATATTGGTCCGGGAATACATCCGTTGATTTCGGATGTATTTCGGAAAAATTACAATCAAAAGTAGACACTGTCGGCATATCCCGCAATTGGTAGCAACCGTTGACACGTGTTTCGGGCTTATTTGCTCTCCTCAGAACGGCGTAGCCAAGTTCAAGTTGTATGAACCTGGAGATGGTAACACATGAAAGAACAGACACTCCACTGAAGGAAGTCGACAAAATTTTAGGCTCTCAACCGCGTTTTTACTCTCCTGGTTGAGAGCTTTGAAAAAACTACTTCGCCCGTGAGACGACTATTTATCCTTCAAGGATGCCTCTAGCCGAGAAATTATACAATATATGAATAATGTTCAACGTAGGGGAAAATTTCAATCAAAAGTAGACACTGCCGACATATCCCGCAATTAGTAGCAGCTGTTGACACGTGTTTCGAGCTTATTGAGTCAGAACGGCGTATCCAAGTTGAACATTATTCATATATTGTATAATTTTTCGGTTAAAGGCATCCTTGAAAAATAAATAGTCGCCTCACGGTCGAAGTAGTTTTTTCAAATCTCCCAACCCGGAGAGTAAAAACGCGGTAGCCTAAAATGTGTCGACTTCCTTCAGTGGAGTGTCTGTTCTTTCTTGTTTTTCCGTCTCCTGGTTCGTACAACTTGAACTTGGCTACGCCGTTCTGAGGAGAGCCAATAAGTTCGAAACACATATATATATATATATATATATATATATATATATATATATATATATATATATATATATATATATATATATATATATAAATTTATTGTTGAAGTCCTTTTTCACTATCTACGAGTATAAGAGGTCCTTAATCAGCAGAAATCTTCTTAACAATAGCCATTGTCATGATTGTTATTGTCATAACAAGAGTGTTTGTGGGTACAAAAAGAAAAATACATTACAAAAGGGAAGTAACACAGAGTTGGAAAATTATCGATGTTATCTGCATATGGAGTAGTTAAATTACGTTGTAGTATTAAAGTGAATTTGAACAGTCAACGACATCGCTCAAAATATATTCGAATAAGTGATGACCATTCTCATTTCCTTCCTTCATTCTTCACTTGGACTTCTGTTGGTTTCCGGTTGAACTGTCAAGAGATTGAAATTTCCATATAGTGATCTGCTAATTTATTGACTATACCACTCATTTCCTCATGTTAAATTCATGTCGTTTTTTATTTATGTTATTTTATGTTATGTTTTGTTTTGTATTCGAATGTTTATAATAATTATCCATGTTTTCGAAAAAAAATTCACCTATTTCAATTCAAGCGAAAATGGGCATTGAAATGAGTAACTTACACTAGATTGAATAGGTACTTCAGACTTACATTTTGTTCATTCTGCATATTCAGAATATGTGAAAATATCATCATTTTATGGAATTATCATTTGTTAATTTCTTAACTCACTAATTAATCTCAGTTTGTCTCACACACCTATATGATGTTTGAAACAAAATTTTGGAATACTCAATAAACTAACACATTCACTTAATGAAATTAATATGAATTAAGATCATGAGAATGACATAGTGGAGCGTGCTATATGGCCATATGTCTTATATGTCTTATTGACGTTTCGTTGTATATCACTTTGTCAAAACTAATCGTTATATATATATATATATATATTAGTTATTATATTAGTTTTGAGAACGTTGTGACATACAACGAAATGTCAAGGAGAATAAAGTTTTTCACATTAAAATAAGCCTGTTATTGCTAAAAACATTGAATATATATATATATATATATATATATATATATATATATATATATATATATATATATATATATATATATATTTACTTCGTATCTTTACTGACCACTCTTATTATACATTTGGATATTTTTTTTCCCAAAAATCAAAGAAACGCTTGAAAAAAATGCATATCCAAAAAAATTTTACGAACCATTAATCAAGAAAAGAATTCACCAAATATATAATCGAGGCTCGCATGAAACACAAAACAATAAACATGAAATAAAATATTTGGGATTGGAATTTATACCTGAACTTTCTTACAAAATAAGTAACGACATGAAAAAATATGATATAAAAATAAGTCACAAGCCAAATAATGTAACGGCATCAATATTCACTCAAGTCAAACCAAGAATTGAACAACGAAATGAAACACATACGGTATACAAAATGAATTGTAGTGAGTGTGATGCCTGTTACATTGGTAACACTAAACAATATTTACATAAAAGAATATATGAACATAAATATTCAATACAAACAAATAAAAAATCCACAGCACTTGCAAAGCATGCAATCGAACAACTACACTCAATTGATTTTGAAAACACAGAAATTATAAAAAAAGAGAGAAACCAACTTAAAAGAAATGTATTTGAAATGATAGCTATCCAAAAAGAAGAAAAAAGAACAGTTAATTCAAGAGCAGACATAGAAAACTTCGGACGAATTTACCACAACATCATTCATCGAAATGACAGAGACCACGTGACTTGAGAGGGAATGAGACGATATACTGAGATTAATTGTGAATGTAATGTTGATATGTATTATTTTGAAAATGACAGTAGTCGAAACGCGTAAATAAAGTTAAATATTAATGTAATAATTGTTATAAATTGACCCTAACCTAGGAAAAAAAATATCCATATATATATATATATATATATATATATATATATATATATATATATATATATATATATATATAAATGACGAAAACACAATTTTCGGTATAGCCCGCAACTCAATTGGAAGCAGCCATTGACACGTGTTTTGAGCTTATTGGTTCTCCTCAGAACGGCGTAGCCAAGTTCAAGGTGTACGAACCTGCAGATGGAATCAACAATAAAAAAACACTCCTGTAAAGGAAGTCTCCACTGCTAGGCTTCCACGTGAACTCTCCGGATTTGGAGATTTGGTCAACGTATCGCCAATGTGGCGACTATTCATCCTTTAAGGAGTTTTCAACCGACAAAGTTAACAACGAATGAAAATTTTTCTTGCGATGAAAAGTACAAATGACAAAAACACAATTTTCGGTATAGCCCGCAACTCAATTGGAAGCAGCCGTTGACACGTGTTTCGAGCTTATTGGCTCTCCTCAGAACGGCGTAGCCAAGTTCAAGATGTACGAACCTGGAGATGGAATCAACCATAAAAGAACACTCATGTAAAGGAAGTCTCCACTGCTAGGCTTCCATTTGTTGATTCCATCTCCAGGTTCCTACACCTTGAACGTGGCTACGCCATTCTGAGGAGAACCAATATGCTCGAAACACGTGTCAACGGCTGCTTCCAATTGAGTTGCGGGCTATACCGAAAATTGTGTTTTTTGTCATTTGTACTTTTCACCGCAAGAAAAATTTTCATTCTATATATATATATATATATATATATATATATATATATATATATATATATATATATATATATATATATATATATATATATATATATATATATATATATATATATATATATATATATATATATATATATATATATATATATATATATATATATATATATATATATATATATATATATATATATATATATATAGGCTTTTCAAATATTCAATAAATCTCCTAATTTATTTGTGTCATTTCCAATCAAACGACCAATCTTTGAGAGAAACTCATTAATTCTACTTTCGATCAGCGAAAAAACATGAGTAAACATGTCTTGAAATATTCTTGATGAGGTGTTCTAGATTCAAGGTCTTTTTTTTGTCTATTCAAACGCCAGAGAGAATCGTTGAACTTATTTTATCTGGAATAATGCGGAATATTGTAATCGGAAACCCGCGTTTCTATTATGTGAATCGTGTTCCATATTAATGAATACGAAGGTACCTCCAGGTTTTACAGAATGTCCAATTTCAACGTTTACTCTTTTCGAATAACTCGTTTCGAAAACACGTATATTAAATTAATTATATTTCTCGTTTCTTCACAAAATGGTCCAGGAATTGAGTAGTGGCTACTTTGTTGTCAAATGTGTAAAGATCTCCTGATTGATCAATTAGAAAACGTGAGTACATTTTGTTGAATTATAATGAAAGTATGAAATCGATATTTGTATTGAGTTGTAGCCAAATGTATTTGACCGTGATTTTATTCTGATTTATTGTTCAGGAAGCATTTTTTAACATTCCGAAATGTTCTGGTCATAAAGCATCTGAGTGATACTCGTAAGACGCAAAAGGACACGTGTAGTGCCTTACTAATAGATGGCGTTATAAGCTACTGCAGTGCAAATATATTGCAAATGAAATGAAATGAAGGAATACTCAAAATTGAATTGATATACAATGCAATTACAAATAATATCTGGAGCTAAATGTTGATTGTATCAAGTACTAGTATTTGAATTGTCAACTCAAAAAATGATATTATAGGCTTTTATATATAATTTATAGAAGTAAACCGAAATTTAGCCAGAAAGACAGCTTCTCATAGCTTCATATCTTCATTGCTTGTCTCAAAATATGTATTGAAATAACATTTTGAAGCTACTTGATGTCAAAAGGTGATTGAAAGTTGGCTTCGTTTCACAGAATTGTTCAGTTAGTTTTAGTAGCCCAACCAGAAGCAAGTGATATAACCATATGCCACTGAAAGATCAGCGAATATTCAATCAATTCTATTTAAATCATTTGTTTTCATTTTAAACTCAAATATTTGTGGGTTAGGTCAAAATATCCTTGATATAATTCAACGAAGTTCTTTGCGGTTCAAAAAAATATGGTAGAATCACATTGATGTCACAAATTTAAAGATGAGAGATGGTTCAATACACAACATAGATTAACCTTTGTTTATACATCACAATAGATTCACTTAACACTTCTTAACACAATATAAAAATATAACTTAACTTAACACTACTTAACATCATCATAACAGAATAACTATGGCTTCAATTTATCATACAATCATCTGAGGTTTCATTTAGTTATTATTTTTATATTATACATTTTTACAATTTTTATATTATTATTACATTCATATTTCAACCATAAATGGAAAATTTGACAACGAAAGAATTTTTTGTTGTTCTGTCATATTTTTTGACTTGTGCCGATTTATATTTTAAAACTGCCAAATATAGAGGTACCTATATTTGAAAATTTATATTATTCCATCAGTTACTGATATACGGTATGAATATTATCCCTTCTGGTTCCCAGATTTGAAAGTAATTGTTCAGTAGGTTCCGACCACATTTGGATTTCATCAGTGTCTTCACCTGTCTTTTGAAAATGACTAACTGAAAAATACAAATGTTAATTTTTTAGAATTGCACCTGCTGTCTACTATTATACTGATATATAGTGTTTCTGATATCCTATCTCTTCATAAGGGTTTGTGGGGTTTAGCAGCAATAATCGAGGAATTATTGGAAAAATTACTTCAATGCAAATTTCTGGTAGGCTGATATCAAAATTACCATCTCGATTAATTATACGTTGTATTTGATATTATACTAGATTTGAATTTTTATTCGTTCGAAACGTGTTGCTGACTCAAAGTTAGTTCATTTCAAAAATTAAGAGATAGATTTGAAGCGACTGGTATTATCTGTTGAAGTTGTAGCAATGTTGTAGGAAAATCCTCACTTGAGTTTTCCGATGATGTTTTCATGAACGAAGTAAATTTTCAAATACTCGAATATTTTATTTTCATTTGAAGCTATATTCTGAAGAAATAAATTTCTCACTGACACAATATGTATAATTTTCCACTGGAAATCCTCTGTGGCTCAGAACTGTATATGTAAAGTACTTCCTTAAATATTATACTCCCATCCCCCTCCAAGGGATAAATTTTCAAATAGCAACGCGTTTTTACCCGGGGTATACATCAATTGAATACCGTGCTTCATCTGGAGTGCCCCAAGGTTTCACACTTGATCCTTTGCTTTTTATAATGTTCATAAATGATATAACCGATGTCATGGATGTTGAGGGTTTATTATTCGCAGGTAACTTCAAGAATTTTGATTATGTTTTCAGCATTCGTGACTGCGAACGCATTGTCAGTTGGTTGTAAGTTGGTATGATCTCAACAAATTAACCTTCAACATCTCCAAACCCTCAAATCTCCACAAAATATAATTTGATAAATTTTAACTATGAAATTGGGGAAACCTTATACATTTATTGGCCTTGTAATTTTCGATTCTCAACTAACTTTTGGGCCACATATCAATGCTACAGTAACCGCTGCCTGTAGAGTATGTGGTTTCATTATTCGCATTGGTAAGAAATTTAGCAATATATCAACTCTTAAAATATTGTTCTGTATTTTCGTAAGATATAAACTTGAATACGGATCAACAGTCTGGAATCCTGGTTCCAGTTACTGATATCAGTTACATATTGATCAACTCGAGTCTATACAGCGAAAGTTCCTGAAACTTTTGAGCTTCAGAATTGATGGAATATATCCATCCACAGCCTAACTCTACCTACAAGCCATGAACTAGGAAATATGGCAACATCCAAGCAAGACCCACAAATAATGATGCTGTAATGGCGTTGTAATGGTTTCTGCTCATTGCTGCTGAATAAATCGCTATTTAACGAGAGAAATAACATTCAAATCCAAAAATAAGTTGTGAAAAGTGCTATTGTTTGAAGTTGTGAAGAACAAGCAGAAGAAATTTCCCGCAAATGTCTCATTTAAACAGGAATATCTGTTGTGTTTTAAGTTGTGCTTTTTTTGGTTATACCTGGAGAGGTAGAAATAATACCTAACTTTTACCATCTCATAATTGTGTAAAAACAGAAATCCGCGTTTTAGTTTTTGTGCTGTTATGTCTTGTATAGTGTGTAGAAACTGCTACTGTGTTTTTTTCAGCAACAGACTAAAGAATACCTTTGAAATTTGTATGTAAATAGCTACCGATTACTGATGTTTTGACTGAGTAGTTCAGACATTAACAAAAGTATTATTTGCTAGAATTGTTCCTTTTTTGTGATTAGTAGAGTTACTTACCCTTTGTCAGATTTAGTAGTTATTTAGAACTTGTTCTTGATATTAGCACAAAAATTAACATGCCAAGGCATTGCTGTGTGCCTGGATGCAAGTCGAACTACAAATCTTACCTCGATTCCACCAGTTTCTGTATTTCGTTTTCCATAGGGTGGAAATCTAATGGATCAATGGCTAAAAAATATTCCTAGGGCATCATGGACCCACACAAAATATTCTGTAGTTAGTGCCAAACATTTTCCAGGGAGCACTTACTAGAGAAGATATTCATCGTTTGCTAAAATGATCAACAGAAGGCAAGAAAGCTAGATTGATTGAAGTTGAACTTAATTTAAATGCAGTGCCAAGTATTTTTCTTTATTTACCTCTACTTATCAAAAACAGTCCACTCTCAAAGAGAATATCCAGCTGAAATAACTAGCATTGAAGGAACGTTGTGAGAAATTGAATGAAGCCTTTGAAAACTCACATTCAATTTTTAATTTTGTTGATTTAACATCCAATAATGATTTCAATATGTAAATCGTGGAATATAAAATTTTTTGAAAATAACAGCATTTTTTACACTCTAGATTTTCCATCCAACGTAACTGAATGTTCACAAATAAACAGTATACAAATTATTAATCAGATTTTAGTAGATTCAGATATGCATGTAAATGTTTTCATCAATAAAAATAAACTGTATCCTAATGATTTGAAATGGATTTTACAACTGAAATTAACTAGATAGTCTCAACTGGAAAATTTGCTTGCTCGTTACAAATATGATATCAGAATCATTCTATCGTCCAAATTACTGTACACATCTCAATAAAGGTTTAAAGGAATTGAATCATTAAACTTACTCTCACCTGAGAATGAAATATAATGAAATTTATAGCATATTGTCAATTCTAATTGATAAAGTGAGCTTGTTAGTGTACATACTAAAAAAAACAACTTTTAAATCGCTATAACTCAGACATAGTTCTTCTTAGAAAAAAAGTGTATTATCAATTTCTATAGATAATTGTATGATCTACATTTTTTGTTGAAACTATTTTTTTTATACAAAGTATCGTTTCGCTGAAAAGTTTTCTGAAAAGGCCATTATAACATGCAGTAGACCGATGTTCGAAGATCGATCGGTCTACCGGACTGAGTAGATGCGGCGTTGCCAAGTCTATGTTCATGGTTTGTAAGTAGAGTTCGGCTATGATCCACCTCTAGGCATACAACATGAAACACTTACAAGACATAATGTGGACACAGTGACGAAGAAAATTCCTTGCAATAATCTTCTTGCATACAATTATTAACAACTAAATGAAATTCCAGGATTTATTGCAAAAGCTTAACTTTATTGTTCCAAGAGTTTCTTCCAGAAGCGAATTCACTTTCTAGTCTACCTTCCAGCAGCTAGAAAGAATATTCTAAAATTTTCTTCATTGCACACGATGTGTGAACAATTTAATATTTTGGGAGCTAAGGTGGATATTTTCAACTGTTCTGTTACTGATATTAAGGCAAGTTTCCTTGACATGCGTAGAACAATCTATGCTAGAACAATCATTTATGTGTATTCACGTACATGATTCAAATTCACTCATATACTTGTATGTGTGTATAAGTGTTAATATGCGAATGTATCTGTATGTGTGTGTGTTTATCTTTATATTTTTCTTTGAATTGATTTATTATTATATAATAATAAATATATAAATTTATTATATAATAATAATAATAATGAATTGATATATTTATTTAAAAACATTCAAAATAATTTATCTCTATATTATGTATAAGTTTGGTCAGCATTCAAGTTTTTTATTCGTATAATTATATTTCATTTTATCAGTTGTCACAAACTCATTCATATCACAAACTCTTTGTTTTAAAATTGTACTTTAAAATTTGAAAGTACAAAAAAGAAACCTCTAAACTTTTGTACTACCAATTTTGTTTTTAGTATCTGTTGTGTTTCCTGTTTTGTAATTAGGATCTGTTCTGTAAAACAGTGTATGCTAAATAAATAAATAAATCAATGAAATAGAATCGAATAAAATCGAAATCGATGCCGCACTTGATAGAAGCTCAAGACACACTGTTCCATTCTACAAGGAACTCGTCAGTTCTACCACGTCCATCGCCAAGTGAGGCAACGACTATACATATTACACATATATTGAAATAGGTTATGTTTTTCCAACATCAGCGGGACTTATCAAAACAAATTGAATTTTTATAATCCTCTGGAATTTTTTTTTTCGAATTTATAATAATTTTTTTTCGACAAGGAATTATCAGTTTATTTCTTACATTTCAATACGATTCGAATATTAAAGGTCAAAATTTTGGTAACATTTGATTTGAATCGTTAAATTAATTCCAAAAAAAAAATTTACAATGATATGGGCTCGAAAATTCTTTTTCAAAATTTGAAAGGGAACCGCCAATCGAGAACGTTGAATAAATAGTTTGAAACAAATTATGACATATCTCCAAAATACAGAAAGTGCAGATTATGGCCTATTAAGTACTCAAGTAATTAAGGATGTACCTAGGTATAACAAAATTCTTGGTAATCGAGTTTCCAGAATGAAGGAAATCTATAATATTATACCAATTCAGAAAATGTCTTAAACTCTGTTAAAAATGAAGAGTACGGTAGCATTCACACGCGTGGTTATGAGAGAAAACACAAAATGTGATTAAGCGAGACTTTCTAGATTTTTATGATTGAAATAACGTTCTTTTAGTTGCGAGAAAAATGTTCGACAAACTTATTACTTCTCCTTCCTTGATGTCTTGGGATTTAAACTCATTCCCTAATAACAAATGAAGAAAATTTTTGAAAACTATCACTTTTCTTCTATAAATAAGTTTGTTTTATTATTAGATTGTTTATTATTAGATTGTTATTTTGAAAACAAATATTCTGTTTAAATTTTGTACGAGTCTACATTGTTGATAATAGTATTTAAGATTAATTTAATCAATTACCTCTACTCGTAATTGATTGTTCGTACTATCTTTCATATATATACATATATATATATATATATATATATATATATATATATATATATATATATATATATATATATATATATATATATATAAAGATAGTACTAACTATAATATATATATATATATATAATATATATATATATATATATATATATATATATATATATATATATATATATATATATATATATATATTATATATATATAATTTCTTAAAATTGATTTATTGCTTGTTTAAGATATTTTATTTTGAATATTTTTAGCAATAACAGGCTTTTTTTGATATGAAAAACTTTTTTTTTGTTAACGTTTCGTTGTTATATCACAACTTTCTAAAAAATTTTTTTTCGAAAAAAAAAATTTGACAAAGTTGTGATATAACAACGAAACGTTAACAAAAATAAAGTTTTTCATATCAAAAAAGCCTGTTATTGCTAAAAACATTATATATATATATATATATATATATATATATATATATATATATATATATATATATATATATATATATATATATATATATATATATATATATATATATATATATATATATATATATATTTATTTAGCGCCGATAAAAATCTACAATAATCGTTACTGTTTGTTGCATAACAATTGCTATGTATGAATAGCTATGCCTTAATGAATTATATTTTGATTAATTGATAAATATCTTCAAAATAACAATTTTTTTCCAGATGTTTATGTATATTGCTTTGGCTATCTTTACCATATACCTATTGATTTTGATGAGAAACAGAAAAAAATTACCGCCAGGTCCGTGGTCTTTACCCATTGTAGGATATTTACCCTGGTTGGACCCAAAAGAACCATACAAAACTCTTCAGAAATTAGCAAAGAAATATGGGCCTGTCTATGGTATATACATGGGGAATATATATACTGTTGTACTTTCAGATACCAAGATTATAAGAAAAGTATTTTCGAAGGACGAAACCACTGGTAGAGCTCCCCTGTATCTCACTCATGGACTGATGAAAGGATACGGTAAGTCAGAGAGTCATGAATATTTACAAAGAAAACTATTAATTACTTATATTTTGGAAATTTATTCATTCATTGCCTAGGTTGTGAGTAGTAAGGAACTCTGCATATAATATACCTATTGTATATTTTGTATGTGGTGCTTATTGAAGGTATTTCTTGGAGCAAACAATAAAAGGCTCTCTTCATTTATTTGCATCAATTGTTTGAATATATACATATTCTCGTAGAGAAAATTATTTCCTCATGTTCAAAATGGTTTTGAATTATATTTCAAATTCTACAGTAGTAATGACAAAGAGACACTATCAGAATAAACTTTCTCGGTGTTAATGGAAATTGTTATTTAATTGTTGTGTAAAACATTTCAGCATCTGTTTTCAGCATCAAATATTATGAAACCTTAACAAATACTGTCTTCGAACCTTCACCAATCGAACTCGTTAGTCTAAGAAATGCTAACGTTAATAAGTAATAATAATAATAATATATATTTGTGAAATAATTATTACATATATTACACAAACAAAATGAAGTAAATTATTGCCCACTTTGGTAATGCCAGTCTGTGGGGCTACAACACTTTATATAAACCAAAACAAAATCTTCTTACCGTAATTAGAGTATACTGTGTTGAATAGGCTTCCGTATTAAGTTGCTATCAAAAAACAGATTCAATGCCATAAAAAATGAAATAAAAGGACCCCAGCACACAGCAACTCAAACCCAAACAAAATCCAAGGTGATCCTAAAAGAATTCCGACATATTCTCTCCTGGTTGGTTTAGTAGATAATTCCTCATCTTTCTTTTAAAAACGATCAATGATGGGATTTCTCACATTTCTGTTGGAAGAGAATTATACATTATGTTTGAGAGATGCAAGGATGTATAAAAAAAATTTTTTTTAAGTAAATCATGTGTTTTATTATTTTCTGGAAAGTTGACTATAATCCACCACAGCTATACATTGGAAGGTCCAATTTTATATAGATGTATTGAGTTTAAGGTTCTGGGAGTTCTTCTCGACTATAAGTTAACCTTCTCTGAACACATAATTTGTATCACGGCTTCTGTTTCTAAAGTGGGTTATTTTGTCCGAAATTGGGGTAGCTTTGTATACCTTCACACAATGAAACGCTGTACTACTCCTTTATTCGCAGTAAACGGGAACATGCGTCTATAACTTGGTCTCCTTTGTACAATAATTCTATTGTAGACTTGGAGTGCAGAGAAAATGACTGAAGTATATGTACTTCTGATGTTATGGGCATCCTTCGATAAGCTTCGACCATTCCATCCTTACCGATAGTCTGGGAATTAATGACAATTCGATTGACTCGCCTTTTCTTCTCAGCAAAATAAATATTCCCGTATCAAGGCCTAGTCTGAGGAGGAGTAACACATTTTATGGCAATTACAGCAGATCAAATGTTATGTCAAGTTCTCCTATCAACTGTACATGTAATCTTTAAAATGGGTGTTGCGCTCGATGTGATATCAATGTATTTTGATCGGCTTTCAGTGATTTTGACATTCCACTCAGAACAGCGTAATGTGATGTCGTGGTATTTTCATGAACTTCTGTTGTTTATATATGATTTTGTTATGTTTAATATTTCAATTTTAGCTTATTTCATTTGGTTGCTTTATATAAATATTGCAATTGATTTTAATTTTATTTTCGTCGACTTCATCAAATATATTTCCTCAATTTCTGTTGACTGCGTGTGACTTTGTGATATTTTGTTTTTAATTTCATTTAGTTATTGTTCATTGCTATTTCAATTCGTTTTAATTTCATTTTCATTGGAAATTTCCGCTTAAACTCTCTTTTTTGCGTTTTTCATTTCATTTTTTCTTATTTGTTATTAGTTGTGTAGAATTTGTTATTTTGTCCCTGTAATTGGATGTATATCCGTTGAAAATAAATGTATCAATTATTATTATCACTGAGGATGTCTCTCGCAGACAGAGTTGAAACTCCTAAAAAAAAAAGTTCAGTTGACAGCGCCCTATTATTTTGAGATTTTTAATCTGCTTATTTCATTCATTCGCCAACATACTATCGAAATCATTTGAGATGCAAATATAATCATAGATAGAAAGGTGTATTTTTTCAACATGATATGCTGCAAATAAGTTTTTTTCCAATTTTAGTTTGTATATTAACTTTTACTATAGGTATACAACTTTTCTATATACAACTCTTTTTTTTTATATACAACTATGATGCTCAAATTAAGATATGTCCTCTATTAACTTTCGTGATCAATTTGGATATTACACAATTTGGATATTTCGTCAAGGTTGTGTAATATCCAAATTGACCACAAAATAAATGACTTTGTTCAGGTCAAACTTCTTCCACGACAATTACTGATAGTGAATTTTGGCTTATTTGTTCTGTCACCAAGGGTGACACGGTTGATGAAGATGTTAAATAGTAGAGGAAAATTATTAAAAATATTTCATTATATAGCTATATATCACGATTTTATCTTGAACCAAATAGAGCAAGAGATTCTGAACTATAACCTTAATCCAGTCACATCAAAGTTCTCTGAATTGTGTTCCATAGAGTCCTTAGATAATTGTAAATCATCCGTTGTGGTCAATCACGGCTACTCAATGACATTCCTTAGCCTAATATGGAATATTGAATGTCAGAATAGTAGGGCAGATTGACTGAAAGGATTCGTTAAAAATCCTTTCAACTATCTGTGATCTTCTGATCGTGAGTGTCCTAACTTGTCCATTTCTACAGCTGGAAGTCCAAATAGACTGCCCTTTATATTAGAACAACTAAGCTAATTTTGTCCTCTATATCAGACCAAGAATGTATAAATCAGTCGCAGATATACAGGAAAAGACTACTGAAAAATATACATCAAATGGCTTGTTGAAAGAACGATATAAGTTGTAGTACAACTTGTGATAAAAAGAATTAATAATCAACTTGAGAAGCTCAAGGTAGCATCTTCAAGACAATTCGTTTAACTTAATTTAGTGCTTTCGAATACATTCAAATAGAGGATGTTTTATCTCAAGTGTGTTTGCTCAACAAACATTTTTCTATCAATCGAATAGATTTCTAGTTAAACAAGAATCGCGAAGAAGTGGGGATAGAATTCATCGAGAGATTTCAAATACTTCTGCTAAATGTTTTACATAACGGTTCACCTAAGTTATCAAAATCTAGATCGCCCGAATATTTTCGAGTGTAGCAAATACAGAATGATTAATCAAGTAATCTATGACATTACGGAAAAGTCCATCATCATTCATCAAACTCTGTTCGTTCCGAATGAACCGAAACCGTTTCAATTGCCCCAAAGTAACAATCAAGTGCGTATCATCTTGACTTTCGGAGCCTAGCAACAGAAACTTTATTATAATTGGAAAATTATGTGTCCAAATCCTAGAGAACGTTTCTCTGTGCGTGAGTTCAAACAATATGGTGTGACGCGCGCTGGCACACTGACCCAGTGTTGAAACAAATGAGATGTTGTTTGGACTGGTCGATGAACCTATTCGATGGTCCCAAGCACAGAACGGCGGAGAAATGAACACTGGAAATTTCACCGAAATTATTCAAGATTAATAGTCTTTTCGTTTCCGATCGATTTTGCGAATGGAAATACATTGGCGTAGTAGATTTTTGGTGAAACCGATTAATCATTTCATTTTGAACTTTACAAACAGAATATTGGAAAGAGTTATTTTAAATTAGTATCTGATAACTCTAATATTCCTCAAAAAACTGTTAAACTGTTGTGTAGTGGTTTTAAATATTAATATTCATTTTTAATGTTATGGTAGTGTAAAATTTTACTCAAAATACTCATTATAGATATTATACACTTGCACTGTCTAAGAAATTCAGTGAGAATAGTTTTCAAATGAAGATACTAATTTCTTATTGATATCCAGGCGATTTTGAATAAATAATCACACATGTGCTCGTAGAAATACTGTGAATTATCGAAAAGAAGATTGAACCTTATTTTACAGGTTCAGAAATTTCATATGCCTACCCAAAAAAATTCAATTCGCTATTTTATTTTTGTTGTAGATCAATTTCTTTCCTTCATTATGAAGAAGATCCTTCAAAGAATATAGTATGAGAGTTTTATTTTGAATTTTTCTTATTAACTGAAGCGTAGTTTAAATTTTTGCCATTATCTTGTAAAATAATAGACAAAATAGATTTGAGGCAACCCCCCACTTTAAGCATATGAATAGGTTTGTCATGACTTCAGTGATACTTATGCCTTTTTGTCACACAAATTACAAGAAGAGAGAAGAATAAAAGTGTTTTCTTCCAATCATCCGTACAATAAATTTAGATCATTGAAATTGTAAATTTTAAATTATTATCATTTCAATAAGATTGCCATACTGATGACAATTGAGTGTGTTACCTATGATTTGAATAGCGTTTGTTTATTCTTGAAGTTTATTCTCCATATAGATAGGTGATAATTAGAAAAAAAAAGAGAACAGTTTCATCCAGTTTATTTAACAGTTTTTGATTTGAAATTTCCATACAATTTCTAATGAATATACATATTTTTATGGAGATATTCACTTCAAGAACATAGAAAATTATTTCTTCCATTTTAACTTATAATGCAAACATTTGTTGACTGAAATGAGGAAGAATAAATAGAAACTAATTATGCAAACAATTTTCGAAATGAATCATTCACCTTCAATGAAATGAATTAGACTCTTCGAAATGCGCAGTAGCTTCGTATCTAATTGATAATTTTGTTTAGAAGGTATTGTTTGTCTTCATGTCTGCATTTGAAACACACAAAAGTGTTCAGTTTTTTCATACTGAACACTTGTTCTATGAAGTAATCTGAAAACAAAAACTGAAATAAATATAGCAAACTATAAATATAGAAATGAATTTGTTATTATAACTTTGAAAAAGTCTGTTCACGTCAGTTGACATTTGCTGACATATTGTTTACTACTTTAGGCCAAGAACTCAAAAGATATTCGGTATAGATGCACTTTTATAGTAACAACAAGTTATTTGTTTAACTAACATATATTATTTTGACATTTTCAACGAAATTTCTTGACGTGTTAAGCGAGACGTCAATATATATAGTAAGAAATTTATTTATGTACATTGTAGGTTTCACTTGTGTCTGCCATTGATGAACAATAATGTACGTTCACTAGAGGCACTCAAAAAAATTTTTTTTTCATTACAAAATTGCCCGCATCAACCTCAAGGGTTATTAGCGGTGGTGCAGTGGAATAACAAAATTGATAAACTGAAACAACTTATACAACTAAACAAAACATAATCTTAAATAAATTTCAGCAAATTCAGCTCAATTAAAAATCTGATAGCATTACTCCATTTAGCAGTCAAGGTGGTTTTTAAGTCATTGTTCAGGTCATGATTTATTCGTTGCTCACTATATCCTTCAGAGTCACAACGGATATGGAGCACTGTTAGGAGAACTGCACACTTCGCGCACAGAGAAGGAGGATCTTTTTTGAGTATATTACCATTACGGATGGCCAATCTGTAATCGAATTAATTTTACTTGCTCTATACGGCTGGAAGGAAGAGGAAGTGAGTGTTGCACTGAATCAACTATGCCTTTTAATTTGTCGTTGCTTTGATCCAAATCTACTTGCCATTTTTTTAAAATATGTTCCCTTGCTAGTACACGTATGTCAGATGCTGGATAATATTCCAATTAGATGTTGTATAGACTGCCAGGTGATCCGCTTCTTCGTTACCCATGATACCTACATGAGAAGGAACCCAAATGAATTTTAGGATGATATTCAATTTCTGCAAGATATCCAGTTCCTCTCTTATAGATATCAGAATTGGGTGCTTTGGATAAGTACGTTTGATTCCTTGTAGCGCACTGAACGAAACCGATATAATAACGTTTTTTTAATAAAACAAACTGATTTACACATATATTAAAAATAATACTGCATGACGTACGTTTCGATGAGATTCACCTTTTTCAAATGCTACGTGCAGACTAATGACAATTTCTCGAATACATACAATATATAAACTTAAATACAAAGAAAACAGATAGATAACAGGTAGAAGGGATGAATTCATACGGAACTACTGTATAGTAAACTAAGTAATTTTGAAAATATTGAGAAGGGGGCTTGAGGTATGATCGATTTGGCTGTTCAAAAGGTTGCCAGAATATCCAGCAGAATATAACAGAAATGAACAGCCAAATCGATCATACCTCAAGCCCCCTTCTCAATATTTTCAAAATTACTTAGTTTACTATACAGTAGTTCAGTATGAATTCATCCCTTCTACCTGTTTTCTTTGTATTTAAGTTTATATATTGTATGTATTCGAGAAATTGTCATTAGTCAGCACGTAGCATTTGAAAAAGGTGAATCTCATCGAAACGTACGTCATGCAGTATTATTTTTAATATATGTGTAAATCAGTTTAACAATTGTTTTATTATGTTTATCGATTTACATCAAGTATCGGCCTCATCAATTATTAATAACGTTTTTTCCCTTTTGTGCCTTGCAGAGTCTCAAACCTTCATATAGAGCTGTCGTCTCCCCGGTAAATAAACTACAATGTGATGGTAAACGGACTGCGGCTTTCATATCGTTCATTATCACTACTGCCGAACATCCCCGTTCGGATTTGGACGCATCTGTATACAGCTTGTTGTACCCCTGATAATTGGATATTGTTTCTAAAAACAACTTCTGACAATGTGGGTCCGTTGAGGAGTTTTTTGGCGTTTGCATTGAAGCTAAATTTATATCAGAGACGTCCATAAGCCATGGGAGGACAAGAATTGATGTGGCAGAGTGTATCTGAAATATGTTGAAGGAAAGTTACTGCGGCTTACTCGTTCGGCAAACGGTACAAATATTTAAAATAATATTTTAGCTGCAACAAATATTTTTATAAATAAAAATATTTGTTGCAGCTGTTTTGTTGACTATGAACATCATAATAATCAAGAAATTTATATTTTTTGTATATATTCTAGTATAAAACATTTTCACAATTACTGAGTTTGATTTGTTTTCAAAAATAAGAATTCTTTCTCGGCCTTTGTTCATCTGGTGCTAGATATATGTTTATTTCAGTTGTTTCCATGCTTTTTAATTTTTTGTTTCTTCAATTTATTTTTCTAACTCCAGTCTCTATTGAAATCTCCTTACGCTTTTGGATTCTCGGGGTCTCTAAAATGTTATCTCATTTGATCACCTGCTTAGTCACGTCTGTGACTTAATAACCTTTGAGCCTCGTTTTGCCCTCAATGTCGTTTACTCCGGTTCTTCGATTCTATCGGATGGTCTCCATTATTATTAATCAATCGTCCATATTTTGACTCACTTTTAGAACGAGAAGTTGCTTTATATATATATATATATATATATATATATATATATATATATATATATATATATATATATATATATATATATATGAAACATCGAAAAGTATTTAAGAAGTTTTGTTGTTTCAATTTTTTTTTCAGTGCAGTGTGGGAGTTTTCGGCGCCACTGCATTGACGACAATTCGTACCTCGAAAAATAAATGAAAGCTGAGCTGAAGATATGTGCAGCCATGCTGATTTTCTATCAGGAATCACATTTTATATAACCCGACGTACGAGTTCAATAAACTGTTTCGAATATTCCAAGAGAGTAGGCAGTTTAGCTCATGAAACACTTTCCTGGTTATTCACCTTGCTTTGAGGCTCCTTTTGTAAACATGAAACAGAATCAACTTGCTATCTTATAATGCGTATCTCCTCAAAACTAATCTTTATTCTTGAATGAAAAGTCTGATATTTGGTGAAAATTGGTCATATTTGTGTTTGACGTTGTAGTAACAATTTTCACTTATATTTATTCATATTTATATATGATGTTTTTGCTGGTTGATTATCCATAGTTTTACTCTTCAGTTTTTTCAGCAAAGATTGGCTTCATTATATGAAGAAACTTTATTTTCGTTGACGTTTCGTTATTGATTACAACTCCGTTGAAACTGATGAGTAATTATCAATTCAGTTTCATAAATAACCATGAATTCAAATGTTAGTTGTTAATTTTTCAATCAACTCCGCTCTTTTGTCTTCTAAATATGCAGAGGAATGTTTTTGGCTCAGAAGCCTTCTATAGTTTCAGAAGTTTTCTATAGAAGCGTTTAATACTTCTTTATCATGAGGAAACCCTCTGAGAAACTACTACTTACTGGCTTAGCATGAGTTGATCAGAGGTTTCCTTATGGCGAAGAAGCATAAAACATTTCTGAAGTGAATGCTGAGTTAGAAACATTTTAATGAATATTAGAAAGGTAAAATGAGTAAATTATGAAATTCAATTATTTATTAATTTTGTTAAAGTTGTAATAAACGTCTACGAAAATGAAGTTTTTCAATATAATAAAGCCTGTTATTGCTAGAAAAACTTGAAAACGAACTATAGATATATATATATATATATATATATATATATATATATATATATATATATATATATATATATATATATATATATATATATATATATATATATATATATATATATATATATATCAGAATAGAAAATATTTTAAATAGAAAAATTAGGACTGGTTTCATTTGTCCTAAACCACGGCTGAACCGGAAGTGTAACAGTTATTATCCTGATAGTTTTCTTACAAATTTTATCATCCAAATAATATTTATTGAAGAAATTGCAGGAATGATGAATTTATTCTCCAGAAATCATGGGTAGAATCTTCGTTAGTGACAGTTTAGTTCGATTATATAATCTCACTTTTTTGCTTTATAATTAATACTCAACATTGGAGAGGAGAAATGAGCATGCTTGAAAAAAATAAATAACGATCAAACTGTATATTTAAACTGTACTTATGAACTCGAACTAACAAGAAAATATTTCGAAGAGATGTCTCAATGAGTTACATTATCTATGCAATAATGAATAATAATGTTTTTTTTTTTGGTATAAAGGCCAGGCTTTTCTGCTATTACATATTTTTCATCAACAAAGCTTTTTTGTTCATAGAAAACAAAATCTCTTATCATTGTGGCATCTAAGAAATATTCTCTACATCTCCTTTTTTTCGTTTTTCAAGAAAAATTTCGTTTTACGCCAATTTGGTTGAGTTTTGTGAAAAAGTACCTATATTTGTTTCACTTTTTGAAATGCTCACAAAATTTATGACGAAATTATTGCGAGATATCATTGACGTGAATCAGTTTCACGGTTTAGGATTTCAGCTTTTTGATTTTCAAGCCAACAAAATTCCTAACGAATTGTTAATCGAATGTTATTCAATGATATATTACTGTCCATCCTTCATGTAGATATCTAATTTTTAAGACCTAAAATTGCATCGTGAGATCGTCCCTGCATTTCGCATTAAAACTAGTTCGGAAGTTAAGTATTTAAATAGCTGCCTCACATTCGTTGTACAACTTTGTCTAGAATTTACTATTTGTTATTGAGGTTGTTTCTATTTGATCTTCAGTACTGCAAAACTAAAATAAAAAGTTTGGAACTAAAATGAATTACTCTGAAATTTTTGAGTTTATAATGAGCTTATATCATATTATTTTGAACCTGATTCATATAGATAGGCAGCAAAACTGTACTGCTGCCTGAGGGAAGAAAAGGAAACAGAACTAAACGAAATTTATATTAATAATAAAATGTTATTGAACGAAATTCATAAGCGAAATTCAATTCGAAATTAATACTCGCAGCATAATTGCAGTACCAATTATTATTAATGAAATTTTTTATACAGTGATGAAAAGTGTACTGAAGTGTAAGGCAATTCGAAAGACTCACAATCCCACGCACGGTTCTCGCCATAGTAGGCTAAATTTTGTTTGTAATGCTAAGACAAAAAATTTGAAAAGCACATTTCATATATTTTATATACATCTCAAATGGAAAAATATGAGGACTCTCAAGAATATATATATATATATATATATATATATATATATATATATATATATATATATATATATATATATATATATATATATATATATATATATATATATATATATAAGGAAATGAAATTTTTTGTGCTTATGACACTGAATGAAATATTTAAGGAAATGAACACTAGAACATTCATTTGAAAAATTCAAATTAACCAAGAGAATGTTATAGTAGAGCTAGATATGTGCACGTGTACGATGTGATGTCTCCATTATCCTTCAAGGGATAAATGTTAGAGAAATATTGAAATCGATGACACACCTGATGGAAGTGCGAGACATATATGTTTCGTTATGCAAGGAACTCGTCAGTCGCATCACGTCCATCGAAGTGTGGCATCGATTTCAATATTTCTCTAACATTTATCCCTTGAAGTATAATGGAGACATCACATCGTACACGTTCTCATATCTAGCTCTACTATAACATTCTATTGGTTAATTCTATTGAATGTTCTAGTGTTCATTTTCTTATATTATTCAAATGAATATTCTATATATATATATATATATATATATATATATATATATATATATATATATATATATAGTTCATATATATATATATATATATATATATATATATATATATATATATATATATATATATATATATATATATATATATATATATATATATATATATATATATATATATATATATATATATATACTATAGTCTAAACTAGTCGATATAATTATGAAGAGTAAATGCGGAATTGAGTGGCTAGAAGAGGTCCAAAAAGATCTATAACCGATCAATATAAAAAATCTTGAAGATCGCACTGAATGTAAGTATAACATCGCACATCTGAAGTTTGAGCAAAAATCGAATCGGCAACCTGGAATAAAATGGACAGATAAACGGAAGAAAGATCATTCAGAAAGGGTGAAGCGTTTTTGGGAGACATAACGTATGAAGTAAAAGTCCTAATTGCGAATTCAAGTTCAATCGCTCTCCTCATAAACAACAATCTCTGATCATGGGGAATAATAATATATGTATATATATATATATATATATATATATATATATATATATATATATATATATATATATATATATATATATATATATATTCGCAATTATGAAAAAAATATATAAATTATTTTTTCTGGAAGATCAGACATAAAACATCTCAATTCTATTTACAACGATTTGATAAACCCTACAAATAACACTCGTGAAATAAATACACAACAATTACCAACTCAAAACTCATTCTTTCCTGATTTACCGTCAATTTCACACACATAAACCCATAAAAATATTTCAATATACATATTCTTGATAAGTATATAAAACTCAACTATATTATTATAAATTATATGTACATATATATATATATATATATATATATATATATATATATATATATATATATATATATATATATATATATATATATATATATATACAATCAGTTGAATCACCTGGCTTACCATGAGTCCTTGGTGAAGAAGATAAGCTAACTTCCGAAGCGTATGCTAAGACAGAAATATTCCTCTGAATGCTAAACAAAAAAGCCAATTTAATTTTTTTCAAAAAAATAAGTTCGACGTTTTGATATCTATGATAATTCAAAAAATCCAATTATTCATTAGTTTTGACAAAGACGGTTGTTTCGTTGACATACGAAACGTCAATGGAAATAAAAGCTCCTACAAATTTTAAATTTTTAGCCTGTCATTCCTAAAAATATTAAAAATATATGTATATATATATATATATATATATATATATATATATATATATATATATATATATATATATATATATATATATATATATATATATATATATATATATATATATATATATATATATATATATATATATATATATATATATATATATATATATATATAAAGAGAGAGAGAGAGAGTGGAGATAATATATACCGGTGCCAGTTCATCAAATTATTGACAATCAAATAATTGACAATATTTTATTATATTTGTAGAAGCAAAACAATAATAAAAAATTGTTAGTTTTCGACTGATACTTTCAGAAATTCCAAGGACTTCTGCAAGTGATAGCTTATAGACAAGAATGCCGTATTCATCTGTTGACTGACTAGTTACTCTCAGTTTCATTCACTATTACGAGAATCATAAATACAAAACAGGTCGAGAATAAAAAAGTTTTACCAGGAATTCTTCGTCAGTTCTCAATCATGATATTCGTTATTTCAGGAATTAGAACAACAGATATTTAAATAATGTTATTATTTCCGGTAAAATATCTATGATTAAGATCGGAATTGATTGATCTCTTGAATGTTTTGTGGATAAGCAGTAATACTTAGAGCGAGCTGGGTAATCAATATGGAAAATCGTCTATACCTATAAGCATCAAATTTGGGTGAACGTAATATATGATTTGAATAAAAAACACTTGCCACAGTACAGAATTATATTAATTACTTGACAGTCGAAAAGTTACAAGATAAATTCGAACTCTCGATCTTTTAATGCTGACTTTCATTGACTAATATCATGACGCGTTTCGTCGAGTTATCGACTTCTTCAGACGTTTGCAAAACATGAGTACTGACTCATTATTATTGAATAAAAGTGTAAATCAAAATTCGATTGTTTAAATATATGATGGATTTGCACTAAGTAGATGCCAATACTATTCAATATTCACTTGTTTTGGAGTGTTACCCGATGCTTAAAAGTCAAACTGAAATTGGATAACAATCCGGAAATACAACAATATAATTCTGTGAAACTCATCCAAGTGTTTTTCATTCAATTTATATTAACCCATGTTTCGCTAAGAGATCAATGAATGTTTAATCAGCTTCAATCTTAAAGTAATACCTTCATTATTACGAGTTGTGTTATCATTAGGATATCAATGAAATCTGAAGAGTTTTTTTCGAATTTCGTTTTCTTGAAAGTGAGAATCAATTTTGAATTATTTTTTTTCATAGTCTTTCACCTTGTGAACATATTTTTCTTGCGAGAAGGAAGACTATCACAGTATCAAAGAATAAGCGTGATTGCGTTAAGAACGGTTCTGTACGAATCCCAGAATGTTTTCATCGACTACAAATTGTTAGGCAGCTTCAAATATTATGTCATTCATTCCAAAAAATCAATCTAATCAGTCATAAATCAGTCTAAATCCTCATTGAAACGAACCCAGGGAAGGATCTTACTAACTCAGAGTCAGTATGGACTGCCTCTGAGTTTCGAAATTGACTGAAATTGTCTCGAAACAAAAAAGCCTCACCGGTAAAGTCCCATAAAAAATATCATATTCAGTGTTTTCCTATTTTTGGCTATACAATAAGACTCTTCCTTTATATATTTTGTTTTGGAACCTGCGTTTTCAACAAAAAGTTTTCAAGCGGAATCGTTTAAGGAATCATAGTGAAGGAATATTATTATTATTTAATTAAATTGATGCAAATTAGTTGAAAATGGATATGATTTGCTTGAAAGTCAGGCGGATTAAACAAAACACAGAAATTGAAGTTTTTTTTCTATAACCAAAAATGAGAAAACACTAAATTAATATATTTTAAGCTCATTTGTTTGGAGTCAGTATGACGTCAGACTTAGGCAGTGCATTGAATTTTAGTGCATCTGCTTGACTTTTCTTTGGTGAACCTCAAGCGGCTTATTTGTATGTATGTTGTTTGTGATACGGCATGAAAATGCTTTCTATGCTAAACTTGCTGTAAACATCTGGAAACAAAATTATAAAATAACAATGCGAAAATCGGGTATAGTTTTATATCGAAAGGATTTTGTTGTGTTTGTGGGAGTAGCTTATGATCTAGGGACTCGTCTCTTAATCTTTACTTCTGAAGGTCGTCTCGAAAGGTATTGCATAATTAAACTTTGTTTTCTGATCCCACAAAATGTTTTCCTTTTCTCAAATTAAATGACATTGTGTTCAAGAATTAAATTCTTGAAATTGGGTCAGAGACCTGAAATATAATAAGTCGATAGAATTAAAACATTTTGTGGATTTTAATTCAGTGTTAATAACGATACATCTCATTATTCATTCAAATTCGAATATTCACCGTATTATTGTAATTTCCAATTTTTCCCTTCAATTCATTTTGATTATTTCTCTTGAATAATATTTTCAAACTGGAAATTAATCAGTAATGTACAACAATTCGCTTGATTTGATATGCTCAAATAATGATTGATTTTCTTGTATTAAGTATATAACTGTAAGTACGCATAAGAACACAATATTGTTATTTTTGTAAAAACTAGCTGAAAGCTAATAGAGATGGTCTTATTATTATTATTATTAAAAAAAAAAGGAAATAAAAATTGCAAAAGTGAATATTTGATTCACTTTTCTCTGGTGATCGTAATGAAAACTCTTTTAGAATTTGGCTGCTGCCTTATTTCAACTTTCTCAATTCATTTTGTTATGTTATATAAATTCAGTAACGCTCTAGAAGAGGGGTGTCCAACTTGCAAGGCCTCAAGGAGCATAGGTGAAGCCTTTAACCTTGTTGCGTGTCATCCAATATTGAATAATTCAATGGAGAGCATTCACATCTATCACTGTTAAATTGAACGTATTAATATAGTTTCTGTTGAACAATTAAATAGGTCCCAGATAGATAAACACAGTTTTAATAACCTTGAAGATATTTTTGTTCTTAGTTATTATTTTTTTTTAGTGACTTGTCTTATTTTCATAAGAGATGACTTTGTTTACAGGTATTATATGTTCTGAAGGAGAGCTATGGAAAAATCAAAGAAAATTTGTTTACGGATGTCTTCGTCAATTTGGTGGAACCAAAGTTGGTTCCCATACAACAATGGAGAATCTGATAAAGAAACATGCTTTAGAGTTCACAGATGTGAGAAACACAGCATTTTTCTATTGGAAAGGGAAAATTTTAATTTAGTCTATTTTTAGTATGTATCTAGTCTGGGGAACTCGGCTTCTATAATTCCTTCAGAACATTTACGACATTATTTAGGTTCTTTCATGACAACTATTGTGTTTGGTGAGTGTTGGTCGAAGGATGATGAAACATGGAAATACCTCCAGCATCTCCAAGAGGAAGGTATTAAACATATTGGTATTGCAGGACCACTAAATTTCATTCCTATATTGAGGTGAGACTGAGTATGAAAATGATAGAAAATACTATATTCAAATAAAGTACTGAATAGTAAATGAATTTCATGTTTGATATATACACTGATAATATACTGGGATGTCATAGAGAACTGTGTATAATGTGAACATATTTATAAAGGATGTGCTCACTTCAAAAGGCACTTTTATGCAACCAATAATACATACAAACTAATAAATGAAGCTCACATGTCTTCATATGTAATGGAAAACTAATTACTCAATTAGATAAATGTAATAGTATCCTTCATTTCGTTTATTCTGAGAATGTATATGTTTTCGACAGTTTTCAGAGAAGAAAACAAATAATTATTCTTGAAAATGTATTTTCAAATTAATGATTGATAAGTACGATATTTGGAGAAAGTTAATATCCGTAATGAAACATAAATTCGAATTTCCTCATATATTAAATAATACGCGTGACGTGCGGTTCAAAGTATCTACATCTTCCTCTTCAGATCCTGAATTAACACTGATTTAGTGTTCATTTATCATGAAGTGTTAATTTGACTGAACCAGTGTTAATTTAGCATATAATAATAATAATAATAATATAATAATAATATAATAATAATAATATAGTTTATTTAACATAAATTTCTTACAGAATTTTGTAATATATAAATTACCACATCGTTTTCTATTACATGACTTTCATACTGTCAAAACCAAAATGTAGATAAACAAGAACTACTCTATTCCCACAAAGGCTCTGCCAGAGCGTGAGATAACAATTTCCTCAACTCAAACAATAATTTCTTCAACTAAAACAATAATTCAGAGTATAAATAATTCAAAGCAAATTTTCCCATGTTTCATCTTCGTAAAAGATTACAGTGTCATCTGCAAAACTTGATATCTCACCTATGAAGAGAAATATTTTTTTCCATATGAAATATTGATATTTCATATGAAGAGGATCTTCGAAAGAGTACTGCGAAACGCGCGTCAATCGTAGTATTATACAATATATGAGATAATTAGACAATATATTGTTGATCAGCAAATTTATTATTCTAATATTTCTAAAAACACTTCTAAAATTTATTTCAATCATGTAATGAGCTTGAGGAGATTTCAGAATATCATTTATATTTAGATCACAAGAAGTTTCCTAAACATCAATCAGCTTTTTGAACAAGTCTATGTACTTTTTTCTTTTTATGATTATGTACGTACATCGTAGAAATAAGAGAATTTCTGCTTTAAATTCACAATATTTCAAAAAATGGATGAATGGGGATGTCTCGGATAAAACAAGCAATTGATTAATATATATCCATATTTGTTTGCATTTGATTTGAGATTAAAACTGGAATGCCTAAATAATTCTCTGATTATTTCAAGCCTCTTAGCAAACAATAATCACATATTATGAAAAATAATTGAAACAAACATTACACTGTCACTATCATACATTTTCATTGAACATTACTCGAAAAATCTTCGGATTCGAATGCATTTTCAGCGAGTGTAGAGAGAAACACAAGCAAATATATGGAAACACAGAATATAAAAAAGAAGCAGATAAAATTATATGTGAAAGAAAAGTAATCAATTGGCTTTCGTTTTGTTGCTCATAACACTCTCAACGATGATGATGAAAAGGAAAATACGTCAGTTTGTTGATCCTCTTCATTTTTGTTGTTCAATGTATTTGGAACTCCACAAAGAGAGCCATAGAACGATTCTGTTTTTTCTTATCTGTAAATTTCAAAATCAAAAGTTAAAGTGTTTCTACGTTTATAGCTTCAAATATCCATGAGTATATCGCATATATTGATTGTGTATAATCATCAAGAACAATGTGTATAATTTTAATTTTCTTATGTTTCGAGGTTCCTTCCAATGTTCAAAAAAACCGTCAAGTTCTTGACCGAAGGTCTCGAGAAAACTCACAAAATTTACGATGGAATAATTGAAAAGCATCAAGAAACGCTTCGTGAAAAATTGGCAGTAAATTCTGATTATGCTCCCCAAAATTTTTTGGATGCTTTTCTCTTGGAAAGGGAAAAGAAGCATAATTCTTCCGAGGCCAAATTCTATTCTGATCAACAGATGAAATATCTTCTTGCGGATATGTTTGGAGCAGGATTGGACACTACATTAACTACCCTTAAGTAAGTGGATTTATTTTCAGTAAAATGTTTGAAATAATAGGAATAGTGCTTCTCACTGCAAAGCTTCCACGGAATATAAGGATTTCTCATAAATTAAGCACCATAATTCCTCATAAACTTATCTGAAATAGGGCAATGTATAGTTTAAATTCAGAACATCGTGCATTGTACTTTAACAGTTTTGTTGGCATTTTCTTAGGAATTTGAGGCGCATAGAGTGAAAATCATAGAAACTTTTCCTGTCATACTGTAGGCCTTCTTAATATCGACCGTATACTTTTACAAACAATCCTATGGAAAAAAATTAAGTGCAAATTGTGATTATCGAAACAAAGTTGTGTAGTAACTAATTTGTTTCTGTTCTGTATGATACGTGATTTCTCCTTGATGAAAACACTTCATTTTTACTCATCCCTTTTCAGTTTATCAAAATATGTTTTCATTTATTGTCATCAGATTGAAATAATTGACGTCAAATTGAAATCTTGTAGAAATTTTTGACTATCTTTGAATGTATGTTTACTTTTCAAATATAGAAATTTTCAATGGCGAGGAGAGAAGGAAATTGTTCATTATTACACTATTTGTATATTTTACGGTGTCAATGCCAGTATACTAACTTAATAATAATAATAATAATAATAATAATAGTATTCATTGTATAAACTTCTTTATACCAATGCTAAGAGTTTGGCATGCCATTCTTCCACTCCACCAAATAGTTATTGGCAACACATTGTACTATACATATAAGATCCCTGATACAATACAAATAATTCAAACTCAAAATATGAATAGATGATATATATATAAAATTAAACATACAAATTTTATAAGAAGAAAAGAAAATTTTATAAATATGTTTTTTTATTTATCAACTTGAATACTCTTTGAGAGATGAATGAAAAAAAGGGAAAATTTTTTTTTATTTCTGTATCAAAAATAATTCACTTAAGCACCTACTTTTTCTAATGTATCCATATATTAGCCAGAGTCTTATACGTACTCGAATTTTGTAATTTTTTACATTTAAGATGTTCTTATCTATAGAATTCCATCGAAGAGGAGGGTGTTATTTATTTAACACCATGTTTCCGATATTTTTCAGTAGTTATTTCCTCAGAGATTTTTAAGTAAAAGACTTCATTTGAGCATGGGTCTGCATGACCTCAAGTTTTTGAGATATAGGGTATTTTACCTATCTAAGTTCTGAAATAATCTCAATATTAAAACAAAAATTGGCAAGTTTTTGGCAATATAAGAAAATTTATTTCTATGTTAGTTCTATTCTTAGTTGTAGTTGGCGCTTCCTATTTCCCCTTTAAGATAATCACAACTTTTCTGTATGTGTTTGTAGCACATTTTACGATGAACTAGTCGATCCATCCATGAAAACATTTTGAATGCAAATTTTTGAATAACAAAAAACAGCCAAACACAAGATGAAATATCAGACAAAATAACAATAAATATTTAAAATGGACTGTTTGTTACAGCAGGAGAGCAAAAAAGTATGTCAGCAAACTCAGCATTCGTCAAGTTCACAATTTTTTAATGGACAATCTCAATAATAATGATACTACTAAACTTTAAGTTAATATTTCGTAGCACGATGATATTCATGATGATACAAAAAGAATTGGTGAAGTACTTTATAACCTACTTGCTACTTTTCTGTTCAAGTTGTGTGACAATGACAAGAAAATTGGATTCATCCAGTAATTTTAATCAAAATCTTGAGCACATTTACGCCTACTGTCTTTTGACAGGAGTATCGAACTTTTTCACTCAAAAAAGATTGATATCTAAGTTCACCAAAAGATATGCTATTCACAAAAAAAAGTTACTTCAAACGAAGTATATACAGAGAGCGCCCACAAAATTATCTTTTGAATAAAAAAAATTCTTGTCAATCGAATGATCCATCGTTGTTTTATTGCAATTTAAAGTTCTATACCTCTAAAAAATAATCTATAGATTGCACCATATGTATTTCCATTTTCGCATATGTCTCACAATTGTAAATACATAAATGAATAAGTTTTGAAGGGATTGTGGTAATAAATTTGAAAATTTTCAATTGATGTTGAAATGTTTATTCATATTAGAAAATTTCAACAGAAAGTCCTTTCATAAATTATTAAATTTTAGATACATAATATGTTTCATATCTTAATCGTGTTTAGTTCTTGAATTTATTTCAATAATTTTTTTATTGTAGAAGAAAACTTCCTTCAAACTTATTGCTACAGAACAAGAAACATCAACTTATCTCGTAGAATACAGAGAAAGAGTGTAGTGATCGTTTTTCGAAGAACTTCATTTGCAGTGGATAATTATTCAAATTAAATTTTGTAAAATACAGAGAAAAAGTATGGTAAATCCTTTTTTTAGGAGAACTGTATTTGGAATGAATAATTGATTCAATTCAATGATTCAAAAGTTTAAACCCTTATTTCATTCAAAACATAAGTTCTTGTCGCAAATGAAAACTATTCTTTGTCTGGTTCAACATTTGCAACATAGCAAAATTTTTTTTAAACATTTTCTTTTCACGTAAAGATATTTCTAACTTTTTAACAAATCTGTTAAAACATTCGGTTAATGGATTTTCAACAATGGTACTTATAAAAAAAATACATAATCTGAAAAATTCACATTTCACACTTTTGTTCTCGCATTTTTGTCTATCCCTTGCAGTAAAAAAACCGTAGACGTTACTAGTTCAAAAACAGCAATTATGAGATAGAATTAGTTTCTGCCTTTAGTTTCAAAATTTTCAAACGAATTAGACGATATTCGAAAAAATACACAACGGAAAGTGAATTTGAAGAACATATCTGTTCATTTCAGCTTTTAGTAAAAAATAAATTTTTTCAGCTGGTATATTCTATATATCGCCATACATACAGATTTTCAGAAAAAAGTTCGTGAAGAACTTGAGTCAGTTCTTGAAGGCAAAACAGCTAGTATGAAAGATTTCCAATATTTACCATTTTTCGAAGCTTCTATAGCAGAAGTGCAGAGAATAAGATCCACAGTTCCTATCGGTATACCTCATGGCACACTCTGTGATATCGATATTAATGGATTCATCATACCTAGCAACACTATGGTTGTACCTTTACTATGGGCTGTACATATGGACGACAAAGCATGGAAAGATCCCGATAACTTTAACCCTTATAGATTTCTTGACGAAAATGGAAAATTCTTCAAACCAGAACATTTTATTCCTTTCCAAATTGGTAAGCGAAAAAATGTCGGTAAAATTTGTTAGTTTTTCATATATTATTTCTTTTTAGGAAAGCGAATGTGTGTAGGTGATGAATTGGCAAAGATGCTGCTTTATTTTTTCTGTTCCATCATATTACAGATATATGAACTTTCTGTGGACAATATTAAAGACATCGATTTGAGAGGAAAATGTGGCATTACTCTAACTTCAATTGATCATAAAATAACTTTCAGAAAATATTGAATTCGAATTAATTTGGTATATGAATAAATAATTTGATATAATGAAAGTTTTTTCGCTGAAATTCTCAATCAAAATTAGCTAAATACTCTAATTTTTGTTCTTACTTGTACATTTATTATATCTACTCCTATTTATACAACTTTCCAAGAAAAGTGTAGAATGTTTCATTGAATTGAATGTGTTTAATATTATTGTTTCTTGCGTTTTACATTCATTAATTGAATTTATTCCAACTTTAATTCCTTATGCTTCATTATTATGAAGCTGTTTACAAAATTGATTTAATAGGCAAAAAATGAACAAGTTTCAATTACTGAAAGTCTCGAATGAATTATTTTTTTAGTCTCCATTTTTAAACTTCGAGTTTAATTTGGAATGAGAGGTAATAATGAAAACTTGTCTGAAAATCACTGACTGAACAATTCTTTATTCGACTAGTTTCGCCTTTTACAGCATTATCAAGAATGAATTATTACAGCATTATCATTCATTCTTGATAATGCTGTAAAAGGCGAAACTAGTCGAATAAAGAATTGTTCAGTCAGTGATTTTTAGACAAGCTTTTATTATTACCTCTCATTTAAATATGAACTATCACAGAGTAGATTCATCGACCATTGAATTTTTTAATTTGGAAGTTTCATCTTATATTCTTCGTTAAAAAATTCCAGGTGCTACTCCATATTAGAATAGAAATAGCCACTACATTTTATTTAAAAGTTCTCAAGTATGGAAGAGTATTGCTGAAACTTTGATAATTTATTTCGAAGCAATTAATTTCAATTAGGTTATTGTTTTTTTATTGAATCAATGGTATATATCGTCGGTCATAAAATTGAAACCCAGCGATCGGTTGTAATCAATGGCATAATATTTCAATAATATCGGATGCACAATGCTCGTTACCTCTATGCTCGATGCTCAACCTCGTTTAAGTTGGATAAACTATTTCTATTTCTTAAAAATCAAGTTGTCTTTCCTTGCGAGCAGTAAGTAGATGAAAATGCAATTTGAAGTAAAAATATTTGAATAAAATGAATTGTTGACATTCATTCTACTTTCTAAAAATAACCGACAGTACCTATTTGTTTGTTTTAAAAGTAATGTTCTGAAAATTTAGGTCGTTTATTTATAAATGAACCCTATGAAATATCGGACTTTCAATTGAACTGAATTATATCATCAAGATTTGTGTCTGCAGCGGTTATGGACGAAAACAATGAATAACTTTTTTAAAAAATAAACCTTATGGCACATATGACAACGTAAGTCTCCAATATCTGCAGAGAAATATTCTATGGTACAAAGTTAATTGACTCTAACGTTGTACATAATATAATGAAAATTAATCAGTTGTGAGGTAAATAATCAATTAAAAAACTTGTATATTTATGAATTATTCATATTTATTTCATTCATAATAACAGATAACTTAGAAGGCAGTAATATCAATAGATGTACAAATGAACACTTAATTGGTATATGGTAATAACCTACAAATGAATACTAATATAATATAAAAATGGTACGAGTACATAAATGACACTCTGATATACTCATGGGAACTATTCTTTTTGATATAGAAGCAATATATCATTAAGGTAACAACAAAATAAACGATGCGCTAAAACGAGCTGCTAATTTGTTATATGTTGGTAATAGTGGGAATATTCCTAAATTAGATTAGTCAAAGCTTAGAATTTGCAATTGTCTCTGGAATTGGAAGAAATAATCTCTTCAACAATAACTCGGCATCATTCTGTTTGACTAGTACTCATACATATCATTAATAGGTATTTAACAATCAACGGCTGATCAATTGAACACACTTATTACACAGCCTATGAAAGACCAAGGAGATCCATTATATGAAATGAGATATATAACGGTAAGTACATTGCCTATAATCTAAAAGGAACCTCAAAATCAGTCACCGCGCTCTTTTGCGCAAAAACTGGTGTATTTTGTCTTCACTGAAGGCAGATTATGTAGCTAAATATTTCTCAAGCTATGCAAAAGTTGTGATGATCTATGAGGAAAGTTCCTCATTTTATCATAAAAATTTGTAATTCTTATCTCATTTAAACATAAATGAATATTTTAATTTTCTTAACTGAAAATGTCATGCCATAAATATTAAAATTAATATAACTATACAATTGTACTATGAAATCGACCCGTTTTCATCAACAATGGAAGTGACACTAAACTTGTCCTTGAAATTTAGTGACTACCGGTTGAACGTATACTGGTTGGTTGAGCCTCCCAACCGTTTGGTCTTGGTTTCAAGGTTACTCTATACTCATTAGGGCTTATGGTTACCCCAGCAATGCCTTTTAGACTTGGCAGAGTCTCCCCTTCTGGTACAGAGATGTCGAAGGAATGTAGCAGACACGAAAAGAATAGGAAAATCTCCATCCTTGCCAAAATTTCTCCAAGACAAACTCTCCTACCAACTCCGAATGGTAAGAAATATTCTGGTTTCACAACTTTTCCTTCGGAGTTGACGAAACGAGATGGTTTGAACTTTTCAGGTTCGTCCCATAAATTAGGATCCATATGAACGGCATGAAGAAGAGGAATAACTTGTGCATGTTGTGGTAAATGGAATCCGTTGAGTTTGAGATCCCTGGAAAAGATAATCACAATGAAATCATTTGCTTGCAGTTTTCATTTCAATATCTATTCACTTCTTATTGTAATTAATGGAATATCTAAACAAATTGAATTGATATTTTACTCTCCATATAGCTGCTTCTAAAATATCTCACAGTGTAGGTAAAGTAATGTCGATATTTCAAATGAGAATTAAGACCACTACTTAGATACATTACAATTATTAATTATTTTTTTAATTATTTAATTATTAATTATTTGTCAAGCATTATTACAATTATAGGTGCTGATATGTATCGCTATAAGTACATATCTACTCATAAAGAACTGGTAGATTTGGACAAAATTTCTTTAACCTCATAATGACATACTCATATTAGAAAAGTAATGGCATAGATTCAATTGAATTAGAGCTAAGTAACTCTAAGATATTTCATTATTTGTAAGTGGTAATTTTCCATGTTTATTTATTTATAATAGATAATCAAAAGTTATTGCAGATGGACATAGTACCTACAAACTTCCATGAGCACCTACCTAACCTCAAACAGTCAATTAATGATATTCAAATATTCTCATAGTGCGTTCTATTATATAAATGAATATTTTCTTTCCATCACCTTAAACTGCGTGTCTTGCGAAATTAGTTTTGTGAAATCGTCTGGGTATATCAAAAAAGGTTATTGAACTTTGAATTTTGGTTATGGTTGAGCTTTCACTTTTGCAGGTGTTAATATAATACAGACGTAGGGAGATACGCACATTTTATCCGCATTGTATAATGGGATAATAATACAAAGTAGAAACGTGAAATTTCTTAAAATGAAACGGAAATCATTTATGAGGTAACATATCTGGTCTGTTCAATGGTGAAGGTACAACTCAATTTCAGAAATCTCCACTGGACACATACGCGATCATTGACCATACGGTTTACATAAAATGTTCTAATTTTAGCATATAAATATCAAATATTCCTCATAGATTTTCGAAAATTCATTAGTCACAAAAGTGTAAAATCAATCAGATGTACCTAGATGCGAGCAGCTTGACACTTGTGTGTTTTTCCTTTTCGATTTTATTATTAAATGGAGGATAATTCCTTCAGAAAATTGAATAGATCTTCGGTGATCCTTACCTTGTAGGGGCGTGCGTTGTTCCCATTGGTACAATACTCGATCTTCTTAAAACCTCCAAAATCGTAGATTCTGTGATAGGCAGAAAAGACAAGTCTTCTAATTTTGGAAGGCGATGCCTACCTACCACCTCGTCTAATTCTTGTTGCACAGATCTCATCAAGTCAGGGTGGTGAAGCATAAAAAGAACTGCCCATTGTAGAGAGCTCTTGATGGTTTCCATGCCTGCAGAGAACAGATCTCCAAGAATTTGTTGCATCTGGCGATCTGAAAATGGGAGAATATTAGATGATATTTATTATATTGAAGGATTTGAAACATTTTTGACCAATGTTTTCATTTATGTGTTTGCATTGAATTTTTTTTTCAATTAGAACAGTATTGAAATTGAAAAAAAATCGCAAAGTTCGATTCAAGGTTTTTGCTAAGATAACATCTTTTATGTTTTCAAAATATAAATTATTGGCTGGCTCTTTAAATTTTCCATGATATTGAGATACCTCTTTATCAATTTTAAAGTTAATTACTGTAATAGGTATAGTCATTAGGTACTTACCATGGTCTCTTCCTTCAAATAAGTTGTGGCCTGTTCCCTCTTCGTCGGCCTTCTGGATCTCGTACAAGTAAGTGTCCAGAATATCTCTCATGTGACTCCTGTCAAAAGTTTTCTTATGCTCGTCAATTGTTTCTTGGAGAAACTGTGCCATCTCTGTGCGATTCTGAAAAGACAAAAATCATTTCAAATATAGGTACTGTATTAAATCTTTCAATTATTTGTAACTATTATATTAGATATGATCTCAATTTTTTTTCGAATGTTGAGAACTTACTTTTTCTATTTTTGACAGAGTCTTCAGTTTGGCGGGAAGATATTTGAGTATAGGAATGAAGAGAGCTGCTTCGAGAGAGCCGAATAGTTGGAATCCTTCGTCGATTAAATGCATGAATCGCCGGAATCTTGTATCGTTATGTGAAAATCTCACACTCATCAAAACTTCGCAGATAACGTTCGAAACAGATAGAGAAAGATATGGATTCAAATCAATTTTGTCATCTTTCTGACTTTTGAGTACACATAAAAATTCTTCCACCTCGTTCATTATTCGAGTTTCCATTTGGGCTTTCCTTCCACTTATGTAGGACATTCCAAAACGACGAAGTCCGTGATGCAAAAATCGTCTTTGGTCTTTCCATAATTTACCAGCAGTATTTATTACACCTGCAATGATGTATTGTTATCGACTTTTCATAAATGTTTATTTTTCGTATACAAATAATACAGACAAACACAATTTTTATCTATTCAAACATTGATCCCACGATCTGTGAAACAATATCATGAAACAATAATTAAAGTTAACTATTTTCTCAAATTGAAATGATAGGAATTAATGCGATTATTCAACATTATTTGCAAATTACTAAAAATTTGCATAAAATTTTGAGAACTTCCAAAATTTATAATTTAATTGAAAAATTTGAATGAATATTGGCAGAATTTGGGTTAATGGTAAGGAGTCGAGATAAAAATAAATTCTGCGATCACTTTTACTCATGCAAAGATGACCCGTGAAGGCCACCGAAGTGTGTCAATTATATGCGAGTCCAGTCGAATCAGACAAATTATTATCGATATAAGCGTGCCAGAACACAAAGTGGTTAGCACAACTGTTTACCAGTCAATTAAACCTCAAATAAATTCGTGAGATTTAAACATTTTTTTTTCGTTGATTGCACTAAATTAAAATGTGAATATGTTATGAATTTGTTTATTTTTGGGAGAAAATATTGGATGTACTCACCATAGCCTCCTAGGAGATTGGTAAATTCGGTTTTCGGTCTTCCAGTGAATTCCTCTTTCCGAAAGGCATCTCTAATAGTTTTGTAATCACTTAGCACGATAATTAATTGACTGCCTAATCTTGTTGAAAATAGTGAACCATATTTGTGGGCTAAGTCTCGGAAATGTAAATGCAGATCGCCTTTCAAAAAGGGTAAAGAACCCAATATTGGTAATCCCCATGGTCCCGGGGGTAAGGATTTAGCCTCCCTGATTATTTGAATTAATCGAACAATCACTAATACACTTATAAAAACTAATAACATGGTCGATATTTCTTGGTGGAATATTTGCCATAACACTCTCTTAGTACTATATATCAACATTTTGTTCTATGCACCGAATTTTTTTGCGTCAATTTTCTCAGATGCACAGAATTTATTCACTGATATACAACAAAAGTTAAGTTAGCTTTATATACTAAGATCTAGCGGCTTAAGACGTAACAGAGAGGGGAAAAAGATTATACTTTAGGTGGAGCCTATACACTCGGCCAATCGTATGCGGCGATATCCCTTCTTTCATTGGCACATTCAGTTAGTTTCATTCATCGTTTCTTCACTCAGTACGGTCCAGGGTTTATTGGATGCTGTGTCGGATAACTCATCAGAGTATTTATTTAAACATCGCGTCGTCCGGTTTCAAGAAGATTAAGTTCTGCAGATTAAGCATCTGAATGTTGAAATTATTTCTCGTACTTATTTTCGGTTATTCAATTTTTGATTTTGTTTGTTTAACCTCGTTAACGATTATCACTATTTTGAAGTTGTTCAGATGAATATGTGTTGACTAAGACAACTCCACAATTATTTATCCACTAACGTAGGAATCTTCAAGGACTTTAGGAAAGATCTTCTTTACTTCTTTGAAATCTAGAATGAAGTTTTGAATATTTTATCAGCTTTTTTATGTTTTATATAAGAGCAATGCATCTACTTTCGATGACACTATGCAACCTATATTCTCCTTCATATAAATCAAAAAGAATACGAGTCGAATTTTATTCATTTTTCGTTAGGTTTTTGGAATTGACATTGATAAATATATATATATATATATATATATATATATATATATATATATATATATATATATATATATATATATATATATATATATATATATATATATATATATATATATATATATATATATATATATATATATATATATATATATATATATATATATATATATATATATATATATATATATATATACGGTTACCTAAATGAACATTTCTGAAGTTTCAACTAAAATTTTATTAAGAATCTACTACAAAAATGGAAAATATTATATCTTGATAAAGTTATCAATTCCCAGAATTTTAAGGGCAATTTTAATGAATTGAAATGATGACTCAATAAGATGAATAGTTTGAGATATTTTTATTTTCATTACTCTGAAAATTTACGAGGGTAAATATTTTAATAGTAATCAAAGATACAATTATTTTATATGATTTTGTGTTAAGAAATTAGCTACAACCATCGAAATGGGTCACCTACATTGGGAATGATTTCGACCCGAATCATAATATGGGTTTTAGTGTTCTATTTTGAACTCCATTGTCAGGATAATAGTCTTACTTTAAAACTAGAAATACGCATGGCAGCATTGTAATGACAACAAATTACCAAATTGATCAGTCTGATATGAGTAACAATATCAATTTTCAAAGTATCAAAGCCATATAGAATTATACAAAGATATATATATATATATATATATATATATATATATATATATATATATATATATATATATATATATATATATCTTGAAATTGATTTATTGCCTGTTTAAGATATTTTATTTTGAAAGTTTTTAGCAATAACAGGCTTTTTTGATATGAAAAAGTTTATTAAAAATATTAAAAACTAATGAATTAGTTTTGACAACGTCAACAAAAATAAACTTTTTCATATCAAAAAAGCCTGTTATTGCTAAAAACTTTCAATATATATATATATATATATATATATATATATATATATATATATATATATATATATATATATATATATATATATATATATATATATATATATATATATATATATATATATATATATATATATATATATATATATATATATATATATATATATATATATATATATATATATATATATATATATATATATATATATGTATATATTTATATATATTTAGATCACGTAATAATAAAAACACACTTTTGAATTTTATCACAGCCAGTTCCATAGCAATGCTGGATTACCATGAGTTTTTCAGAGGTTTTCTATTTTTGGCGAAGAAGGCTAATATAAGTACTTCAGAAGAGAATTCCAAGCCAGAAATATTCCTCTGAATGTTAAAGAGGCAAAAAAGCCGTTTTGATTTTAGAAATGACATTTTGAGGTTTGATATGCATAGCAATTTATAAAATTCAATTATTCATTGAAGTTTTTGACAAAGCTACAAAACGTCAATTGAATAAAAAATTTGCAATCAAAAAAGCTTCTTCATCTGGTTAGGAATCGGGTTTCATAGAATTTAGAGAAAACTAGGTATTTCTACATGCCACAAATATTTCGTGAAAAAATTTTTTCTGTATTGTTTACTATTTACTATAAATAGTTACCTTTTCATTCATTAAATATTTAATAATTTTCATAGTTTCCCAATTCCCTGTTGCAGAATTTTGATGATGCTTTGAAATAATTGAAGGATGACGTAATTACTTTACGATTGTCCACATGAATACAATTCTGTTATCAAAATAATTATTAATATATTTTCGTAATAGTAATCGAAACAAAAATATTATATAATAGCTATGAAATAAAAATACAATATGCAGAGTAGTGTTGCTGTTATGATCCGAAATTCTCTCAACACTTTCAATCAAGTTTGAAGTTCTATTTCTTTTGTTAAATAAAAGTCAAAATAATCACTTGTCTCTCTGAACCAACATTAAATATGAACACAATTTTTATGAATTTTATATGGAATGAATTTTTATACAAAATATTTATATTATATTGGGTTCTTATCAAAAATGTGAGAAATTTAAAAAACAGTCAATGATATGGCGAGTCATTATAAAAAAGTTGGAAGACGTGGAATACCGATGAAACAAATTTGAAATTAAAAATTCACGTGATATTTCCGAGAAATTTGGAGTGAAAATGATCTTGTCACGAGAAAGCGATCTAGAATGCTCAAGAGAGCTTATGTCGCTTCTTCGATAGAGGGAGTTCACGTTATTTATTCACGAATGAATATTCTCCTCATTATGAAGATGAGACCTGGCAGCGTTTGAAAAACCATCGAACCATCGAGTTGTTTGGATGTATATCACTGAAGATTCTTAATAAGGATAAAGGATGGAACAATTGTATGTTATTTCCATTCAACAAGTTCGATCATTTTTCGGAACGCACTTTATATTCACTCTAGAAAGTGATAGGTCGTGCTTTCGTTGATAGTTTCGAATCAACAGTTGGAATCCATGAAAACCTGTTAATGGTTGAAATTCACCAAGATTATGTTTTATCATTCATTCACTGTGCTTATTTAATTCATTCAGACAACATGTGAATATATCATTTTTATTGTAGGTATACTAACTTCGTTAGTGAAGTAGGTATACACTACTTTGTTAGTGGATTATAACACTCTATGGATTTTATGTATCTTTATGAATTTCGTTAAGTATGTCCATACAAGGTGCAAAGGTTCAAGAAGTATCTGTATGCATAGTTTCACAAAAATGTACTCCTACTCTTTAAAATGTTATAATAATTTATAACAAATATTTTTGCACTTCTTGAAATACCTAAAGTAAAGTATTTAAATCCCTCAATGCAGGAGTAAAATAAGCATTTTATATCGTTCAATAATTAAGAATGATAATAATAACTTTATTTCAAGATAAGATAAACAAACCTATCATTCAAAAATTAGAAAACGTCTAAATAAAATTGATATCATTTGAAATCCAAGAAGTCGTTAATAATATGTAAATTGTTCCACATTCTATTTTGAAGATTTTACTTTCAAATCTTTTCAACTGTGTTTCATTTCTGAAGGCTCATTGAAATATGTTATGCAGCTATGTCCTGATTCCTTTTCTGTAAGACTTTTCTTTTGTCAAGGATAGTTCAAATAGTTTGATCTTGTCAACAGGTGTCGTGTTAATATGTCGTGCTAAAAATAGTATATACTACGAGAATGCCTTATTCTTAATGTCTTGCGTCGCCCACAAGGTTTGTTCTAAAGATAATAACGTACCTTCTGAAAAATCATACAGATTGCAATGACTATCTCGTCATTTCATTACTGAACACAGCTTATTAAGTTCATATCAGCATTATTCATTCTGAATGAACTTTGAGAATCGTACAGAAACTTCGATTCTAAAACGGTCTCCGGAAAGGTGACACCTTATCGATGCCTTTTCTTCAATTTTGTTCTCGATGAAGATCGTGATCGATTCTCATATATTATCATGTATCACTATCAACACCGTTTTCTACAAATCGGTTCAACAGCTATCATATGCTGATGATTTTTATCTAACTGCATTAACTCTTATCACTTAATCGCATGTTCTATGCAGCACTGTCTAATGCTTCCGAAGACATGAGTTTACAGGTAGATGACACTAAAACGAAACACATGAAAGCATCGGCGGACCAACGCCATAGAAACTAAGGCCATCGTGAATCACTAGCTGACTCCAGCAGCAAATAAGAATCCAAAGAAACTAAAAGATGCATCCTGCTGACGTATCGATATAGGTAGGTACTTTATACAATGAAGACTTGGCGTCATCGTTATGAGGGGCATATAGTGTTAGTTAGCTATACCTATACGCGAAGTGAGTGCTGAACTCTAAACCAACTGGAAGAAGATTCGCTTTTCGAGTCTAAGGAACAGGAAAGACCAAGGATGTGGGAAACTGGAAACACGCCGACCAAGACCGAATCATCTGGATGGGGAAAATTGCGAGAACGAAGACCCAGGATTGTGGATATGATCATGATGCAAAATCATGCATTTTATTATATTGGTTTATGATATATCGATAAAACTATTTTATCTGTATGTTCTTATTCGAAAGTTAAGGACTGAAAGCGTAAAATATAATTATGAAAAATCTGCCAGCTGTAGGAATGAACATCGGAAGTGAAAATTTTTGAGCATCATAAACTATTAATCAAACATTATTACTAAGTGAAAATATTACGTTTCCCAGCAGAATATAAAAATATCACTCCGAAATAATTGCTCTGATCATCGGTTCATAGGTTTCAATATTTGATTCAACAATAATTTCAATTTCAACATTATATAAGGCTGTTTAATACAACACAAAATTGTAAGAACGATATTTCAGGAATCTATCAATTATTTTTCTCAACGCCGTGAGTGATTCGAGCGCAAGCATTATTTACTATATGTTTTCATAATCTACTTCCACTTTTTGTTTTCCACTATAGATATAAACGAAATTCTTGTTCATTGACTCAGGGAAATAAATAAGAACGTGGCCATAATAACGAAATTGACTTTTCTGACAATTAACTGAATTGTTGAATTTCAGACAACTCGCAAATCTATGATTTTTGAATTCTTGTTTGCTTTAGTGTTTTCAACCGAACTCTAAACTGGCTAATGTGACGTTCTAATTGAAAAAAATGAAATTTTCAGTAAAAACTACAATAATTCATTTTACATAAATTTGAGTTTCGAGATTATAAAAGATATTCTTATGATGCCAAAGAAGATACTGAAAGGGATATGAGAATAAAGTATAGAGTTCACAAAGAGAGTTCAATCTGTAGCTTTATATATTTTGGTAAATATATAGTAAATACCCAATATATATAACGGAATTTTGAAAAATGGTCTAAATTATGGGATTTTATTTTTAGCTCCAAAAATTGACTTTAACACAGATACTTCTTAATTCGTATTTTAATATTCAAAATTTAAAATTAGCCGCTTTCAGATAATGTGGTGAAAAATGTAGTAACTTAAGCCAGTGACGCACACGGTTAACAGTTACAACACAAAAAATTTCGATTGGTTCTTGAATGCAAGTTTGTAGACTTTCTAAATCCAAAAATAGAATTTTTATGAGGGGTTCAATGGCTTCAATAATTTACCTAGTTTTGTTGAAATCAGACAAGTCTGAATGTATTCAATCTAATTTAGTTATGTTTACTGAAATGGAATGAAATCAGAATTCATTGTTTTTTGCTTAATAGTATATTTATTTCGGAAATTCAAAGAGGAAAGATCTCTTTTTTTACATACTTTTTTGCTTTCGTAATATACGTGCAGAAAAATATACTTATTCTAATGCAGAAAATGGCGAAGTTCAATGATGATACCACCTAGGTTCATTTCTCCTGTTTCACTTACCCCACCCTCAAGAAGGAGAAAACTAATCTAGTATAAAAAGTAATGAAACGAAATCTAATAATGCTCAGAGTGGAGCTATCTTTGTTTGTGTGAGGTGTGACGTGTCCACTACCCTCCAGATAATGTCGAAGAAAATAGTATGTCTTTTAGCATAGTATAGTAATAGTATTAAACCATAGTAATATATAGTATAGTAATAGTATTATATACTAAATCTAATTATTTGGTATAACGAAAAGTTTCGTTTTTTCTTCCTTCTAGTGCGACATTGATGTCAATGTTCTCTAACGGTACTCCTTTGCAGATAGTGAAGTATAATTTATTGATAGAATTCACATAATCATTTTACCAACTCTTGTTACTTTAAATATTTATTTTTAGGTTGTATTTAATTCTTTTACGTAGCTATATTTAAAGTGAAAATTCTATATATTTGAGTAAGAACCTCCAATTTTCAAATCGAAAATGGAACAGGGTACCTTATTACGTAATGCAAGATACATAATGGAATGAGAGATAGCAGATAAACGATGTTTTGCAGTTCTCATCCACGTCAGAGAAATGAGACAGAACTAAATTCCCGAGAAAATGAAATCCATGAGACAATGAAATGAAAAACAGCCTAAGATGGAATTATCTTGAGCCAATTTCACTCCTCGAGATTTGGAGTATATTTGGTCTGCAAAGCATTCGCCAAATCTTTGTCAGCTCAAGCAGAAAACTCGCTAATCAGCCCTAGAAACAAAGAGAAAACCTTCTACGATCTCTGGAAAATACAGATGATTTTCAACAAAATCGAGCAAATGATTTTCACAAGAAATTCTCAGACACAAAACTTTGGCTTCACTCAACATTGGCAGTAAACAAATATTTCCTACAAGATCGGTTTTCTATCTAGGAGTAGTCATAGACTCTAGACTTAACTTCAAGAGTCACATGAAAAGCACATTACAGAAAGCATGCAAGGGTAGTGAACAAATTGAATCAACTTCCCATTAAAATCAGCCATTTAAAATAAAAGAAGAATTACTATACTCCATAATTAGTACACCAATTATTACTTATGCTACTAATGTATGGTGTGGAGTAAGTGATCATATTCTACTTATATTGCAAAATTTTCACCGAAAAATTCTCCAAATAAACTTGGATAAATATACAAGAATTAAAATGCCACAACTAGAAGCACAAATAGACCCATTCAAGAGTTACATATATAGAAAAAATATCGAAAAAATTTTCAAAACTTGCCAATAAACGAATAAAAAATTCAAAAGGACTTACAATGCAATGTATATAAAACCCAAATAACTGGCTCTTCCGAGTTTTACGAAAGATTTGTGAAATTGAGGTCGATTTTCAAATAACATGAACCTGTAATATTCTTGAAAAAGGCCTAGAGCTGAAACATATGTAGAATAAACAATTATTCCATCAACTTTGAACTATGCTCATTCCCAAGAAACGCTCATTTCTTGTTCGGGCTAGATGGCCTGCCCATTTCCACTTTGACTTTTTACACACTCCACGACATGCTTCACCTTTGTTTGACCACTTATCCAGCTGCAGCGTATTATATCTCGTATGGTCAGGCCCATCATGTATCTTTCTGTACTCCACTGGGTTGTTCCAAGCTTCTGGGTCCAAGTTTCGCTGGCGTAGGTCATCGCTGGTAATACGCATTGGTCAAACACTTTGCTCTTTAAGGATAGTGGCATATCTAATTTAAAGATGTGTTTCAGTCGGTCAACTGTACCCCAAGCTGTTTTGGTTCTTTGCATGATCTCAGTCTTCCGTGGAAATCTGTCACAGATATGTGTAAGACACTGCTATTTCTAATAGGTATCCGTCCACCTCCATTGGCTCTCTGGTGCAGAACAGGTTCAGCATCACCTTTGTTTTTGCGGTGTTTATTTCCACATCTATTTCCTTGCTCGCGATGTTCAGTTCATTGATGCTCTTGAAGATCGGTAGCATCGTGGGAGAACAGAACTATATCGTCAGCGCACCTCAAGTAGCTAAGGTAGCGGCCATTTTTCTTGATTCCTTTCTCGCTCCAGTACAGCTTCTGGAACATACACTCCAAAGCAGCTGGGAAAAATTTTGGTGTAAACGGATCTTCCTGTCTGACGCCTCTCATTATTGGTAATTTCTCCGAGTATTCGTCCATTTTGATGGTTGCTGTGGTATGTTCGTATATATTCTGGATCAGCTCGGTATAGCAAGATGGTATTCCTATCCTCAGTAATGAGGTGGCTGCAGCTAGAGTTCTAACCAGGTCAAAAGCCTTCTTATAGTCAATAAATGCCATATATAGAGGAATTGGATATTCGTTGCTACTGTATTTAAAGATGTCTTGGTTATAAAGATAAATAAAAAATTTTCTTCAGTTTATAGTTGAATATTTAAAAACAAAAATATGTTTTTTATTAATTTCCATCAAAGTAGATAAGTACAATATTTCACTAACCGAAATATGCTGTTCATCATCAGGACCGGACAATATAATTTTTGATAATATTGAAACGAATTTTTTGATATTATCTGAAGATCTGCTTGATTTAAAGGGGACACAGATAATCATAGATGATGTGAAACAAATGCAAAAAAAATTGATAACAAACTGTGGGTTACATCAGATTGTTAGCCAGTTTACACTACAAACAAATAATAGTAGAAGTTTTGTTATGTCATAAGAAACGACAAATCGATTTATTGTCAAGTTCTTATCTTAACAAAGATAATTGATCATTGCCGGTCTCCGTAGCTTAGTTGGTAGAACTCCCGACTATGGTGCGGTGGAACTCGAGTTCGAGCCCCACTGAAGGCATGGGTGTTCGTGTTTGTCTATGATTTAAGTAGTTTAAATAATGAAATATTAATACATCTAATCGATGTAATATATGTACATCGATTACAAGCCCAATGGCCGTTCGGAACCGGCGTTAAACTGTAAGTCAACTGCATTAAAAAAAAAATAAGTGAACATACTATTACTTCATTGACATTCAGTAATAACGCAAAAATTAATAAAAATGAATTGTGTTATCATTGCGTTAATTGAGAACGATTTGTCAATGGCGAACCAATAGTGATTGCTTAGCTAGCAATTCGATGAACCCAATGAATAGAATCTCAAACGAAATGTCAAAAGTGAAAACAGTTAGGTATTTCAACAATTATTATCAAAATATATGGATCTCTGATGATATTCTAACAAAAATGAGAGCAAGAGATAACAAGTATAAACGTGCAGCTTCAGATTATTCAGTCGAATCATGGCAGGGATATAAAAGTTTGAGAAATGAGGTCGTAACAATGATAAGGGAATTTGAAAAAGATATTTCATTGATATTTTAGATACTAATAAAAAAAAATTCGCATCAACTATGGAAAAGCCTATAATAATTATTGAAAATTGAGAGACAATAACTTATTTACTCTATTTCGGAAGATTCAATACATTGTTCTTGTTTTGAATTATTTGGTAAATATGCTAGTAGTTTGTCTGCTTTGAACGGTTTTTCTGATTGCAAACATTTGTCATTAACATTGAAAAGGCATGAAACAAGTAGTAGTAGTAGTAGTAGTTGTAGTTTATTGGTGCAATAAAACATCGTACAGTTGTTTTTACACAAGTCAAAAATATAAATAAAAAACATAAACAATCACAAATATCTGAATACATACATTCACCAATAAAATGAGATCAAGTCATGTATAAGGAGAAATCTATACGAAAGAACTCGGTGAAACAGTACATAACATTTTCAATTGAAATATCCTTCAGTAATGATTTGTACTTATTAATAGGTAAGGTGCGGATTCTATGAGGCAAAGCATTGAAAAATTTTCAACAACAGTAATTCGGACCATTATGCGACCTGCTCAATCTGGAGAAATCAATTCTAATGTCAGATCTACATCGGCATATTGATGAAAACCACTAGCCACAAACATAGAATCTTTAGTTTCGTAATCGTATAACAAGCAAACAAAGCTATATAAACCTGGGAACGATAGTATTTGCAATTCTGTATATTTGACTTTGCTCTATAGTCCGAACCTGAGTAATTCTGATTGCCTTCCTCTGAAGTCTAAAAATGGTCTCTCTAGCCCCACAACAATGACCCCACACTAACAAGCCATATCGGAGGACAGACTCAAACAAAGAGAAATACGCCAACCTGAGTACTCCGTTCGAAACAGATCCGATCAAACTGCGAAGCACAAATATGCTTCTACTCAGCCCGGCGGCAACTGATTCGATGTGTGGTTTCCATGTAAGGCGAGAATCAACACATATACCAAGAAACTTGGTATAATCAGCCGCACTATCATGATAGTTCAAGCTGAATATCATGCTCTTTGACTTGTCATCATTCATACACAGTTCGTTACCTGCAAACCACCGTTCGGCCTTCATGCGCTCCCTGTCACAAACAATTCGAGCCTCACTCAAATCAGACCCACCAACAGAAATATTGTTGTCGTCCGCAAATAACATCACTCTTGAAGTTAGATAGTCTGGTAGGTCGTTTATAAAGACCAAAAATAAAATTGGACCCGCAATGGATCCCTGTGGGACTCCTACGGATAGGGCTCTCCTATCACCAATTTCCACCGGAGACCAACGACTGATATTTATCAGACAGAAACGACGGAATCAATATAATGCTGTCCTCAACAAAACCATATTTTCGGAACTTCGATATAAGAACAGAATGAGATACATAATCGAAAGACTTCGTCAGATCCAGGAAAAGACTGACCGAGTACCATCCTCGCTCAAAACACCTCAACGTATCATCCACAAAACTCAAAATTGCTTTTATAGTTCTGAGATCTCTTCTGAAACCGAACTGCCAATTACTAAATAGCCCTTTTGACTCAAAGAACTCCTCAACCATCTGGGAACACATTAATTTCTCTATCACCTTGGAAAACACAGGAACAATCGAGATAGGTCTATAGTTGGCAACCTCATTCTGATCACCACCCTTATACAGAGGAAGCACCTTAGATATCTTCAGGCATCCTGGAAATGTATTAGTGGAGATACACTTGTTGATGAGAAAAGTTAGTGGCTCAACCACAGAACTACAATTCCTCTTCAGAACCACGGAGGACAGTTGACAAGTGTTTCCAACAGCGAAAATGTGAAATCGTGGGTAGAATTAATTAAAATGTTGAAAAATAAAACTACTGTAAATCAGACGAAACTGAGACTGTTAGAATCGGCCAAATAGCAATGGTGTTATGTATTAGAAAGAATCATAGCGTAATCAAGTATCTGTTTCATCAGTGTCTGGCATTCTGAGGGTCCTCAAAAACATTATATGATCATGATAATGGTAATCTTTCAAAAGCAATCGAAATGATAGCATTCTTTGATCCAGTCATCCGGGAACACATTCACAGAATTCAATCCTCGAAATCAGATTCAAGTCGTATGACTCACTATTTAGGAGATCAAATTCAGAATGAAATGAATGAATTGCTCGCCAAGACTAAGTTTTTTTAGCAATAGTTTGAACATGAAATTTCAAATAGTTTGGACACAAGAAAGTTGATAGAAAATTTTGCAAATTTAAAGGCAAGAAGAGTACATTTTTTGTAGATAAGTAGAAATAGAAAACGTAAGTTTAAAATTTTTCATATTAGTAAACAAAAATAGCAAGTTAGTTGTAGAATATTCTATTGAATTAAGAATAAATGTTCTAGAATAGATGTTCTATCTTCGTTTAGTTCTTTTTTTATCCTCGCCATAATAAAGAAAATATAAGAAAGAATTATCCCTTTTTTGATAAAAGTCTTACAATAGGGCGGCTTGAGCTGCATAATCGGTATTGCACGCGAGGAGACGAAACAGCTAGCGGCGGGCCTGACCAACAAAAAGTAAATGCCCCACAGAAGAGCTGAAAATAGTTGAATAAGATTTACAACAGATGAACAGATGCACAGTGAAGGTTGAGCAAAAATCGTCGCGCCAACCTGGAATTAAATGAACAGATAAACGAAGAAAGAAGATGCTGGGAGCAAAAAGATTGAACATAAGCCCTTAAAATTATGAATTCAAGTTCAATCGCTGTCCTAATATGGAATGATCACTATAATATATATATATATATATATATATATATATATATATATATATATATATATATATATATATATATATATATATATATATATATATATATATATATATTATTTCTGCAAATTTGATAACCAAATTACAATGTCACATACAAACAGATATAAAAAGCTATAAAGTATCATGTATAAAATATCATAAAATATAAAATATCATGCATCATAACGATCTGTTATCGGAGGACTGTATAACTTCTTCGAGGTATTTACAATGGCCGACTTTCAGAATTTTACCATGATTTGTGATAACAGAAGATTTATTTTTTGGTTTTCTTGCCATGTATTTGGTTTTATCATAAGAAATTTGTAACCTGGTTTTCTGCCAATTTCATGTAGTTTTTCTACGGCGAGAATGGCTTCAGTTCGGTTGTTTGTGATGATAGCAATATCGTCTGCAAAGGCGATACATTTGACATTTACTCGATTTTTTTTTGATACCATTTGTATGCCCTTTACATGAAGTTCCCATTCCCTAATGATCTTTTCTAAAACAATATTGAAAAGGATTGGCGAAAGACCGTCTCCTCTGCAGCACACCGGTTTTGATTTCAAAGGGATCTGATACTTCGCCCATGAATTTTACTTTGGTAGTTGTACCTGTAAGCTGTTCTATAATTTTTCGGGTCTTTCGATCGATCCAAATTCTTTCATGATTTCGAAAAGGGTTTCGCGGTCTACCGATTTATATGCTTTCTTCAAGTCAATGAATGAGATCACTGTATTTCTACATTTCCTCATCTGTAATATCATCTTTAAAGTCCAGATCTTCTCAGCACATGATCAGCCTTTTCTGAATCAAGCCTGGTATTCCCCAAATAGTTATTTTTGAGAACTTGGTGTTGTTCTTTGTTTAGGAGTGCTTTAGACAGTATTTTGTAAGCAACCAGGAGAAAGGAAATTCCCCTGTTATTATTGATATCCATTTTGTCCGCCTTTTTGTGCATTGGATGTATCAGCGCGCATTTCCAATCCTCTGGTATCTGTACCGTCCTCCAGGTGTCTGATATTGAATGATGAAGTTTTTGCGTCAAAATAGGATCATTCAGTTTTCAGAGTTCCGCAATAATCCCATCTTCTCCTGCTGCTTTGTTGTTTTTGAGTTTCTTGATAATGTCCGTACTCTCTTCCATATCAGGAGCTTGCGAGTCTGGATGGGTAAACACCGAAAAGTCGAGCTTAAGTTTTTCTTGGGGTAGATTGCAGTTGAGAAGGGTGTTCAAATGTTCGGCTAAGATTTTGCAGTTATTTTTTATGTCAGTTTCCAACGTGCCATCGGATTTTTTGAAACAAAGACTGGACGCTTGGTATCCTTGCAAGTTTTCCCTGAAAGTTTATTAAAAATCTTTAGTATTATTATTGGTGAAATCCTTCTGTATTTCGTGACACATATTATTGTCATATCTCCGTTTTTCTCTTCTAATTATTTTGGAGGACTGTTTTCGAGTTAAGTTGAAGTTCTCACAGTTTTCTTCATTTTTTTGGTATTTAAATTTTTTCCACGCAGTTATTCTCTTGTCGACTGCTTGGTCGCAAATTTCGTTCCAACAGCGATGTTTGCTGGTGCGAAGAGATTGCCCTAGTGAAATAGCTTTCTGAATGTTCTTTGTAAGGATTTTCCATTTTGTCGATACTTCCCGATTGATTTGTGCAATGATTCTTTCGCTGTGGAGTTTCAGATATATATATATATATATATATATATATATATATATATATATATATATATATATATATATATATATATATATATATATATATATATATATATTTATATATATATATATATATATATATATATATATATATATATATATATATATATATATATATATATATATATATATATATATATATATATATATATATATATATGCTTCTGAAGATTTTCGGGTTTGCTTCCTTGTGTTGTTTCGCAGATTTCGTTGGAAATCTTTGTTAGGGTGATGTTTCGACAAAGTCTCATTTGTCATTATCTAGCCGGTCGTTTGTTTACAAATCGTGAATCCAGACATGTCTGAGTTCACGATTGTAAACATTAAACATCTGTTTCATCAATTAACGAAACAACATTGACAATATATATATATATATATATATATATATATATATATATATATATATATATATATATATATATATATATATATATATATATTTCGAATAACGAAATATATATATATGATATATATATATAGCAAATTTAAATAAATCTTAAGAAGCATATATATATATATAAATATAAATATATATATATATATATATATATATATATATATATATATATATATATATATATATATATATATATATATATATATATATATATATATATATATATATATATATACTTTTCTATATTTTATTACATTTACTTTTTACTTCTCATATACTATAATCTGACGACAAGCGTAAGAGAACATTGCAACTAATAACACACTATATGGAAGAACACTACAGATATTTTGTGTAGATTTGAAGTACTTATTAGTTGTGAGTGATGCAACAACATCAATTACCGAAATCGATCTAACAATTTGGAAGAAAACTAACCCATTAGTAAAACAATTTTTGTGAAATTTAGCAAAATAACTCCATCAATTTGAAAAACGGACAATTAAATTATTCAAGTTTTGTTGATCTGCTTGTCATTTTGTGTTCACGTTGTGCTGTATCTTCGGTTCATAGAGTTTAATAAATTTTCTATTCGGCCTGATTTTGCATGGTATAAACTTTTCAACTGTAAATGATATATCGGGTTTTAACCTGATATATTCTGTACCTATGTCTCAAATGAATGAGTCTGTTTGAACACACGTTCAAAAGTGTCACACTACAAAGTTTTGTCTGCTTTGCTTTATGGATGCGGAACATGCAAACTGAAAATCAAGAATCTAAACAAATTCGAACTATTGGACTGTGCTGTTATCGCTGTATGCTGAAAATTCTATGAATAGACAGACACATAACTAAAGTGTGATATATAAAACATTGAAAGCTATTGAAAATAAGAAGTTTTTTAATTTGAGCACAATATGAGCGGAAATCGATATTATAATAAATGATTATAAATTATTATATATTGCCTGATGATTATCCAGGCAAAAAGAGGAAAACTATTTATTGGAGGGATACAAATTTCTTGTTTTCATGATATTAGACGTTGGACAGGTCAAACTGTAGAAGATTTGATTAGAGCAGCTAATGGAATTTCAACGTCATGTCAACACTATGGTGGCCAGTGCTAGAAACAAGAATGTCACACAAGGAAAAACGAGACTCAGAAGAAATATGTCATCGACATAAATCATCTACAAACGATCTAATGAAATTAAAACGTTTTTCTCATTCGTCTTCCTATAATACACACTCCAAACCACTCTTCGACGTTTTCTGTTTCTTTCCTTGGTCATTTTGTTTCCTATACTTTACCTATTGTTTTCGAGTAACTCCATGGCCTCGCGAACCATATGGGTAATATGGGAACATAGGTAAATGTCACGGGCGGCGTAATTAAAGGGCGCCAAATTAGCTAGAGTGATACTTACATTTTACTTCCTATCTTCATTGTTGTAACCTTAACCATATACCCAGACACTCTGTGTACGGTTATTATTGCTTAACCAGTAAAAAAATAAACAATTTATAAAGCATAACTAATTGTAAGATTGCGATTAAAAAATTTTGCTGGTGGATTATTTATCCTTATATAGAATGCTAGAGCATTCTTTCGTTTTTTAAATATCCTAGTTAATATAAAATGAGAGGCAATAATAAAAACTTGTCTGAAAATCACTGACTGAACAATTCTTTATTCGACTAGTTTCGCCTTTTACAGCATTATCAATATGATAATGCTTGAATCCTTTAATCCTTGATAATGCTGTAAAAGGCGAAACTAGTCGAATAAAGAATTGTTCAGTCAGTGATTTTTAGACAAGTTTTTATTATTACCTCTCATTTAAATATGAACTATCACAGAGTAGATTCATCGTCCATTGAATTTATTCCTATTTAATATATTTAAATTATTTTTTATTATAAGTGTCTGAAGTGGGAACACCTCGTGAAGACTAGATTACCCCTTCTCGGCCATAATTTCACCCCTCTAGGAAAACAATAATTATTGGCCCAAGTTTTGAGACTTACAACTCCTGCAATAACTGCGTGCGGAATTTCATTTTTTTCGAAAATCGTTGACAAATCGTTTTTACAAATCGACACCTTGATTATTATTTTCCTCAACCTTCTGGGGTTATGAGTACCTACCGCGTACAAAAAAAGAAGAAAGTAGATGAAACTAAGAAATAAGGTGAATTTCTGAAGTATTATAATCAATCAGAAGTGGTCTTGATAATGAATATGCTTCATCAACTTCAGTATTCATCTCTATAATATATTCGATTGTCGCTGGTGAGTAGCGCTAAATAATTTCATCCGCAAGTGAAAAATGTTTAACGAGAAGGGCCTTAGAAAACTACGGATTGGATTATACAGAGTAAGCCAAACCCCAATAGGAAAGGTTAATCAAGTTTGAAACATTGTTAAGCAGTGTCAGCAGTGTTGAGTGTTGAATAGACACGAAAATTGTGATTCTCATTGAGAAAAAATTGGATATTGGTTATACTTGTCAAATATATGTTGTAAGAACTTACACCAAAACAAAGTCCATCACGTTTATTGTATATAGAAAAACATACTTGTATCGTGTCATTGAACGGATAATTTCAGCATTGCTATATTTGTTTATGTCGTAAATGGTACATCTAACAAATAGTATGAAACTACTCATGAACATTCATTCATTCGTAATATATATATATATATATATATATATATATATATATATATATATATATATATATATATATATATATATATATATATATATATATTATATATATAATACTTTTATATATATTTTTTTTTTTTATTTCGCTATAACAGGCTTCTTTTAATATAAAAAACTTTATTTTTGTTGACGTTTCGTTGTATACCACAACTTTATCAAAAATAATAAATAATTGAATTTGTGAATTACTATAGATATCAAAATGTCAAACTTATTTTTAGTAAAATCAAATTAGTTTTTTTGTATTTTCACTTATTGATTTTCATTATCAGAGGAATATTTCTGGCTCAGAATTCGCTTCGGAAGTTTTAGTCTTCTTCACCATGAGGAAACCTCTGAAAAACTCATGGTAAGCCAGGTGAATCTAATAAGTGTGATTATATATATATATATATATATATTATATATAGTATATATAATTATACTTATGCAGAATATGTATATTATTGGTTTATGTGTGTGAAACTGAAGGTAGATCTGAAAAAAATGAATTTTGAGATGTGATGTTTGGTGATTGTTGTGTGTTCATTTTATGAGTGTTATTTGTGAGGTTTATTAAATTGTTGTAAATAGAATTAAGATGTTTAATGTCTGTTCTTTCATTTACTGTGTTTTCAAATTTTTACGAATGTGTAACATTTCTAAAATTTCTCTAAATTTTTTGTCTTTTACAGTTGCTAAAATTTTCGTATTTTTGTAATCAAATCGTGTTTTTCTGTTATTTTATGTTTATTTGAGGCTGTTATTGAGTTTTTGCGTATTTATGCGCTTTGATTCTCTCTTCGAGATTTTGTGATGTTTGTCCGATATAGCATTTATTGCAATTGTTACAAGGTATATTATAAACTGTATGAGTTTTTTTCTGAGTTACAGTTTCACTTTTTAATTTTGTATATATTTCTTCTAATATTATATTTCTCTCTAATAACAAAAGAATTTATGATAATTTCATGATCAAAATGAAATAAGATGAGGAAAAAATCAAAAGAGAGTAACATTATATATAAATATATATGTACCTATCTACATATGTATAATTTTTTCTTAAAAAAGGGAATGAGGCTCAAAATTATATTTATATAATCAATATATAAATGATACACTCGATTAATGATACGAAAGTTTTTATTACAATATGAAACAAAGGATTCACATCGAATGAATGAACACTGAGAATGAGAAAATAATGAACGCATACTCTATGGCATACTATGAGATTCTATGATATAAATTGATTCAACGATTGGAAATTGTTCACTAAATGTCCTTCTAAGGAAACAGTTTTATTATCAAGTTTTTTCATGAATGAATAATGTTGAAATACTCAGAGTATAAGGAGACATTTTCACTGTGTTTTCTGAAATCTATTTTTAAATTTAACTCTATGAACTCATGCAGAAAATTACTGAATTAGACATGTGGACGCTGTTATTATTTGCTGCACATTTACCTTTCATTAAATATAAACTTAAATTCAAACACTTGAACTCATGATTTACACTTTATTCACTACATAGCATGACGCGTTTCGTCGTTTCAAACGACTTCTTCAGATGCTTACAGAATAATCTGGATTCAGAATAATTTAGATTCCTACTCATGACAAATGTGTAGACATGTGACATGTGTAGAAAAACTTTTGTGCTTGAAAGCACAGAAAAATTTCATCTCCCTATTATCAACCTATTGACATTTGAAAACATTGTATGATGATATTTGTCAAATAGACATTGCAATTTAGTAGATAGGGGTCTACCTAGGGGTATAGAAGATATGTGAAATTTCGATGCTTGGTGTATCTGTAATCTGAGAGGTGTTTTCCACTGATTCCTATAGATGGAATTGTGGAGTATTCATTACTCTACGGTCTTCCACTTGGAGTCACAAGAAGATGCTCTGAGGTTGAAATCGTTCACTCACTTCGATGGACGTAGTGCGACTGACGAGTTCCTTACAGAACTAAACATATATGTCTAGCACTTCCATCAGGTGTGGCATCGATTTCAAAATATTTCTCTAACATATATCCCTTGAAGGATAATGGAGACATCACATCGTACACGTTCACATCTCTACTATAATATTCTCTTGATCAATTTGAATTTTTCAAATGAATGTTCTAGTGTTCATTTTCTTATATATATATATATATATATATATATATATATATATATATATATATATATATATATATATATATATATATATATATATTGAGACTGAATTCTCGCTTAACTCTTTTTAATTTTATCACGTATTTTTAACTAAACTTCAGTTTAGTTGAAAATACGTGAATTGGCTCAACAATTACTGCTCAATTACAGTAAAATCCTGGCCTGTCAATTACAGTTTTAAAATCAGAAACTTTTAATGAATTTCCCTTATATATAACTTTATTTTTTATTTATAATAACTCATACTGCCAGCAAATAATATTAAGTAACATACTACTTCGTAAAAAGATATAGCGACTTTTATGCGGCATTCTGAAACTATTGTTTTGTGTACTCAATCTAACGATATAAAAGATTTTAGATAATTAAATTCATGAAACTTTTAATGAATTTCCCTTATATATAACTAATTATTTTTTATTTATAATAACCCATACTGACTGAATAATTATCAGTAGACAATTTATGCAAAAATAAGTAACATACTACTTCGGGTCAAATTTGACCAGAAGACCGTCACCGTTAGCGACTTTATGGTCCTTATGAAGGTTAAAAATAAAATATTGATATAAAATAAAAAAATAAATTGTTACCGCCGATGAACAGACGGAAAGAATTAGTAATCGAATTCACATGACGTTCCGGTCAGTGATGTATCTCTATACGATCTCAAGTGACAACCGAGATCGAGAGAAGACAACCGACAAATTCGGTTGTCGTGCGAATTCGCAGTTTTAAGAAGTTGAATAGAATTTATTAATTTTATTTTACATCAGTTCATTTTATTTTGTATTCTCGTTTCATATTTCTGTTTCAGCTCCCAGGACAATAATAATCAATCTTTTAATTTTTCAGTTTAATCCGATTGATTTTACGATTTAATTTTCATTCCACCACCGTTTTCTTCATAATTTGAAATTAAATCTGAAGAATCTACATTGCCTAATACCTTTGAAAAATCGTTGAAAATTGAATTAATGCTCATTGAATTTGTTGATAAAATTTGATTTGTCACCTTCACCATCAGCTTCATTGTCCCACAATCATGGATATAATCAGTTCATAGTTCATAGTCCACATAATCAGTTGATATAAATTATGGAAAACTATAACCTCTACATTCTCGCTTTCCTGGTATGAAAAAAATTATCTGGTATCAAAATCTAATTATCTAAGTGTAATTAATTATCTAGTCTTGAATTTTTTGTATTAAAAATTTTATTTGATCAATTTTTACTTATGCATGCTCTGATATGAATAAATTATTGTTGAAATTAATACAAATATTTCCAAACTAGTAAATTGAATGCTTGTATACAGGCTGAAATATATTACTCCGAATATTATATTACCTTTAAACAAATATCAAGAATAGCTCAATAAGACATATCACCTATAAAAAATTGTATGAGAGCATTTGGAAATAAATCACTTTTTAATTACAAAATATTGCTATTTAACATGAATAAGTGTTTGTGAGTATATAATCTCAGAAAATTTTGTTGCATTCAGAAGTTCATATATAAAATATACAAATAAATATTTTTATAGTTTCAATTGAAGTGTATTGTCAGTAAATCACATCTAAATTATTTTCTGCAGAAGATTCTGATGGAGAAAAATGTTCTACATATATAATATATATATATATATATATATATATATATATATATATATATAAAAATAAATATCAAGAGATGTTATAGTGTTCATTTTCTCAAATATTTCATTCAGTGCCATAAGCACAAAAAATTTTCATTTTCAGGTGCTTATATATATATATATATATATATATATATATATATATATATATATATATATATATATATATAAAATATATATATATATATATATATATATAATAATAAGGAAATATATGACGTAATGTGAGTGACAATGTGATAATTAACATATTCTTACATTTCTAAAATTCCACAAAATTTACAAATCATTGTTCATCACTCCACTACTTGAATGAAAATAAAACAGTGCCAAACTGTCTTTCAAACCCAACAATTTGAAAAGTTTCAAAATTAACAAACATTTTACACCATCAAATACTTTTCTCCATTTACACCAAAGCAAATTACAACAAAAACCCCACTATGACCAATGCAAATTTATGTTTCATAGTAACTTATGATTTTTAGCAAAACAATTTTCAAAAGATTTTGGGGTTTTCAATTTAAATTACAAAATTATGATGATTTAAATAATAAATAACGTTTTAATCACAAGTAGCACCAAAATGAAAAATCTCAAATATTGGCGTGTATTAATTGCATGGTTAACTAAAAAGGAGTGCCATCATTATAGATATTCTAATTTAACAATTTAGCAATTTTATATGTTCTTTTCGAAAATAAAATGCTGTTGTTTTCACAAATCTCGTTCGCCATGAATCTTCAAAACGAAGGTGTTTCTCGAAAATTATCATAGGACAAAATGTTCTTAAAACAGGGCGAGTAATAACTATAAGAATTTTTCTCTATGTTTAACTAAGAGCCTAGAGATCTTATATTACATTCTTTGCTGCTACCAGGCTGTGGGTAATTGCTCGTTCTAGATGAAACTACTAGCTACGCCGATGGTCCCCCAATATCAGTGTATTTTTCACCAGTAAAAAATGATACGTGAATATTGTCACTTCGAAATGTAGTACCTAATGCACATCGTTTTGTGGACCACCAGGGTCAGAATTGTGCAATCTAAAATTCAACAAATATCATTGATATGAGCATCCAAAACTCTTATCGAGCAATGCACTCTTAATATCTGAAGTAAGCGAAATTGTTTGATTATTGCAGTTGCTCGTTTTGATAATAATTATTGGATAAGCGGTAGGTTGATAACCTTCGTAAATTAAGCACTAAGGTTTCTTTATGAATTTGATTCAATCAATTAAAAATTATAAACTTCAAATTTGGTAGTATTTTGATGAGTTTATGTATTGCAATTTCAATCTGATTTGAAGTGCAATCATTCATTAGGTCAAAGATCCTTGTTTTGATCTCAATCAAGGACACTAAAGGATTTGGTGATATGTAATTAGAAGTTTGCGGAACTATCTTAAATCCTTACAGTTTTGGTTCCTTATAAAAACCCATAGTATACCAACTCAAAAATATATGAACCATAGAGGTGTTAGTTTACTTATGAATCCGTCTTAGATAGACAAAGCCAAAAAATTAATAGGTACTTTAAATTAATTATAGATGAGTGTACCTACTTACTATTTTTGATGAATTTATATTCATAATAGAACATTATAATTTTATTCACGTATATTTTTGTTAATCCTATAGTGCATTTTTAATTTCATGTATATTATATATGAAAGAAAAATATTTCAATGCTTAATCTTGACAATTAATAATTATCTATAACTTTCAAACGTGCTGTGGATAATTTACCAATATTTCGCTTTTGCATTAATTCCAATATATTTGTATTATTCATTTTATTGAACAATTTTCAGGAAAAAATTACACTGTTCTCAAAAATAATCTACAACACAATTAAATTTGTCATTTAAATTTTTCACAGTAAATCTGGTGGCATTCATATTGATTTTTACATTCGAGTTACGATTTAGTATCTAGACATGAATGACTAGAGAATATATTTTCAATTCTCTACAGCATGCTTCGAAACTAGAATGATTGTTACTATCAGCATGCAATTACGATCATTACCTATAATGAAAGTTTTGAGAATATAAAACATCCCTGAAGATATCAATCATACTTTTTCGTCCAGTTGAACAATTATATGAATATAAATGTATCGGTGGTTTAGACATTCTGTCATTTCCGGGTGAGATTTTTTTTATAGTTAATAAGTGATATACATTCAAAATATTGTACACTTATTTATTTTGTCATACCGTCCCATTTCGAGAAGATTTTATTGATCTGTTTTTATCAAAAAATGCTTTATTTTCATATACCTATTTATGTAATTTTTGTACCTAATTTTGGAATGAAACAGCAAAGAAATTATTATTATTATATTTAAATTAAAAATTTTAATGAATTCAAAAATTTCATCCTAATATATATATATATATATATATATATATATATATATATATATATATATATATATATATATATATATATATATATATATATATATATATATATATATATATATATATATATATATATATATATATATTTATATATATATTAAATATATATATATATATATATATATATATATATATATATATATATATTTATATTTTAAATCAATTATTCTTGTCTGTTTAAGATAGTTTATTTTCAGAGTTTTAGCATTAACAGGCGATTTTCAATATCAAAAACTTTATTTTCGTTGTATAGCACAACTTCGTCAAAAATAATGAATAATTGAATTTTATAAATCAAAGGACATTTTTAATTTTTCTTGAGGAAATAATTAAAGCACATAAATATGCAAAAACTCAAATAACAGTCATACAAATACATAAACATAAAATAACTAAAAAACATGATTTGATTACAACAATATAACGATTTTAGTAACTGAGAAAGTCCAAAAATGTAGAGAAATTTTAGAAATGTTTTACATTCGTAAAAATTTGGAAAACACAGTGAATTAAAGAACTGATATAAAACATCATAATTCTATTTACAACGATTTGATAAACCTTAAAATAACAATTATAAAATGAATACACAACAATCACCAAACATCTACCATCAATTTCAAACACATAAATGAATTAATATTCTGGATAAGTATATGAAACTCAACTATGTGTAATTATATATATATATATATATATATATATATATATATATATATATATATATATATATATATATATATATATATATATATATATATATATATATATATATATATATATATATATATATATATATATATATATAAATCACAATCACTAGATCACCTGGCTTACCAGAGATTTTCAGACTTTTCCTCATGGTGAAGAAGACTAAAACTTCCGAAGCGAATGCTAAGCCGGAAATATTCCTCTGAATACTGAAAATTAATTTGTAAAAATACAAAAAGCCAATTTGATTTTTTTCAAAAAATTAGTCTGAAGTTTTGATATCTATAGTAATTAATAAAATTCAATTATTCATTAGTTTTGACGAAGTTGTATTATACAACGGAGTTTTCAACATTGAAAATAGCCTATTATTGCTAAAAACATTGAAAATAATATATATATATATATATATATATATATATATATATATATATATATATATATATATATATATATATATATATATATATATATAAATATATATATATATTTATATATATATATATATATATATATATATATATATATATATATATATATATATATATATATATATATATATCTTGAAATTGATTTATTGCCTGTTTAAGATATTTGTAATATAACTTAATTTTAATAATAAATTTTTTTTCATTTTTCGTTGTAATATAACAACGAAACGCCAACAAAAATAAACTTTTTCATATAAAAAAGCCTGTTGTTGCTAAAAACTTTCAAAATATATATATATATATATATATATATATATATATATATATATATATATATATATATATATATATATCTTTCTATTATTACCTTACCTTCGTTTGTTGAGAAAATTTCATCATTCACTCTGCTTTTCAATTAATAATAAGACGATGAAGAAAAAGAAGAAGAAGAAAACGAAGTCAGTACACTAGAAGTTCCATCGGATTATTATGAATCTGACGAATAATTTTTCTAAATTATTTTTTCATTTATATGTTACATAATTTACACAGCTTTCATCATTTTCAATACTCAATTTGAATTCAATGGGATCATAATAGACCACGTTAAAAAAAGCCTCAAGCACACCACCTCATAGGTGGTGTGGAAACTCCACCTATTCGCATATCACGAATAAAATAATTTTTTCAGTTCTTTGAACCGCTGTATCACGCAAATGGCAATACTTATGAAAAAAAGTGTTAATACATTAGAAAATCGAATGATCTACAATTTTTTTCAACTATTTTTGCTGTAAAAGTCACCATTCAGCTGAAAAACGCGAAAAATCTATTTATGCAAACTTTTACCATCAATAAACTTTTTTGCACAAGGGTGATTGATGGGGACTTTTCACAAATCATTTATAATAGTATACTGAACATTTATACCACTTTTTAGCTCTATGGGAATTTTTGTAACCTTCAAAGTCTTATTTGACTGGACTACAAGTGTATATTCTGATTTTATATTAAAATAAATTAAACTCTTGGCTTAATGTTTCACGATTTATTTAACAATATGTATAGTCAATAATGAATAGACTATACATATTGTTAAATAAATCGTGAAACATTAAGCCAAGAGTTTAATTTATTTTAATATTCAATTATGTTTCACCAAGAGTTAAGCGAGAATTCAATCTCATTAATTCTGATTTTAGATAGAAACTATTTAACACTTGAAGGACTGAATTTATGTTGAAATCTGTTTTGAGCAATAACAGGCTTTTTTTGATATGAAAAAGTTTATTTTTGTTGAAGTTTTGTTGTTATATTACAACTTTGTCAAAACTAATGAATAATTGAATTTATGAGTTACTATAGATATCAAATGTCAAACTTATTTTTTAGAAAAATCAAATTAGTTTTTTTGTATCTTCACCCATTGATTTTCATTATCAGAGGAATATTTCTGGCTTAGCATTCGCTAAGCATAATAAATATAAAATAAACATAAAATAACAGAAAAACACGATTTTGATTACAAAAATACGAAGATTTTGGCAACTGAAAGGGACAAAAAAAGTAGAGAAATTTTAGAAATGTTACACATTCGTAAAAATTTAGAAAACACAGTAAATGAAAGAACAGACATTAAACATCTTGATTCTATTCACAACAACTTAATAAACCTCACAAATAACACTCATAAAATAAACACACAACAATCACCAAACATCACATCTCAAAACTCATTTTTTCCAGATCTACCTTCAGTTTCACACACATAAACCAACAATATACATATTCTGGATAAGTATAAAAACTATATGTAATTATATATATGTAAATATAAATCACACTTATTAGAATCACCTGGCTTACCATGAGTTTTTCAGAGGTGTCCTCATGGTGAAGAAGACTAAAACTTCCGAAGCGAATGCTAAGAAATATTCCTCTGATAATGAAAATCAATGAGTGAAGATACAAAAAAACTAATTTGATTGTTCTAAAAAAATAAGTTTGACATTTGATATCTATAGTAACTCATAAATTCAATTATTCATTAGTTTTGACAAAGTTGTAATATAACAAGGAAACGTTAACAAAAATAAACTTTTTCATATCAAAAAAAACCTGTTATTGCTGAAAACTTTCAAAATAAAATATCTTAAACAGGCAATAAATCAATTTCAAGAAATATATATATATATATATATATATATATATATATATATATATATATATATATATATATATATATATATATATATATATATATTGATGATTGATGAGGCCGCTACTTGGAGAAAATTAATATCGATAATGAAACAATATTTAGAATTTTCTCATAATTTCAATACAAATACGCATGACGACGTTTCGAAGTACTCCTTCTTTATCAAATGCTGGATTAATACTGAGTATTAATAATCAGTATTAATCCAGCATTTTATAAAGAAGTAGTACTTCGAAAAGTCGTCATGCTTATTTGTATTGAAATTATGAGAAGATTCTAAATATTGTTTCATTATATATATATATATATATATATATATATATATATATATATATATATTATATATATATACCATGTTTACGACATGAAACACTTGAAGAAGTTCGTACTCTTCTCATGAAAAATAATTACCCATCAAATTTAATCAACAAAATCATGAAAAGCAGAATTCATAAATTATATAATACTTTAAATTCAAAAAGAAATGAATCTAACGAAAATAATTACATTCCCTTACCATATATTCCAAAACTAAGTACAAATATTGCTAAAATATTAAAACCTTATAATTTAAGAATAGCACATACTGCCAAAAATCAAATCAAAGAAATATATACAAAATTAAAAAGTAAAACTGTAATTCAGAGAAAAACTCATACAGTTTATAATATTCCGTGTAACAATTGCAATAAAAGCTATATCGGTCAAACAGCACAAAATCTCGAAGAAAGAATCAAAGCACATAAATACGCGAAAACTCAAATCACAGCCTTAAATAAACATAAAATAACAGAAAACATGATTTTGATTACAAAAATACGAAAATTTTGGCAACTGAAAGAGACAAAAATGTAGAGAAATTTTAGAAATGTTACACATTCGTAAAAATTTGGAAAACACAGTCAATGAAAGAACGGACATTAAACATCTAAATTCTATCTACAACAACTTAATAAACCTCACAAATAACACTCGCAAAATAAACACACAACAATCACAAAACATCACATCTCACAACTCATTCTTTCCAGATCTACCTTCAATTTCACACACATAAACGAACAATATACACATTCTGGATAAGTATATAAAAAACTATATGTAATTGTATATATGTAAATATAATCACACTTAAGAATCACCTGGCTTACCATGAGTTTTTCAGAGGTTTCCTCATGGTGAAGAAGACTAAAACTTCCGAAGCGAATGCTGAGCCAGAAATATTCCTCTGATAATGAAAATCAATAAGTGAATATACAAAAAAACTAATTTGATTTTTCAAAAAATTAAGTTTGACATTTGATATCCATAGTAACTCATAAATTCAATTATTCATTAGTTTTGACAAAGTTGTAATATAACAACGAAACGTCAACAGAAATAAACTTTTTCATATTAAAAAGCCTGTTAATGCTAAAAACTTTCAAAATATATATATATATATATATATATATATATATATATATATATATATATATATATATATATATATATATATATATATATATATATATATATATATATATATATATATATATATATATATATATATATATATATATATATGTATGCATATATATATACATCTATATGTATATATATATATATACATATAGATGTATGAATATATTTAATATAAATCTATATAATTCGAAATAACGACCTAGTGTCTCATTCGAATTTGGGAATTATAGATATTCCATCTATTCTAGCACAGTCATTCAATTGACCTTATGCTATTTTTGAAAAATATTTTTCCACATTTTTTAAAACGTTGCTTCATAAAGTAGAAACATGAAGAAAATATACAGTTCAGGAGTGATTTTAGTGGGTCCCATTATTGCCAACATTAGAATTCGTATTTGAAAAACCATTCAAAGCATCTTTTTCTGTCTATTCTTCTGCATTTGCTCTGCATGCCTCTGAAATATACGTCAGTACTGTTTGGTTCTGTATTTCTATACGTCGTCGACTCAAATATTATCAATTTTGGAAGCTTTTGATAATGTTCATATGCTGTATTTCGTGTAATTTATTTTCACATGAAATATTTTGTTTGGTTTAGTACACTGAAATATTAATTATTAATTATCGCATGATAATGAAGTTTTTTTTGGGAGGAGAGTTATGTTTTTTTTCTACTGAATCAAATTTTCCACTATTAGAATAAAAACATACACAAATTGAAAAAAAAAACGATTTCGAAGATTCAATATTTTGAAGAGTTCTCTAGGAACTTGTAGTAGAAACACGAACTATATGCATCTAATCAGAATTTTTTGGGATAGGAATAAGTTATTTGCAAGATGTGACCAACCCCAGAAAATAATACCACATCTTAATCGCTTTTCTGCCTCAGTATAGGTAAGACTATGACACGAAATGTTTCTCCTCTAATACGGGGCACAGGTTCTTGAAACTATATACTACTAATAAATTGGAGATGAAAGAAAAGTTATAAATTCCAGAAGATATCTTTTATGGAAATTTGAAATATATATTATGAAAAAACGAAAGGTACTATTCCAATGAACGAAAAATATTTCACTATATTCATATAATAAAAATTGAAGAATAAGATCTTCATTCAGACTATAATGTTCGCGTCCAACTAAGACAGCGAAAATTAAATCTATCTCACCATTTTCAAGTATTTCCTTATTGATATATTCATGAGAATAAAGAAACAGTGATTAGTTGGCACAATTCTATCTTATCGATAAAAGGAATTCGAATAGGTGAATGCATTTTGATTATAAGACAAAATATAAGTTCATCGGCCTATTACATAATCGCTATTGGCATTTTCTTATCACTTTTCAATGCTCAAAAAAATGTTATCCAATTTTCATACCATTTAATATAGAGTCGACAGTTGTATTTGGAACAATGAACTGTGGGTTAAAGCATTTTTGGGGACATATCGTACAAATATTGATACCGTTGTTACCATAACTACCAAATAATATTATATAGTTTTTATTTAGATTATTTGTAGAAGATATGGTGGGAATTCAAGTTCTCGAAAAGATGCAGCAAAATTATCATGAAATTTATTCTTACTTTACCAAACATTTTTATGACTAATGCAAAAATTTTAAACAGAAAATTTTATATTTTCATTCAACGTTCATTTTAATTCTCAATTATTCGATATTTTTCTAAGATACAGACTTAATTTTCAAGATTTGGGATGTATATATACTATATATATATATATATATATATATATATATATATATATATATATATATATATATATATATATATATATATATATATATATTAAGCCTGTTAATGCTAAAAACTTTCAAAATAAATAAAACAGGCATATATATATATATATATATATATATATATATATATATATATATATATATATATATATATATATATATATATATATATATATATATATATATATATATATATATATATATATATATATATATATATATATATATATATATATATATATATATAAATATTGGATATTATATGTATTGGAACAACTTATTCAACATTGAACAATCTTGTCTAACAATATATTTCACTCAACCTTCATTTTCTTGAAGACTTTACCATTTCTTATCTAACCATCACTCAACTACGAATTATTTGAAAGAAAACAACAATCGGAATCAAATAGTTATCAAAAGTATTTAAAATTTTACTAGATTAATTTTTGAAAACCTCTCTGAAATTGAATGAAATAAATGTTCATAGCTATAAAAACGTCTCATTCATTAAATGGTGCCGATCCTGAATATTCATTATATTTTTTGAAAGCATAGTTTTTTATTATTCTACTTTTTTATTTCGTTGTTTCATTTGATGTTTTTTGACACAATTAAAGCATTCTGGGACCATTAATTTTATTGTATTTTAATAGTTTCGAAAAATAAGTTTCTTCGTAAATGTTTTGAACTCAAAATTTAGAACCACTTTTTCAAAATTTTCATTTAACTTCTCATGAATATAATACGCATAACACCGTCAAAATTTCACATTTCTTCATCAGCTACAAATGACGAAGTAAATGATAAATTTCCATTATACATAAGTAGTCATCGGCTTGCCAATAAAATGTTATGTCGGCATTATGTAAATGATGATTTTCAAAAAGAATACGTGTACGTGAAGCGAATTGGCATCATTGAGTAATTTTTTCGTAGGTTGCAATAAAATAGCACTACCGAACAAAATTATTAAACTGAATGTTTTTTGTAGAAACCAACTCTACTTACTAATTCTTTGTTTGATCAAATGAATGAGACAAAAGTCTGTTCAGAATCTTTTCGTAATATAACATAAAGATTTTGACTAACCATATATATTTTAATTTTGGGATTGATAAGAAGAAATTAATCAATAAAATTTTCAGCACCTCTACTTTTGTCATATACGACTGAAATAAAATGAGAAGTTATGTTTGAAAGAAGAACTGATGTAAATTATATACATATATACATATATATATATATATATATATATATATATATATATATATATATATATATATATATATATATATATATATATATATATATATATATATATATATATATATATATATAGAAAATACTGAGGCTCTTAATCGGAATATCGAAATATCTCAAATAAAACTCTCAGGGAGCTGTCTACACAAATGTTGTCAACGAGAACGAACCCATCACTTTCAAGAGTGAATATTAAGAGCGTTTCGAAAAGTTCATCGATGGGTTCGTTCTCGTTGACAACATTTGTGTAGACAGCTCCCTCAGAGTTTTATTCGAGATATTTCGATATTCCGATTAAGAGTCTCAGTATTTACTCAGTATTAATTGAATTACTCAGTATTTATTGAATGATCTGTGAATCTTGAAACTAGCTACACTTTTGCCCGCCTGGGCGTGATCTGGAGCGATTAGGCATGGGATTATTCGTACACATTGCGGACAATTTTCTGTAGTGTTCGAATGAAATATCTACAAACCTTCCACTCTCACTCTTGTTGTCATGAGTAGGAATCTTGAACTCCAGGAGAGTTTATACGTCCTTTCTCAGATAGAGGGAGCCTACGTGAATTTTTCACTAGGTAAAATTGTCGTCAATTTGGTATAGGACCTAGGTTCGTTTTGAAAGTCATCGATTCTTGATTGATTGATTAAATATGGACTGATGATTCATAATAATGATGAAACAATTGTATCCTATTATCATTCAACAAGGTCCGTCTCGTTGACAACATTTGTGTAGACAGCTCCCTGAGTGTTTTATTTGAGATATTTCGATATTCCGATTAAGAGTCTCAGTATTTACTAGTATTGAATGACCTGTGAATCTTGAAACTATATATATATATATATATATATATATATATATATATATATATATATATATATATATATATATATATATATATATATATATTATATTTATTACTCAATATATTTCGCAGTCAACAAAACGTTTTGATATTTGAAGAATAGTTCAACTTATTGAGTAAAACATACATAATTTTATAACATTAAGTTTCCCAGAATATTTTCATTTTCACAGTGAAGTGTACGAATAATAGAAACCAAATTCCGTACAAACTAAAAATATAGAGGATAAACAATATGAACTTGTTTTTGATTATATACTATGTAATTATAAAAATTATACATTATATAAATTTAAAACTATGTTATCATATATATATATATATATATATATATATATATATATATATATATATATATATATATATATATATATATAATATATAAGTTTATTAATATAATATTATAGTTTTATATAGGTTTTCTTAATATGAGTGAAATTATATAAATGAATAAGATTTCATATTCAAAGCAAACAGCATTTCTGTATACAAAATAATCCGAAATCAACAACAAAACATTCAGCAACAAAGAAAAATCAATCAACTGCAACATTCAAAGTAACAACAATTCTAAAAACTGTTCGCTTAAATACCCCCGATGGAACTATATATATGATAACAATATTACAAACCACACATAATCATCAGAAACATAAAATGTCAACGACAAACAAACCAATAAGCAACATACAAGTACTTTCAATGAGTCAACAAATATCTTTCGAGTTTAAATTCAAAACTTTGTAACGACTCAATAGATTTAATGTTAGCTGGCAACTTGTTAGAAGCAACGAATCCTCTAAAAAATAACGACTTCATAGTTGCACTTTATATTATATTTGCAATTCATATAAATATGACGATATATATATATATATATATATATATATATATATATATATATATATATATATATATATATATATATATATATATATATATATATATATATATATATATATATATTTATATATATAATTATATTCATATTTATATATATATATATATTTTCAATGTTTTCAGCAATAACAGGCTCATTTTAATGTTGAAACCTTTATTTTCGTTGACGTTTCGTTGTATAGCACAGCTTTGTTAAAACTAATGATTAAATTTAATTTAATTCTGTTATTGCTAAAAATATTGAAAATAAACCTTCTTAAATAGACAATAAATCAATTTAAAATATATATATATATATATATATATATATATATATATATATATATATATATATATATATATATATATATATATATATATATATATATATATATATATATATATATATATATATATAAATATAAATATATATATATATATATATATATATATATATATATATATATATATATATATATATATATATATATATATATATATATATATATATATATATATATTTATTGTTTTTAGCAATAACAGGCTTATTATAATATGAAAATCTTTATGAAAATCTCCATTTTCGTTGACGTTTCGTTGTATATCAGATCTTGAATAATTGAATTTTATGAAATACTATAGATATCAAAATGACAATATATATATTAATATTGACATTCTTTTATCTATAGTAATTCATATAATTCAATTATTCATCAGTTTTGACAAAGTTGTGATATACAACGAAACGTCAACGAAAATAAAGTTTTTCATATTAAAATAAGCCTGTTATTGCTAAAAACATTCAAAATAAACTATCATAAACAGGCAATAAATCAATTTTAAATATATAGGTATTTAAATACAAACCTATATATATATATATATATATATATATATATATATATATATATATATATATATATATATATATATATACATCGAGGACATTTTATCGAGGAGATCGTTATGAGTGAAATACTAGGAATATTCGAGAGAATATATCCTGTTTAAAGTCTCTTTCTATCAGACTATTTTTATCAAGCGAGAGAAATAAAATACCGAATTGGCCTTGACCCATCCAAATTTCAGTCAAAATAAAAAGTGTAAGTTGTAGTCGGCCATGAACGTAACTTAGTATTTAATTTATTTAAGTGTGATTCATCAATACTTACAATTCTTATATCAGGAATATAAATTTTACGAATATTTCAACAATTTAAACAGTTTTTTCGTTTTTTCAGATAATTAAATGCTTTTTATAAATACACTGATTTATTATAATTGGATTTTCAAACCTTTATTCGGGTAATCGAAGAAAAGATAATATTATGACAATATCACATTATATTGAATAGGTCATTTTTTACACGAGTGTTTTTATATTTCGCGCCAATATCTTAGAATTCCTAAATTTAAATGTGGAAAGTTGTTCAAAAAAAATTGGTCTATATTATTATTATATTAACAAATCTTGTGTAGAGTACTGTTGTGCATATATTATATACAATCTTTTTGACTGTTAGTAGACTTGATAGTAGACTGTTAGTTGACTTTTTGACTGTTGTAGAGTACTGTTGTGCATATATTATATACAATCTTTTTGACTATTATGAAATGTTTTTCGGTTAGGTCGTTAGGTAATTCTCAAGGAACAGATTTTCATAGATTATTATTATATACTTAATATCAAGAAATAATTTGATGAAGTATATTATACATGTACCTACTCAAGGTATTAAGTACTTCTGTTGAAGAAACATACAAACAATGATATTAAGTTATAATTGAAACCATTTCAGAAACATCTTTTGTTGGGTTTCTGAGGTATCTCATCATCCAAGTACTTTTTTGGTGTTTAGACGTTTTAATGAAGACATTTTGATAATCTTCATTGTAAATAAGGTTATAAAATTTCATCAATAATAAAGTTCTTATATGATAGATTCTCTCATAGCCAGTTAATTTTTCTGAGAAGATTAAAAGATCAAAAATATCTGACTGAAGCCTCTAAAATCGTTGCACTAGTAATTGTATCAAAAATGTACAAGAAGTTATAATACTGTCTTACGTATTCACTTAAGAGATTGAATAGTCTGTTATAGTTTTCAAAAGCCTAAAAACAGATAAAAATTGTTTACAACAATATCTGATATGCAAAATTATAGAGCAAAATACACAAAAGATGCGTCTTCAACGCACATATTTAACAACCATCAATTTCAAATAAATTGAATAAAAAAACAGTTGGTTTATTTCAGAAGAATTCTATCAATTGCCTGACAATTCTTTCTAGGTGTTGCCCCATTTCCAAAAGTTATTTGATTTCAACTTGTTTGAATTGAATAGTTCATACGAGGTTAGAATCAGTTATGTTTTGCAGAAAATTAATGCATGCATAAAAATTGTGAAAATAAAAGGTAAACTTCGAAAGATCAATTCTGGATGAAGTTATGTTAGCTTTATTGACTGGTATTAAACTTAAACGAATTCATATACATAGGACTGCTGACAATCAGTATTCTATGGTGTCTTCAATCACAGTGAGGTGAAAGATATCTTAATCACTGAGGATTATATTCAAAATAACAAACGAAACTCTTTTGAGAAAGAGGATAGTATTCCAATGTCCACCTTTTTGAAGTAGTTCCACATTCTTGAATTATTTATTTTTATAATGCCTCAAGTCTTTCACAAAGTTAAGGGCGTATAACAGGACATTTTTGGAACTCTGAATGATTCATATTGTGATTTTTAACAGGAATGAAGTATACAATCTAATTCTACATAAAAATGGCACGTATATCCGTAACTCTTAGCCAACTCCAACTGCCTCATATACCAATTTTTGCACTTACTATTCATTTTCGATGAGCTCTAGAAGAATTGTTTTCTTTATTATTGAAAAGTTGAATTCTTCTTTGAAAATAAGACTTTCATTATCGGGTTATAAAAATTGGAGATGAAAAATGGATTCAGTCCAGCTAAAAATTGAATGAACTATTCAGCCCAATTTACTTATCGAAGTGATCTTACCAAAATTACAGGATGACAAGCCAGAAACAAAAACCTAAATATAAATTAGAGCAAATTTATTAGTCACATAGACTATATGTATAGAAGTGCTAAGTCTACTAGGTTATGGTTTGCAGCTCTTCATGCAATTGCGAAGTATTGACACAGCCCTTGACCATCAATCAGAAATAAATAAAAGTGGAGTGTTCACATTGACTGTGCCTTACCACTTACCATAGAAGAGAGCTCTGATCTTCAAAGGGATGAAGTGGTCCGACCGACTCGAACCACCTCTATTTAGCTGAAATTTAACTTTTCTTAGTATTACTTTCTAACTTTAGTCTGAATTTTTTTGCAAATTTCACTAATTACTATTTATCTAGCTGTTTCAGACATTTTCATTTCACATTTCAATAAATGTTCGTAATTTTATAGAAGCAGAGTGACTGTAACTAGTAACAAATTAAACTCGTGATTTCTTGTATTTTTCGAGGGAGATAAAGTAATTGTTACTGAGTGTGTTTCGAAACCGAGGAAGATTTTCTTGTGACTCCCTGCGAAATAGTACATTGATTTCAACTTATTAAATAACAATTGATAGATTCATTTTTTTGAAATAATTATCACAACTATAATGCGTTTAACGAAAGACACTCATTTGAAGAGTTATCACCATAAAAGGAATAAAAAAGTTTAATAATATTGAAATCACTAACCGAGTTCTTCTGTATAGTTTGTATATGGAAATTATTGGTTTGTTCTGGAAAATTCTTTTCCAATTAAAAAATATAATGAGGTGGAACTAAGGGCTCTCTTCAAGTCAGATAACCTCGGTTCAACATCATGCATCAAATAGTTAAACGTTTTGCTATATTTTAATTGCATTCAGCTATATTCGGTATTCGTCGTGGAAAATAACTTTTTAAATAATAAAATTATTTATTAATATAATGAGATCTTACAAAACTAGTACATAATACGGAGTTTAATGTAGAACTGAGCTTAGTTACAATGTTACTTCTATTTATAAGGTTTATCCTATTAAAAATAAAATACCAATATAGAAATATTTTTACTTTTTATATAATTTTCAGTATAATTCCATTCTTTTATCTGAACTATTAATAGTTCAGTCTCTGAATAATAATGAAAGTGCAAACAATGATAAAAGAATGGAATTATACTGAAAATTATTGAATGAGAATACAATTGTAATGGCAACAAGATAAACAATAAATGGGACAAACTACATGAATCCTCCCTTCCCAGAGCGGAAAATAAGGGTTCAATTATTTTCTGCTTGATGCCAACTGGATTTCTAGGTAGAGAAAGAAACAGGTTCCACATATTGAAATTATTATGAAGAATGTTGTATTTATCCATGAATGGCTTGAATTCAGTGATGTTACTTGGTCTGTAGTACGTAGATTGTCTATTATAGAACTTATTTGGTTGATACTCTTCTCGTCTATATTTTTGATGTGTAATATTCTTTCTTTATAATCGGAATTCTTTCTTTATAATTGAATGGAATGTCAATTTCTGGAAGTACAAAAACGAATTCTTCAGGGGTGGTTTGTTCGGTTTGGAAGGTTTTTCCATCAATAGAAACATTGCATTGATCTAGGATTATCGTTGAAGGTTCGCGTATTTCGTAAATTCCTTCTGTGAGGCATGATGATTTTATGGTTGTTCTTCTGGATGAAATGACTAATAATTCGTTAGCATTTAATTGAGAAATACTTGTTTCGTCGAAATGTACTTGTGCGGTTACACAAAGTCGTTCTCTCCACTTCGAATTATGTTCACAGATTTCTGTACAAACACAGGGCTGTTGTTTGTGCAGATTTCCTTGCAGGCAGAAGTACGAGCCTACAATTTCCGGGCACCTATCTGAGGTCGTTCAATAATCTTTAGTGTTGAGCAATTAAAAAGGGTAGGCGGGAATGATAGTTCAATTCAGGATAGGGACTGAGAATATTTGAAAATATTCATATTCGGATGATGCTATGGGTACATGAATTTTGAATAAAACTATTTTATCTTTAATAATAAGTTGTGCAGATAACAAAGAGTAGTAGCTCATTCTATTTTGAAAAACAGGAATTTCAATTTTTCCACAAATTTAATTCAATTTAGTTAACATGATTTCAAGCTGACTGGGCTGTACCATTGAATTGTGAAATGTATTCAATTTAACGAATGAAATTGCAGTTTCGATATTATTCAAAATATTTTGAATGGAATGAAGGACAATAAGCGAATTATGAATTATGTAAGAAAAAGAAAATGCTGGATTCAGGTCGATTATATTTCTGATATTTCTGATTTTAGTAGGCATATTTCATTTGATAACTTATATTAATTTGATTTTCATTGAGAGTTCGAAATGTTTTACTGAACGTGTTCGAAAATTGTTTGAAATATTTTGTTGATTTCTTATGTCGCTGTTCAATTTATTTTCATTTTCGTTCAAGAAGCTCATCTTGATCAAATCTGAATTGTCTGAATTGAATTAACAGAAACAAATTTTATTCTCAACAAGAAGGCTGTAGTATGGGGGCACCTATCTCATCAGCAATAGCTCAACTCGTCATGGAAGATCTAGAGACAAAAATAATAAAAAAATCTCAATATAAATTGTCTTTCTTCAAAAGGTTTGTAGACGATTGCCTGACTGCTATTCCTGAAAAACTTCTAAACAATTTGATAAAAACATTCAATAGCTACCATCCAAATTTACAATTTACCTCAGAATTAGAAATAAATGGCAAAATAAATTTTTTAGACCCAACATTAATACGAAACAGTAATTCAGCCATAGAAACAATATGGTACACAAAACCTACATGGCCAGGAAGATATTTAAATTATAACTCTATAGTTCCAATAGAAATAAAAGGAGTGTTATTTGAAGTGTAGCACAGAGATCGTTAAAACTCACAAGTCCCAAATACAGAAATATAACTATAAAAAAAGCAAAAGAAATACTTAAAGAAAATAATTACCCTAAAGAAATGATAGAAAAAATATTCAAGGATAAAATTCACATTATGTACAACACAATAAACAAAACAAAAACCGAAAAAAATAAATCAAATTACATAGTTATGCCATATTTTCAACACTCAAATTCAAATCAGAAAAATTACACAATAACTTAAAAAATTCAACAATAAAATAGCCCATAAAAATAAAAATAATTTACAACACATATACACCAAACTCAAAACAAAAATTCCCACAGACAAAACATCAAATTGCATATACCAAATCAACTGTTCAAATTGCCCTAAAGTATACATCGGCCCCATAAATACTCCAAAAACAACACGGCTTTAAAAAAACACGAACAAGAAAAAAATCATACATTTGACTTTCAAAATTATAAAATATTGAACAAAGAAAATAACTATAAATCTAGAACTATATTGGAAATGATACACATTAAAAAAAAAAAATGCCATAAACGATAAAACAGATACAAATAGTTTATCTAAAATATACTATAATCTCATAAAATAAAAAATTTTAAATACAAGAAATACACGCCCATGAAACCAAGGATAAGAATCCACAGATGTTACCCATAGACCATAATTCTCGCACTAATCAGTTTTACAAAAGATTTGTGAAATTGAAGTCAATTTCCAAATAACTTGAACCTGTAATATTCTTGAAAAAGGCCTAGAGCCGAAACATATGTAGAATAAACAATTATTCCATCAATTTTAAACTGTGCTCATTCCACAAACCTTCACATATATATATATATATATATATATATATATATATATATATATATATATATATATATATATATATATATATATATATATATATATTTAGATTTTGAAGGAGTTTATATAGGTCAAACATCGCTGACCATTAAAAGAAGAATAACTCTCCATAAAAGTTATGTAAGACTTCGCCCAGATAGATGTGCTTTAGCACTACATTCCTCAAAACAGGGATATCGCTTTAATTTAGAGAATTTCAGAATACTGGATGGGGTTGGTGGTTACCAAAAAAGGATTTTTTCGGAAATGGTCCACATAATTAAAAATACTAATAGCATTAATAAGAAAACGGACGTTTCTAGACTCAGCTACATTTACGGTTATCTACTTTCTAAGCATTTTAAATAACCACCGCAAACAACCCATAAATTTTAATAGACTTTTTGTGATACGTGCTCGGTATGACATTTGTTGTTACATTGGTTTACTCTTTCACCTTTTATGCTTTTTCGGTGACATTTTTCTGTTCTCCGGTCAGCTCTAGCCTAATATTTCTAATTTCTATATTTTATATCTCAGTATTAATATACAGTTTCCTGTATAATATCGTATATATTTTAAGTACACCCACTCCTGTTTATGGTGTTGGTCAAACATTTTACCTAGTTAGCCGTAAGACGTAAGAATTTTTTATCATCATATTCATTAACATCTGTTATTTTATAGAGTCCTGATGAAGACTATAATCATAGTCGAAATATAGTCCAAGCAAACAAATTTGTTGAAATTCATTCATAGTGGGCCTCCTATTTTACCGATAACTCATAATTAAAGCTCGGAAAAAATGCAACCGAAAAAGCCGAAAATATGCGCATTTGAATGCATCACAAATTGACAAAAAATTCGAAGATTTTAGAAAAAAATGCAAGAAATGATGTATATTATAATGTTGAATAAAACTATTATTTCATTATTTTACTATGAAAAGGAGTGGGGGCGGGATTTAATAATTAGGTATTCAACGAAAATTTATATTGAGTATCAGATTTTATTGATTATGCATCACAATGTAATGCTAATACATAGGTACTTTTAAAATTATTATGGTAACAATAAAACACAATAACAATATTCAAACAGACATAAGTCACGTTTTACAATTATTGTAAAAACTATTAATAATTATGTATTTTTCAAAGTTTTCTAGTAAGAAGCTTAGTCTCTTGTCGGAAAACTTGTGTTTAAAAATTGAAAAACTTCGTTCAACATCAACTGATGTAATGGGACCATATTTATATTTACAAATGATGTTTAATTCTAAATTTGGTATATTTACATCGTTTTCGCCCATAAAAATTTTCGACATATTTTTCAAAATTTGAAAGCCTGTATTATTTTGAGCCACATAATTGAATTTATTTAGAACGACGTTCACAATTTGTCCACCGACTTTCTTACAATTTGACTCAAACTGGCTAATTAGAGCTATTGATTCCGTTAATTGAATACAAGATTTTTCAATATTTTTAATAGTTGTAGATACAAACAAATAACTGGTTTTTATAAATATTGAATTATTCTTTATTAATGAATTTTTAAAGAAATTTTTTGAGTTTAAAATAGATGTAGATGAAGAGTCACTCAGATCGTCAATCACATGTTTAATGGCGTGGTAAATTGTCAGCATAAAATATAGCTGCATCCAACCAGTTACCCCAACGAGTTATTACAGATTGTGGAGGTAAGGCAAGATTTGGAAATATTTCTTTATAAAATTGAAAGCGTGTCGGAGCTTTTAAAAATACTTTTTTTACATTGTTACTTAGGTCATTGACCAAAGGAAACTGCCCTCTTAGATATTCTGCCACTCTATTAATTCCATTTTTGGAATTAACAGAGTGGCAGATTTTTCAATTTTGTCCAGCTTCAATCGTTTAAGGTGCTGCATCAGATGAAAATAAAATAAATATTTCTGTGAGAACAATTTGGGGCAGGAAAAAATTGTTCAATGAATCTTGGACAAATCATGCAATTGTTAAATTCTTAGCTTTTGCAAGTTTTTTGAAGCAAAAGATAGGATCTGCTTGAATTTGTTTCCCCTAAAACACCTATTAACGCATGTGCGATATATCTACCGCCCGAATCGGTGATTTCGTCTACTAAAATATAGAAATAATTTGAATTGACTTCGTTTTTGATACAAGTTAATGTTTGTTTATAAATTGAGTCGACACTTGCTTTACGTAAGGTCAACTCGTCAAGAATATTCAGTTTACAATATTTTCCTAAAAATGCCTTCAGGTTGGGATTATTCAACTTGCTCAACGGTATGTTACTGGCGACCATTGCCTTGCACAAATCCTCATTAAACTCTTTTTGGTCGTCTTTTTTGGCTTGTGTTGTTGGAGGCAACCTTTTAAGGTTTGTTGCGATGATCATTTCTGCATATTGGAAATATGCTTTGTATATTTCACGTGTTGATCCGCAACGAATTTTTTCTCGGCGTGGATCTATAATGGGAACTTAAAACTACTGATTATTTTTTCAAGATAAATATACGCAAAAAAAACAAATATCTAACAGCAAAATAATTCCTGTATGTTTTTAAAAGGACAATTTTTTTACTTGGTATGCACAAAGCACGTGTCAATCACGTCCGACCATATCATTCACCCTTTTGTTTTATAATTATCTCTTAAGATAGGTTCAACAGTTTTATGATTTTATGATCTCGTGAAGTATCATTAAACGCCTTTATTATAAACGAGAAGTTTATAAAATCGATGAAAACATTGAAACTCATTAAATAAACAACAAAATAGTAACATCCGGTTACAATTTGTTAAAAAATAAGTTGCGAATAAGTGAAAAGAAAAAATGAAAAATAATAACATGTTACCTATATCTTGAATACATGAATACTTATACTTTTAGATAAAACATACTTCAAAACCAAAGCCAATAGTAATATGTAACACATACTTACAATTTCTGAACACACTATACAAAAAAGGTGGTTTCCATCCCAAGTAAGTTCTCGGTGACACTTTATCCACATATCATTAAATGTCTTTTTAGGCATTTCGACTCAAACACTTGTATATTGTATCCCGATTAAAAGAAAGTAAAATAGGTTCACTGTTCACTAATCGTAATGCTTTCGTTGGAAGATACTGCTCAATTAAAGGTTTACCTAATATTTACCGGGAGAGGCCGCTCCGGCTGCGACGTTTTGGAAATCCCCCGGTTACAGTTACTTGTTTATGGTATTTGATATTTCCCATATTGGGGTATCAGGTAGTTCAAACCGAAACAGATTTAAAAATTCCATAATGAAAACTTTCTGTTCAATAGGATTTTAAAATTATTGGCAATAAATGCAAAAAATGCTCAAATCTTTGAAAAAGTGCATTTTTTGAGAAAAGGTATAAAAAAATGCAAAAGATGCATATATATATATATATATATATATATATATATATATATATATATATATATATATATATATATATATATATATATATATATATTTCTGAATGAAATTATTGGGTTTTCTGGTTCTCAAAAATATTTATTAAACATCTATTTTCAAATGAAATTTCATCAATATATTGTCATCAACAACAAACAAAAACAATACTTATTATTATATGTACTATGAACCAATATTCGAATGAAGAAAGGTTTTCAAAAATTGTTATATTTCTAATATAGATTTATTTTAATTACACTCAAGTTCACACAAAGACTTGTCTTTGTCCGAACGTGAACGACAGCGCATCGAGTGTAATTAAGATAAATCTATATTAGAAATATAACAATTTTTGAAAACCTTTCTTCATTCAAATATTGGTTCATAGTATAATAATAAGTATTGTTTTTGTTTGTTGTTGATGACAATATATTGATGAAATTTCATTTGAAAAAGGCCCAAGAAAAGGACCGAAACGTAATGTGATATAGGTTTAATAAATATTTTTGAGAACCAGAAAACCCAATAATTTCTTTCCGAAAATATAAAAAATATATATATATATATATATATATATATATATATATATATATATATATATATATATATATATATATATTTACTTTTATTGATATATCCCCATCAAACTAGGATGAAATTAAAAAAATACAAATCAACAAGTTATTGTTGTTACTGTGGCTTAAAATATACTTCGAGGAAAAAGTGGCTATTACTATATTTGCGCGGCAGAGATGACCTTGGATCTTTTTTCAAGCGTTTCAATAGTTTTTTCAAGCAGAAATGTTTTCATAATTCTGTATTTGTTTCCTCCTGCAAAAGGGTAGGAAACCATGGACGAAGACGGCAAACTGACAAAATAAGCTCGACATCAAAGAAGTAATGCGTTCATGAAATGCGACAAAATAATGCTACCTACTGAATTCAATGAAAATGTTCAAAAGAATGATTTGTGTTTAAGTCGGTTCTTCGTGGCACTTTAAGCAACGAACCAACAGTATTGAGAACAATTTAATATTAAATAATTGAAGACAGTATGTTGATAATAGACACATCTTAAAACATATTAATATAATTGAATCTAAACTTAAATTCAAACACTTGAACTTATGATTTACACTTTATTGACTACATAACATGACGCGTTTCGTCGTTACAAACGACTTCTTCAGATGCTAACAGAATAATGAGTGCTATGTAGTTAATAAAGTGTATATAATAAGTTAGAGTGTTTGAATTTAAGTTTATATTCAATTATAATGGATTTAAATCAAGTAAACGCCAACACTTTCAAATATAATAATATAAATTGTCATTGTATCTGCATGATTATTTGTGGTGCCACTGTTTTAAATACCCACAACCAAATCTACCATTTTATTTACCAAATACCCACAACCTAGTTAATTAGAAATTACCAGCAGTATTTCAGTGTTGTGTGATGAATATGAAAAAGAAAATTATTTTGAGTTATATACAAAGTAACTTCAACTAAAACAACATTTCAACTAAGCTGTGAATGAAAATATTTTCGAAAAATGATGAAAACACTGAGTAATTCACAGAAAATTATACAAAACTCGGAACAATACATTCCTATACTTGCCAAGCCAAAACATATTTCTGAATATTATATACATGTTCATCGTTGAAAATTATTCACGAAATGATGAATCTTTTGCTGTTTCAACCAACTGGATAAGAGTAGAAAAATAAGGAAAATAAAAATGAAACTGAAGGTGAAATGTGATTGTGAATATGAAAAAATAGATCTCGATTATCTGGTTTGAAATATTTCAAACTGTCTTTGTTTTCCTAAACAAATTTCGGGATCTTTTGTTATATGATGAACATATAATACACAAAAGAAGTACTCACGCTCTATTAATAAGTGCATGACGTATTTGTACCTGAAAACTCCAACTGCACTCAGTGAAAGGCCATGAATATTGTATGAGCTTACAAAACAATATTCTTATATCGTTGTATTTGATTGTTTTCCATTTCGAGAATGCGAAGAAACACTCAAATTAAAATTCAGCACAATTATCTATAAAAAAAGGAGTACATCAATATGTTTCACACAACTTCCATCTTCATACAGTCTTCTCGATGCTGACTAAAAATTACTACTAGACGAACTTTGAACCATCTGTCCGAATTAAGCAGCTTGTTTGATTCATTTTAGCTGACATAACAAAAATTTAAAATTTGCTGAATATCCAAGGTGAAAAATCGAAACAACATAAATAATTATTATTTACTTATAATAACTGGGTTATTTCAATCTCATATTTGTTTTCTTTATATTTCATACATACAAAATGATGCCATTAGCAGAGCAGTAAATTATATAGGTGAAATATTGAGTGAGGAAGACATGGAAAGGAATACAAGAAGTGATTACTATTGTACTTTTGTGTGACATCAATAACGTGACGATTACCTTTGATATGATATTGAACTATCAGCGTTCTACTAAAGCGATATGAAAACGATTTTTCATATTTTCATATTGAATATTACTTTTTTTAAAATATTTTTGCTAAATTTTTTTTCTGCAATGAGTATACTTCACAGCTGCGACTAAAACAAGGATGCTCGTTAAGATCTCTGTTTTCAAACGGTTTTAACGACTACTTTCTCAAGTTTCTCAAAATTACCTACTATGTTCTTCAACTCTACTCACATTCATTTTTATCAATAAGTCGTATTCATTCAACTTTTTTCCCATATTAGCTCCATTTGAACGTGAAAAAATAATTTATAGATGGTAATAAGAAATCAAAACATTTTTTCTAATAGTGCTTTATTGTTATGCAATTTAAATTACTATACATTTCGAAAAGCCATAACTTCCATAAACTTCGAATTTTAAAGGCTTTAACTGAATTAATTCTGATGTATTTCAGGATTTTTACCATGTTTGGCAAGAAAAGTGCTACACAAACATACATCTTGGGGCATTTCTGAACAATTATGTGGCTGGATATAAAACACGCAATGTTGTCAAAAGTGGTAACTTCCTAACACATATTTGAATACTGATGTGCCTCAATACTGAAATTAGAATGAAAATCCTGGAATTGCCAAAAACATAATTCACAGTTTCAGCGATAAGTCAGTTAAACGATCCGTAAGCTAAAACGCTTATCTATTTCAAGCAATTAATGATGATTTGTAAATCTCAAAGTTCTACAGCATTAGAATAAAACTTTCACGCTTGAATCTCCGTACCTGTACATTCTTCATATCTATCTGATTCAATTTGAAAAACAGTAAGGCTAATGGACGAACCGTCAATGACCGCATACATATCTTGAGCCACCCTTCTTCCTCTAAATTTACTTGAATTTTCAACTGAAATTCGAATTCGCTCGTTATACAAGGCCCCTGCTTCAAGAAGATGTTGTTAAAAAAAAAGTTCATTATTTCCATTAGTAGCCAGCTAAGGAAATAAATTGAATATCCATGCATTTTTATTTATCTCTGATTTTATGTAGTTTCAGGTTATTAGTTTTTGTCAATAAATATGAATGTTAATTTAGAAATAATTCTAGCCTTAAATTTATACTTCATTTTGAACTAAGTAGTAGGTTATACTTTTGAATCAGACAGAAATGGATTCCCAAATAAATTGCAAATTCACAGTAAAAATGAGGTTTCTCAAGCCTCATTTCTCTACTTTGAAAGAGCTGAATAGAACTCATAAAAATTAGAAGACAACGGTTAGCACGTTCTTGGTTGAAGCTGTAGGCACGTGTTTCTAACTTGTTGGTCTTCATCAGGAAACCTGGCGTAGTAAAGTTCAAGGCATACGAACTTGGACATGGCGAAAACATACGGAGAGAGTGTCCATTTTACAACAAATGGACACTTTCAAATGAATAAATCAACAAAAAATTGGGTATATTTGGGTTTAATAAAACCCATTTCATGAAACCAAATGTTTTAATACTTGACGAAAGCTTATGAGAATCATTAAGCCAATTTTCAGATAAACAAACTCGAATTTTCTCTGTTTCTCTGCTCTATGTTTCCTCAGTCTGAGTTTCATTTCTGATTCCTTTCTGATGAACTGTCAATTGAAGGATTTTCTTCGAATGCTGGTAGCGTAAGTAGTTGTAGGTACACCTTAATTGATGATTTACTGACAATATTCACAATTGATGATTCACAGTTCGTGAAACAGTTAAGGTTCAAAAGGAAATTTCACAAAAATTAATATCAAAAAAGACTGTCATTAATTGAAATTATGTCCAATATTTATTCAAAAATATCAATCCTTCGGTCACCTGATGTATGTCGACGCAAAACAAAGCTACATTCAACTATCTTTTTCTGAATTTCTTCAAAGCAATTCTTGAAATTGAATTCCATTCTTACATTCAAAAGGCCCGTTTCTAGTGTTCAAGGAGTAAAACGGTGTTTGCTTGGTTTTATCCTTTTCTATCATCAAAGAGTATCTGGTACTCAGGTGTTCAGAATTATGTATAGAAACCACAATACAATTCGAATACAAAAAATTAATAGAATACAAACACAATAGAAACAGAGCAATACTGAATTATTGATTTTGAATTTAGCTTAAAATATGAGCTTTTTATATGAAAATTTTTCATATAAAAAAAAGAAATTATTACTACAAATATTTAGAGACATAAAATTATTTGTGAAATCCTGTGACATTCAAATTTCTTCGAAAGTCACAGGTTTTTCCAGTGAAAGCGTTGGAACGATTCTTGATACGTCTTCTCTCATTAGGAAAGGAATTCATTGTGTTGCGTAAATGAAACTTAAATTGAAGATGACATTCAACTCATAATCCAGCAGTAAAAAATTTAAACTGCATCTAATATTCATATAACTGACTACACTTCAATTCATTCAAATAAAAATAGAAGATATGAAGGTGTTTTTAGCATACTTTTCAAGAATATTCAACAAAATAATGTACAAATTTTGAACAATGTGGTGTTTCAATTCAATTGACATCGAGAAAAATGAATATGTTGATGATAAACTGCACAATCTGCTGAAGCCACTGTGTTAGCGAAACGATATTGTCATGTTTTTGAATTAATTATAGTGAAAATCGAAGAACTTCTTACTTTTATTTGAATTATGTATTTAGATTTTCATCAAGTATCGGCCCAATCGATCAATGAAAAAATTAATATGTTTGAAAATCCAAAATCTTCGTGATAGTGCATAATATTATAGAGAAAAGTACAGGATGCTTCTTATCAAAACATTAATTTTTTTGCAACTGCAGTATCCTAGTATTCATTACGTTATTACTATATTTTCTAGCGTTCATGTGATATTTTCAATCACATGAATGTTTTTGAAAATGTATGAATACTACGAAACCGCAGTCGCATAATGGAAAAAAGTGGAAAAACGTGTATTTTTCTCTATGAGTCAAAACCTTAAGACCCAAAACAAATATATATATATATATATATATATATATATATATATATATATATATATATATATATATATATATATATATATATATATATATATATATATATATATATATATATATATATATATATATATATATATATATATATTTATTTTGAAATTTTTTATAACATATATGAAAAAGTTTATTTTTGTTGAAGTTTCGTTGTTATATTACAACTTTGTAAAACTAATATATATATATATATATATATATATAACGATATGAAAAAGTTTATTTTTGTTGAAGTTTCGTTGTTATATATTTGTCAAAACTAATATATATATATATATATATATATATATATATATATATATATATATATATATATATATATATATATATATATATATATATATATATATATATATATATATATACCTATATAATTTGACACCTATATGTATGATTTGATATTTAAAATTTCTGTTATTCAAATGTGAACTTCAAGTTTTGCGATCCTACATATTTGAATAAAAATGAGGTTATTATCATTTTCAAGCTAACATTTTCATTTCAATGAAATCTCAAGATATTTATGACAATCTAGATATATGACCTCATTCATCGAATTATAATAATTCGAAGGTATCTTCATAGTTCATTGACCAGACATTTGAAGAAATATAGTATTTTTAACCTTTTCGTCTAGTAGCAATGCCATGTCTGTGAGGTGTAGGTAAATGCCCTCTAGACCCGTTTTTTATATTCTTCTCATACCTGCAGTTCCTAGACAATTCTACCTGGATCAAACCTCCTCCTACATCTTTTTGTCAATGTTGAAAAAAAAACAATCTTTAGGATGTATATTGCATTATAATTTCGAGATTTTGAAAGTAGATATCTGACCTAAGCTATTTAAATTTCAAGTTATTTGGTATACTTGCCTCAGACATATAATTTCAAGGGTTATTTATATACTTATAAATATATAATATCACCTGTAGGATAAAATTCCACTAAACTGATTGATGCAATGAAAATATGTTTAAGATTACTGAACAATTTTCAGCACGATCATAACTGTGCTGTGCACAACCTCTCAATAATTTATTAATAGCCTGAAACATATGTCGAGTGTATTGAAGAATTTTAATGAAATTCTTCAATACAATGTTTTAAAATATATCGTACATTAAAATATATAATTATCCCAGTGAAATAGAAGAAATTGAGATCAACACTTCTTGGTCATGATGTTATTGAAAAACATTTTTAAAGAAAGAATTTATGACATCTTCCAAAATTGATCGATATTTTAACGAAACAATCTATCAATTCTTATTAATTGTTCCTTTATTTTCATTTATTTGCATATATTGAATATATCGAAAATCGTCAATAAATAAAAATAATTTCGATGCATACAAATCAGTAAATATTTCTTGGAAGAAAGATGCAATTTTAGTCAGAATTGTTTGTTATGATTGCTAAATGTATGCATTTCCAGGATTTGAAAATGTGATTATAAATATGATTCAAAAAATCAACAAATATTTTTTCGTCGAAATAAGTTAAACTTCAATAATCAGTATTTTCTCAATTTTGGAGGAATTATCTAGAAATCAACACGTTCACTTTTCAGTGTACGGTTATGATCATCTCATGCTCTTATATTTTAGAGGCAGTAATTATAATGAAAAAAATATTTATTCTTCCAAAGCTATTCAAAAACTTAGATATTTTGAATACTCATTCTCTAAAATATACTCTTTCGATTTACGCTTAAATAATTTAAGACTAGAACTTATTTTCAAGACACATGGTAAATTATCGAAAGCATTACATTTTTCATAGAACATATATACTATTTTAAGGTTTTGAAAAACTAAAACTTCGAACATAAAAGTTAACATTATTTCTGGTATTATTCATTAGAACATATCTATGCACATCGCATATATGTGTTACATTTTTTATTATATTACATACATGGAAGCAATTGATTTTTAATGTGGAATATGAATGAATAAATTATTATTTATATATATATATATATATATATATATATATATATATATATATATATATATATATATATATATATCTTGGAATTGATTTATTGCCTGTTTAAGATATTTTATTTCGAAAGTTTTTAGCAATAACAGGCTTTTTTGATATAAAAAAGTTTATTTCTGTTGACGTTTCGTTGTTATATTACAACTTTGTCAAAACTAATTGATAATTAATAAAAAGCCTGTTATTGCTAAAAACTTTCGAAATAAAATATATATATATATATATATATATATATATATATATATATATATATATATATATATATATATATATATTTCCAATGTTTTTAACAATAACAGGTCACAACTTTGTCAAAACTAGTTTTAGTATTATTATTTTACTAGTATTAGGCAATAAATCAATTTTTATAAATATATATATATATATATATATATATACAGCAGAGTTCCAGAGATTTCAGCATATTTTTGACTGGGGTATTGAGTATTGCTCTTCGAAATTGTGCGCATGATCTGGAAGAACAGTGTGGAGCAATATTCGAAGTGCGGCATTATTATGGACTTAAACAACAATAAATTCAAATATATGGGCAGATTGTTTCCAATTCGTTTCAGAAAATTGATTTTTCAGGGACTTTAAATGATATGAAATCAACATGATCAATGAAACTTAATTTATCAAATAAAAAACACTTGGCTAGATTTCACAAAATTTATAACTGAGAGTCTCAGTCAAACTTTTGAAAATGAGGTAACACCCCGAAACAATTGTCAAGTCTTCATTATAAATCTTGTGAAGCCTTGCAAACTTATTCAATATATTAAACCATGTTTCACCAAGAGATCAGCGAACACTCTGTCAACTTTATTGAAAGCTCAATTTTTCGTCTTTACATAATGCCAAAATCTTAAACCGTTTCAATTCTTCCAATTTTCTGTTTTGTGCTGAAGAAGAGAATACCTAGTGAATGTTTAGAAAAAAATGCCTCATTTCTCCAAACCAATTTTTCGACGGACATATAGTTCCCTTGAAAACGGAAGCAAAGCAGAGCAATAGTAGTATTATTAGATTAGCTAGAGGCACTGATGTTCTGAGATGCTGAATATTCTGCTGAGAAATATGGGTTATAGAGGAAATTACGAAAATCTTATGTCGAGCTATCTGAAACGAAGTAACTAATGCATTCAGATTGGGAGCGAAACGACTTTGTTAACAACTCATGAACTTGGGGCTACCCCAGAGCTCTGCATTTGATCTGCGTTTATTGCATATATAAGTAGCATACTCACTATGGATACAGAAGGGATGATTTCTTATTCTGCAAATAATAATGTTATACGAGAGAGAGTCATGGAAATATGAAAAAATGAAGAAAATGACTTTATGAAATAATTTATGCTCTGAATGTTGACTATAAACTTTGTGAAAACATGTTTTCCTACTTTTACTTACTATGTTGATATTTCATCTATATACAGAAACTTTAACTTGAAAAGAGATAATGAGAACATTGAAATATAAATGAGGAATAGAAAAAATATCTAGACTTACAGTCGATAGACATTCAAAATAAATTGATACTTCAATAAACAATAACCTCTATTCGAAGTCTACTTTATAAATTCAAATATCTGAAACGAATTATACATTTGTATATACTGAACATGATATATTATGCACCAGTGGACAGTAGACGGATCTACAAAGTGCTTAGTTATGGTTTAGCGGAAGATTACTACTCAAAAAAGATGGAGAGGCTGCAGAAGAACTTTAAAAATTATTTGCTAAAAACCTTCGATGCAGCCTTCTGATCAACTCTATTCGGAAGCTGATGTTTAAGATATTAGATAATTACTTATTTCAAACTAAAAAAATATATTGCCAATGGAAACAACAACTCAACACTCACTTCTTTCTTCATTACCTGGCAAATCGATAAAAATAAATAAATGATAATAAAAGAAAAATAATAGATTTGATATTTTCAAGTCAAATATAACCTCAAATGCTGAAATTTCGGCATGTCGAAAAAACAAAAACCAAGGGGAAGGAAATGGTTCTATATAAGGAAGATTAGTATAAAAGAGGTGGCAGAGGATACTTTTAGAGATTATTCAAAAGAGATCAATGGATTTGAAAGCATCGACATGAGAAAATTGGAATCAAAAGGTCAAAATTCCACTTTCAGTATTTCATTTTTCACTATTGTATTCAGTATTGTGTGATATCGTTCTCACGTATTTTTTGTCGTTTTTGGTAATGTTTCTTATTTTTGACTGAGATTGAATTCTCGCTTAACTCTTGGTGAAACATAATTAAATATTAAATTAAATTAAAGTTACATTACATTACATTACATTCATTACATTAAGCCAAGAGTTTAATTTAATTTATAGTTTCTTATTTCATTTAATATGAGTGGTAAATTGTATCTTTTTCTTTCCATTCATTAATTGGCTCAAGTTGTTGAGTGTTGTATTTCTAAATAACTAAATACACCCAGACTTTACGGCCTTAATAAGTTCCACGTAACTTGGCCGCAAAGCGAAAAACGGTATAATTATTAATTTGTATTATTCTAATACAAATTCATACAAATTCAATGGAATCAGTTCCAAAGTTGTTAAATATGTAACATGGTATCATTCAAAATGCATTCTATCTTTTCATTTCATTTTAATCAAAAATACATACATAACAAGTACATACTTAGTACATAAAATAATAACAGAATCCAAAAACCAACAATAATCTATAAACAAAATCAAACAACTTCATCTTACATAAAATATTTGTATGCTCACATACATAATTTTTTTTTATGATAATCTGAAACCGATAAAGAAATAGTAATTTGCAAAGATCACTATCGTCGTCATTTTTCGATGGTAAGGATGAGGCTTAACGACTTTAACGGTAAAAAAGTTTCATTTGACCGTTTTAACGAAACATTTTAGGCCTAAAATCGAAAATGTGCCTTTATTGAAAAGGGCTGTTATAACGAAATATCGTATTAAGACTAGCCGTACATCATGTTATGGGGGTAAAATAAATGAATAAACAAAATATGATAAAGTATATCTTTTTGCCTTATTCTCTTTATATGGTTTTATATGGTAAGAAATGCAGTGCTTTTGAGAATAAATACATTCACTTTTAAATATAAATATATTCAATAAAAATTTTCTTTTGTTATAGTTTCTACTTTCGCCAAGATATACCCCCCTAAGTAATTTCATTTTCCGTTGCTCCAATACGAAATTATTGGTTCCTGTTTTAATGAGATACCTTGTATTGTTTATTTCGTTCAATCATTTTTCGATAACATGAAGAAATAGAGGCTTGTGGTTCAAATTATATACGTATAACTGAATTGGAGACTCACTGTTGGTTTCATTTGAAGCTATAGGTTGATGACCTGAAAGAACTTTGGTAGTAACAGGTAAAGGTTTTTTGTCTCTCTGAGTCTAAGGGTTCGTTTTAAGGTTGAAGACCTCTAGACTATTGTAGAATACAAGAGAATGTGAATAAAAACAACACATCTATGCTTTTCTAGCACGTTATGTCTGGCGCATGAAAACATTTTAAATAAAAACGAAAAATATTTCGAACATCTATACCTACCTACTGAATAATAATTATATCTAATGAATTTAATGCTCTTATGATTATATCTAGTAAAAACCAGTTATATATTTGTTATTTACAAGTTGAGAGTTATCAAAAATAATAATTTCGAAATTTTCTCAAGCAATTTCGTGATCAAGTGATTGATAATCAACTTTGATATTATCACTAAATTTTCGATTTGAGATAATGATCATATAAAAAAAACCATAGTCTAAAAATATTCAAAAGGCAGTAAATGTTTCAATTATAATATTATCATCAAAAGAGAAGAATCTATTTCATGTATTCATCAATTTTTAATATTGATGAATATTTGAGTTTTGAAGTTGAGTTGAATGTTCGCTGCAAAATCATATATCAGTCATTCCTCTCGATTATTCCATGAATGTCATTTTTATTTCAAATCGGAAATTCATTCACCTTTGCGATAATAATATAAAAGGCAATAAACTTATGCATAAGAAATTTGATCCCGAAAAACTAAGTTGAATGAGATTCAAGTTTATGTTTATATCTACTGCAAAGTCGATAATTCCTGGCTCTTTCTACCAGATAAAACCGAAGTGCAGAATTCATTCAGTAATAACACACTATCATAAATTCATTAAGCGAATGTACCTATATCTGCAAAATGTGATACTTTATCTACATTTTGAATTATGAAAAATAAACATTAGGTATTTATATGAAGAAGCTCAGGAAGATGAAATTCATACAATATGCATCATAATATGTATATCAAATATATATACGTATATCATTAAATATCACGACAAATTTCACATTATATTCATATGCCGAATATTAACTATTTTTTGTTCAAAAAGAGTACATTTTGCAAGTATTTCATAGGGGAAAAAAAGAAGAAAAAACGATAAAAACTTCATTTTCTTTTGAAAATATGTTTTTCTTCGGAGTGTTTTTTTTGCTAAATGAGGATGGTTGTCTAATAACGTAGCCATATCCGAACAACTTTCATTTTGCATATAAAATTCAACTGTTAAGACTGCTGATAAGGTTTTCACAGAAAGTTGCGACTTCTCACTGATCATTTCCTAGTGAAAATACCCTTTCAACAGCAGCATTAGTGACTGGACAACAAAAGGAAATTTCTATTAACACTTTTAAATTTTCATGTGGTATATGTTCTACTCTAAAATGCTGAAAGATTTCTACCCATCTTTTGTCAAGTTCTATTTTCTCATCCTTCCATTTCTTCAATTTTTCTTCATTTGAATATAAATTCACTCTTCGAATTTCTTCAAAGAGAAAATTGTCATTAATAACAATGTCTTTAACTTCCTTCATTACAAATTCGACTGCTGAAGAAACTTCTTTCCATTCAATTTTACTAATTAGGAGGGTCCATTTGAAACAATTTAATGCTCTAAAGTTCACTATCCATTCTTCGATATATTCATAGCAAATTTTATAATATTTTTTAACTTCATTTAAAAATTCATTTTTTATTCCAGGACTGGAATCTTCCAAAACGGTCAGTTTATTCTTTAGAATTAGTAGTGAAAATCCATCATTCAATCTTGCTTCACATTGCAGTCTGAAATCGTTCAATATAAAATAAACTGAATGTAAACTTAAATTCAAACACTTGAACTTATAAATTACACTTTATTGACTACATGACGCGTTTCGTCGTTACAAACGACTTCTTCAGATGCTTACAGAAAAATAACATTTTCAAAAAAACAGGTATAAATATTAGGGAATTTGGGATTCTATGACTTTGGTTTTACCTAAGATATTCCATTCTGACATATAATTCCTATTACCTGAAAAGATTTAACAAGGGTGAATTGTTTAATTCTATCTGTTCATTGAGCAAATTTCTAGAATTTTTAAGCCGATTTATTTCCACTATTTCCCAATAATAATTGACTACTTCTCTACATATTGTGTAAAATTTTGAAATTCGTATCAAAAGTATGGTTTTCTGTTAATAAATGGTTAGCATAATTCGAATTACTTTTAATTTGCGTGAATCTGTATTTATGTTCCTGTATTCTAGTACCGAAATTTCTACTAGTTTTACCTATATATATACCGTGACATGTTCCCCAATTCAATTGGTAAACACCTGATTTGTCTCCTCTTTTAATTTTGTTTTTATTGTTCTTAATGTGCCTCGATAAATTATTGTTTGTTTAAAATGAAATATTAAAATTATGTTTACTATAAAAGGTTTTGACTCTTTGACTGACGGTTCCAAAATATATTAAACTATTATATTTACGATATCTATTTTATATTCAATTAAAATAGATTTACATCAAGTAAACGTCAACACTATTGAATATATAAAACAAACTGCTGCTGCTGAAATTCTTCAATTTGTAAGTAATTTTATGAAACAACGACGCCTGACTGTGAATAAAATAAAGCATAGGTTCTGACATTTCGTTTTGAAAGAATTTCTCCAAAATTGTAGGACATTTGTCAAGGCTCAAAAAATATGAACGTAGTGGATGAAAGAACTGCGAAACGCGTTCTAATGCTGGAGTTAAAGCAAGCCATCTGACTTTGGAATAACCAAGCAGTTTTTTGTATTGAAAACCAGCCTCTTCCCAAAATTCTTTCAAACTTGCTACCCGTACTGTAAACCGATTGTAATAATTACTTCCACATCTATTGACATTGAACTTATTACTGTATAGATGGCATTTGATATAATGTGAACATTACAACCAATTCCCAAAATATTTCGTTTTAGAAGATCTTGTAATTTTGTGAACACACTATTGACACCTTTATGGGCGTGTCCTCCAAAATTAGTATTTGTGTTATCAGCTGAGAGCACCAAAATTTTTTTATTCACATTGTTGTCTGTTATAACTCGAAATAAGTTATTAGACAAAATGACTGATGTTTCCCCTTCGATTGATTCCAAATTTAAAATCTTAATTTGAATACCGTTCTTAATATGGAACTACCTTACTGAAATTGGATAAAGTTTTATTTCATTGTGATTCGATGCGTCTAATAGATGATACAGAATCCAGATTTTCTGATCTACGATAGACTCACATTTTGTTCGCGCGCAAGAAAATTTTTCGTCACAAAATTTTTTTAATAATTTAATAGTGCAGTCGAATAGTGCATGCTGCGAAAACTTTGATTATGGATTATTGTGTGAAAAGCGAAAATACCCTCCATAACTGCCAATTTTTTCATTAATTCCAAATATATTCCCTTTGAAAAATGTTCAGTCATTTTGGATGTTGACGCTGCTGTGTAATGAGTTGTATTATATACTTTAGTTTCAATGTGTGCCGTTATTACACTACGTCTCTGAAGTGCAATTGAAAACTCCCTATTGCAGATTGTGCATTCAACCAAAGAGTCATCATTTCGATTGTTAACTACAATGAACGGAAACTCTTTTTTCAAATCCTCATTTATTTTTTCATTTCAATACGAATTTGATTTGAAGGAAAGCTCAGAAGTTATTTTCGAGTATATATCTTGGGATATTACTGATCTAATGCTCAACAATGTCAATATAATCTATCACTATCAGTATTTGTTTAGAAATTTTGTACAATCTTACCGCTAACTATAAACCAAAATATTTCCATTCCAAAAAAATCAATAAACAGCACAAAATTTGTAGTTAGTTCAATTCGCCCTCAGAATTCCTATGAAAAAAAAAACTCCTATGAAATGATGATAATATGAAAATTTGCAAAACAAATGTTGCATGATTTCTAAATCGAACATAATTCTTCAAAGAAATTAAAAAAAAGCTCCTCTTCGTCTTCTCTCTTCCAGAGATGGACCTTCAGCTATTACTTCCTTCACAGAAGTCAGTATGTTTTGTGAATATCAGTAACATGTTTTCCTGACGGTCTGTAGTTCTTCATCATTTGCTAAGACGCCTTCTGTCTTGTGATATGTTGACTGTTTTTTATTTGACCTTTCCTATTTTCTTGCTCATTCAGTAACTACCTTCTTGTGCCCCTATATCCTGTTTGGTCTCCAAGAATACGATCTTTCTTCTTAATAATGTCAATTCAGCTCTTTGTATTCGTTGTTATTTCTTTTATTATGGGACAAGTATCACTTCACAGGTTACAAAAGGTCTTCCGCCTTATGCAAATTGATTTTCGACTTTAATAATCAATATATTGGTTGGCATGGAACGCTTTGGGCATCATACTTTACAGGACATATTTATACACATTCAATTTGTGTTTTATACTGTATTTTAAGCTTTTCATTACTGTTTTATATCCTGATTTGCGGATCTGACTTCAGAGTGAATAAACATCTATATATTTATTCATAAAACTACGATTGTGAGAAATTAATATAACAAGTAATAACAATAAATGAAAAGCAACACACTTAGCTTGAGTTTCACTAAATATATCAAAAACTCTACATATATTTCGGGTGGTTAACCCATTATCAAGAGTATACAATGTTACTGGCAAAATGTGTAATAACCATCTTTGGTTCAATAAAGAGTGCCTGAAACACAAAGTTACCGCAAAATACATGAATATCAAATGTATATGCGGAGTTTTTAATATATTTAGTGAAACTTAAGCGCGGTGTGTTAATTTTAATTTATTGTTTTTAACATAATGTTTCGCCAAGAGATAAGCGAAACCCCTGTGTCATTTGTTCGAAAGTCGACACGATCATATTCTGCTAGAAGACGCGATTTTGATGAATATTGTACCTATACACCATTGAAAATTCTTGAAGCAAGGTCACAATCCAACTAAGCGTCAACAACCACAGATTTTCGAAGTAAACAGCAATTTACGATTATGTCAGTATCGGAGGAAATTCAACGAACTATTGCGTCACAAAACCCGAATTAGAGAAAAAAGTGGTTAGTTTTTAAGGTTCAATTTCGCTTTCAGTTTCTACCGTCATCATTTAGAGTTGAGTTGTTATCAATTGTGTTTACATGTATTGGATTCCTAGAAAACCAACTTGAATTTCAAGATCAATCAATAAAAACGAGAAAACGAGAATCAATAGTTTTTGTTGGAGTGATCTAATATTCTATAAATGAAACCTCCAATGACTCTAGAAATATTTGACTATATCAGAAGAGCACGCTAAGGTTCGGTACATAATAAAGAGATCGTTTGCTGAATTGCAAAATATATCTGCAATTAGGCGAATGAATTTTCAATTCGTTTGACTTTAATCTTGTGTAGTATTAGAAGCATATCATTATTTCAATGAAAACTAATTTTTCATGCAATATCGTGGCAACGCGCCAAACTTGAGACCAATACATGAATATATCTCGATCATTTTTGGGTGGTATTGGTATTTATTCACCAACATATAATTGTGAAATCAATTCTCAACAATTTTCTGATTAAAAGAACTCTGTAAAATCAGTCCCCTGTATCTACCTATATAAAAATGAATCCAAAGTTTCTATGGTAACTACATCACGTGCGAACGCTTGGTCGATTTCGCTAAAACTTTTTTTATTGTGTTTGCTATTGCCAAAAGAAAAAATATATGATATACAAAACTGTATCATATACATAATATATATATATATATATATATATATATATATATATATATATATATATATATTTATAATAATTTTGAGGGTTTATCGACTCAATATTTGTAGTGGTCTTTGTTCTTTACCAAGCTTTAGCAATCTAATTTACAGCTTCATCCTGGTTATGAGAAAGTTACGAAAATGAAGTTTTTCATTTTGAAAGAAGCCTGTTAAAAAACATTATATATAATAATATTATATATATATATATATATATATATATATATATATATATATATTATATATATATATATATATATATATATATATATTATATATATTTATAACTATATAGAAAATACTGAGACTCTGAATCCAAACTATTTGAAAGAACTTTTGAGAATTTGTAAGTCTCAGTATTTACTAGTATTGAATGACCTGTGAATCTTGAAAGTATATATATATATATATATATATATATATATATATATATATATATATATATATATATATATATATATATATATATATATATATATATATATATATATATATATATATATATATATATATATATATATATATATATATATATATATATTATATTTCACCAAATTGGGTTATCTTTTCATTCTTGTATTTTTTTCGTTATCGTCTGGACGATGTTCGCAGAGAAAGAAATTCTTGATAATTGAACAGAATATTTTTAAAAATCTCAGAATTTGTGAGGCGAGTTAATTAATGGGATAGAACACTATTAGAAATCTTCTTTATATTAACAAAATATTGGGAGATCAACGTGAGTTTTTGAGACAGTTCAAAAATATAGACATTATGGAAAGATTGATATCATTTCATAATCAATTATCATTTTTTTAGCAACAGCATAACGGTATTCTCTGCATGTTGATGTGTATTGAGAGATTTGAAACGTTGTGTTATTTATTGGTAATGTCGCCAATTGTGCGTCAAAATATTTCAAGCGTCAAGTAGGTATGTAACTATGACTACGAAAAATCTATTTAAATTGAGTTTTCTACAAAGAATCTGAATCTGAAAATCTTAATAGGTTTTCAACGAAACTACGGACTTTGATATTTATCATATAATTAATAAGGACATATAAGGAGAAGTAGCTACTACAAAATTACGAGCTTTCAGTTCAAATATACAATTGACAGGTTAACCACTTTCGATTCATCAATGTGTTGATATATGAGAATACTTGTAATCCGCCTTATTGGAAATTACTGGAAGTATTATATTTCTTTGTTCCAAGGTTTTTTCCGTTGGTACCGTAAGAGATAAATAGTAGAAACATAGTGCAGCAGAAATAGTAGAATACCTCGTTCAGGATTTTCGAAAATATTCAAAAACATTTTAGGGGCGTACAAAGTTCGCCAGATCAGCTACTTATATTATATTTTCGTTTCAGTTCATTTCAAGGTAATTCCTCTATTTCATAACCGTATTCACTACAATTTTCTATTTTGAAATAATAATAATAATAATTTCTTTATTCTCAACAGGTATAATACCCAATTACACATAATAATAACATAATGTTTGATACTAACTAAATAATTAAAATGAAAAAGATATAACAAAGATCTGAATTTAATCTGAAAAAATAGTAACTAATAACTATATTAAAGCATTCAATGAAATTTTGCAAAGAACTCAATCTAAATCAATTCATTTTAGTCAATTTCCTTTGTTCACTTCACTCCTATTAATAACTTCTATGGATTCAAAGTGAAAGCAGTAATTTGTACAAAAATTTGAGTGATAAAGTTTATCTCCTGCTCTGCAATGAGATTAAACTGAAACGACTCAATAATTCGTTATGATTGTCTCCTCTCTGTGAATAAACTTTATCCTCCCTCCAAACTAAAAATTTTAAGAACCTTCTCTGAATAGCCTCAAGATGGCGTTGATGGCAAGTGTAAATATGATGCCTTCCCAACAAACATTGTATCATGTTATTGGATTCCTAACATATTGATATCAAAACTTGATTTTTTCAATATCAATAGCGTATTATTGAATACGCTTTTGATATTTATTTGACTAAAATATTATTAACTCAAATAATTCAATATTATTTGAAATCAAAGTCATAAAAAAGAAACTCCATATTTTTCCAATTATCAAACATGAGTGTCGTTGCATAAAAATTTATATAAATTACATTAATGAATTACCGTTCATAACATTATGTATTTTTATTATAAATTCTGATTACGTTTGCGACTTACTCAATGAATTATGTTTTCATCTCTACCTTATTCACGAAAAAATCAACAATCGTGAACCTCTCGTACATCGTGGTACACTGACCTAAAAGGAACAAACTCGATGAGATCAGACTTCAGTCGTTGCTTTCCCACACTTAGCAAAAGGTGTCCCCTTTCAATGCTTTGTTGTAAATTCAGAGATCAACAACCCATCTTAAGTTCAATCAAATAGTATGAATATGATTCCAGGAATCGATTTTAAAGATCTTCTTCGATATGCTTTGTTTTGCTTTTTTGTAAGCAATTTCACGCTGATCTTCAAGCTTAGTTATCCATGTGATTATTGTACAAAAATTGTTTGATAACTGAAAAGACTCATTACATCACATTTTTTCATTATGAAATTTCTATATGTTCCTTTGTAGTTTTATGAAATTTGACTGTTAATAAAGAAAAGTATGTTATTATTATTATTTGTTTGATTCCCATCGTATTAGTCTTGAAAAACTAGGCCGAAAATTGTATTTGTGAATATTGCGATCAAAACCTGCGACATATTATATAATATGCAAAGAAGAGTATGTTTTGTTTGTCATTTACATTTTTTGATTAAAATAATTTTCTTTATTAAAGCTTTTTGTAATATATATTTTTTAAATAAATATTTTTTTACTGACACAACATTTTTAATTTATTTGTATTCCAACTTTCCTCAAAACATGAAGGCAAGAGTACACTTTTGCCGGGAAATGTACATATACATTATATTCAATGAGAGGTAATAATAAAAACTTGTCTAAAAATCACTGACTGAACAATTCTTTATTCGACTAGTTTCGCCTTTTACAGCATTATCAAGAATGATAATGCTGTAATCAAATCATTGCTGTAATGAATGATTGATTACAGCTGTCAATGCTGTAATCAATCATTCTTGATAATGCTGTAAAAGGCGAAACTAGTCGAATAAAGAATTGTTCAGTCAGTGATTTTTAGACAAGTTTTTATTATTACCTCTCATTTAATTATGAACTATCACAGAGTAGATTCATCGTCCATTGAATTTACATTATATTCAGTTCACGTATACCTAACTTTTTGGGGAAATGTACACATTTTACGGTAAAAGTCTACATTTACCGTGAAAAAAAAAAATATATATATATATATATATATATATATATATATATATATATATATATATATATATATATATATATATATATATATATATATATATATATATATATATATATATATATATATATATATATATATATATATATTATATATATATATATAATATATGAAATTTAATTTCAGATTCAAAAATTGACTATATGAGAAACTGTAAGTTTCACACTTGATTGAAACACAAGACAGGCTCTTTCGTTCTACAAAGAACTCATCAATACTGCCACGTCCATTGCCAATTATTGAGAACACGACTCAAATCTCCAAAATCGATGGAAATATTTCAATAGTTCTATTGTACATACAAAAACCGCCTTACTCTGATATTTTACGAATGAATATCTGATTTCTCCGATATTTATTTCTTCATCCTTTCTTTATCTTTGATAATGTTGGCGTTTACTCGATGTAAATCCATTATAATTGAATATAAACTTAAATTCAAACACTTGAACTTATGATTTACACTTTATTGACTACCTACATAGCATGACGCGTTTCGTCGTTACAAACGACTTCTTCAGATGCTTACAGATAACGTATATCATTATTCTGTAAGCATCTGAAGAAGTCGTTTGTAATGATGAAACGCGTCATGCTATGTAGTCAATAAAGTGTAAGTCATAAGTTCAAGTGTTTGAATTTAAGTTTACATTCAATCTTTCTTTATCTTACATGATCTTATATCAGTTTAGTGTTTATTTTACAGGTACGTAAGAGTAATTTTTTTTTAAAATAAAACGTAATAGTTTCTGAAGCACCCTGTATTATCATACATTTCACCTGCAAGTCCAACTAGAGCGGTGTACATCGAATTATTGCAGAATATGTTGCTTGTTTCATCACATGACGGAAATGTGAATATTGCTGGTATGTTTTTTCAACAATCGCAGCGTTGCTCATTTCAGACTCAGTGTTAGAGATTTTTTAATAAGAAAATCGGTAATTAATATATTGGCCTTCTAGAGCACCTGATTTTAATTCGGCAGATTTTTATACCTAGAGTCATTCGAAATCACTGTTGTACTCTTCTCAAATAAATACACGGGATCGCACATTGCAAGATCACAAAGAAGCTTGCTTGGAAATGAAGAACAAGCAAGAAACGAGCAAGGAAATGTAGAGACCGAAATGAAGGATATCTTGGCAGTTTTTGCAGTTTTCACCTTCTTAATTTTGTATGTTAGTTTTAAAAAATCGTGGTACTTTGAACTAGTGTTGTCCTGGTTCGGGTCTAAGGTTGGAATTACTTCCTAAGGAAGAAATTCAAACCGACGCCGGCCCTTAGACCCGCACCAGGACAACACTAGTTCAACGACTGGCCGCGAAAGCCTCAACCAATTTGCCGTGGTACTTTGTACCTTTTCAATTTAGTATGTACATTTGACTGAACTGATTTAAGCTGCAAGAATTAAACCATTTTGAATGAATATAAATCGACCTTATTTGTCAATTATTTTACTGAAACAATGAGAAGAATAGACACGTAACACGAATTTTTGAATATGTGTATTGTAGGCGTTTCAAAAAATATTCAAATATTACAATCACGAATCTGGAAAATACACACTGTATAATGATTATTCACTTATTTTGAAATGATTATGCATTGAATTTTTCACCTTTGAATGAAAGGTGATAGACTCTCGTCATCATTTTTTAGGCTGTCGAGTTTGAAATTGATGGAGATAAATTTTCTGTAAGAAAAATCGAAGAGCACATATAGATTCAGTTTTTTGTGCTCTTTCAAAATATATAAACCGATTCCGAAAATTTCAATATAACAGGTGTTGTTTCAATGTTTCCATTGCTTTCTATATTTTTGTTAATCCGGGCCTGGATTTTTGAAGATTACCAAGTGGCTCTAGTGGATTCTGTAAAAGACACATGAGTACCAAATATCAAATAATGCACGGCTGGTATAGCAGTAATGACACCACGAAAAAATTAGCAAAACTAATAAACCAACTGTATCTTAGTTACTGATTTCGGAGATCCATTAAATTTCTAAAACTGTCTCAGTGAACAATATCTAGCCTGTATATATAGATTTATATACCTATATATATCTGGGGAATTTTTGAAATTGAGTTTCCTGAAAATTTCGAAAAATTTTATACAGAACGCGATTCAGTGTCATTTATTTCAAATTGATGTGAAAATATGAAATATATAACATACTCCCATAGAATTAGAATATTCAGCAATTCAATTTTCTTGAATTCTGCATCAAATTAAACTAACTTTGGCGCCTTTAATCCATATAATTTTCTGCGTAGTTTTATTACGCAATAAAACATTCCAAGATGTTAGTTATGTAAATCTCTTCCTACTACACAATTACGTTGTTGATTCAGTCATAGCTATGACCTTGCTGGTAAGGTTATGTTCCTGGGTTCCGAGTAAACATTCTGTTTATGCAAAAATAACACGTTTACTATTCTAGAGTAAATGAACTATGATTATATGATATAATGCCAATACAGTCATGGTGTTTATGTACAGAGCGAAAAATGTTCTCCCATGTAAATGAAAAGGATAAAATAAGATCGAAGGTTGAAGGTTGATTGTAAATTTGTTTTTTTCAATATTGGGCAAGTGAAATAGTAGAAAATAAAATGACTGAGATTGAATTCTTGCTTAACTCTTTGTGAAAAATAATTAAATATTAAATTAAATTAAACTCTCGACTCAATATTTCAGGATTATATTTAACAACATGAATTAGTCGACATGTGTTGTCTTGAAAATGAGTTCACGCTCGAAACATGTCGACTAATTCATGTTGTTAAAAATAATCGTGAAACATTAAGCAAAGAGTTTAATTTAATTTAATAGAAAATGAAATGCTGAGGAAGTACAATTTTGATAATTCGTACAACTCGTTTCACAATTATGTAATGGAAATCAATATAAATGAATAAACACGTATATATATATATATATATATATATATATATATATATATATATATATATATATATATATATATATATATATATATATATATATATATATATATATATATATATATATATATATATATATATATATATATATATATATATATATATATATATATATATATATATATATATATATATATATATATATATATATATATATATATATATATATATATATATATATATATATATATTATTACTTCGATTGTTCCCCATGAGGAGAGCGACTGAACTTGAATTCGAAATCATTAGGAATTTTGCTTCATCTTTTTTGCCTCCCAAAAACGCTTCATCCTCTCTGAATGCTCTTTCTTCCGTTCATCTGTCCACTTTACTCCAGGTTGACGATTTACTTTTTGCTCAAACTTTATATGTGCGATTTTATAGCGGCATTCAGTGCGATCTTCGAGATTTTTTATATTGATCTGTTGTAGATCCTCTTGGACCTCTTTTAGCCACTCTGTTCCGCATTTACTATTCATAATTATATTGAGTAGTTTCTTCGGTATTCTGGACTGTTTCATTCTGTAGACATGTGCATAGAACTTTGCTCGTCGTTTTCTAATTTCTTTCGTTAACGTATTTTTCTTTTGATACAGTTCATTTTGAGGTCTTTTCATCCAAATACCGTTTCTATTGATTGGCCCGTAAATCTTTCTGAGAATTTTTCGTTCTTGTTTTTTTATTTCTCTAATTCTTGAATGGCCGCCAATAACCATTGTTTCAGCTGCGTAGATTGCTTCTGGAAGAATCGTTGTGTTATAATGCCTCAATTTGGCGCCTCTCGAAATGCACTTTTTGTTATAGTGAGCCCATGTTAGTTTGTAGGCCCTTTGGAGCTTGGTTATTCTCTGTTCATTAGCGATTCGGTTTAAACTTGAGGACTGTATAACTTCCCCGAGGTATTTAAAATGGCCTACTTGCAGAATTTCACCATGTTTTGTCATAAGAGAAGATTTATCTTTTGGTTTTCTTTCCATGTATTTGGTTTTATCATAAGAAATTTGTAACCCGGTTTTCTGCGCAATTTCATGTAGTTTTTCCACGGCGCGAATGGCTTCAGTTCTGTTGTCTGTGATGATAGCAATATCGTCTGCAAAGGCGAGACATTTGACATTTATTCTATTTTCTTTTTTGATACCCACTTGTAAGCCCTTCACGTGAAGTTCCCATTCCCTTATGATCTTTTCTAAAACAATATTGAAGAGAATTGGCGAAAGTCCGTCCCCCTGCCGCACACCGGTTTTGATTTCAAAGGGATCTGATATTTCGCCCATAAATTTTACCTTGGAAGTTGTACCTGTAAGTGTCTGTTTTATAATTGTTCGGGTCTTTCGATCGATTCCAAATTCTTTCATGATATCGAAAAGGGTTTCGCGGTCTACCGAATCATATGCTTTTTTGAAGTCAATGAATGTGATCACTGTATTTCTACATTTTCTCATCTGTAATATCGTCTTCAAAGTCCAGATCTGTTCAGCACATGATCGGCCTTTTCTGAATCCAGCTTGGTATTCCCCAATTAGTGGATCCGCTTGGTGTTCTACTCTGTTTAGGAGTGCTTTAGAAAGTATTTTGTATGCAACCGGGAGTAAGGAAATTCCCCTGTAATTATTGATATCCATTTTGTCCCCCTTTTTGTGCAATGGATGTATCAACGCGCATTTCCAATCCTCTGGTAACTGTTCCGTTCTCCAGATTTCTGATATTAAATGATGAAGTTTTTGGGTCAAAGTAGTATCGTTCAGTTTCCAGAGTTCCGCAATAATCCCATCTTCTCCTGCTGCTTTGTTGTTTTTGAGTTGCTTAATAATTGCCGTAATCTCTTCCATATCAGGGGCTTGCGAGTCTGGATGCGTAAACCCCGAAAAGTCGAACATAAGTTTTTCTTGGGGTGGACTGCAGTTGAGAAGGGTGCTGAATTATTCGGCTAACATTTTGCAGTTATTTTTTGTGTTAGTTTCCAACGCGCCATCGGATTTTCTGAAGCAAAGAGTGGGCGCTTGGTATCCTCGCAAGTTTTCTCTGAAAGTTTTGTAAAAATCTCTAGTATTATTATTGGTGAAATCCTTCTGTATTTCGTGACACCTATTATTATTGTATCTCTGTATTGTATTGTATTATATGTATCTACCTATTATTGTATCTATATATATATATATATATATATATATATATATATATATATATATATATATATATATATATATATATATATATATATATATATATATATATATATATATATATATATATATATATATATATATATATATATATATTTTGAAAGTTTTTAGCAATAACATGCTTTTTTTGATATGAAAAAGTTTATTTTTGTTGACGTTTCGTTGTTATATTACAACTTTGTCAAAACTTAGATTATTATTTTGTACAATATAACAACGAAACGTCAACAAAAATAAACTTTTTCATATCAAAAAAGCCTGTTATTGCTAAAAACTTTCAAAATAAAATATCTTAAACAGGAAATAAATCAATTTCAAGATATATATATATATATATATATATATATATATATATATATATATATATATATATATATATATATATATATATATATATATATATATATATATATATATATATATATATATATAAAGTATACTATAACTATACTCTCTCGAAAATTGTTTGACAAATTATTCAAAAGAACATTATAGCAGAGCAGAACAATGCGATGTCTCCATTATCCTTCTAGGGATAAAAGTTTACGAATATTGAAATCGATGCATACATTTATTGAAAGCGTAAGACAGTTTCTGTTTCGTACTACAAGTAACTCATCAACCACGTCTAAAAAATGAGAGGCAACGACTTCAATCCTCACATACCCCCCTATCGAAGGTAAGACAGTAATATACAGTAAGTCGTATGCATATATAATGCATAGTTTAATGTACATCTCAAATCTTAGGAATCAATGAAAAGCACATGAATACATCTAACATTGAAAGTTTCACACGTCCTTATCAATTAAGATACTACATTTTATAACTTTAGTTTTTGAACTATATAATCTAATTTGATGAAATAAAGCCATCTAGGTTGCGATTGTAGAAACGTTCGTTGTCATTTCTCAAAACATGAAATAAATTTATTACAAGATAAAGAATTCTATACTTCTCGTGCTATATTATCGCACTTGTAGATATTCGATATCAAAGTTTACTACAACTTTCATTCGATAATTTTTTGACAAATTATTCAAAAGAACATATAGCAGAGCTGGCTGTGTAAAACATGAACAATGCGATGTCTCCGTTATCATTTTAGGTATAAATGGAGAATTTCATGTTTCACATAGACAGCTCTGCTGAAATGTTCTCTTGAATAATTTGTCAAAAAATTATCTAAAGAAAGTTATAGTATACTTTTATATCGAATATATATATATATATATATATATATATATATATATATATATATATATATATATATATATAATGAGGGTTAAATGAAACACAATTCTCACAACTCCAGTGGAGTTGTGAGAATTGTGTTTCATTTAACCCTCATTATAAAAATGAACTCACACAGGGATAATACCATTTCATATATATATATATATATATATATATATATATATATATATATATATATATATATATATATATATATATATATATATATATATATATATATATATATATATATATATATATATATATATATATATATATATATATATATATATATATATATATATATATATATATATATATATATATATATATATAAATGTATGTATTTCCAGACCTGGAAATAAACACCACTAAAACAAAGATGATGCTGAACTCTTTCTGCACCAGAGAACAAATGGAGGTAGACGGATCAGCATTAGAAATAGCAGCGCCTTACATATATCTGGGATATATTGTCATGGGACACGGGGATATTACACTGGAGATCATGCAAAAAACTAGAACAGCTTGGGGTACAGTTGGCCGACTGATATGACACTATCCTTAAAGGTCAAAGGATTTGACCAATGCGTATTACCAGCGATGACCTACTCCAGCGAAACAAGGACCCTGAAGTCTGTTCACATCCAGAAGTTTCGAACAATCCAGAGGAGTATAGAAAGATACATGATGGGCCTAACCAGACGAGATAGAATACGCTGCAGCCGGATAAGAGGTCAAACAAAGGTGAAGGATGTCGTGGAGTGTGTAAAAAGGTCAAAGTGGAAATGGGCAGTCTAGCCCGAACAAGAGATGAGCGTTGGTCAGCCACAGCCTAACTCTACTTACAAGCCATGAACATAGACTTGGCAACGCCGCATCAACTCATTCCGGTAGACCGATCTATCTTCGAACATCGGTACTGCATGTTATAATTGCCTTTTCAGAAAACTTTTCGGCAAAATGGTACTTTGTATAAAAAAATAGTTCTAACAGAAATTGTAGATCATACAATTATCTATAGAAATTAATAATACACTTTTTTTCTAAGAAAAAAACTTTTTTATAGTACGTACACTAACAAGTTCACTTTCTCAATTAGAATTCACAATATGCTATAAATTTCATTATTTTTCATTCTCAGATGAGAGTAAGTTTAATGCATCAATAATGCGTCAATTCCTTGAACCTTTATTGAGATGTGACAGTAATTTGGATGGTTGAATGATTCTGATATCATATTTGTAACGAGCAAGCAAAATTTCCAATTGAGACCATGTAGTTTATTTCAGTTGTAAAATCCATTTTAAATCATTAGGAGAGTTTATTTTTATTGATAATACCATAAAAACATTTACATGCATATCTGAATCTACTAAAATCTGATTAATTCTTTGTATACTCTTTATTTGTGAACATTCAGTTACTTATGATGGAAAATCTAGAGTAAAAGAAATGATGTTATTTTAAAAAAAATTTATATTCCACAATTTATATATTAAAATCTTCTTATATAATTGGATGTTAAATCAACAAAATTACAAATTGAATCTGAGTTTTCAAAGGCTTTATTCAATTTCTCACAACGTTCCTTCAATACTTTGGTTCTTTCAGCTTGATCTTTTCTTTGAGCGTGGACTGTTTTTGATAAGAAGGGGTAAATAGAAAAAAATACTTGGCACTGCATTAAAATTGGTTTTAACTTGAGCAGATATTGCCTTCGTTGATCCATCTGACAAACGATGAATACCTTCTCTTATAAGTGCCACCCTCTGGGAAATGTTAGACACAAACTACAGAATATTTTGTGGTAGTGCATGATGCCCTCGGAATATTTTTTAGCTATTAATTCATTAGATTTTCATACTATGGAAAACGAAATACAGAAACTGGTGACTCGACAGACTCTAGGTAAGTTTCGTATCCAGGCACACAGCAATGACTTGGCATGTTAATTTTTGTGCTAATATCAAGAACTATAAGAGATTATTTCTAAATAACTACTAAATCTAACAAAGGGTAAGTAACTCTACTAATCACAAAAAGGAACAATAGCAAATAATGCTTTTGTTAATGTCTGAACTACTCAGTCAAAACATCAGTAATAGGTAGTTATTCACATACAATTTTCAAAGGTATTCCTTAGTCTGTTTCTGAAAAAAACACAGTAGCACTTTCCACACACTATACATCACATAATAGCACAACAACTGAAACTGGAATTTTTGTTTTTACACAGTTATGAGATGGAAAATGTTAGGTATTATTTCTACCTCTCCGGGTATAACAAAAAAAAAAGCACAACTTAAAACACAAGAGATGCTCCTGTTCATATACGAAATATGCGGGAAATTTCTTTCGGTTGTTCTTCACAACTTCAAACAATAGTACTTTTCACAAGTTATCTTTGGATTTGAACGTTTTTTCTCTCGTTAATTAGCGATTTATTCAGCAGAAATGAGCAGAAACCATTACAACGCCATTTCAGCATCTCTATTTATGGTTTATGGGTCTTGCTTCGATGTTGCCAGATTTCCTAGTTCATGGCTTGTAAGTAGAGTTAGGCTGTAGGTCAGCTGTGGTTGGTAATTGGGAGCCCAGAGACGGGGTAAGACCATGAGAGGGCCTTCACGATCGATGGGATTAGGAGCTTGTGGATTGGCTGGGCGTTGCCTGGAAGAGAGAGACTACTGATAGGAAATCTTGGCAAAGACAGGGGGAAGCCTTCGGTTTGCAGTGGACGGACAGAGATTGATGATGATGATTCCCATACTATCAACTATTCCTAAAACTATTCCTTGTTTGATTTACTTTTATCTGAAATGAAACACTCCATATACCTTATTGCATTTTAGTGAAGGTTTGCTTTTGACAAAATATGCAAATATCAATTATTTTTAAATAAATTTTAAGAATTTCATCTATGGAAATTTTCACTCATTACCTAAGCTTTACTAAAACAAGGATCCACAGTCGTTTGCCATAAATTGGTTCAGTCTCGTAGTTTAGCAAATCTCACTTCGAGAAATAATGTACTACATCAGTAATGATTAGGTAGTTTATTGAGGTGGTTTATCAGTTTTTTTTTGGTTGTCACGCATGACGCTATAAAAGAGTAGGATATTGTATTTGGCTTTCATTGTGAGTATTCATCAGGAGTTTCAAAATGGATTCTTTGAAGAGTTGGGAAAAATTAAGCAGCTATACTAGAAGATGTCTGCACATTTTTTCGGATACTAGATTCTCGAATGAAAATATCAAAAAAATACTACTATTAATATTTATCCAAAAAATATATCACATTACTTGAGAATACAGTAGGTTAACTAAAATAAAACCAAGAATCTCGGTTACATGACAATAAACTGAATGAATAATTAATTGAAGAAGAGCCTCGAAGCATATCAATAATTATCACATGCTATCGTGATGCAAAACACCCTCCTTGTATGAGGATCCATATAATATGTATTGTCCTTTCCCTCATTTTAAAACCAGTAAACGATTCTACATGCCAGAAGGGAACAACGGCTTCTAGGTTATATCCGAAGTAGGCTCAACCAACAAGTATTGCATGGTCTCCTTTTCACATTGAAAGTATTTTTTACGAAATGTCTAGAAAGACTGATTACAATTTTAAGAATTTTTTTGCAAATCTTCGTGGTACTATTACAACACCAAGAATGACCTTATAATTTGCTGAACCAAAAAAGTATGCGATTTTTGAAAAATTATCATCTGGACACTCAGTGTACAGATCAGTTGACCCCTTAACTCCATAATATAAGCATAGTTATTTAAATTTACAAAATGAAATGTGGTACTCTGGAGGCTTGCAAGGACCACGAAGAATAACTGAGGTCCATTATTCCGGACTGCTGAAAAAGTTCCTCAGCCAGTTTCAAGGGTTTACTACATATAATCTTTAACATTTATTTTGTGAGATTTCACAAAAAAAAACACTTTTTTAACACTTTTGAGAAATGATTGCCCACACAACCCCATTCTCCAACAAGGCCTAAATCAAAATAGGTTGTATCAGTATTAAATATAATCGTCCTTCGTGAAAGGTACTCCACAGAATAGGCCTCGAGGTTCATTAATTTTGGAATCAATATTCGAAGTGTCTATGCCACATTACAATTTTGTACCTTCGATCCCAAATTTTCATCGGAAACAACTCTGTCGAATATTTCATATATACATACGTCTGAATAAATCTCAAAACCGTCTTCTATCTCATTGGAATTATATATACTTGTAAACGGTATATTTACCGAATAATAAGAACATGATAGAAATTTTATTTTTCTCTATTCAGAGTGAGAGTTATTGCAGATTCAGGAAATCAGGAATCGTTCAAAGATTTTCCTGAACTAGTTCACTTATTCGAAACCAAGTATCATACACGCAAAAAACTGTTGTCATCAGCATGAAGCACCAAATAGCTAATAATAGGAAGATAGGAATACCTAAGAATAGCAAAATTTCAACAGTATGAATCATAAATATTACTGAACCTAGAATAGTATCCTGGGGAATTGCAATATACCGTTATGAAATTTCTGAAGGAGTCTTTTATTTCATCACACTATATCCTATTCACTAGATGAATTCCGAACTGTAATTATCTGTGATAGCACATGATGGTCTACACCTAAGTATGAAAAGTCTTCGACAAATTTATGAAAAAATCTAAGCACAGTTTCGACCTGTCTGATGATGATAATCTGATATCTTAGTTGTTGGGTCCTAAGTTGATCTACCTGTCCGAAAACCAAATTGATCATCATGCTAAAGTTTGCAGCTGTCTTGAAATTTTTATGTTCTGCAATGAAAAATTCGTTTGAGAATCATACTTTTTACCAATATTCGATGCGAGTGAAATTGGTCGGAAATTATTCTTGTATTCGTGATTATCAGTCTTGAATAGAGGTATAATGACTGACGTCTTCAAAAACGACGGAAAAACATTTGTTGTCATTGACATATTCACTATAAAGACAAGAGGATGTCTGATATTTGAGGATACATTCTTCAGAGTTGTAGTTCCGTCAGTTCCACCTGCTTTATTTGTTTCTAGTGATCGGATAACTGCAGTCACCTAAGTCGATTTGGTGCAGTCAAATATACAACTGAGTGGATTCCTTATGCGCAATAGATCAATTCTATTAGCGTTTCCCCTGATCTTTCAGCTGAAGTAGCCGCCACGTTTGTGAAAAACTTATTGAATAGAAGATATAGTCCAAAAGCTGGCACCAATTTTTGGGTAGGTATTTGGGGCAAGCTGAAAACTTGTCACATACCTCTCATGATATACCGTAATACGGAATTGCAGACCTGGCTAGTGAGCAGCGGGGTAAATCAACCCCAAAAATTTTTAAAAATATTATTTTTTTTCCCAAGAATACATTTGAGGCGAAACGCAATTTCTATATGTTGCAGTGTATACGAAAATCAATTGAATACGAAAAAAATAAGCCAGACGATTTAATCGCGTTTTTAACATTGCCAGGCGAGTGCAAAAATATTTCGCAAATAATTGTAAAAAATGTATTTGAGGCAGCTTGAAATTTCAATGAAGTATTATTCATAACTAGAAGATAAGGTTCCCAAAAAGACAGATCATTTTGGTGGAACTTTCCAGCTACAAACTCCTAAAAATTTAGGGGTTGATTTAGCCCCGCTACTCACTAGCCAGGTCTGCAATTCCGTATTGGGGTATGTCAGGAGAGGTATGTGACAAGTCTTCAGCTTGCCTCAAATACCTACCCAAAAATTGATGCCAGCTCTCCTACTAATAGTATTGTGATTTTCATTAGCTGTATTTTGTTGAAAAATAATAATCCTTTCGCCTTCAATTTTTATTCATCAAATGAAATAATGAAACAATTGTTGTATGTTGAAAAAATATTGCGATCTATTACATGAAATTTGTTGGTAAGGTTCATGAAATTTCAAAAGAACAGTAAATGCAAATTTCCGAATTTGTTGCAGACTTCATTTGAAATCTCATCTACCAAAATTCACTACATAACAAATTATATTCGCAAAATAAAAAATATATAATTCATTCTTCGTTTGGCAGTTCTACGAATCTACAGGAAAACAAGATTTAATTATTGCGCAAAATGCGTATTAGAATGCGCAAATATTCATTTAAAATTTTCCATCCAAATAGGTATTAGGAGTTGCTGGATTATATTGCCTGTACTGAATTGCATCGTCATTTGCGAATCTACGAGTAGAAAGTATGACTGCATAGTTGCGGAGGTGGGCATAGGCATTTCTGCGATAGCCTTGACCCTAGTTTATATTATAATCGACAGACTCAATTATTGTTAAGTATCGGAATCCCGGAAAACAAGGTCAGGGTTACAAGTCGAGGCGATTTGCAGTTCTCGTTTCTACACAATGATTCAGACCTTAATTGATCCTCGGGGAGTTTCTATCAATAAATTCGGTCGTGAGATTCCACGTCCGAGTCGAACATTGTAATTACCGTATCTTGTCAACAAGCTGTTTGTTATTAAAGTCGGTGTATGATGACGAACTTAGAGGTAGTTAACATCGAATGAATGGAAGGAATGGAAAAAATCGTTTTAATATCACTAAGTCGTATTTATACCGGTTTCTTCAACTACAGCAGTTCAAACATAATTACTTTGCAACTCAGCAAAATGGCAAAATCAGTTGAAAATGAAAATTTTCTTATGCTCTGAATCACGATTTTCTTACCAAGTTATAGGAGTATTTCAACAAAAACAAGTTTCACTGAATATATTAAAAACTTTACATTTGTTTCGGGTGGTTAACCCATTATCAAGAATATACAATATTACTCTTGATAATGGGTTATAACCACCCGAAACATAAGTAGAGTTTTGAATATATTCAGTGAAACTTAAGTCAAGTGTGTTAATTTTAATTTTATAGTTTTCAACATAATATTTCACCAAGAGATAAGCGAAACCTCCGTGTCATTTATTAAAAACTTTTTGTTGGAAGTGGAGTTCAAAATAATCGTGTCGTAACGAAAAAACGTTATATCTCATCAATTTGTTCATCGGCGAGGCTCTTTGTCCTTTTCAATTATTGTTTATTTATTGAGGGGCCATTCAAGTATTACGTAAGCAAATTTATTACAATTATTTGCCCCCCCATCCCCCTTGTCACCAAAGTAAGCAAACCTCTTACCCCCACCACCAGGCTTACGTAAACATTTTTTAATTTACATATTGATTTTTTTTAGTGATTCATGAGCAGAAGTTATAATTCTAAAAATAATAAAATAGTTTTAGGATAGAGATTAGATTTTACTATTCAACATAGAGTAAGGTACAAAAATATTATAATTTTAAATAATATTACGAACATAAAAACTTACGCGAAATTTTTATACACATATTTATTCGAATCAACAGTCCTCAGACTATGATACCCAAATCCATGATTCTAAGTTTTCGATGACATTGGTAATCAAAACATATGAATGATTTGAGGGAATACCAGAAAGTGCGTGAAGTTTTCAAGCAAAGACAACGTGAAGGTTGCCTTATGTGAAAAAAAGTAAATAACTAATAAGCAAAACAAAGACACCCCTCCACGGTCCCACTATAGAGCTCACGTAATACTTGAACAGACCCTAAGCAACATAGAACATGGCATGTACTTCACACGTTAGGTTTATTATTTGCATAATGAAGACAGTAAAACTTTGGCAGTTCCTGTTATATACGAAGTAAGTAGGTACCTGTGAGAATGAAAATTCTAGTGGGAAAGCAGTGTTTACAGTCGGCTCTTTATCTGAATTATTTTGCAGCAAAAATTATTGTTCGGTGTAGATATAAAAATAGTTGACTATGAGTGTACCCACTTTTATATTTAAATTCAATTGAATGAATATTTTCCCTAAAATATTTCATAAAACAAGATCATCAGTATTCGTTAGGGAGAATTATTAGGAATTATTCTTGTTTTTGGAGAAAAAGAGAGGTGTAACAGAACAGTAACAATTAGTGAAAAGGCTAATGAACTTCATGGTGAAGTAAATATTGCTGAAGTTATTGAAATATTTGAAAATTTACCGAAGAGTTAGGATAGAACTGCTTCTAAATACAAAGCTTATTCTTAAATTCAGTTTTTTATATTTGAATAATTTATCAATGCTGTAGAATTCGGTCAATATGGCAACCATTGAGATTTCTCTGTCTCCTTCCTTTTCATTCGAATTCAATGTACTTCTGTTAGTTCATCCAACTTCAAAGAAGGTTATCTGTCTGGTCTCTTTGGATTTCATATGTAGAACAGTTTCGACTTTGCTCTTCCATAATTTTCTGAAAATGGCTATATATCGTGTTTTCATTAATTTTAGAGTAGATATATGAGTCAATATGGTGTTCCATATAGTGGGCAGCTAGTTATCAGTAGTCAGTTGAAGAATTGATTCTCACTGCTAACATTTATTCAAATATTACAGAAGATTTCCAAGTTAATGTAGATATATATTTGTTTTTTCAACAAAACTTTGATTCCAAAACAGGAATAGAATACTTAACATTCAATAGTAATATCAATAAAAATTGCGTTTTTTGCATTTCATCATATATTTCTGTTGTTGAGTTTTCCTAGTAAACACAATACAAATATTCAAACCCAACACATATATATATATATATATATATATATATATATATATATATATATATATATATATATATATACCAATAAATTATTTCATTCATGAAATGTAAAAATACGTGCATTCGCTGGTCAAATAGAAGTATAACATCAAATTCTTTTTAACAAGGAACTATATTATAAGTTATTTTTATATCTTACCCTGTCTCCTCCAGAAGTTGTTCTCGGAAGCTTCACATTCTTCTCGATCCATTTCGCAAAACTGTGTTATGAGGATTCCCCTTTCATTTGCCCATATCGTTGGCGTTTATTTCACTGGAAGTGCCTCGAATGTAATTTTCGTAGATTGACGCTATCTATTTCTTTATTTCTTATTCATGAAATTTTCCCACTACCAAAGGAAGTGATAAATTTGAATTCTGAAAAGATGGTACCTTGTGCAAGTGTAAAAGTGCCTATATGCAAAGATAAAAAATTATCTTTCCAGAGGTTCTTCGTTCAAGAATAACTCGATCGATGTCGGTCTCCGTAGCTTAGTTGGTAGAACTTCCTACTAAGGTGCGGTAGAACACGGGTTCGAGCCCCACTGAAAGCACGGGTGTTTGTGTTTGTCTATGATTTGAGTAGTTTAAATAATGCTGGGTAATGTACATCGATTACAAGTCCAATGGCCGTTCGGAACCGGCGTTAAACTGTAGGTCCATTAAAAAAAAAACTCGATCGATTTACTGAATTCAGTAAAAGCAGAGATGCCAAAGTGTCAATTCGTTCGAAGCATTAACGTGATTGAGTCTAATTTTTGAAATCACCCAAGCGTTAATATTCAGCTATCCAAAAATAATTTATTCTAAATACCTGAGATTGAATTCTCGCCAAGAGTTTAATTTAATTTAATATTCTAAATACTTATTGAGGTCCATAAGTTAGTATCACTCATCATATACTCGTATATGTAAAAGAATAAAAATATATAGATACACTTATAATATAATACTACTGAGTAATTTTGAAATTTAGTTAGTAACAGTAATTTCACTATCGTACTCAATCATTATAATTTAGTATTGTACTTAAAATATTGATACCTTCAAATTGAATTTTTTCATACAACATTTTTAGTGCCCTAAAAAAGCAGTTTATAAAGACCGCAGATACTTTCTAATTGTTACAATTCTTAATGCAGATCACATCATTAAAGCTGTATTCATACTTCAAAACCTATTGTTCAGGAAGACATTACAGACATTACTTGTTGACGAGTTTTGAAAAATTTCCTCAAATCATATAAACACGATATTGTACGAATTGTACTGTTAAGGGTAATTAATTATATTGTTATCATATATTAAGCCTTGTTCTGAATAAATTATAGTAATTATAGTGGTCATATATTGTGAACAAACTTTTTATGGTCAATTTTTCCAATTGTATGAATTTTCAGTTAATAACTATATTGGAAGGAAGAACAGCTAATTTGTAGATTTCTCTGATATTTGTATCTGAATATATAATAATTAGGGATGTCTGCCCAGTTAATTCACGGATTCGTTTTCAAACACAAATAAAATCATAGAGAAACTATTTACCGTGAATCTTCAAGTTGAAATGATAAGAACCAATAATACATCAACCAGAAATAACTCAGTGGAATACTCAGTCTTCCTAGGAACATATGCATATTGAAGTTGTAGAAACTAGAAAAATGAACAATTTCATTTGGTGTATTCACTGATGATTCGCCTGAATATTCTTTATCACTAATAAGTTTTTTTTTTCGAATTCAGTGGACCTACAGTTTAACGCCGGTTCCGAACGGCCATTGGGCTTGTAATCAAAGTACATTACCCAGCATATATCATTCATTACACCACTTAAATCAGGACATACACAAACATCCATGCCTTCAGCGGGGCTCGAACCCGAGTTCTACCGCACTAATAAGTTATTATTATTGCATTATCATGATATGTATCTATCATACTTGTTTCGGCTCATTATTTCGAACCATCAATTGTGTTTATTAATAAACCCTTAAATTTTCATTCATAAATTTTGTATAATTTTCAAACTTTCGGAGAACAAAATTGTGCAATTTGTAAATAGCTGCATTCCACATTTTTTTAATAGCCTATGCAATGTCAATTATGAAGAGAACAAACAAGATTGTAACCATCACTATTTGGGAAGTGGTAAACCCATTGCAAGTACATAAACGGAGATAAAACCTTTACGATCAAATTTTGTCAGTTCACAACCCCCAAAGCCATTTTTATAAGTTTTTCAAATGTTGATTTCAAGGCAAAGAATGTCTTCAACCCATTCTGTTTCATCAATAGCTATATTCGATTTCGTTATGAGCGTCCCGAAAACACTTTCACCGAAATGTTATTTCTGAATCTAATTATTTTTTCCCACAAATTTTTTCGTTGATTATTATTCACAAAAGTTTTCGAAATCCCTTCCTACGCAAGTACTATATTGATGACTCTGTATTTCTCGCAATTTTTATAGTATGATTTATTTTTTGAAATTTTAAATTTATCAAATTTTCTCGCAAACATCCTCTTTTTTCACCAGCTGCAAACTTGGTGACCGATTTGTCTGATTTCAAGCTTAACATTTTTGTAGAAATTCGTTCAAACTATTTCCTTCATAAATTATTCTGCATAAATTGTTGACCTATTACTTAATTTTGTCAATTATAGTAAATGAAAACCCTTCAATATTTCAAATTCATTATATTTAAATTCAAATTCGTTGAATGTATTCGCTAATATTATATGTCAATAACTCTACTTTACTCAAATTTGTTGAAGGTATTCGGTAATATTATACGTCGATAAGTCTCAAATCATGTTTTTGTACGATGAGTACGAACAATTTAATTTTTGATTACCTATATGACTAGCTACAGCTCCATTTGCTTTATCATAGGAAGATTTGAGATCTTTTGGCAATGATTCTTCAGTTCTAACTAATTCTAGCTGATTTTTTCGTTATAAATACTGTTTATAAACAGAGGTCAGAGATCTATATACCTACGATATTTGAGGCTCGATTATGAAAGGCCCTAGAGCTTAAACCCATTTGCACCATAATCCGAAAGCGTTATGGGTTAACTCGTTTGGCTACTGGGCCTCTATAAAAGTTTCCAAACATCCCTGGCGGGGATCGAACCTACGACCTTTGGTTTAGAAATTACAACGTATTATCATCTGAGTCACAATGACTTATTACATCAAGTGAAATTTCAATAAATTCACTCAAATATATCTTCTTATTATTATTTGAAGTATATTTATTATTATTATTACCCATAAGACCACTATCAATCCTGGGTTAGCTATTCGAAAAATGTTTCTGAAAAGACTGAAAGAAGACATAGATATGCACCAACTAGTGCCAAACCATCAATTAGGATTCCGAGAAAAAATTCTCGACAATACATCAAACCCACCGTATAGTAAACACCATCTCAGCATGTCTTGAAGAGAAAAAATTTTGCTCAGCTGTATTTTTGGATTCGTAGCAAGCATTCGACAAGGTTTGGCACAATGGTTTGTTGTATAAATTGAAGAAACTTCTCCCGCAACCTTATTACTTGCTCTTAAAATCATATCTAACAGACCGCACTTTTGCCGTAAAATACGGGGAAGCAATATCCTGTGAGACTCCAGTAAATTCTGGAGTCACACAGGAAAGTATATTGGGGCCACTTTTATTTATCCTTTACACCTCAGGTATGCCGGAAAATAAGAACACCACAATGGCCTCTTTTGCAGATGACATAGCTCTACTTGCATCTAGTGAAAACGCTGAAACAGCATCTGAGAATCTGCAACAACATTTGAACGATCTCGGACAATGGCATCGGAAATGGCGACTTAACATCAATGACACTAAATCAGTATTTTTTATAACTAGAAAAAGAGTGTGCCCTCCAGTCAAAATAATGGACAGAGATATACCAATTGATACAAAAGCGAAATACCTCGGAATGCATTTAGATCAGCACCTCAATTGGAAACAACACATCCAAGCAAAGAAAAAACAAATAAATCTGAAAATCCGACAAATGTATTGGCTCATAGGTAAGAAATCAAAACTAACCCTCAGTAATAAGATACTCATATACAAGGCAATTATTAAACCAATATGGTCGTACGGTATTCAATTCTTGTGTTGCGCAAAACCCTCCAACATTCAAATCATCCAAAGACTATAATCAAAAATACTGCGTTCAATGGTTGATGCACTTTGGTACGTCTCTAACCTCACCGTCCATAATGATCTGAGAGTTCCATATATCACCACTGAAATAGAAAATCATGCAAGAAAATATTACCATAATCTGGAAGAACATTCCAACCAACTGATAGATCGATTGACACTAAATCCTATCATATTGAGAAGATTAAAACGGACATGGCCAAATGATCTAATGTTCTAATCACAAAGTGTGCAACAGCTAATTTTCTTTTTCAAATGCCTATTCCTTCATCAAATTCAATTAATACTTTTTCTTCAAGTAGATTGTAAATTTCAACAAATAAACCATAAAAATATATATATATATATATATATATATATATATATATATATATATATATATATATATATATATATATATATATATATATATATATATATATATATATATATATATATATATATATATATATTTTATACATAATACTTTTCTGGCTCTCCCTCACTTCCATTGACTATGAATTTTTCATTTTTAATTTTTTTATCAGAGACAGTTTTTCGTTCTCATTTCGATTTTCAGCCATATTATTGATTGAATGAATGGCGATTAATCTTTATAAGACACATAAATTCGGATATTAGGAATTTGTAGTAAAGTGTTCAACTATTCATGCAGTTTATTCGATTATCTTTATCACGCTGTGTTATATTTCATATAAAAATATTTCCTTATGAATTGATACAAGAATATTTCTAATGTATTAAAATTTTCAATTTTCAATATGATTATGATTATCAAGTGATTGCATCATTTATAAATGATGCTTTCATTTATAAATGTCATTTCATTTAATAATCACAATTAGTAGATGGAATTCAACAAATTTCATCATAAAATACTTCAAGTTCTAGGTATCTACTCCAAATAAATACACAAAACTAGAATACAATTTTGGCACCTAAGTATAATAAGAATGTTTAGTTCATAAGAAATTAATCGCAATTCACTAGTAATAATGCTTGAAAAACACAAATAAAAATTTATCCCTTATTCGCATTAACCAATAATTTGAATACCTAGACTCGATCAATATAAATAAAACAACCTTAACTAAATTGTAGGATGAATTGAAATTATCTTTAGAAGTCATACCAAAATTGAAAAGGAATCTCTTCTCCTTCAACGTTGGAAATATTGAGAACAGTCTTGTATGTTTTAAGGTTGATAAGTAAGTAAAATACTTAAGTTTTCTCAAACTTAAGTGTTAATCAAAAGTTCATCAAAAATTTGTTAAATCAAAAAAGTCAAAAAAAAGTTAATCGAATATTTAATTAAAAAAACGGAAAAATATATCATCATTTTGTAATAGAGCCAGCCCAAACGGCCTAACCTAATGTTCTAAGCGCAGGAGTGCTTCATGGGCCAATCTTTTTACCAATTCCCTTTGTGATGCATATTTAAGATTTTTTGATTTCAACATAATTCGGAGAAGAGGGTAATTTAATAGTATTTAAATAACGTTTGTAGATTGTCCATTTTTGGGTAGTAGGATGATTTAATAATAATAAAGTATGTAAAACACACTTGTCTTCAAATTCCCAAATTATATTATGAAACGTACAACCGGTTTCGCTGTTTCAGAACAGCATCATCAGGTACAATATACTAAAAACAAAAAAGTTCAACACCACTGCAAACAATTACATATAAAGGTCAATACCTACATTTTAACAATAATGAGAAATAGTCAGAACAACAAATTAGTACCTTATTTAAAAATTTTGTCAATTATAATAAAAACAGTTAAAGAGGATGATCTATACATGTGAGAGGAGCAATCAACATAATTTAAGGTTAACAAATCACAGAAAACTAATCCAAAATGAAATAACAATTGCAACATTAGCGATATCTATAATTAATTCTAAGAAGATAAGCTACCAAACAATGATACCTGTAGGATTTTATGTACTCATTCAAAGAAAACGTTAATAAGTCTTTTATCATATTGAACTTGTGAATTGATGATATTATTCGGATATAATTTATGCAACCTACAAATTTCTAAAGGTTCCAAGCTATTTAGTATGTAAGGGTTATTTTCTATATGGAGTAATTTGTAATTATTGGAAAAATCTGTGTTGTGACCAGTATCATTGATATGTTTTGCAAACAAGGAGTCATTGTTATTGAATCTTATACACCTGTGATGTTCAGCTAGTCTTGTTCTAAAATTTCTTTTTGTTTTTCCCACATACATACTACCACATTGGCAATTTAATTGATATATACCTGGTTTTAGAAGAATATCCGTTTTATCTTTTTCGTTTTTAGTATATTGTATCTGATGATGCTGTCCTGAAACAGCGAAACCGGTTGTACGTTTCATAATATAATTTGGGAATTTGAAGACAAGAGTGTTTTACATACTTTATTATTATTAAATCATATTTAAATAACATACACTAGAAATAAGCAGTCAGTGAGTGTACTATTCGACTACTGGTTGTCTCTACTGCTTCCGTAAAAATATATATATATAGATAAATTTTGTAGTTTATGATTAAAGTAGCTTAAGGTAATTCAGATACACCAGAAACAACCCTCATAAGTTAATGAATACTCTAGATTATTGGATATTTGGATTGGATAAGTATTATTTAAATAAATAATTTAAGCGAATTCTTGTATACCAGTAACTGATTATCATTTATGTTTTTTGTTAGACTTTACCTGTTTGATTCATGGCATTTTCCGTAATAACGTAAGGCTGTAATTCGTCGGAGAAGAATTTAGAATTTCGTTGTTGTAGCTTTCCTCTTATGCACTCCTTGTACTAACAAATTCTAAGTGGGACGCAGGGGTTAATAAACGCCCTGTCAATGACCGCTGACCTGCATTCGTTATAACATTCGACAAAAGTTACAAACTTATGTTTGTTTCAAAGATACTGTCAGGTGACATGCTTTCTCTCCAATAAATAGATTTCTCGTTAATGTCAGTTCTTCATAAAAGTATACATGTATACAAACCTCTGATTTATCACACGAATTTTTTTCTAAATATTTTCGGACTTTAATTCAACAATTGAATAGATCGTAGCGATCGTAGATCGTAGATGTAGCGATGCTCGATATACATCGATGCATCGAAAACATCGATATTTACCATTTGATACATCGGATCCGTTCGATACATCGATAATATTCGATGTTTTACGATGCATCGATGTATTTAATTCAATACATCGAAGTCATTGACAATTGAATTTTTATTATTTAGAATAATATAATAATATCACATCACGTACCTAATAATAAAATAATTTGCACTGACAAAGGCTGTATATGACTTTATTCCTTTGCTTGCCAGACAATGTAAAATTTGAAACAAAATATAAGTATAGATTGACCAAGATATTTAGCGGTGTGGTGGAAAATGGAACTAACGCCTTTTCTATAAAGACGTCCTGTCACTCCAAACAAAAATTTCAAATATACTAGCGCCATCACTCGCACGTCAAAATATCTTGGTGTAACGTGTGACTTTAGTTAAATAATCTGTACCAAATAATTGTAAATAATTCAATAAAAGCGAAGATTGTATTTCGGAACTTTACGAATGTTCGTATATTACGAACACCGGTAAGCAGATTGAAGGAACACCCCTTAGATGTGTGGGATGATTATAAACAACAATTTCCTCAATTATTTAAAATTGCTTATAAATATTTAACTATAGTGGCCAGCTCCGTACCATCCGAAAGGCTATTTTCTAAAGCTTCACAAGTTTTAAATCAACAACGCACCAGAATACAAGGAAAGCGAGTAAATAAAATTTTATTTCTCCAAAGTTTGGAAAGAAAGTATTATAAATTCTAATTAACTACATGACTAAACTTGATTAAAATTGTAATATTTTCATGTTCTTCCTAAAAAAAGATTATTAAAATATCAATTTGTATTTCATTGTCTGTCCTATATTTTGATCTCAAACGCGATTTTTGAAATGTGTACTTAGACCTGTCAAAATTACTATGAATGTTGACAGATTCTCATATAAATTTTGATAAATCGAGGGACACTGTTACATCTGAATCCGTACTCAATATTATTGTTCCTTTATATTTTAAGCGATGCATCGAAAACATCGATGTTTCAATCCGATGTATCGAATAACATCGATGCATCCTTTCCGATTGATGCATCGCAAAAAATATCGATGTATTTTTTGAATGAACATCCCTAGACTATATGTTTCAAGTGACTCCTCAACTAACACAATCTGAATAATTACAGCTAGCTTAAAACTTGAAGTGATCAATGATTTAAGGCAATTGAGAATAATATTGCCCGATTTGAAAAATTACAAGGTATATAAGGAAATTCAATGAAATTCGAAAAGTCACTCCCCTTGTGTCTGTACCTATGTTGATTCGATGCAAGAAGTTTATTGAGTTATTGTATTATTTGTTCAGCAAGAATGAATTGAATCATTATAAAGTAAATGTTCGCTTCTCGAACGAATTGATATTTCATAATCATATTTCATCAACTGAAATTACTTAATTGTAATCGAATGATAAATTTAATTTTTCAGTAGAAATTTCGAATTTACTATATTCGATGCACTGAGAAGTTTAATTTTATTTCAATATTTCAGTGCTTGAACGCTCGTTGATACCTAGATTATTTGAAAAAACATTGAGATAGCAGATTCTTTATTAACTATTGCACTTTGTTATAGTCACATCACACAAAGTGTATGATAAAACTTTGATAATCAGGGATATACATGTCTTTTTTCAAGTATATAAATTGAGACTATATAATAAAATGAGATGTTACATTCATAATTGAAAATATTGAAATTCACATTACTCACAGAATTCAACGTCTGAAATTGAGGATTCTCCGGACCTACATAACATTTGGAACAACAAATTTTAACAAAGTTTTGTCAGATTTTTGACACAAGAAATTGATTTAGAATTTTATGTTATATATCATTACTGAATTATTCAATTAATATGTGAGTGATAAGTTAGTTAGTTGTTAATAGTACTTCTGGATCAAGAAATATGCAATTTTTTTAAATTAAAAAATCACAAACTGAATGAAAAAACAAAACATTATTCTTCTTGCTGAAATACTTTGCCAGATTTCCTGTTGATAACTACTTTTGCACATATATTTCGTCAATCCAACTGATGTCCGTCGAATGTCGGACTTCAAGAGATATTATTATATGGGTCTGAAATTCTCCTGACCTCCAAGAGAAAGAAACTTAAAAATTGCTTCCTGGTTCGCTGTTCGCCCATCAGCTTTAACAATGGTCCTTTCTCGAATTAGTTAATTTTACGAAATGGTCCATTGCGCACTGTTAAAATTCTCGGTTGTAAACCTCATTTCAAGCCATATATCTACTTTTGAGAGCCATTAACTTCAAGTGCTTTTGTTCCGTTGAATAAATTAAATTCAGCGAGTTTTACGGGTATAATATTTAAACGAACTGTGACGTTATTGATAGCAAAACATCAGAAAGACTTTTCAATTCTTGAAGTATTTCAGATCAGCGTGTATAAACAGTCAGATAGATAGATATTTATTGATGCAATTCAAATTGTTACATTTTTAGCATATAAACCAAAGAAGTTGATATTAAAAAAAACAAAAATATTGAAGTAGAAATAAAATAGGTAAGTAATTAAATATTATGTACAGAATCTGTTAAAATTCATCACATGAGCAGTAGATCTTTCGCAAAAAACCCTTAATATGTCTGTCAAATTTTAAGGATCGAGGATATTTGTGGCGGCTCGTTTTCGTCCTTTGGTGAAGATATTCATATTTCAGCTTTTACCTGCCATCTTTTGGCTAATACAGCTCCCACTGGGGTGCACTACTGAAGGGTCGGTAATAAAACCATTTCTAACTGATTTGCACGCCCCGCCTAATAGGGTACCCTATTTAAGTATTAAGTAATAAAACTTATAGTAACTAACTTGCACGTTCCGCTTAATACTGTACCCTCGTTAAGTAATAAACTCTTTGTAATTTTCATTTTTCATTATGTACAAATCTTATGATTCTGGAATCTGTAAATCTTGAATCCTGTCAAATTGTCACGTACATTTCCATTCTTAAATACTGTTGAAAATGTATAAAAGCAGAGACACGGAAAGATTCGAGAGAGTTGAGAATAAACGAGTCTAGAGTACAGTGCGTCCTAATAAGTCATATCCAACCTTATTAATAGTTCTAAAATAAAGTTATATTTAATAGTTCTTCGAAGTGTATTTCAATTAAACCTTCCCTCACACATTAATATAAAATTTGAAACAATTGGAATTCTGAACATTCTAGGATTTGCCCGTCTGCACTAGCCTGTATGTAGATCTTATTTATTTCTCGTGTCATATGTATATGTGAAAATCTGCATTTAACCTAACATTATTTTTTTTTCAATTTATGATAATAAATTCAGCATTCGTGAATATAAAGATTAGTAAAGTCAGTATTTCTAGCTGTTAAAATGCATTTCTGCAGCAGGATCTATAGGCTGGATTTCCTCATAATCTAATACGCCCTGTTTGAAGTCCAAAAATACTCATTGGCCCAGAAGAGCAGCTCCATAAAAGTATACCATATCTTATGTGTGACTCAATTAACGCGAACCACGCTGTTCTCAAAGCATGGATCGATACCGAACCAGATAAATTGCAGATGACAAACACGCTCTTCAATAGCTTGTCGGACAATTGCCTCACATGTGTCTTCCATGTTAAACCAACATCAATGGAAACATCAAGAAATTTTATATCATTAGAATCGATATTCACAATATTACTCCTCAAAGAAAATAAACGTGCGACCGTTTTCTTCGCACTGAACGTTAATTTATTGACAGAGAACCATTCATTCAAACTATAATCTATCTCATCACCTGAGTTCGCAAGGCAAGACAGATCAGTATTCGTTACAGACAAAGTTGTGTCATCAGCAAACAGTTATACCAAGCACCCGTCAATTAATCAGGAAGATCTTTGATGAAGACTAGGAAAGGTAGAGGGCCCATTACAGATCTCTGTGGAACCCCGATCTCCACCATTGCATATCCAGAATACTCTATCTCTCTCTACTGCCACTTCTAGAAAAATCTATCTGCTCAATACGACTGAATTAACCTCGAATTGCTACCAATCAAACAAAATTTTTCAAGCTTGCCTAGCAAAATCTAGTGAGGGATCCAGCCAAATGCCTTCTCAAAACAATCTAGCATTATCCCGACGAACTAAAGAACTGCATCTATTGTATTTCCACCCTTTCTATATCCATTTGACAATCGCTCAAAAAATATATAAAATACGAAAAGTAGTTTTTGTTTGTTGAAGCCAATGACAAGTGATTCTTTTCTTTCTTTATGACAATTTAATTTATTGTTTTTAATGGGTTAACATATGTATGTTTCACAATTTATTGTTTTTAACATAATGTTTCACCAAGAGATAAACGTGTCATTTATTAATGATAGATAAATTCTCTGAACAAATATTTGAAAGTGGGTAATGCAGAAAATTAACTTTCGAAGAATTTGCTATACCACAAAGATATTATAGTGATGCGAAAAAGGTATTAGATAGAAATAGGGCTCTTCATCTGATGAAAACTTGAAAATCAGATTGTCTCTAATGAAAGTTGAAGAGGAATTCATGAAAGTTGTTTATTTGAAGATTTGCCAATCTTCGGTAAATTTTCAAGTTCTGTTACTTCTTTCTAACTCACTTTAACAGCAAAACAAAAAAATTATTATAATCACCAATAATAATTATATATTTGCGAATTGTTTTTTGTCATAGAACATTCAAAGTTCTATGTATTATTTTCATAAACCTATTTCAAGCCACTTTTTCATAAAGACAAACAAAAGTACTTTTCACAAACTTGTGGCAATTTATTATAACATCGCGATCACATCATTTACTTAGTTATTCGTTCACATAGGGTGTGCACTTGAGTAAAAATTACTCAAGTACACATCCAAGTACCATACTGAAGTACCATACTGAATGTATGGTACAATTAAATTCATGGCTCTAAAAACTATAACTTTTTTACACACTCAATGTATGTTTGGGGCTAATAACCCATCATCATTGTATTGAACTCTTGACAAAAGGTTAGTAGGGCGAAACATATGTCGGATGTAATGGAGGAAAATAATTCAACCAAATATATCCAATTATACGACAAAAAATAAGTACATCGTTAAACAGTCCAAACTAGTTCACTTGTTAGTTGAGGTTTCAATAATGCAAAAATGAAAAACTATGTTTCCATCAATTCTTCTCATTTTCAGAATTTTTTTGTGGCAATCAAAGAATCATCAAGGTAACATGGACATTCAAGAAAAAATACCATTCAATATAAAATTTAGGTCGTAATAAGTTTTTGTTTTCGTTTTGTTTACATTTATATACTAACTATAAATGGAAAAAACCTTCGTTACCACCTAGATGAGAAGTAGTCACTGACTGTGCAGTTTTGTTCTGACTCAATCTAATCTTATATCGCTGATTTCTGGAGAAGTTATTTTCTTCATTTTTCAGGCACAAATAGCATAAAAATTAATTGAAATTCAAGACATTTAACATTTAATCTTTCACAGCAACTTCAAATTCAATTCAGGATGAAATACAGCCAGTGAGAATGTTATTTCAAATGAAACCTTGAATAAATATATAGAATATTTCAACAGAACTTGTTCTGCTTTTTAATTTTTGAACATCCTTCAACTCTTGTTGTTCATCCGATATTGACACTCATTTATTATGAAGTCCCACTAAATCCTTAAAAAAATGTGGTAACCTTTAACGTGGTTCAAGTTATATGACAAATCATTTTAGTAACAAATCACAAGAAAAAAGTAAGACCAAATATCTTGTTTTGAATTTCTTTCGTAGTTGTAGTTACGATGGCCCACAGCATATTTCGTAAAGTCTTTCAGGATTAATGTCTACGAGAACAACTCATTTGTTCAATGTAACAACTCTCTGAACCACTGAGACCCATTTTAATAGATTCAGATAATATTTAAAACGGAATATATCTCCGAAAATGCTAATCTATTCATAGTCTATAAATAATCTATTCATAGTGAAAATCACAACATCATTTATCTCCTCAAGATATAATTTTATACTAGGTGTAATCCATTTTTAGTTCAAATTTTTAGTTGAAAAGATTACTGATAGATGCACTCCTACTATAATTTCATACTGAAAAAACTGCCGGAGGCACGTCAATGAGTTGTGTGATAGAAATGTTGTTTTATTCACAAAATTTCCTAGAATTCGTCTTTTCATCGAACCATTTTATCTACCTCCACAGTTTTATCTTTAATTCACGATGTTGACATATGTAATGAAATTATTTGGTGTAAATGGAAATTTTAAAATTCTGAATTCTTTGAAATGAATGAAAATGTTTTCGAAATATTTTTTACGTTGATAGTACTCAGACAAGTAAGGTCACGAAATGAATATGTTCATAATAATTTTCGAATGATAAGAAGAAAGATATTTTTGAAATTTCCAGAGATGTTATGTCAGGAACCACAATTTGTAATTTCATGAGGATCAATTGATGATAACCCGAGTAATGACGAAATATATTCTGCATCATATACAATGCAAATGCGTGATAAACACGATATTCTCAATAAATAAACCATTATTCACAGTGTGATTATCACTAAATGCATTTGATATTCAATAAGTAATTAGTAGTGTTATTGAAAATTCGAATAAATTTGATTACGTGAGCTGCAATTTATATTTTTACATATATAAATTTACATTTGAATTTAGATATATAAATTTACAAATGAAGATACATTTGCCGCTATTTGCATTGTAAATATTTGGGCTGCTCTGTGAAAAAAGTTCGTTAATCAAAATTTTGAGAGATCATTAACAAATTTCAAAATTTCCCAGATTGGGAGACATCCTCTCGAAAGAATTTTTTATTGAAAGTTAATTGAAAGAATATCATAACAGAGCTGGCTATGTACAATGTGAGGTCTCCATTATTTTTCAAGGGATAATCAATAGAGAACTTCGAGATGAAAGTACTCGAAACTCAACTCAACAAAAATTTATAGAAACATGTAAAACATGAAGAAAACTATGAGCTATGTCAACAATACATAAATAAATATATATTAAATAAAAAAAACATTCGGCTAGGTTTCACAAAATTTATAATGAATAAGTACTTGACAATTGTTTTGGTATTTATTTATTATAAATTTTGTGAAACCTAGCCAAGTGTTTTTTATTACTATATTAAACGATGTTTCACGAAGAGATCAGCGAAGACTCAGTCAACTTTATAAATAAATATAATTTCTGCAGAACAATCATGTTTGTTTTACTACATATTGATATGATTTATATAAACAAATGTTATCTTAAGGTATATGAATATATATTCGTGAAGACAACTAATTTTTCTTCATATATTTATGTTTTCTGTTTTGTTGGTCATTGTCATTCTTTTTAGATATTTCAATTCATTTTACATAAAATTGCGAAAACGTTCAACTCTCAAACATATGACTCCAACGAATAGAAATATGTAGTTATCTACTAATGATTAATATGATACTATATTAATAATGATAATGATTATACCATAAATTTCATCCAAGCGATCAATAAAAAATTATGAACACATCGAATGTTCACACGTCCTTATCAAGCAAAGGTATCTACTGAATTCGCAATGTCTATTCTGACAAGTAAATCTAGTCTGATGTTTACAAATGTCAGTAGACAGCGCTAGAAGTACGCTCATAATTACTCGAGTACCAACGAAGTACTCGACCATCTAGAGAAAGAACATACCTTTACGTATCCGCTAGCGTGCGTGATTAGTGGCGTAGTGCGCGAAAATGTGCATGCGTTAAAAGTCAAATGTGCGTGAGTGGATATGCGTGAAAAACAGACCATAATCACTGATTAGTACTGTGATATCTGTAAATTTATAATCCAATTATGTAGAACACAACATCAACTAACGTGGGTAAAATTTTATGTGGTTTCCTTTACCATCAAATGTCTGATGAATTGAAAATCGGACATTTGACCAAATGGCACGTAATGAATAAGCCGGTCACAGACGTAAAATAATTCATGTAAACTCGAAATGAGTATATGTTGAAAAAAAAATCTTTTTTTCTTTTTTTCTCTTGTGAATGTGAAAAAAATTTTGTTTTTTTTTCTTTTTGTATCACATTATATTAAAAAATACAGTTTTGAAGAAGGTCGCGAGACCTTATAACTTCCCATTTGTAATAGTTTATAAATACCATGAAATGTAATTTACTTTATCTCAATCAACGTTTTTGATTTGATTTGACGCTCATAATATTTTCATCCTGTCTTTCAGGCAGCTGCTAGGACTACTTAATAAATATGTATGAATCCATACATATATCGTGCTCACCACACATGTATAAATACTAAATATTTGAATAAATACTACGACACTTTCATTGTATATAACGTGAAGCGTTTCGTCGGGTTACCGACTTCTTCAGAGGCTAACAGAATAAGATTTGAATCATATTCTGTTGACATCATATTCTGCTAACGTCTGAAGAAGTCGAAAACCCGACAAAACGCTTCACACATACACAAAAAGACTGTAAATCAAAATCGTGTGTTTGAAATATATTAAATACTAAGACATTTTTTCGAAATTTTTTTCAATTAATTAAAGGAATATCATAGCATAGTTGGCTATGTGAACATGTACTATGTTATGCATCCATTTTCCTTCAAAGGATAATGATAGAGAATATGATAAATGAATCTATACTTTTACGCAACGCCAGCAGAAGACAAACCGTTTCGTTCTACAAGCAACTCATCAGTTCTTGGGTCACGTTCAGCGTCAGTGATACATCAACTTTTAAACATGCTCTTATGGCTCCGAAGTACATGAATATGTTATGTTATAATCTAGAAATACATTGATAAATCCTTTAATTCCATCTAAAGAAATCAATAGAAAATCTGATACATATCAAGCATCGAATGTTCACAGATATGTTATTAATATGCATCACTGGATTATACAATAAACATTCGATATGTATTGACTTCGTTCTAACAAGTTCTTTTGTTCAAAATTGCCGTTACCTGAAACAGGGTACATCACTTTAAACACTTTTTAACACTTTAAAGTTTCTTAAAGCCGTTGTAGGGATATATAACGCCGTATTTGACGTCGAGAAAAATAATTGGCTGATGTTATGATGAGGATCACTATAACACTTGCTAATATCTTCGAATTGTTTACACGGTGTGGTTGCAAAATTTTATTGGAAATAACTGAAGTTCTCTTTCGACAGTAACTTTCAGTGAACACTCTGAAGCAACTACCTCAGTTTAATCTTAATCAAATTAGAAAATCACCCTATCATCACAGATACAAAAGGATGGTCAGTTACAAAGTACCCTTTTTTGTATAAAAACTCCGTGTGTCGATGTTGAGAATGAAAATGGATTCATTCGGATCAATACGAAATATGAAAACAATTACAAGCATTTTTCATTTATAATTCAGAATTTTACCGAGTGATTTCCTAGTTCACATACACATGACAAAAATATATGATTATTAAGAGATTATCACTACACGAATGAACAATTCACGCCACTTTTTCGTTATTAGCTAAAATGGAGATGGCTGTACTGGAATGACCTAATTTTATAGTCCTTTCTGATACGAATTTGAAAATAACGTACATTCACGTCATATGATAAGCATCTTCCGTCTTATAGGTATAAATAGTAAATAGTACAGCATCATAATGTTGGTGCCAGTCCATCTATTTACTTCAATTGAAAAATGATTATGCAACAGTATGGAAGATAAACTATGACGTATTAAGGTTATCAGGTGAAATCCCGATCAAAACAGTTCAATATTTTGATATATCGCCAATATATCGTAATGCAATAATGCGTAATATAATTTTTCAAATACCCTGAACTGTAGCATCACATTAGGATTGGAAACTCTGTAACGAATTGTAAACAAGATAGATAAAATATTTTTGACGATATGATAATTATTTGAAATTATTTGTGTTATGCAATATGTTATTTATCACAAGTTCTACAAAAATTTTACTTATCGAGTCATTAAATAAATTTAAATGTCCAGTTCTGTGCAGGGACGCTAGCTAATTTTTAGTTATCTTCACACTAAAATTTATCAGTTTGTTGCACTGAATCCTCAACATTTTATACTTTACTAATGATAATCGCATTTTTTCACATATCACTGAAAAAAACACGAGAGCTTCTGCACTTTTCATTTGCTGTTATTTAACACGAAAATTTTTCAGTTATTACTCAATATCATTATTAGATCGTGTTATGAATTCCGAATTAAACTTATAATTATGATTTTCCTAGGAATCATTGAATTTCCAGTGAACTGAAAGTCCACAGAAAGCAGAAAAGCTAAGATATGGGTCAATACAGGCCCTGAAAAATCTGTTTCAATATGTTCGAACAGATTCTTGATATATTTAGAAAATTTAATTCAATATGTGCAAATATATGTAAAAAACTTGTGTAAAATAACTTATGTTCGCACTTCATATATTATAATAACAGAATGAAGCTTCACTTCTGTATTTCGTCTTAAATTGTATCGTCCGTTACATGAACAACCGTGTTTTATCAATGTCTAATTCTTCTTTATACTCTTATCTTTGTTAACCAACGCGCCGAGAAAGAAGTAAGTAGGGTAACCTGACCAATATATCCCCTATTATCGAAGAAAATAGGGGAGAATATTAAACCGATACCACACCGGATAGAAAAATCTGATGATTCTCAGATGCACTTTTTCATTATAGCGATTATTCTCCACGAAGAGAGCTATTGAACTTGAATTTCTAATTTTTAGGTATTTTGTTTCATCTTTTTTGCCTCAAAAAACGCTTCATCCTCTCAGAATGCTCTTTCTTCCGCTCATCTGTTCATTTCATTCTGGGTTGGCGCCATGATTTTTATTCAAACTTCACATTTTATAGCGACACTTCGTACGATATTCGGAATTTTTCGTATTTATCTATTGTAGATCCTCTTGTGGACCTCTTACAGATAATATGTGCCACATGTACTGTTTGTTATTATATCGAGTTGTTTCTTTGCTATTCTGGAGTGTTTCAATCTATAGAGACTTGCAAAAAAAAAACTGTGCTCGTTGTTTTCTAATTTCTTCCTTTGTCATGCGATAAAGTTTGTTCTGGCGTCATTTCAAACGAATGCCGTTTCTATTGGTTTGTCCGTAATCCTTCTGAGAATTTTTTACTCTTATTCTTTTATTTCTGAGTGACCGTCAATTATTATTGACGGTCGAGCGTTTCGAAAAATTCATCGATCTTGTTGAACGATAATGGGATACAATTGTTTCATCATTATTATGAATCATCAGTCCAAATTTAATCTATGAATCAAGAATTGATGACTTTAAAAATACCCACAGGTCCTATACCAGAAGGAGGGTAATCGTTTTCTGTGAAAATTCACGTGAGCTCCCTCTATCGGAGAAAAGACATATAAACACTCCCTAGCGAACAGCAACTCCCTTCCCTTCAATACAGAGACGTGTAGACAGCTCCCTGAGAGTTTTATTTGAAATATTTCGATATTTCGATTAAGAGTCTCAGTATTTACTAGTATGAATGATTTGTGAATATTAAAAAAATATATATATATATATATATATATATATATATATATATATATATATATATATACATTTATAACATATACTTCATGGAATATATTTATATATATATATATATATATATATATATATATATATATATATATATATATTTTCCTTTATTCAATGTAAGTATTAGAATAGGAATTTCGGCTTCCACTGTTAAATGTTCCATATTTTCACACAAGAGTATTTTTATAGATCCAGATTTTGCGTAGATGAAAGGGAGGTTATAAAATAAAGATAACTAGCATTTCGAAACGTGACATTTAGATTATTATAATTGATGAAGTTTGTTATTATTATAATTATTTTTTAATATTGTATATCTATGTTGTTATTGATATTTTTAGTCACCATATTTTGTATTCATTATTCATTATGTATTTTTCTGTAATTGGGTACTTACCTAACGGAAAAATATGCTTATCTTAACATAATGTATTGCACATGTCATCTTATCATTACAAAATTAAAAAAACTCAGTAGAAAAATATTAACGTCAGTTATAAAAACAATAACGTCATAACAATGTTTTTACTTCATTTTTGAATTTCGGTTCCTTCAATAACTTTAACCTGTTTGGTAGGCGGTTAAATAATTTAATTGCCATATAAGTTTAAGAAAATTCGAACTTTGCTGTAGTATGAGTCGGTACACATATAATATATACATATGTATAGATATTCCAAGAAATGTGTCCCATTAGTTGATGGAGGAGCTGCTTGAGAAGTTACTTTCAGAAAACCTTGAAGGCTGTTCAGAAATAATGAGCCAGACAGAACATTCTAGAAGCGGATGAAAGTTTGTTTTTTCATTCACATTCTCTTTCAATCTATAGTTGCCTTAAGGTGTTTGACCTCCAAATAAACCCTTATTAGACAAAAAACCTTTACCTGTTACCACTAAAGGGATAGGCTGATGACCTGTTCCCTTCAAAAGCCAGGTCATCAACCTGGCTTTTGAAGTTACCAAAGTATGTATCTAAAACAGTTCTAAGCGTTAACTTTGAATCACTTTTCTGAACGGAGTCTTGTCGTTTCTCTTGGAAACCAATAAATTCATTCAATTTTTCATTTAGATTTCATTCAATATTAATTTTTTTTTGTTTATATAAAATTGAAGACATATTATGGAGAAGTATTTGAGGAAAAAGGTAGATATATTCACACAAATTTTTTGAAAAAATTTAATATATGTATCTGACATTTTATACAAAGTATACCTCAATAGCTATCAAAGTATACTTCAATTTTCTTTGGATAATATTTTTTTGACAAATTCTTCAAAAGAACATTATAGCAGAGCTAACTATGTGAAACATGAACAATGCGATGTCTCCATTGTCGTTCTAGGGATCAATGTTAGCAATATATATATATATATATATATATATATATATATATATATATATATATATATATATATATATATATATATATATATATATATATATATATATATATATATATATATATATGTATTATACATAAGGACTGAAAATCATCCTTTGACCAAATATCTAGCAAACATTAGAGAATAAATTTCTCGTTAACAAATTTCACTTTAAACGGTCACAGCTTCGCAGGAAATAATTTGAACTGATTTTCAGTATTGCAGTATCAGGCACAAAACAATAATTGTCGGAAATTTTTGGCTTTCCCGCTTTATTATGTATCAGATACATTACTGGCTTAGCATTTACTTCAGAATATATGAATTCCATGACAGATTGCAATTGACACGCAGAGGTGAAAAACACGAAAAATATTTCCACGAAAAGCCACTAAAAAACCAAACTAAATACCAAAAAACAATTAATCACATAGCTTATCACATTCATTACTTTCGGAAAAAAGGCAAGAAAGATTTAATTCTTGCCTTTCTTTCAAAATAGAAAATTCATTTCTTGCCTTTTAAAATATTATTGAAATTAATTTCCACATGATAAAAATATAAAACAATTGAAGAAGTAGACACACTTAAATTGAAAATATCATTTTTACACTTTGATACTTGAATAAAAAATTACTAGAATTCCTAAGTTGAATAATAGTTTAACAACTAACAGGAACAATTAACAGGAAAAAATTTCATGAACATTGTTTCATTTTGCTCCTTTTTATCCCAATATTTAACACGAATATAGCTAAAATATCGCAACCTCAATTGGAAAATCAAGTTTTTGAAGTTAGAAAAAATATCATATGTTTTTCTGTTACATATATATATATATATATATATATATATATATATATATATATATATATATATATATATATATATATATATATATATATATATATATATATATATATATATATATATATATATTATCGAAAACAGGCCCTTAAATATGCGAATAAGTAAAATAATAAATATTATAAATAACAAAATTAAAAGAAACACAAATTCAATTATTTCAACGCAAGAGTCTTGGCAATTGAGAGGGTAGTCAAATGTGAGGTCATGGTATTATCAATATTATCTACAAAATCAAAACAATAATTGAAAGCCAATAAATACCCAAATATTCAAACAACTGTCGAAAATAATCACAAAACAACCAAAAGAAATGAATTAAGTTATTACAACACTTGTTTTATTGTTTGTTGACAAACAATAAAACACTTGATTTCATCAAAAGACTAAAAGTATTGAAAATGAATCACATTAATTTCCTGGATACCTAAGTAGATTGAACTATAATCACATATTCACAAACACAGCCACAAAAAGATTCATTATCTACGAGTACCTTACCATGACTCTTTAGGTGATTTCTCCTTGTAAAAAAGAGAAATATACTTCCAAAACAGATTCTAGTATAATTTTCTGATATATGCTAAAATGACAAATTTTCAAATATAATTTCGTTTTGGATACTAACACAGTCAATCAGTTAGAATAATTTTCTCAGAGTTTTGAGAACGCATGAATTTGTAGCAAAAGGTTTACGAGAAATAGAATTTTCATCAGGAATATAAATTGAAATATCTATAAGTTTTTACCTGATGGAACGTCTCCATCATGCTTCAATGAATGATGAGAACATCGAATTCCACGCCACCTTTGATAGAAGCACAAGTCGATTTATTCACAAAGAACTCAACAAATGAACCACGTTCTTAACAAATGAATTAAAAACATATTTTAAGAAATTGACTCTAAAATTTTAGTTTTTTTTTAAATCGAGGCAGTGTGTATTGTGATCTAGTCAAATGTGTCATCAAATTCGATATTTTCTAACCTTAAAATTCTATATTATTTGTATCTTATCTACATTATATGAATCAATTGTATTATATGGTATAGATTCAAATAATGTGTTTGTATTTGCGTTCATAAGTTGGTATTTCGTTGTAGGTGTGAATGTACTAATAATAAATGTATTACCAGAATTGTGTCATCGTATCAAACGAAGGTTAGCAGAATTATTATGAATCCGGTTCTTGTTTGGGCTATTGTAAGATCTATAGTAGGAGATACATATTTTGTTAACCTTGAGTGTATAATCAAGATTCGATTATAAATCGACCTTTCGCAACGTAACCTACTCTGCTCACGCACATTTTGGGACGCGTCTCATCAGCATATAGAATTTTGAATGCAAAGAACGGGGAATTAGCTAATGCTGTCCAACATTGATAATGTTGGTAAATCTTTTCGAGCACCATTGCTAAATTTTTGAATTGTCTGTTTATAATTAAATACCCGATATTTCGGAGATTGATGTGGTTGTCAAAGAGCGTTGGTTCAGAATTTAAATTACACAATATGAGTGAGTTCCTTATTTAATACGCATTCGTTAATTAATTCTTCAAGCCAATTTTGACACACTCGTGACCCTCAGAATTGTCGTAATATGCATTTGAAATGGTTAATTTCAGCTGAAATGGAATGAAAGCATTGTTCTTATCCTCATAACATGAAATAAATTCATACCGAAATATTTCATATTATCAGTTTAATTAAGATCCTAATAATTGATTAATGGACATTAGTTATTGTTGCATTATTAAACAAATGCCAATTTACAATAACAATGTTCAACAAGGTGTTGTGCGATCAGTCACTTTAGATTACACGTCTAAGAAAATATGAATGAGTTTTCACAAATCACTTGTACGATAGCCTACGTTTTTTCAGAAACAGAGTATCCAGGTGATAGTTTTAAATGAAGAATATTTTTGAAAGACAGCAATTCATGTCAAACTATCAGACAGTCGTTAAACGCAAGGTCTACCAACGTTGAGTGAACATTAAGTGAACCATTTGAAGATAGTACGTACACAACTCAATAATAATAGAAGCACAATTTCAAAGAGTTTTTCCAGTCAGAAGAATTCTTTTTATCGTCTTGCAACCTGCATAATGAAAACACAGGGTGTTCTTTATCGGCCGTAATGAAACCATCAGTTAACCTACATAAGTTACAGTTCTTTCTGGTGTCATTTAAAGCATCTTCCCTATAGTAGTTCCCCCCACTACTCGACTCAGATTGGTGGTTTGGAGTGACTTTTGACCGCGTTTTCCAATAGTTTCACAGCTTTTTCGTTAAAAATGAAAATATACGTTTTTTGCGCAGATTCTGTAGTTTTCAAATCGGTTTTAATAATTTAAATCGGACCATCTATGAATTTGGAAAGAACCGGAAAATTTGATATTGATAAACCTTGCAAAAAGTACTAGTACCAGCATTATATATTGTTGACAACCCGAAAGATTGACGCTATTGAACAATAAGTTTTAGCGTCATTCAGCTATCTTACAAAATATGACATACAAAAATTGAAATTACAATGAAGCAAAAACCAATTGTCCAATAACGTCAATCTTTCGGGCGTGTAAACAAGATATAATGTACTAATTTTGTGCAAAGGTTGAGCTCTCTAATTTAAAAAATAACGGATTCATGCATTTTTCAGAATATGCAAAATTTTCCGTTTTTTTCCCAAATTTCTCCGCTGTTAATTATACGATCGACTAGTTCAAAAAATGATTTTATTTCGCTGACCTGATTACTTTTTTTGTTATAAGCAAAAAACCTAAAAAAGGGTAATTTTTTTGGTTAAAATGTTTATAACAAATAAGGAAACGATATTTTCCTGTCCAAAACATATCAGAAATGATGTGTTTTGATACTATCTTACTCATGATGGTATAGTCGGCTTGCAACTAGAATTCATGTCATGAAAAAATACCTATTGCCTGGTGTATAAGCCAACTGTTTGAATTGAATGAATATTGATGTATTGAAATTAGAAATAACTAATGAAACTATTACCCCCATCCAAAAAATCGGATATCTGTCCTTTTAGTGGAATATAGGTCTCTCTGAAAAATCTTAAATACTATTTCTTTCTAAATCGACTGCGACAACACTATCTGCTTTGCTTTCTTTATGATCGACATTGTCGGAAAGTGATAGTACCACTATTTCTTCTCATATGTGTAAGTAATGCTTACTCCATTTAGATGACTCACTTTCGAATTATAACGTTAATTTTTTCATACTTTTTCAATGCCTTCAAAAAGCAGAAATCTGGATTTGGCGACTCCACCAGTGAATAGATCCAATGTGGGAGTTACATTTGATGCCACAATAAATTGGACAACTGAAACTATCGCATAGAAAGTTTCTAAAGGAAGACCTCTTGCCATATATTATACTTTGTGCAATTTCAAACTTTCCCACGATATTTTGTCTTAAAATGAATTAAATTCGCTTGCATTGGGATGATTGGGCCTTGGTTTCGACGTCATAACCACATACCTACGTTTCGTCACCAGTTATGACGTTTTTGAGCAATCTTGGATGATCGGTGACATCATTCAACAACTCCTGGGTGCAAATTCAAAATTCAGAAATTTCGTAACAAACCTCGCTGTCACACATTTCATGCCCAAAACATCCAAGAAAATTGCATGTCATGAGACGATTGATATGCCAACATCCTCTGCAACTTCCTCAATAGTGATTCAACGATTTTCCAAAATCATTTTCTTCACTGTTTCTGTGCTTTCGTCGCTTGTTAACTTGGTTGCAACTCCAGGACACTCATCCTTATTAATATCTTTTCGGCCTTCTGTAAAGCGCTTTTACCACTCATGAACACTTTTTTGAGACAAAGTAGACTTACCGAATATCACAGTCCCCATTTTAAGTGCGTTAGATCACTTTATTCCATTTTCAACGAAAAATTTAGTAAATACTATTTGATCCATTTTTTTCAAAATTAAAAATTCGAAGAATACACAAAAACATAACTAACCTTTTCAGTTGTCAAAAACGAACTACCAATCCAAAATGGCTGATAATGTCTACATATGAGAAACGTACGAGTACCGACATAACAAAAAAAATTTCTATTATCGAATGTGCACAGTCCGCGAAAATTCAATATTCACCTTTTCTCTTGAACAGTCATATAACCATATACAAACTTATATATGGTTTTTATAATATTGTTACCAATAAAAGGCTTTTGTTTGAATGAAAATGTCCTAAATTTGTTTCGTTGCGAATAACAACTTTATCAAAATTATCAGATAATTGAAATCTATAAATTGCTTAGCATATCGAACGTCAAATTGCAATTTTCAAAAAAATCAACTCGGCTCTTTTGCGTCTTTAATAGTCAGAGGAATATTACTGGCCCATCATGCGCTTCGGGAGTGTATTCCTCTAAAAAGGACTATTATTTAAGTAAGTAAATTACTATTAAGTAAGCAAAAGTAATATTATTTCCAACATTCATATTGTACAAAGTTAAGTTTCAATACTAATCCAGAAATGTTATATTTCAATATCAATTTTGTGTTTATGTTTTCGAAATTGATGGTAGATCAGGAAAGAATGAGTTCTGAGGTACGAGTATGTTGTTTGATGATCGTTGTGTGTTGATTCGATTAGTGTTATTTGAAAGATTCATAAAATCTATTTCATAAAATATTTTTTATAGAATAAATTGAGATCTTCATATCTGTTTTTTCATTTACAGTTTTTTCTGAATTTTGACGATTGTGCAAGGTTTCTAAAATTTATCTACATCATTTGTCTATCTCAGTTGCCCAAATCTTTGTGTTGTTTCAATAAAAATCGTGTTTTTCAGCTATTATGTGTTTATGTAGGGCCGCGATATTTTCATTAGATTTATATTCTGTTGATTGTAAATAAAGGGTGTTTTTTTTAGAGGTATATAACTTTAAATTGCAATAAAACAACGATGGAACATTCGATTGACAAGAATTTTTTTTATTCGAAAGATAATCTTGTGGCATTGGATTTTAAATATGATTTCTTGCATATGACTGCCACGGCTGGCTCGGATGTAGTCCAATCTGGACGTCCAATTTTCGATGACTTTTTCCAACATTTGTGGCCGTATATCGGCAATAACACAGCGAATATTGTCTTCCAAATGGTCAAGCGTTTGTGGCTTATCCGCATAGACCAATGACTTTACATAGCCCCACAGAAAGTAGCCTAGCGGTGTTAAATCACAAGATCTTGGAGGCCAATTCACAGATCCAAAACGTGAAATTAGGCGGTCACCAAACGTGTCTTTCAATAAATCGATTGTGGCACGAGCTGTGTGATACGTTGCGCCGTCTTGTTGGAACCACAGCTCCTGAACATCATGGTTGTTCGATTTATGAATGAAAAAGTTATTATTCATGGCTCTATACCGATCACCATTGACTGTAACCTTCTGGCTAACATCGTTTTTGAAGAAGTACGGACCAATGATTCCACAGCCCATAAAGCACACCAAACAGTCAGTTTCTCTGGATGTAACGGTGTTTTGACATACACTTCAGGATTATCTTCACTCCAAATGCGGCAGTTTTGTTTGTTGGCGTAGCCATTCAACCAGAAGTGCGCTTCATCCTTCATCATCGATACGTATTCCGCACAGAACCATTATTTTCGAAATAAAATTGCACTATTTGCAAGCGTTGTTCAGACGTGAATCTACTACTGATGAATTGCCAAACTAAACTGAAAATAAATCACTTCTCAGCTGTCAAATCGGTCGCCATCTTCAACAGTAATGCCAACTTAAAGTTCTATACCTCTAAAAAAACACCCGTTATATAGAAACACACGGCTGAATTCCATGACATTTATTTAATACTCCTTATTTATACAATTCTTCCTCAGTTGCATTAACTCATCATAATATGAAGAGTTTTAAAAACTCTATTTTAATGTTTCAATAAGTGTTTTAATATGTCTTCAGTATACTAAACAATTTTTGAGGAATTACTCCAACATATACACGATCCATTTCAATAATATCTAACTAAATATTGTACAAAATGTCAATGGACTCCCTAGTCCACGGCATCTTGACTCCAAACAAATGAGTTGATAAAAGTTGATGAGTATAAAATCCCATAAAAATATGTTTATTTAGCGTTTTCTCATTTTAGGTGATATAAAAAGAACTTCAATTTGTGTATTTCTTTAATCAGCCTTCCTTTTGAGCAAATCGCAATTTTCACCAAATTTGAGTTAATTTGATCAAATGATTCGGCATGAATATTTTTTGTCCGCCCTTCTGTAACGTTTGGACTTTGTCAGTCCATTGGTATAATTATTCAATGTTTTGAAAACTACTTTAATGTAACTACTTCAATGTCGTTCTCATGATCTATGCTTCTATGTTCTATGTACACAATATCTGTCGTTGAATGAATTTTATATAGGTACCTATGTTGATAGAGTTATTACGATATTATTACCTATATTAGAGAGATAATACGAAAATATTATACCAGTAACAACATTGTGCCAAAATTGACATAATGGAGCATGTACTCTACATTGCTGTAATTGATATTTTCAAGTGAACAGTTGTTATATTTTATTATGTACTTACCTCCAATGACCAATACCGCAAAGCAAAACGTTTTATTAAGCATAAACACTATTTTCGAACACTGACAGACCACAACAGATAATTTTGATGAATTTGTTTATGGTCAAATTTCTGCTACGAAGTGAGCATATATCTCTATAATTTAATTTTCCATCTATTTCAAAATCTGTCAGTTAATAAGTAGGCAATATCTGTCGTAAGAAGAGGACGAAATGTTCTGGGATATACGTGATGCTTTCGTTGAAATATTATTTTGAGGATCTTAACAACAAGTCATGTTAGCCATGAGCAAGTTTTACCCCTGACCCATTGATCCGATTACATTGTTTAGTCTCGCACCTCGCCGTATTTTAGTTTATTATGTAGCCCGACGCACTGCAACAATTTGACTTGGCCACTTGATTATTTGGTATTCTGAGGAGAGTCGTTGACCAGCCTACCAAATTGTTCATGGTCCTCTGAACCAACTTAATCAGGTTAATGAAAAATATGCACAGATGCAATTTAGATTCACTATTCGTTCAAATTCATATTCTGAGAAGGGTAAAATGAAAATTGAATTATTTCTAACAGGATTTCTAACTGGAAAAATCTTTGCATGTAGAATCAATCACTACTAGCTTTTAGTTGTTTGTGAAATGCTTATCGAAGTATTAGGCCTTTTTCAATCCACAATATCACATTTCACTTCAGTACAATATTTTTTGTGCTCGAAATATGGTTGAATACCAAAACTTATTCAATACTTGACTGTATTGAAAAAATCAGTCTGAGGTGATTACATATTGACATTCATTAGGATATTTCAAACAAATTTGAAAATTTTCAATAATTTATCTCAGTGAACAATTATAACTGGTGTTTTTTTTAGAGGTATAGAACTTTAAGTTGGCATTACTGTTGAAGATGGCGACCGATTTGACAGCTGAGAAGTGATTTATTCTCAGTTTGGTTTGGCAAACAAAACTGAACGCCTGAACAACGCTTGAAAATTGTGCAATTTCATTTCTAAAATAATGGTTCTGTGCGGAATACGTATCGCGCACTACCTCCATTTTATCGTCGACAAAATCGTCCATCAGAGCAGTTAATTCGATTAACCATGGAACGTTTTCGCACCACGTTTACTCTTATCTATAACTCGAATCCCCAGAGACGCCGTACGGTGCCGTACAAAAGAATCTATTGCTACTGTAGAGCGTAGCACTGAGGAAGACCCGAATGAGTCCATCCGCCATCGAGCACAGGAATTGAATCTGTGTCCATCCACTTTATGGAAGATTTCGCGGAAGAATCTTGGTTTGCGTGCTTACAAAATCCAACTCGTGCAGGAATTGAAGCTAAACGATCATCAAACAAGGCGTAGATTCGTCAAATGGGCCCAAAACGAGATTGCCGTTGTTCCCGATTTTCATAAGCGAATTTTGTTTAGCGATGAAGCGCACTTCTGGTTGAATGGCTACGTCAACACACAAAACTGCCTCATTTGGAGTGGAGATTATCCTCAAGTGTATGTCAAAACACCTTTACATCCAGAAAAACTGACTGCTTGGTGCGCTTTATGGGCTGTTAGAATCATTGGTCCGTACTTCTTCAAAAACGATGATGTCCAGAACGTTACAGTCAATGGTGATCGGTATAGAGCCATGATTACTAACTTTTTCATTCCTGAATTGAACAACCATGATGTCCAGGAGCTGTGGTTTCAACAAGACGTCGCAACATGTCACTCAGCTCGTGCCACAATCGATTTATTGAAAGACATGTTTGGTGAACGCCTATTTTCACGTTTTAGACCTGTGAATTGGCCTCCAAGATCTTGTGATTTAACACCGCCAGACCACTTTCTGTGAGGCTATGTAAAGTCGTTGTTCTGTGAGGATAAGCCACAAACGCTTGACCATTTGGAAGACAATATTCGCCGTGTTATTGCCGATATACGGCCACACATGTTGGAAAAAGTCATCGAAAATTGGACGTCCAGATTGGACTACATCCGAGACAGCCGTGGCGGTCAAATGCCGAAAATTATATTTAAAATGTAATGCCACAAGATTATCTTTCAAATAAAAAAATTTTTGTCAATCGAATGATCCATCGTCGTTTTATTGCAATTTAAAGTTCTATACCTCTGGAAAAAACACCCTTTATTATGGAAGTACTCTCGCCCAATCCTCAAATCTCTCCTGATAAGAACTTGTTGGTTTAGCCTTCAGCTCCTCCAAACATTCGATATTTATATTCTCCATGGTTGAAAAATCCCGTTCCAGGATTTTTTCACAGGCGACTAAATCCGATGAACACAGTGACTATGGTGCGATTACAGTGTTGTTATAGTCCAAAATATTCCGAATGAGCAATGAGATGTGAGATGGCGATTTATAGTGGTGCAATAACCATGACTTCTGATCTGCTAAAATTGCTTGGCACGAATCAAATGAGAAGCCAAATGTCAGCAAGTCCACTTATAGTAATTTGAAAATTCCCCAACATTATTTTCTTCACTTCTTCAACGTTCTCATCAGTTGATGACGTGCTATGCCGCCAAAAACGAGGTTCGCCATTGTTGGCTTTTAGACCTTAATGGAAAAGTTTATGCCACTTCTAAACATTTTTTGACTCAAAGTAGACTCATCGTTTGGCACTTTCAACATTTCAACAGTTTCAGAGCAGGTCCATTTTTCACACAAAATGTAAAGCAAATTCTTTGATCCATGTATTGCGTCAGTAGAAAATCGCCAAGCACACAAAACACTTCAAACTCAATGCCTTTAACAAAAAAAATGCACTAGAAACGTTTCACAGATTTTCAAGACAAATATACCACTATAAGAAAAAAAATCGCGGATCGGGCGGATATAAATTTGAAAAGTCATGTTACTTTTTGATCTTTCTTCGTAAAGAGTTTCCATCTAGGGGTTGGGATTTGTTTCCGTAAACGTTACCTCTTGTCTTTCTAGGCATGTTCAATTTGAATTAAATTTGGACAACGACAAGGCCAACCTAGTCGTGTGATTGGAATCTAGCCAACTTACATTCTACATGTGTGATATTTACATAGAGTATGCACCTACTTCCTAGAGAATAATTCAATAAAGCTCATTTTAATACTTTTTTTGTATCAAAGGTCATTATATTCAAACCGAAATGGGTGTATTCCCGTTAAGTGTTTCTTGTGAAATAAAAAAAAAAGATTCAGGTCTTCGTGTTGGCATATTTTACGAATTCAGTTTTCAATTCGAATTACCAGAAGGAGGTCATGAGATTCTTTCCTCATTTTGTGAATATAATAAACATAGTGAAAATTAAATAGTTACTTTTTCGTGTGAATAGATACTTTTATGTGAATAATAATTATCACATTCGAGTTGAATATTCCTGTCAGAAGTACTGTCATTTAGTGAGAATTATCCATTTCATAGTAAGAGAAACTTGCAATTTATAGGGAAACGTAAACAAGAAATCAATATTTTCAATTCTTACACTATATTCATATATATATATATATATATATATATATATATATATATATATATATATATATATATATATATATATATATATATATATATATATATATATATATTAAAAAATTAATTTATTGTTTGTTTAAGATAGTTTATTTTTAATGTATTTTGCAATAACAGGTTATATTTAATGTTAAAAATTTTATTTTTTGACGTTTCGTTGAATATCACAACTTTGTCAAAACTAATGAATAATTGAATTTTATGAATTACCATAGGTATCAAACGTCTAAGTTATTTCTTTGAGAAAAATCAAATTGGCTTTTCGTTTCTTCAGTATTCAGAGGAATATTTCTGGCTTCTGAAAGCACTCGCTTCGGAGGTTATACACATTCTGGATTAGTATATAAAACACAACTATGTGAAATTATATGTATGTATGTATAAATCACATTCATTTGAATCACCTAGCTAACCATCAGAGGTTTCCTCATGGTGAAGTAGACTAAAACTTCCGAAGCGAATGCTAAGTCAGAAATATTCTTCTGAATACTAAAGAAACAAAAAACCAAATTGATTCTTTTCAAAGAAATAAGTTTGACATTTGATATCTACGGTAATTCATAAAATTCAAATATTCATCAGTTTTGACAAAGTTGTGATATACAACGAAACTTTAAAAAATATTAAAATCAAATTAAAAAATAACATTAAAATTTAACATTGAAAATAGTCTATTATTACTAAAAACAATAAAAATAAATATATATATATATATATATATATATATATATATATATATATATATATATATATATATATATATATATATATATATATATATATATATATATATATATATATACATAAATATATTGATGACTATCTTGATTCTATAAAAAAATTGTGTTATTCAATCTAGTGAATATTTGATTCTCACATCATCAAATTTTTTAGATTCCTAAGTCGTTGTTTTCTACGAATATGTGATGCGTATCTTCTAAAAATACAACACGTAGGGACTTAATGGGTTAGGAATTGCTCTTCATTCATGGAAGCTATACGAGTATGAATCACAAACCAGTTTCCTATTACGAAATACACAGAATCTATGATAGGGACAACAGGGTATTTCCTGGAGAGAATAATCATAGAGACGAATATCTTACCAATCCGAAGAAAATGAAATAATCATCTATTCATGTCTGGGATATTCGTTTGAACATTATTTCCTGATAGGGAAACAGCTGTTGTCTTGAGAGTGAAATTAATTCTTAGTCATCAGGAATTCTGGTAATGATTTATTATATTAATGTATGTAATATATATATATATATATATATATATATATATATATATATATATATATATATATATATATATATATATATATATATATATATATATATATATATATATATATATATTGGGATATTACCTCTTTATGAACTACAAGTGTTCCCAAATGCATTGGGTTGGAATGTTACTATATATTGCCTGAAGAAGAAAATTTTTCGAGATAATTTATTAGACTGCAATCCCAATCAAACACTGAAAATACATATCCACAGTCGTTAAACATTCAACTATATATATATATATATATATATATATATATATATATATATATATATATATATATATATATATATATATATATATAATCTGTTGAAATTGATTAATTGCCTGTTTGAGATAATTTATTTTCAATGTTTTTAGCAATAACAGTTTTCATTAATATAAATATAGTTTTGACAAAGTTGTGGTATACAACGAAACGTCAACGAAAATAAAGTTTTCAACATTAAAATAAGCCTGATATTGCTAAAAACATTGAAAAATATATATATATATTAAAGTGAATAAATAAAGTTTTTCAGCTGATCAAAAAATGGAACTTGTTAAAATTAAACCATGTCCTTTATTCTGCTTCCAAGCTTTCGGTAAATTTTCATACATTCATCATAGAAACTGAACAGTACACTTATTTTGAAATCATGCAATTGACTAAAGTAATATTAACTAGCGAATGTGAAATTGAAATGATGAGTTGGTGAATTCTAAGCATTCTAATATTCTAATAATTATATTAATAATTGTAGAATTTAACAGTTCTTACAAATGAATTTTTATAAGGTATAACTGATTTTATCTTTTTAACATTATTATTATTATTAAATATAATTAAAGGCAGGGGTCTGAAGGCTCATAAGCCCATTAACACCTTTTACAGAATACTGCTATGTGAGGATAATACATTCGATAAACATTTGAGAAAACAAAAAAATAATAACAACAAGAGGAAAAAATAGTGATCAGTACACATCGACAATGAAAATATATGACAAAAACAATTTCTCAAAATGAAAACAAAAATTCATCTACCACCCTCTGGAACACGTTGACTGACTGAGAGTTCACAACTTCAGCATGTAAACTGTTCCATATACTGAATACACGATTAGGTAAAAAATGCTGCCGCCTAGATGTATGAAATGATTCCTTCTTCAGCTTCAAATTGTGACCACGAAGTCTGTTGCCATCAAGAATGAATAAATGTTTGAAATCTCCAAAATTATATTTCAAGATTCGAAAAGTAATGATTAAGTCACCACGTAGTCGACGAGCTTCAAATGTTGGTAATCGAGCTGAAGTAAGCCTTAGAGGGTAATTCGGTCTTTTAAGTTTGAACGATAGTCTAGTAGCCCTACGCTGAATGTTTTCAAGTAGATCTCTGTCTCGCACCAACTCCGGACACCACACAGCACCACAATACTCCATAGTAGGACGTATGAATGTTTTATATAATCGAATTGATGCCTGAAAGGATATTTTCGCAAACGCTCTTTTCAAAAGGTAGAGTTTACTATTTGCTTTTCTAGTTATGCAAGAAATGTGTTCCGACCAACCCAAATCTTCAGTTATTGTGAGTCCGAGATCGTTATAAGAATTAACTTTGCTTAATTTTTGTCCGTCTATGGAATAATCAAAACGTGGATTGTCTTTACCCATATGCATAACTACACACTTATCTTTATTGAGAGGCAATAACCAATCCACGCACCATTCGAAAATTGAGTTTAAATTGTCCTGAATTTGGGCTCCGTTTGAAAATGGATTTGCGAAAATTTTTGTGTGGTCTGCATAAAAGACGTTCTCTCTTTTAACATGTAAATGAAGATCACTGGCGTATAAAACAAATAACAATGGACCCAAAGCGGATCGCTGAGGTACTCCACTTAAAACTGGCCTTGGTGTAGAACAAGAATCTCCAGCCCTAACACAAAAATGTCTGTCCGATAAAAAAGCCCTAATCCACTCAAGAAGACATCCACGTATGCCGAAATGTTCCAATTTATGCAGAAGCCGTCGTCCGGACACTCTATCAAATGCCTTCGCAAAATCCAAATAAACAACATCCATAGATTCCGAACTAATAGATGCCATAACCTTACAAATTACAGGTGTGAGACTAATAGGTCTATAATTGCCGGGGTCAAACTTGTCTCCCTTTTTGAAAATAGGGGTTACTGATGCCGTCTTCCAAATATGTGGTAGGACATGAGCATTAAAAGAAGTTACCATTAAACGGCACAAAGGAAACGCAAGTGCTTCGAAACATTTTTTAAGAAACAGGGAAGAAATATCATCTGGTCCCGGCGACGAGTTATTTTTCAACCTTTGAAGATGTCGTTTCACAACTGTTGGTGCGAAGTTGATATTCTGTAGTGTGGATTCAACCCGCGGATGACGAATCTCTGGAAAGTGTCCTTCAGATGGCTCAACAGAGAAAACCGAGAAGAATGTATTGGCAAGACTTTAATTAATTCAAGAATGTCCTTTGACTTTTAAGAAGTATGACCTGTATTCCTGCATTTTGGATGCCAATGATAGGAGTAGACACGATGAACACCCTTATTTCATTTTATTTCTTGGTATATGCATTCTTATAAACCAACCGTCCATCAACGTAGTGGAAATTACAGGACAAGCACATACATTAATGATTGCCATTCAACAACAAAGAGAGAATTCGCTATTAATATCAGACAACCCAGCTCCTGAATCTTTCACGTTTGTTGTGATAGGTAGTCAATAAATTCAATATTGCTTAGTATAAAATAAGTATATTATGCTTAGGTTGTCTAAATCAGTTCACCTGTAAATTAGATTCTCTGCTTCATCAATCTCCAGCATCTCATTGAATGTTCCTTTGTGAATAATGGGGTATTGAAATAAAACAGTAGATTCGGCCAACAGTATAACGCGGTTTATTGATAGCACGTCCATCAACGCCCAAGTGTTGTTGTTTTTGTTGTAGCGTTGATGCTAAATAAAGACTTATTATTATTATTTTATCTGTCTCCTACTGTCACTTTCGTGAGTGGTGATACTGTCCTTCAAAATTCTTGAAGTTTGTCCAATGTAACATAATTCCCAATCTCCACACTCAATCTCATAAACCACATTATCTTTACAGGTTTAGACAGGGCGTTCTACAGGTTTATCACTATATTTGACCCACAGTGAAATTGGATTTACTTGATTATAATATTCTTGAATAATATTGACAATATTAAATAAAAATCCTGACAATCAATGAAGTGAGATATTTGCAGAAAAGGAGGCTGAAGTATTTTTTACTGACAGTGTTTGTGTTGTGTTCACTACCCGAATTTGAAAATGTGAAACTGTCTTTCGTGTAGTACTATTCGTGTGATGTGTATGACTGAGTGATTACATCTGTAATAGTTTTGCTAGTTTTGAAATCGAATTATTTCAACTAAAAACAATGGATCCTGTCGCCACTGTACCATTTCAGCGGAAAGTTATATTGATGTTTATATTATATCATAGCGATTATTCACCATTAGGAGAGCAATTGAAATTGAGTTTCCAATTTTTAGGGCTTTTGATTCAACTTTTCTGCCTCACAAAAACACTTCATCTTCTCAGAATGCTATTTTTTGCTTAATCTTCACATGTGCGATTTTATAGCGACACTCCATACCATCTTCGAGTTTTTATATTGTATATCTCTTGTAGATTCTTTTCGCTCTCTTTTAGCTTCTCTGTGCCGCATTTACTCTTTGTTATCATATCGAGCTGTTTCTTCGGTGTTATGGACGCTTAATCTTGTAGCTTTGTGCACAAAACTTTGCTCATCGTTTTCTGATTTCTTTGCTCATTCGTGATTCAGTTTAAACCTGAGAACAGTATAACTTGTCCGAGGTATTTAAAATTCCCGACTTGCAGAATTTCACCACGTATTAAAGAAGATTTATTTCTTGGTTTTCTTTCCATGTATTTAGTTTTATCATAAGAAATTTGTGGCATGGTTTTCTGCACAATGTCAGGAACAAAAAATAATTATCAGGAACAAATACCTGCCATTATAATGGTAATATCATCTGCGAAAGCGAGACATTTGACATTTATTCGAATTTATTTCTTCGATACCCACTTCTACGCCCTTTTTATGAGGTTCCCATCACCTAATGAAAAGTCTTTTTAGAAGTCTTTTCTAGAAACATGTTGAAAAGGATTGGTGAAAGAACTTTCCTCTGCAGAGTGGTTTTGATTTCAGATGAATCTGATAGTTCACCAGGAATTTTACTTTAGAAGTTGTACGTACCAGTAAGTGTCTGTTTTATATTTTTCGGATGTTGCGATCGATTTCAAATTCTTTCATCAATTTAAAAAGGTTGTCGTTAAAAGATTGATAAAAATTTATATATAATATATATATATATATATATATATATATATATATATATATATATATATATATATATATATATATATATATATAGAAGAAAACAATGAAAGATTTAGGTAAAGACTGCACTCAAAACACGTGTTTTGAGCTTGTTTGCTCTCTTCATGTTCTGAATCATTTTTTAAAGTTGATGAGAGAGGATGTAAATGATGAATATAAAGATAACGGAAAATATTCAAACTATAAAAAATATAAAGACTGAAGAAACAAAGAGAAAAATGAAAGAAAACATAAAAACAAAGAACAAAACACTTCAATATTTTAAAAAATCTAAGAAACACTTGAATATTCAAAACATTTAGGTGATAAAAAAGATCTGAAAATAAGAAATATGAAAAGTCAAAAATACTTCATTTGATGAAGAAGAAAAATATAATGAGCAAACCTGTCTTAAAATAACAGGGATAATCGATAAATTCCACTGTTATTCCTTAGATACAACTTCATGTTCAATCACATTCAATAATATTTTCTTAAATGAATAAATGTGTCCATAAATTATTATTTATTGTCAAATTACTCGTAAATGATTCTCAAATCATTCGCATCGCTAGAAATGAACAACTAAATATTTATTGGTTAGTTGTTACTCGTATAAAGAACGTCTCTTATAGTTATATTGTAACTTGTACTACGAATAAAATTCCTCTATATAATAAACAAAATTCTTTTACAATCGTTGACATTATATTCATATCAAAATCAGAAATCAACTATTTTTTTTTTTCTTTGTTTTGTATGAACCCCAGAGGACTATTTTTTTAGATATTTCTTGAAACCTTATTTGTTCACTTTCCTGTATTCATCGAAATAGATTAATAAATAAAAGCAGTATCATCCCTGAAGGTCGAGTTATTTGTTGTGACGGCTGTATGAATTCCAACAAACGCATTATCTTGTTTCTCTTGAATATTTGTATTGTTAATGAACTTGGTACTCAATTCCTGTAAATTCGCTCCGAGATTTCGAATCATCTTGTGCAGAATCCTAAACATCACAAAACGACGCAAATGTAAATCATATAGCAGAAATGCCGTTTTTATATTTACTTAAGCTATATTTAGTGAAGTGGTATGTATATATGATTTTTTTTTATTTCTATAGTAAAATTTAATAGCAATAATTTCAAAATTTTCGAAAGGTTACCCGAAATGTGGTTTAGTGAACATAAAAACAAATCCGAAATTTCGGCTTCAAAATGAAGAATTCATTCAAAATTCAATTTCAAATAATCCAATTGAATTTTGAATAATTTCTTGTAGTCATTTTGGAACCGAAATTTAAAATTTGTTCTGATTGTCACCAAACCATTCAAACTAATCTATTCACAAAATCATGTTTCTTTCATTAATATACAACATATTTCTCAAACCGAGTTACAGACTTCTGTAGATCTAACTAATGCATATAAAAAACAAAACACAATAACCATCATTAAACTACTTAAATCATAGACAAACACATACACCTATGTCTTCACCGGGGCTCAAATCCGAATCTTACCTCACCATAATGTTTTCCCGACAAAACCACGGACAACGATTATAATATGAATGTCAAATTTTTGTGGTCTGGTAGTGGATCCATTTTTTCTTAGAGGATCTTTTTATATGGATTTCATTCATTTAATTCAATGGAATTTTGTATACACCACAATTGAGTAAATATTCATTTATTTTTTGATTTATTTATTCATAATTTGAATAAAATTAAGTAATTCATAATTTGAATAAAATTAAGTAATTCGTAATTTTTTTCACTATAATTCAGTCAAACAAGACAATATTGTTTCGCTGAAACAGTGAATATTATGAACTACATCTACATCTGTATGATGACAACAGGCTTCATCAGATGTAATTTATCATCTACATCTGATGTAGCCACTGTATCAGCGAAATAATATTGCCATGTTTGACTGAATTATATTGAAAGAAATTACAAACTACTCTGTTTTATTCAATTTATATTGTTGAATTTTCATCAAGTATCGGCCTAATCGATTATTGATTTATTTTATTCATTCGGAAATACATCACTCAACAGCTTAGGCCAATTACTGAGTGCAAGAAATACAATAAAATTCACAATTTATGTAATATTAAGAAACATCAAAATTATGTGAAACTGGAAACATAACAAAAATTTTCTCACAAAAAAAAGGCTTACACACAACACTACACAAAAATCTGATATGTAAAAACAGTAAAAACTTATGACTAGAAAACAGTCAGACGAGAGCTCGACTGATGAAAAACTTCCTTATTTTTCGACAATGTAATCTCAGGACACGGAATTTTATAAGAACTACAAGAAAGAAGCAATCAACAAAACACCTAAACTTTTACAGGAACATAATTCCCAAATATGTCCTGCGTGTTTCAAGTGATCGAACATTAAATCTTGTAGTAAGTTACTAATAATAATAATACCTCGTTCTGGATAACCATCGGAGTTTCTGGATAACCCAAGGGAGTTGGTGCTGGTCTCCTACTGGGCGGGTCCTCAGGTGGCGGATAGAGGAATGTTCGCTGGCATCGGCTAGAGGACAGGTGGAAAATAAAATACCACCCCCGGACCAAAACCAGCAAGCAATTCCTCCAGGATATGCGTCTGTCTCGAATCGAGCGGCTTATCTTGGGGGTGGCAGTTGTGGCTGTTCCGGAGCGGACGGCATCTGCAACAGAGAAGGAAAACTCTTGAAAAAACCTGGTCCTCCTTCTCCGCCTGCCAGTATACGGCTTTGCCGGGCCTGGTATGGCGGAGGAGAGGTCTATTTATGCTGCTGCCTTGCAGTGAGGGATTGGTGTCCCAAAGGCTAGGGGAAGGAAAACCCTGAAATCAAACCCAGCACGGTGGCGTCTGACCCGGAGCGGGCGGCCGCTTGTGCTCTGACGAGGAAGGAAAACCTCTCAAACCCGAGCATAGCGGATGTGTGCCTCGCACTGCCGCGTAAGAACGTCGTAAGGCGGGTTACCTTGTGAACATGAAAAAGTCATTGAAGAGCAAGGTGACAGTCTCCGTGACGGGCGAGGGAGCGGGCCCGTCACGTGAGTTGAGCGACCGCAGAACTGCCTTGGTAAGTCAGGCCAAGGAGGAGACAACTGCTACTGACAGGAAAACGGCCGGATATGAAAAGGACTTGAGTAGGATTAAGGAACTGAGTGAGGTGAAGAAGGAGAAAAAGAGTTCGGAAGAAACGGTGTCAGAGACTACTGGAGTGAAGAATAAGGAGACAGATACGGATATGACTATGGAGGATATGGAACAGATATTCAGAAGGAGCTCTCGCCTAAGTCGATCACCTCCGGAGGCAAGGCAGAATATATCGTGCACGGAAGATTGCTATAGTCTACCAGAGAGCAATAATGGAAGTACGAAGGTGGAATCGACTCCTCAGAAAGCTCAGAATAAAAATTTCCTGGATTGGTGTTTGAAGGACAATGAGTCTTCACCTATTGCAAGAATTTTCGAGAAGACTGAAGCCTCGTTTACGATTGTGGATTTGACAACACCACAGAAGGAAGAAAGGATGGCGAAGAAGAGGAAAATCCTCTCTCCTATAGTAGAGAGAGAAAATCAGGAAGTGGAACAACACACGATGGATACTCCGCAGGTGTCGAAGGTATTGCTACAGAAAATACATAATCAGATAGATGAGATCGATAAGGCTGTTCAGAAAGAAGGAAGTTGTGCTATAACGGAGGAACTGAGAAAGCTTAGGGATCTGATTGATGAAATGAGTAAGGAGGGTAAGGAATCAAGTAATATGGAAATACAAGAGAAAGATTTTTTTGAAGTTGGAACTCAGACGGAACCAATAGAAAATTTGAATAGGGAGGCAATATGTAGGGACATCAAGAATCGTATGTTGAAGGTTATGGAAGCAGAAGAAGTAACTGAAGTCGTGGAGCAAAATTGGCCGGAAGAAGTTTACGATGGGAAGCAAGATGATCGCAGCATTGCTAACCCTGAGCTGGTGGGAGATATGATAATTTTAGCACATTCAGATAATGCGGCGAAACTACCCTATTTGAGGAAAATCTTAGGAACACAGAGAGGTCTATTTAATTTTATTAGAGGAGGGAATCTAGCCAAAGGACAGATCGTCTCATGTAAACCAGGAGGGTGGGAAACGGATGGATGCACGCAATGTGACGAGGGAATATTTATTATGGGAATGATAGATGGAGAAGATACGGACATTGCAGAAATATATCGCATTTGCCGTAAGATCGCAGAGAGAGTGGACAGGGAGTCGCAGGCGGAGGTGGCACACTTAGTGATTGAGGGAAGCTTGCCTTCGATCATAAAGAGAAAAATTGCGGAGTGTGCCTTTCATGGCTTGAGAAAGAAACTACATATTCACGTGAAAACTGAAGCGAAGACATCGAGAGAACCTACTCAAGCGAGAAACTATAGTACGGAAGCTGTAATGATTCCAAGGGTAGAAGGCATCACCTATGCCCAAATGGTCTCAAATGTGAAGAAGATCATTCCGCGGAATGACGATGTGGCGAGGGAGATAAAGGGGATAAGGCAAACCAGAGAGGGACATTTATTGATTGAGGTGGTAAAGGATAGTTCTGCAACGGAAAGAATTGCAGAGAAACTCAGAAAAAACATAAAAGAGAGTGCAGTTAAAGTCTATGGCAAAAAGGGGAGAAGAAAGGCCGCGAACATTTATGGTTTGGATATAGACATTACGGTGGAAGAAATAAAAGCAGAGATTAAACAGATACTCCCCACAAAACATGAAACAGTCGAGATAAAAGCGATAAGACCTTTGGCAGGTGGTAGACAGGCCGCAACGATATTGGCGGAAGCTGAAGTGATCAATCACTTACTAGATATTGGTAAAGTGAGAATTGGGTTATCTGATGCTGACATAAGGGCTCGCATTGATATTGAAAGGTGTCACAGATGTTGGGCCACGGGTCATATAGCGAAGGAGTGCAAAGGTCCCGATAGATCTAAATTATGTAGAAATTGCGGACAGAAAGATCATTTGGTGAGGGATTGCAGGGCGAGACCCTACTGTCTGGATTGTGTACACTCAGGCCACAGGACGGCCAGCAAGGGTTGCGACAGTGGTCGTTAGATAGGGATAGGAAACAGAGGGATATTTTCAATCATAGAACTATATTTATACTATTTATTTTACAGAGTTTTATTTATACATATTATTTATTTATTTATCAGTAATTTATTATCGTTTTCAAAATGTCGTGATATACTTACCTGTAGTGTGTTGTTTGTGGCTGTAGTTTCGAATACGGGGCTTCTTCATTTCCAGAACTAAGGATACTACAAACTAACGTTGGAAGATCACGGGCCGCTCACGATTTTGTGTTTGCGGAAGCACAGAAGGAAACAGTGGATCTGATATTGCTGGCAGAACCGAACAAAAAAATGTGTATTAGCGAAAATTGAATCACTGATAAAAACCTAGATGTCGCAGTGTTGTTTCGTAACAGAAATATACAGGTGGCGAGTGTGGAAAAGAAGGAGGGGTACGTTCATGTGAGCTTAGAAGGAATGCATATATATGCAATCTATATATCCCCTAACGTCTCAATAGATATTTTCGAGAGCTTCTTGGATCGGTTATTCAATGCCGTGCGGAGGCACAAATATTGTACAATTATTGCAGGGGATATCAACGCAAAATCCCAAGCTTGGGGGTCGCCATGCTCGGATGCAAGAAGAAGGAAGGTGAAGGAGTGGATGGCAGAAATGGATTGGGTGGTCGCGAATAACGGGAGTCCCACATTTTTGAGAGGACAGTCCGCGACTCACATAGATGTCACATTGGGTTCGAGACGTATGGTGAAGAAAGTTTTGAACTGAAAGGTGAGTAGCAGAAACCCTTACACGTATCATGGCCATATTACTTACCAACTGGGCTGCATTGCGGTGAAGGCTGCCAGGAAACTCGAAAAATATGTCCTCCTAGAAAAAAAATTTTTGCAGTTAATAGGAAATATTTCAAATGACAAAGGATGGGGAGTGTATAGGGAGATGTTGGAGGCGTATAAACTGGCGACAATCAGGGAAAAACAGGAGATGTTAAGAAGTATCCGTATTGGTGGAGTGAGGAGGTAGAAAATGCCAGGAGAGAAGTGATTGAATGTCGGAGGATACAAACCAGATGGAGGTGTAGACAGGAAGTAACTTTAGCAGTTCTGCAGAGACAGATGAAGGAATTGAAGCAAAAAAAGAAGGAGCTCAAGAAAATCATTGCTAGAAACAAAAAGAGACAATGGGAGGGGATTCTAAGGGAATTGGAAGAGGACATTTTTGGGGAAGGATATAGGATAGCTACCCGCTACTGCAGAACTACAAGAACACCCTTCGATGTTCCTGTTAGACAGAAGAGGAGAATAGTAGAGGCGCTATTCCCGACTGCTGTCGATCAGTGGGAAAGGACGGGGGAGGTGGAGGGTGCACCACTCTTCACGGAAGATGAATTAAAAAAATGTCTGCAAAGTGTAAAGTCCGGTAAAGCCCCTGGTCCTGATGGTATTACGGCTGAAGCTTTGAAGGTGATGATAAGGGAGAGACCAGACGCGATACTGAATATGTTTAACGGACTGCTTTCCAGGCAAAGTTTTCCGAAAGAATGGAAAGAGTCAAGAGTGGTGCTGATTCCGAAGCAAAAGGTGGCGGAGGGAGTGGAAGTATCATATCGTCCAATATGTCTCACTAGCGTAGTTGGAAAGGTCTATGAAAGGTTGATACTGAACAGAGTGCTTGAAGGAATAGAGGAAACAGGAAGGATGTCGGAAAGCCAACACGGATTCAGATCAGGCCATTCAACGGTGAGTGCCATTTCTGAATTGAAGCGCAAAGTGAGAGACTCAAACAGGAAGTGGTGTCTTGTAGTCTTTATAGACGTGAAGAATGCGTTCAACACAGCTCGATGGAGTGCTATCATGGAGGCGATGAGGACAGCGAACATTGCTCCCTACCTTGTCCGTACAGTGGAGAATTTTTTCACGGATAGAGTGGTGAGGGTGGGGCCGGTGACACATAAGTGTAGCATGGGAGTTCCGCAGGGATCGGTCCTCGGTCCTACTCTGTGGAACCTCATGTATAATGGTGTCTTAGACTTGCGTTACAGAGAAGGTGTTAGTCCGCTCGCCTACGCTGATGATCTGGCGCTGATTGTTGAGGGAGACACCGTTAACAAGGTCAAAAGTGAGGCAGAAGGAGCTTTCAGGATGGTGTCGGAGTGGATGGAGCACAAAGGTCTCACCATAGCCACACATAAAACGGAAATCATTGTGCTCAAGGGTGGACGAAAGGGAGATATTCCAATCTGCCTGAAGGGAGTCCCAAAGAGACCCGTCAGGGAGGTGAAATACCTAGGGGTCGTGTTGAATAAGGGCTTTACATTTGGTCCTCATGTTAATCACGTTATAAAAAAAGTTGGACAAAAGATGGAAGCCTTGAGGAAGATAATGCCGAATGTAAATGGACCATCTGAGCACAAGAGACGAGTTCTTGCAGCGGTGGCGCATAGCGTGGCACTCTACGCGGCTCCAGTATGGAAGGAAGCGGTAAAAAAGGAGATACATAAAAAGAAGCTCATCTCTATGCAGAGAATCATCCTGCTGCGAGTAATCAGTGGATATCGCACTGTATCGGCAGAAGCGGTACAGGTAATCGCGGCAACAGCACCGATGTGACATTCACTTTGACTCCATAGAATCTATTATCAGGAGTTATGTGAACAACGAAAATTGATTGAATTAATTGATTTAGATTGAGTTATTTGTAATATTTCATTGAATGCTATAATGTAGTTATAAGTTACTATTTTTTTTTTAGATTAGATTGATCTCTTTGTTAAATCTTTGTTTAATATATAGTTAAATCTTTTTTTCTAATTATTTAGTTATTACTTAGTTATGTATTCAATATATATAATGTTATTATTTTCTGTAATTGGATGTTATACCCATTGATATTTCATTGAATGCTATAATGTAGTTATAAGTCACTATTTTTTTTATTTAGATTAGATTAATCTCTTTGTTAAATCTTTTGTTTAATTATTTAGTTAAATCTTTTTTCTAAATTATGTAGTTATTACTTAGTTATGTATTCAATATATATAATGTTATTATTTTCTGTAATTGGGTGTTATACCTGTTGAAAATAAAGAACTTATTATTATTGACCTGCAGATTGCGGAGATGAGCTTCTTATATACGGTCGGAAATGGTAGATTACCAGGAGTGAGGTGGATGGCTCGCAGAAGGACTATCAGGGATTGGCAAGAACGTTGGGATAGGATAGAGGATAAGGCACAGTGGACGAAAAGGTTGATTCCGGATATTGGAGGGTGGGTGGATTGGAAATTCCGCACAACCAATTACTATTTCACGGAGTTTTTAACGAGACATGGATCATATTTTACGTATACCTGCAGAATAAAGAAAACGAGAACAGATCTCTGTGGAGAATGGTTGATTTAACATCTTTTATAGCACTCTTGTATTTCAATGTTTCAATGCAAAATATTTTTTGCATTAAATTATTTTTTATTTATCATTTTTTATTCATTTCAAATTATTTTTGGATTTCTGTTTTGTAAAAGGTGTTTTTTTCAGAGGTATAGAACTTTAAATTGCAATAAAACTACGATGGATCATTCGATTGACAAGAATTTTTTTTTATTCGAAAGATAATCTTGTGGCATTACATTGTAAATATGACTTCTGGCATATGACCACCACGGCTGGCTCGGATGTAGTTCAATCTGGACGACCAATTTTCGATGACTTTTTCCAACATTTGTGGCCGTATATCGGCAATAACACGGCGAATATTGTCTACCAAATGGTCAAGCGTTTGTGTCTTATCCGCATAGACAAATGACTTTACATAGCACCACAGAAAGAAGTATGGCGGTTAGATCACAAGATCTTGGAGGCCAATTCACAGGTCCAAAACGTGAAATTATGCGGTCACCAAACGTGTCTTTCAATAAATCAATTGTGGCACGAGCTGTGTGACATGTTGCGCCGTCTTGTTGAAACTACAACTCCTGGACATCATGGTTGTTCAATTCAGGAATGAAAAAGTCAGTAATCATGGATCTATACCGATCACCATCGACTGTAACGTTCTGGCCATCATCGTTTTTGAAGAAGTACGGACCAATGATTCCACCAGCCCATAAAGCGCACTAAACAGTCAGTTTTTCTGGATGTAACGATGTTTTGACATACACTTGAGGATTATCTTCACTCAAATGCGACAGTTTTATTTGTTGACGTAGCCATTCAACCAGAAGTGCGCTTCATCGCTAAACAAAATTCGCTTATGAAATTCGGGTACAACGGCAATCTCGTTTTGGTCCCATTCGACGAATCTACGCCTTGTTTGATGATCGTTTGGCTTCAATTCTTGCGCGAGCTGGATTTTGTAAGCACGCAAACCAAAATCCTTCCGCAAAATCTTCCATAAAGTGGAGGGACACAGATCCAATTCCTGTTCTCGATGGCGGATGGACTCATTCGAGTCTTCCTCAATGCTACGCTCTGCAGTAGCAGTAGCTTCTTCTGTACGCACTGTACGGCGTCTCTGGGATGCGAGTTATCAATAAGAGTAAACGTGGTGCGAAAACGTTCCATGGTTAATCGAATTAACTGTTCTGATGGACGATTTTGTCGACGATAAAATGGACGTAGTGCGCGATACGTATTCCGCACAGAACCATTATTTTCGAAATAAAATTGCACTATTTGCAAGCGTTGTTCAGGCGTGAGTCTATTCATGATGAATTGCCAAACCAAACTGAGAATAAATCACTTCTCAGCTGTTAAATCGGTCGCCATCTTAAACAGTAAAGCCAACTTGAAGTTCTATACCTCTAAAAAAAACACCCGTTAGTACTAAACGTAACATCTGTAATTTGACAAAAAAAACAGTTCATGTTGATGAATTTATAGCTACTTCAAAAAAATGTATTTCATTGAAAAGAAATTGAATTTCAATTATTTATTCGAACTGTTAATTGTATTATCAACCATGAGCTCTATTTCGTCTCCATAGTTAGTGAGAAAATGAAGTAGAGATCAAAATGAAATCAAATTAAATACGTTTATTGAATACTCTTATATTTCTTTAAGACACATTTTTAGCTAAGGTATATTTCCGAATCCTAGTGAATTTAATTTTCTTTGTATCTTTTACAATAGACAAGGAGCAAAATCTTAAGTGCCTATCGCGGAGTAACGGCTGTGGCCGATGTATTGTTGATTTTAATTTTAATTACATCCATTTGGTCAAATCTCCGAATTTCAATTTATCTGGCATTTAATGGTAAAGGAAACAACAAAACACTTAACCCACGTAATGTACAATTTCAATACTTGTCATTATTTCAGTACTTAATTCGTGAATACATATTACAACATAGTTAAATGATAGTTTAATTTTTCATGGAAAATAAAGTATCAGTATTGCTCTTATACGCACTCCACTCGAGAACAGGTGGATTTTTCGCGCATTACGACACTTTTCCACGTAAAAATGAACTTCTTATACGACGGCCAGTTCTATTTTGAACTTCGCGTTTACAATGAATCATTGGAATGTCCTCAAGGAGAGATCTAGAGAGGAATACTATGGAGGTCTGAGTTCGAATCACGAGTAACACGTGGACGTTTGTGTAGAAAAAATAAGTTTAGTGTTTATATTTGAAAATATCTTTCATGAGTGATGTACAGAGCTTACACGCCTGAAAAGGAATTAAATGAAAAAACACCATACGTTAATATGTTTACTAACTTTAGGTACATTAAACTAAAACGCGTCGTATGATGTCATATTGAAATGTTTATGATCAATACGATGTTTATTGATTTCCCAGTGTTGGCGGCTTTACTTCATACATATTTATTTCATATTAAGTATGTGAATTATTTAAATCATGAGAAATATAATTATACACGAATTTATGTCGTGATAGGATTCATGATTATTGATAAGGTTCTAATTGCATGGTATTTACTTAAATTTTTTTAGAGAATAAAGAAAGTACGGCGTCGTTGACCGCAAGATTGTGGCCTTTGCCGCAAATACTTCCCATGTTCCATTGGTGATTTGTAGTAGATTCCATTGGTGATAGTCCTTGACATTTATCTATTTCTCAGTCAGTTTCGCTGAACTTTGATTAATGCACCATAATCTAAGAATCAAAACAACTCTGAAAAACACTGTGTATGCTAGAACAATGAAAAGTTACACTGAGACGAAAAAAATTTATACTAGGAAATGTCGAAGTTATATATAGACCTGTTTTGCATCCTTTCATCATCAGACATGCAGAATTTCAAATCTCAATAAAGTTCTATGATATGACTAGTTTTTTGCAGTCATGCAGCCTTGGCATTTCTGCAAATTTTTTGCATATTAGAAAATCCTTCACTTAAAAAAAACAAAACTGCATTGGATTAGAAACAGGAATTGCAATGATGAATGCTATCTGGTTTTCATATATAATGCTCAAAACATTAAAAGGTATTTTTTAATGAGAAGTATACATTTGAAACAGCGGAATGCAATTTCAATGAGAAAAATTGAGAATTTTTTCGAATATATATTCTAAATTTTCTTTGTATATAGATTTTTAGTGGTGAATTATGAAAAAAATATAATAAATTTTAATTTTCTTGAAAGTTTTACCATTTGTACATAATTAACAGATAATTGCCTCTACTTCCATTTATTAACAATTCACAAATAAATTCATTTAAATTGAAGTCATTCCCATATACTTACAAGATACCTACCTACTCTATACCACATGCGCAAACTAGAAATGTGTGATGTTTGAAAAATTTTTTGTGATATTTCTTGAACTCTAAAAATATCGAAATGAAAGCAAGGTAATATATTGCTTTCACTTTTATTCATTATATATTGAATTATTTGAAAATATTCTCTAGTTGAATGCTTTTCGTAAAAAAAATGATTCTAAACTGAAAACCATAATAATTACTCAGAGGAAAACTGATGTCTTTCATATTATTCCATGTCACTGTATAAAGCATTGAATAGGTCGAAAATGCCAAATTTAACATCATGTTGATATTAAGAAAAGAAGCCCATTAAGAAAAATACATATATTCGAATATTTCATATGAAAATAAGTTCTATATAAACACGAATGAGCCGAAAAAAAACTGAAAATTTTTAAAACACAAAAATTTTAGGAACTGAAAAGGAAAAAAATTCGGGGAATTTTTATGAATGGTTTATTTATACCCGGAAAAATTTCGAAAATTCTATCGATGATAGAAAACATATAAAACATCTAAGTTAAATTTATAATGATTCAGTAAACTTATTGAATAATAATAATCAAAAAACATATCAAATCAAAAAAATTTAGCTTTTATGATGGTACTAAAATATTAGTATCATATAATGTTATTAGTATCAATAACATCTTATATTGGTTATATTAAATCTATAAGCATTTCAAACACTTCGATGATTTTCTCAGGTGAGCACTTGGGTTTTTTATGTCATTCAAATATTTTCCAGCAGGTTTCAACTCTTCAGCAATTGAGACAGTTCCAGGGGCTCCACATTATTACTTTTACACTTCTCAGTATACATGACGCACCCTAGTAACTATATTATACTTTAAGGAGCATATTCGATTACTCACATCATGGACCTTGGTTGCCTTTCTTATCCACATTTTAATGATCTTGCATGAATTCCCAGAATATTGAATTGGTCCATGATGAAAGTCATTTCTTACTGAGAGTCCTTTGATTCAATTGTATCCACAAGCCTCTATTATTAACATTAATTATTATTATTATTCATGTGTGTTATGATGTCTTTATCACGAATCTTCCACCGAAAAAGTTGATCCAGATATAATCATCAATCTACTATTCATATAGTTTGTTGAGTTCTAATTATTGAGCTAAGAAATGTTTCTTTGGTTGTGATTATTTTCGATTTTATTGAACATATTAAGTATTTGGATACTTTAGTATTCAATTGGCATTTTTAACTATGTTATCATGTTATTGAGCCAATTGATATTTCTTCTCTCGTCATAATTTTTCATGTTGTTGAATGCATAGGGAGTAAAATGCTTTAAAATTTAATGAATATCCTTCACATACCAATACAACATATTTTTATAATTCATTGACAGTAAAATGGGAAAACTTATTTCTCGTTTACGTTTTGCTGCGTATTGTAGCTTTTATGAAACGTAAACTGAAAACCCTTGTGAATGTTTTCTTGCTAGTTCATAAACCTAGTAGAATACCGTATCACTCTAGTTTGTGAATCTTTGTCGCAGGTCATATTTTCGAATTTCTCTTTATTAATTTCAATATGGGTATTCACTTTTCCATAAGGTATGTTGTGTACTAACACAACGATAAAAATTATGACGAAAGAAGAAATATCAATTGGCTCAATGACAAGAGACGTACAAGCTATATATATGAATGATTAACCCCAGAATATATACCTCGATCAATAATTCAGTTGGAAAACGACAAAGAGAATATAATGAAAAGGACTTCAATAAATAGAACCAATAAAAAATCGGCTTTAGAAACTTAACCGAAAGTTTCATACAAGACTGAAAAAACTGGAGGATATTTTACGGATGTTCCATAATACCTGCAACAGGAACTATGTAAGGAAGAGAATTCCCAACTGAGACGCTACTTGAAGCACTAAGCCTATTTTAAACTAATTGATTAAAATTAAAATATCACTATACATTAAATAAACTGAAGGACCTCAGATAAATTGCGTTCTGTATGAATTTCTCATATACTAAAGAACTTTTATTATTATTATTGATATTATTGAAATAGAACGAATTCATCTTCAAGCACCTTCTTATGACTCCAAGTGACGAACCGTCAAGTAATGAATAATTTTCAATTCCATCTATAGGAATCAATAGAAAACATCTCTCAGATCATAGATACAGCAAGCATCGAACGTTTACTCGTATTTACCCGTAGATATCTACTTAATTGCAACGTCTTTCTGACAAATGTCAGAAACGTCTTTTCTTTCAAAATGTCAACAGGTTCGGTTAGTAGTACGCTCGCGATTCTCCCCTTATTTCAGAGGCCTATTCGGCGATATCTTTAAGAATATATATATATATATATATATATATATATATATATATATATATATATATATATATATATATATATATATATATATATATATATATATATATATATATATATATATATATATATATATATATATATATATATATATATATATATATATATATATATATATATATATATATATATATATATATATAAAAGAAAAACTGGTTTGATTAAATAATCATATAGGTACGTCATCATTTTAAGCATACGATAAAAAATTGTCAATTCTTTCCGGAAGTTTCCACTTAAGATGAAAATAATATATGATTATATTTGTTGTCTGAAATAAATGAAACGCTATAGTCTAATTCTAAGTTGAAGGCAACAACATATCATGCGAAGTTTTGATAGAAGCTTTGCCATAGGGAAAACAACAACAAAAAAGTAATATTCAGTGTAGTATGCGGATATTATTGAAGGCTAACGAAAATGGCAGTGAATATAAATCAAATGCGGAATTTTACCTATTTAAGGAGAGTGTTTTCACTGTAAATCTTATTTCTTATAGGTTGATAGAAATATACCTACTGCAGAGACGCGTCAGTTCGGTATGAAGGTATTTTCTCTTTTTCTCCGACTAGCTAAAACGCTTTCGAACACAATAATGCAAGAAAAATTAAGCTGTAAAACAAAATAAGACCAGCATAAAAATTTTTATACTCAATATTATTCTCTGGATATCATTAATATTATCGTGAGAGGAAAGATATTATTTTGTTTTGATCTGTTCAAAGAACAATAATCGTTCAGAATTAATTTTCTCATTTATTTATATATTCACTCATTTACAACACATGTCTTACAGGTTACTAAAACAAATTATAAAAATGAACTAATACCTATATCTCATGATATTAGTGATGAATATAAAGGATTTGTACCAATGAAATATAAACATTTAAATATATATGAAGAGATAAACAAATAAAGAGAAATAAAAAAAATAAATTAAGAAGAAACAGCATATCCCCCAGTAATGGGGCCTTGAAAGTATACTTATTGGGAATTCTTATTGTTCAATGTCCTTTTCACCATTACACGTATGACACATATTTCATTTTGGAAATAAATTCAAGGCATTTATGCGTGTTGTCTAGAGATGAAATATTCTTTTTCTACTCGTAAGGTACTGGATATACAATACGTTTGTAATGTATTTATATTCATTTGTTTGTTATTTGAGAAAATATGCTTTCTTCACGTTCGGTAAGTTACTTTATTTTTGAAGATATGTGATATTCGTATTGTATAATTAAATATTCTTATACCAATACCTTCAGGAAATAAATATATAATTTTTTCGAAAGCCTAATGAATAAAAGTGGAAAAGCAAGAACTGTTCACTGTCGCCTTTATACTGCAAATAACTGTTGGATGACTTTTGTGTCGTTTTTGTCGGTTTATTGACTTATGTCAGATGTAGGTTTCCTTTTTCCACAATTTGTAACTATTTAATTAATACCTTGTCTATATGTTTAGTATTCCCGAAGAAGAACCGAATTGCGTCCGAAATATACAATTGCTGACAATTCACCTTTTGCGCCGATTACCCAAAAATATTTTTGAAAGTCATATATATATATATATATATATATATATATATATATATATATATATATATATATATATATATATATATGCCTATATATATATATATTTGATTTTGAATTTTTTGGTTTTGAATCAATTTTTTGGTTCAACAAAATGATATTAGTTTATTTCCAAAATTACGTTCCGGTTATTATTTTAACCTTTATCAAACAGCTATATATGTCATATGCTCGCTAAAACAAAATTAATATAAAAACAACGCTCACAAACATGATTTTAAATCTTACCTCAATATAAATACTTCGGAACAAAAGTTATACCTAATATAAATAATATAATATAAATACCTATGAACTTTTGTTCCGAAGTATTTATATTGTGGTAAGATTTAAAATCATGTTTGTGAGCGTTGTTTTTATATTAATTTTGTTTTAGCGAGCATATGACATATATAGCTGTTTGATAAAGGTTAAAATAATAACCGAAACGTAATTTTGGAAATAAACTAATATCATTTTGTTTCAATTGAACCAAAAACCCAATTTCAAATTCATATATATATATATATATATATATATATATATATATATATATATATATATATATATATATATATATATATATATATATATATATATATATATATATATATATATATATATATATATATATATATATATATATATATATATATATATATATATATATATATATATATATATTACGTATGACGTAATACGTAATATATATATATATATATATATATATATATATATATATATATATATATATATATATATATATATGTATGGATATGGATTATTTCAATAAATTTCATTATTTTAGAGAATTAATAAATTTGTTAAAACAAACTTACAACCCTAGTAAGAAGACAACAAAATTTCAATACGTTATGAAGAATTCAGAAGAACAATTTAATTGTCGGGTATTGTATTCCGCTGAAAAAAGAGAAAAACAAGTCCAGACTATATTTTGACGACTGACGTTTGAAATTTTAGAATAATAATTACTCGAAATTATTCCGCATTAGACAAATCGTTTTGGGTAGAATCTACGTGGCCCTGACACCGAAGGTAAAGTAGTAAATTGAATTTTTTCTCATTTTGTATTGCAAATATGCATAATTAAATCTTTTTTGGACTGTCTAGTCTGAATGATTTCTTGAGATGGCTAGGCCAGGTCAAGGTGAGTTTTTGCGAAATAACACGCCGAGTTATCAAAAACCACTCTTCTCGCAAAGTTCGTGAATTCGTGTTGACGTATTTAGTATCGAATATCCGCGCCAAATTTGGCCCGTCGAATCACATTGACTGGGAACAAGTCTATCAACTAAATGAGAATATCAGCCAGAAAGAAATAAAACCGACCTTGAAAAACCATTGGGGCCAAAATTAACACACATTTGTGAAATTGAGAATAGCGCATATCAGAGAACTGTGAATTGAATTTATATCTTCATAATTTGAACATTCTGTTTCCTTCTTTTATTATATAACTTGTAGTTGTTAATTATATGCAGAAAATTTTTTTGAAGTTTAATCTATCGGCTATGCTTCAACTATTTTTCACTGTTCTAATTTTTGATAACCATCTTTATTTCAACTATATATTTTTATTGAAGTTCCAAACATAGTGAAATTAATTTATAACAATATTTTCATTCTAAAATCTATATAAATAAAAATGAATCTCCGAAATATATGGTTATAGGCGTAACTTTCGCGCGATTGCACCTATTTAAATTACTCTTTTCTCTCTGTGTTCGTTATTATCAAGACACGATTCGTATAGTAAAAAATTTCAAAGAATTATATCTACTGAAAATATTTGAGAATCCCAAAATTTGTAAGGTGGAAGAATGAGACAGGAGACGGTCTCATTCACTCAGAAAACATAAATATATTGACAAATCATTGAGATATTAACGTCAGTTTAAGAGTCAGCAGTTGATAACTTCAATAGTATTGCCAGTATGGATAGATTGACATTGTTTCATGTTGAACTCTGCCTCTTCATGTTTATCATGATCAGAAGTAAGGTAGAGGCTGAAAATATGAGAACTCTCTACTTTGCCAGTATCCAATCTGAACTAACGTTTGGAATTATATACTTTGGGGCAGCTCGTCTAGTGCCGACGAAATTTTTCTCATTCAAAAAATGGTCTTGAGAATAATGTGCAGATTGGGCTTTCGAGAATCCTGCCGCGGAGTTTTCAGATCCAGAAGAATACAAAAAGTGTTTGGTCTATATATTTATCGTCTCTTTGTCTTTCTCAAGTTGCAAAGAGATTATTTTCTGCCATATGTCAATGAAAATAATATTCTGCAAATACATCCTTTCCTCTTTCCTATTCATGGTACCAGTAGATTTGAAAGGGGACCATTAAATATGGCCATGCTTATTCAATTTCCAATATTCAATTTGCTTCCTTAGCATTTAAAAGTTATAGAAGACATTATGTTATTTAGAAAGCGCATTCACAGTTTCATCTTGATCTGCAAACCTTAAGCATTAAACGAATTTATTGTCTTTTGTGAAAAATAGTTTCTTTCCTTTTGACTTATCTAAATTTTATTCAGTGCTATATCATTTTATCATGTGAATAATTGTTGATATTAATAAATATTATTATTATTATGATAATATTATTATTGTTATTATTATTATTATTAATATTAATATTATTATTATTATTATTTTTATTATTATTATTATTATTATTATTATTATTATTATTATTATTATTATTATTATTATTATTATTATTATTATTATTATTATTATTATTATTATTATTATTATTATTATTATTATTATTATTATTATTATTATTATTATTATTATTATTATTATTATTATTATTATTCATTTTTCTCCAGTTATTCTCAGCTCCGGCACTGGTTTCAAAGTTGAATTGCAGGTCTAAACCTCAGCAACTCAACAATATGTAGGTTAATTTATACTTGCAGGAATTTCCTGACTATGTGACATGTGTTCAGCACCACAGCTTTCATTATTATTATTATTATTATTATTCAATAAGCTCTTCCTAACAATAGAAAAACGGTGTATTTTCTGTGTGTTCAATGGTTGTGTCTATGTATTGCGAGGTTTATCATCGTCTATTTATTGTTATTGATGAGAAAATGCCACCAAGGATGTGTCAAAATATGTGTAAGCATCAAAAAACTAAACCCTGAGTTTCTCACCTCTTTAACCTTCATCATGATAAATCTATCCCAGACTGACGACGTAGTCCTTATTATTTTCATCCTTATATTTACTTAATTACATACAAGAAAGAATGAAATAGAAGAATTATTATATAAATAGAAGAAGAAGTATAATATAAACAGCTTACACGTTATATTTCAAATATATATTCGTAGTGAAGTTCAGAGTATAACCATGATCGTATGCCACCTCATATAAAATATAGTTAGCTTTAATATTATCAAATTTCTCACTTACAGCTCTCTAATTTATAATTCACTCATTATATGTAATATATATTTCCTTATAGAATTGTGAGATATTTCTGATTCTTTCAGTATTTCTGCAACATAGTCAATTTTTTGACTAAAGTAATGGACTGCTTAAGTTTGACGAGATACTGACTCCAAACGAATGAATTAATTATTTTAAAAACCCTTGAAATATGTTAATTATAATAATGTCTTCTTTTTATTTTGAAAACTTTCCTTCAAAACAATAATTTGAAACGAGATTCAGAAAAAGAAAAAGTCTCATTGTATCGCTAAAAATGAAAAAACACTGATCCTAATGAGATTTTACAGTTATAAACTAAGGCAGGCCAAATTGAAACTGAGCTACATTTAACTGCGCAAAGTGTAAATTTAATTCTTCGTTATAATTATGACTCACGTTTGTTTCACTATTACGGTGACTTCTTCAGACTTTAGTCGACATCGCAATACTGAAACATACGTCATTATTATTGTTCAATAAAAGTGTGTAAATCTAAAAACCATGTTGTCGTTCACATTTCAAATTTAAGAACGATTCACATCAAGTAACGGCTGTAAACATTGAGAAAATTAATTGTGGTATTTCGATTTTGAAATTATCAATGCTTCATATTCATTCAGGTCATATTCATATTGCAATAAAAAGAAAATCATTGATTATTTGAAGCATTGTTCAAACCAAGCTTAAAACAATTATGCTTTTTAAACTCAAGCGCCTCTTGTAGGGATTCTTAAAATTACAGACAATATTTAAATGTGACAACGCAGCCTGCTACAGCTGGATGCGATCCGGTAAATGTGAAAAGGTTGAATTTGTGTGATTTTATGAGAAACTAGTCAGATCTAGTGATCATCATTCTATAATATGGTAAATATAACTATTTTTACTATTCTTTTTCAGCAATAAAAATAATTCTCATAAATCGAAAAGAAATATTAATCAAATAGGTTATGTTTTCCTTTCTACTACAAATTTCACCAAATAAATAGCTAGCTGCGCCATCTAGTACAGATAGTATACAATGGCAAATAAGTCATACAGCGTTCTACACATTGGGAATTCAATTCAAAATATAACTCCGCGTTGGATGTATGGAGGGCTCCCTCCGCTGGCCAATGTCTTTTAGAGTTTATATGACCGTATTCTGATATCACAATGAACTACCATGAGATTGTTGGTTATTAACTATTGTAATAATTTCGTTTTTTGAGAGAATACATCCTAATTCAATTTCAGTTTTTAAATATTAGAGAGTATTCAACAAAAATTATGTTCATTGACTGGAATCATAAATGCTGATTAGATTTTCATGAATATCTTCTTATACTTTCTCTTTTGAACACAGATTTCAGAAGAGTTTAATTTCAGTATAGGATATATTGGTTAATCATCATTGATAGATATTTCTGGGAGAACTTAGATTTATTGTAAAACTTTCATGAAATTTTAATCTTATTATCCAAGTTATTTTATTCGATACATAAATCTTATTCAATAATTTGTTCCAAGTAATTAATGAATTAGTAATTAATATAATTAATCAATAATAATAGCTAACTACTTAGCTTTTGCTTCTAACCTCATGGAAATCTCATGGGGTCTATATGAAGTGAATTGAAAACATTTTAAATTCACTATTAGGTATATTTCTTATATTCTACATTGTAATAATATCTTTTTGAGCGCTCTAAAACTCAAAGTCAAGAGTCCTAGACATGTGTTTATCGGGCTTAGTAGCAAATTATGCAGTTCTCTTAATTCAAGATAATCATTCGAGAATTCAAAAACAATCAGTTGACTAAACATGCGCATGTTTACGTTGAGACACTTCTAAAATGTTTTAAACGAAAATGTTGGAGAACATAGAAATCGATCTCACTGGATAGAAGCATAAGACGGACAATATTTTTTTTCGATTTCATAATAATAAACGATACCCTTTATGAACATATTTATATTTTATATTTTCATTCAAATCGATTACTTTTCTTTTAATTCAACATATAACATTTGCAGATATTATTATGGTGACAAATAATATGTGCGTTTCTCTTTTGTTCAAAATGTTAAATTTCTGAAGTAGGTAACTCAAATTTTATAGATTGACATTGTAGTGATTCGTACTTTTTTGCAGACAGATTCACATCATATTGTGATCAATAATTTTACTCATAAAGAAACTGTGACGTATCCTCTGATTCTCATTAGAGGCCATGTAAATAAATTCTCCAATCAATGCCAAAGTCAACAACATGAAGAAAAAATAGTGATCTATTATTCTGATTGTGAAAAATACGCCAATTTGTCAGGTATCAATTTTAAATTCGTTCTGGAATTGAAGCTAGGCGATAATCACATCAAACTACAATATTGCTGTGAAATCCTTGAACTAAAGTTTGAATATACTCCATGTAAATCTGAGTACATAGTCTATCCATTGTATATTATATGCCAAGGACATAATGGAAGTTTTCAAGCTCCAGATGAACAAAACAATTCCAAAGAAAATGCATGTAAAAGAATACACTTGATAGCAAAAATTTTGCAGTGCGTAACAGCTGAGAAATTACATGAAAAAATGCTCTCGAGAAAGACATTCGCATTAGAAAATGAATGTAGAATTTTCTACAGTGAGTTGTCTGTTTCAAAAGCCAGCAAAATGGATAAACATCAACTTTGGGAATATTTAGCCAGGGAAATTATGAAGTCAGAGATTGGAAATTCGAAGAAAAAATATTTAGGATTTCTTTCATGTACCAAGTGAGTTTTTTGTAGTTGTATTTGTACAGCATCTCATCGATCGCCAATAATAAAACTGAGAATCCAATATAATAATTTTTTTATAATTGGCTTGAAATATTCTACTTTCAAATTAAGATTCACATTTGTCGTTTCTAGATACAATGGAGAAAAGTATGATGACTCTATGACAACATATGAAGATCTTCTCAATATAACAGAAACTTATATAGCTTTAGGAGGTGGAGGATTGGCTTTATTTGGATCGGGAAGTCTTTATACTTGTCCTGAAAATGTGGATAAAGTTATAGACAATTTGATCGACCAGACAGCTATTGATAAAAGAAAATTTCTGGACGACAGTTGCTACAGGTAGAGATTAATACATATTCCTTAAAATTCATAGTATTATATTTCACGATGGCGATGTATCAATACAAATGAAATTGTAGTTTCGAAGTGTTATTCAATTCGTTTATACAATTATAATTTATATTTTTGGAAATATTTTGGCTTTTGGACAAATAAGAACCCTTTACCTTTACCTAATTACCTTTCGAGTAAGTGAGAAAATGAGTGTTGAGATATAATAAAAAAACTGTGTAAGGTTTTTACGTCTTTTCATTTGATACAATAGACCCAATAATTTGCTTCATTCAAATATATACTGCAGCTTCTTATGGATTTGTTCATTTACGCGGTGACTTTTACATGATGGTATCGCGAATGAAACTTGATACAAAAGGTTGAGTTTTTGTTCACTAGGTCGTCTTGTTCTTGCTGATTTTTCTTGTTAATATTGCTTGATTTCATGAAGTTGAGTTTATGAACCAAATTTCAGAATTTCAAATTTTCCCAATAACACTAGTAGCAAAGACATATTTCAACAGAAAAAACAATTATTTGATCGCAGCATGTCCAAATGCCGTATCTGTACATCTTCTGCAGGCTGATTTCACACCAGCTACTTAATATTGAAACATATGTATATCGATATAACAAGTTCTACCAAAATGCAGAGGCATAGCTAAGATATTCAAATAGTGGAGGGGCTGCTTAAATGTAGCGGTATCTTGGCAGTCTGGAGTATCCAAAGAATACCAAAAAATGTTAATATTTTTTTAAATTCTAAAATATTCAATTTATGCTTTTTATGGCCATTTTTCAGGCCCCTTTCTCAGATTCATGTCGGGCTTATAACCCGAAACACCCACTTTGCCATTGGCTACGCTTACTGGTAGAGCGAATGGCGCTTACTGTTAGTACCTCACCAATGAATAAGAAAATTAAAAGAAAATGAATTTAATTTGAACCTTGGTTATTTTAGGGCAATAGCCAGCACGCCTGTAGAACTATGATTGATTTGATGATTTTAATCCAATAAATTATGAACATAACGTGATAATCAATCAATACATCAATAATTTTTTTCGCTTGGTCATTTTAAGAACCAAAACTGATACTCTGGTTTCATTGCATTACTTAATTAAATTACTCGGTCAGTTTCATTGCATCATCTACGTAAGTACAGTGTCTTGAAGAATTGTCACAATTTTTTATTGTATTTATTTGTAAGAAACGGAATTGCCATATTCCACAAAGACAAGACCAAAAGACAAGATAACTGTGGAGCAAACCAAGCAACATTTCTAATCAAAAACCACTTACTGTTCATTATCGACCAACTGTGTTCAACTTCAGCTCGCGCTGAACCATGTTGCTAGTGGGTGCGAGGACAATTATTTGAGATTGAATGTGTGACCGTATATTGTTGTCTCTTTCACAAGAAAAAGAGACCGAATTGAGTGTGATTATAGCGTCGGTGGTCAGTTTCTTTCTCTTTCTGATAAGGTGAGAGATCTTGGTGTAGTCTTCGATCAGAAGTTTTCCTTTGTTCCACACATCACCAAACTTATTTCATTTACTTATATCGAAAACATATGTATTCTAACATATGGTTATACGCAATGGCAAATATTTCAATAATTCCTCAACATTCATATGACTATTTAATACCCTAATCCGTAGCAAGTTGGAGTATGGCAGCATGATCTGGCATCCTATATTTTACACTTGCCATCAACGTCATCTTGAGTATTTAATAGTGTTGGCGATTACTTGATGTAAATCCATTATAATTGAATATAAACTTAAATTCAAACACTTGAACTTATGATTTATACTTTATTGACTACATAGCATGACGCGTTTCGTCGTTACAAACGACTTCTTCAGATGCTTACAGAATAATGATTATTCTACAGATATACAGATAATACAGATATACAGATAATACAGATATACAGATAATACAGATATACAGATAATTCTTACAGATTATTCTGTAAGCATCTGAAGAAGTCGTTTGTAACGACGAAAAGCGTCATGCTATGTAGTCAATAAAGTGTAAATCGTAAGTTCAAGTGTTTGAATTTAAGTTTATATTCAGTCATCTTGAGGCTATTCAGAAAGGTTCTTGAAATTTTCTTAGTTTGGAGGGAGGATAAAGTTTATCCAAAGAGATAATTATTGAGTCGATTTAGTTCAATCTCATTGCAGAGCAGGAGAGAAACTTTATCACTCAAATTTTTGTACAAATTACTGTACAATAGTATTAATTGTCCTCCTGTCTTGTCCGCTTTGAAATTTCGTGTTCCTAGGCAAAATTCTCATAATACCGAATAATTTTACCTAGAGACTCCGAGGACCAACTCCCTTATACAATCCCCCATTTGGTTTATGGAGTCTACATTCAATAGAGTTGCCAGCAATTGTGACATTCACTTTAACTTCATAGAATTTATTATTAGGAGTTATGTTTTTTTTTAGATTAGATTGAGCTCTTTGTTATATCTCTTTCAGTTTAATTATTTAGTTAGTATTCAACATTTATTATTATTATTATTATCTTTATCTATATAATTTTGAATTACAGAAAGTAGTTTATAGGAGGATTGATCTTTTTTTTTAGTTCTGTGATATTTATACTGTCCAGTGCCATATGAAAAGTCTTCAACCCTGTACTCATTTGTGGGTAATTTATTGTTCCATTCACACTTGCTGAAGATGTTCATGCAGAGTACTGATAAAACGTCCAATAGTTTAATTAATAAATACTGAAGTTGATTAAAGTATTTTTCATAATTAACTCTTATGTAGTAGATATTTCAACAGTTAAATATCGAACTGAATCGCATCAATCATTCACAATGGTAGCGTTCCGGTATTTCAGTTCGACATTTTAGAATCTCGAGAAGTAGAATTTCTCAATCTTTTGATTTCAATTCTTCATTACAATCTGAAATGAAGTGTTTCGGCTTCAAATATATTGTAGGACTGGTCTGTTTTCTGAAAGCTACATCAAATAGGTACCAAATTATATTTCACATAGTAATTGGGAAACATTAATTCAAAATAAACTAATGAAGTGTATTACGTAAAGCCTATTCAAATCATAATGATTGTGTGAAATATCTTTGGTAATAATTCATATTATGCCGATAATGGTAAATTATTTTGAAAATTGTATGTAATCCTCTATATAATTGTATATATTACTATAATTATATTCATTAATTGTATTTATAGCTATAATTGAATAGTCAACAACTTGGCATTCAAAAGAAACTCAAAATTGATATCAGCCACCATATACCGAGATATTTTTTTATTTGAAATTAATTCAAATTTTATCAAAAATTCCTCATAATTCCAGGGGCACATATGGCGGGTGTTTCTCTACTAGTCTAGGTTCTGTACTGCACGAATTGTGTCACACATTTGACTTAGGACATTCAGAATGCGGTATCATGGCCAGAGGATTTGATAATATCCACAAAGTATTCATTCCACATTCAGACGACGAAGACAATATAATTTCGAAATTTCAAAAAACTATAGAATTCAAAGAAAGTCTGGAACCTAATCTGTTGTCCGAGAGACTAAAAAACAAGCCAAAGGAATTCAAAATTACTGGCACTAGCTTGAAGGAAAGAAATGTGGACGACACCTTCTGGACAAAAAGTTGCGCTACCATTTTGTACTATCACAAGTATGTACTATTTTCGTCTTAATATTTTCGAAATTGTAAAAATACTATGATGATTTTCAAATATGTAGTGAACTATGTTCGATGATTAAGTACTTACTGTTATTCTCTACTTTTCAGTATAATCTTCCAAAAATTCTAATTTAGAAAGTGATCTGGTATACAGAAAAAATAAGTTCTTGCGAAAAATATGTGATACAAAATTGTTATATTCTTTCTTTATACACATATTAAATTTCCTTCGATATCTATTCAGAACTTCAATTCATATTCAATATATTTCTATCGAAACATTATTCACCGTTCAGCCTTCGCACAAGTGCACCTAATTGAAAAATAAGTATTTCTCCAATAGCAGTAGCAACAATTAGCTATGATGTGTAATCAGTTTCAGTGAAATATTTTGACAATGTTGATTTCCATTCTGCCAAATCTCATTTGTAAATTTTCATTGCCTATCTATCGTATCATCCTCTCATATATTTCTTTGACCTGTAGAATTCCGTATTTTTTTGGGATCTTATTTAATCAAATAACCTAAAATCAACTAAAATCAAAAAGTGAACTCCCTTAGTTCTTCTGTGCAGTCCTGTGTATCATGTGTTAGTCATCAAAAATCGTTTAACATAATAACAATTCTTTCATTTGCCGACTGAAGCTATTTCTTATTGAGCCATATTATGACTTAACTTTGGTAAATAAGTACCTGTCAAAAAATTCACTTAACAAACTGAAACCTGGGTGCACAGTGAACTGTATAAGAAACTAATAAAACAATTGATTGTAAATCAATTGTTTTACTAATCAACATATTTTATTATGAATCAATTTGATTCATATTATTATGAATTGTTATTCATATATCAGACAATAAAGCTAATAAACAAAGTGACTATACCAACTTTCCTTGCTTTCTCTGTAAATGACACAGTAGAGAAAGAAAGCTATATAAAACACTAATATACACTATATAATAAACACTATAAAAAACTATATATAACACTATATAAAAAGCCTGACCTTTGAGAAAAACCTTGCAGATGGGGGTTGGGAGGAAAAGCCTTATAAGTGCATTTATGTGCTAAGTAAGGAAATGTGCTATCACTTCACATTGACTTTAGATGATGACACAATTTGTTAGGGCATTGCCAAAAGAAGAGGAGTGTTTCAGATATCTTGTGTTTAGTTTATCCGGGACAAAGCTAAAGGAAGGAATCTTTGTCGGGGATATAAGAAAACTGATTTCCTAGGAAACAAAAAAATCCAAACTACAAGACAATCGTCCCAGATATGCTCGACAATTTTAAGAATCTGGGCTGTAACATAAGCATTAATGTTAATTTTTTTCACTCACATCTCAACTACTTACCTGCAAACTTTAGGGTTGTAAGTTTGTAAACCAGAGATTCCACCAATACTTGTTGAAAAAAAGGGAAAAAGTTATGTTAAGGACTTAATAATGATCTTAAAGGGAAATGGAAGTGTAGTGGAAATGTAGTTTAGAACATTATTTATGACATAAATCTCTATTTAATCTCTATTTTTTGTGAGAAAAAGTAATAGAAAAAAATATATTGCATTTTTGTAATTAGCACTGAAAATTACATAAAAGTCAGTTATCAAATTTCAAGGAATTTTAAAAAACGTTTTTGTTGACGTTATCATTTTTTTGTTGTCAGCTGTCAAGAGACTGTCACGGCTCAAATGATGACAAACGGACGTAGTTCAACTTTCTGCGTAATTTTGATAGTTTTCCTCTTTTGGAACATTCCAAAATATAGTATGAAACTCAAAAAAAATTAATGAAATCAGTAATATATTTATCGATATAACTGATATAACTAATATTAATTCACGAAATTTGCTATTCATTTCATTTGTTGTAACTATTTTTCTCATTTATATTTTTAGCAGAGGTGAGATAGAAAAATTGCTCACGCTAATTATCTGTCTCTTCTCATTTGATCTTTTGCTCTTGCTTCATTATTTTTTTATATAAAAAGAAATTAATTATATACCTAGATATTAAATCACCTTTAGAGCTTCCAAAATCGTATTTTCACTCGCTCTAGCGTACCGGAAAGGTTTTCTTAAGTTTATTCAATTTACATTTCACTTATATACTTTATTCCAGTGTCTTACGTTAATTCTTTGCCCTGGAGCAACAAATTGATCAGCTTTACATGTATAATTCTTGATTCTCAATTTCACAATGATTCTACAACTTCTAATTTCAGGTGGTTCAACAATTATCCAGAGAAGTCACATCATGTACTGAAATTTGATGGAAGTTCTAAAGCATTCACCTCAACGGCTGGTTTAAGAGTTGTGGAAATTCGAAGACTTTGTGACGAATTAGTTTTCGTGGATTGGGTCTTCGATGGAAAAATTTTGAAGTATTCATTCCAAATACCATTGGAGATAGAAAAACTAGACAATTTTCCAAATTTTCTCATAGTTGCGGAAGATAATGTAGGAAATATAATAAAATTTGATTTCTCTAAATTTTAAAATACCAAGTTTTTTCATGCAAACCTGAACATTATTATTTATTAATCTATCAATTGAAAATATATTTCGAATTTTCGTATGGAAATTTTCATGTGGATCTATTGTTCACACTCTACATAATGTAGAAAAATATCCTTAATAATCTTGATTTATCAATTCAATATGCATTATAAAACTTTGGTAAAACCTTTTCGAGAAACCTCATGTTGTCCCCAGTAAACTAATGTTTACTACAATTAAAAGAATCGAAGTTTTCAGTTTTGAACTGAAAAAGTTGAAAGTAGTTGTAGATCTGTTCTGATAATATTAATTCGTAAAAGAATACTCAAAGTTAATAATATAATATTCAATAAGAATATAAAAATATGAAAGAATACAAAAATATAAAATAAAAATACGATATTATTTACATTATGTATTATATCTAATAAAGTTCTTGAAAAATAAATATATTTGTTCAATGTATTTTCAGTAATGACGTCCACTATCTTCAATTCGATTATAAAAAGAGATCATTTTCAATTGTTATTATTACTTAATTCAATACCACTTAAGTTTTCAGATTGGAGTATTATGACAAGATCGTCGGTTTCCTTCATTCGTCATTCTTAATTTTCTTTGTAATAGAGTTTTTCATTTTGCATTTTCATTAACATCTCCTACTTTGGTGGTCATGTAATATTTTCAGTATTGAATGATAGATTTCAAAAAAAGGTTAAAATTTTCAAAAGTAGTAGTTAAAAGTATATATTATTTATAGATTATATGATAATTATTTCAATCGAAGTTCCTCACCTTCACCTTATTGTCCATAAATCCATTTCTGTTAATAGGAGCATCTTAATTGAATAAATCTTAAACTATTACTATTAAAATACTAAGGATTTCTATAAAATCAACCGTTGATTATATATAATGAAACGTCAATTTTCGTTGTCGTTTTGTTGTTGATGATTGATTGATGATTGTTGTATGGTCAGAACTTTTGAAGTTTCAGCAGAGTTTGTAATCAGCAACGCAATGACAACGAAAATTGACGTCAACAAAAATGTTTTTCATGTAATAAAACCTGTTATTGCAAAAAAAATTGGAAAAAAATATACATAATCAACGTCAAAACATCATAGCGAAAAATATCTATTTGTATATCAATAAATTATTATAGGAATGGGGAAATAATAAGTATTAACATTTTCTGATTTTTATTGTTACATAACTGCATTGGATCGTCTGTACCAAACATCGATATAACTGAAGAATTTTTTACATAACCTTTTTGAATTTTTTGATTTTTGTGGACTTCTGTATTAGCAATATTCACTGAAGTCCGCAAAAAACTCACAATAATATTCGTAATTCGTGTATTATCAGTGTTATTCAAAATATAAAATTCAAATTGACCTAAAATACATTCACAGCTCAAAATCTTATGGAAAATCCTTTGAGTTCAGGCTTTGCTAAGGTTTGCCAATTAGTTAACTCACATCTTTCGATTTTACTACCAGGAGAACCAGTCGTTGTCAACCATACTACCCTGAAATTATTCATTATACTATAAAAAAAAATAGATGTATATAAAATAATCATCAGATGAGTGTGGTAAAATTTTCGTTTAACTTCAATATAGTCATGGATTCACTGATCTTCCCATTAGAAGTAGTAGCTAAAAGTGAGACATGCATAACTGAGAATGCTCTTAGAAGGGAATGGAAATGTGATTTCGTCGAACTTACAGTGACTATAAATTTGAGTTCAAATTTCTGAAATGAAAAGTGCACAGATAATGTTTGAAGATACGTTATTAACCGAAATATCGTGTGTTATTGAAAATTTCTGGTATGTCTTGCAAAGAATTTCAGTCGATTTTAGATAAAACTCTTCGTTTCAGAAATTTCTTTTCAATTTTATAGACAATGGCAGTCCGACATACTACCGAGGTATAATTTAACCGATGACTTAAAACTTGGATGTAAATATAGGACAAGCAACGGGGAACAACTGATAAGGGATTTTTGACATTATTTATTTCATCAAACCGACTGTGCCATTGGAAGAAAGATACTTTATACTTGTTTTTTTCATAATATTATTTTTTTATAATTTGGACAATGCAAATATCAATAATAAATGTTTTATTGACAATTTATACCAAAAATCATATTTTTTAGTTTTTAATTTCTAACATTAAAAATTATTATGAGAAATCAATGACATCAATAGATATATTTTAGGCGTTTCAATAACGAACAAAATGAGCCGTCACTCGACCTGATCGAATTAGAAGCGGAGAAAATTTGGATAAACTCGGAAATTTATTGCTTATCAAACTAATCAATTACTCGTTAATTTTTATCTTACCTGGCTGCGATTTGGTGAAAAAGTAACGATCTTTGGCACTATTCAAGTTGGAAAAAAATGGATAATGGTGGCATAATAATTTTTTGCCTAATTGGCGGTTCCAATACGCTTAATTGAAAATTGTCTGGATGCCACACAATCGTCCAATTTGGTTTGTTAAAACGGATTTCGGAAATAGCAGCAAAGTACAGCAAAATGTATATCTTGAATTTTTCAAAGAATATTGCAAAATACACGAAAAAAAGGTGTAAACATGACTCCGAACGGTCAAGCAGTCGTAAAGGACGCAGTGGAAGATTATACTTGTATATATTGTATATATTATATATATTTACAACACAAATCCTGGAAAATTTATGAGTTAGTATTTCAGTGAGAATTGAAAATATTGTTAGGGTTAAATTTTTGTTGTTTAGGTTAAATTACACAAGTCTGCAAAAAAAAAATAAGTAGGAGCTGTTTTGATTTTTATGTGGAATTCTTATGTTTTTGGGTACCTATGCTGAATTCGAAAATAACTTTTTTCGAATAAATTCATTTTGTCCTAGAACGTCACGTTTTCTGACAATGTAGGTGTCTATGCTAAACAAGTTATTATCGTAAAATAAAACATAAAAAATTGAAAAATGAATTTATAATTTATAATTGCGTAACAAAACTATTTTTTTTATTTAAAATACATTAATTAATAAGTACTAAATACATTTCTTCTTCCCAACCAACTCGTCCTCTTGGGCAAAGTAGGAAGTAAACTGCTTCTCACGATATTTAAACCAGGAGGAAGACACTCCCGGCAAAAGTAAATTCCTGCTTTTAAGCCTTGATCCAAGCAACTCAGCAGCATTTTTAGGAAGATTCAAGTCTCTTACCAAATCATTTAGCTCGCCCTGGGAAAACAATTTCGGACTGTTGTCATCTTCAAATTCAAAACTTGACTGGTCATCGGGCTTAGGTACAGCACCATCTTCGCCAGAACTTGGAATCTCTTCCAAGGTAGCAGGGACCTTGGGAACTGGTATTTCGGTCCCATGAGGGATGGGACGAGTAGCTGATTGCAGATTGGGGTATGAAATTGACTGCTTCCATTTTGAATTATACCCTTTCACATTACACGAACAAAAGGAACAATCATCACTATGGTTCTTTTGCTCGCGCCATACCATAGGAATCGCATATCGGAAAGCTTTTTTCTTGCCCTTAAACCAATTTCGAAGGTCTTCAACACATCGTTTGCAGACTTTATGAGGTGCCCAAGCTTTATCCTGATCTCCAAGTTTTAAGCCGAAATACGCAAAGTATACTTTTTTTACAAAGTCCGTAATATTCACTTGTTGCTTTAATATCATATATTCGCCACAAATGTAACAGAAACTATCAGACGAATTCACACACTTCCGCACAGACGACATTGCACTATATTTATCTAAGATCTATAAAACAATGGCGAGCTAACACGTAATTGTACCGCGCCATACTCTACACTGTCGGAGCGCGCACGTTCAGGTTACAACATGTAACTCAAACAGGTGTTCCTTATTTAGAAATTAATGATAGTTATGTCCTATAAACATTTAAAAACAGTAATCAAAATAAAATTATACCCATAGTTTATGACTACAAGTTAGCCCAAAAAATCCATTTTTTGCAATAGAATTGTGCGTTTTGTAAAAAAACCTTACGTTCTGGAATTTTTTGAGTATTTTCTTAGTTTTCAGAACACCTTAATACATAGAAATCAGTTGGAAATATCCAGACAGCATTTTTGTTGCACACCTGTGTTATTGATCAAAGTATGTAAATCTAGAAAATAATTTTCTTTCCCAGTGGATAGGTAGTTATCATAACAGAAGTGAGTCTAACTTCCACCATCCAATTACAAAGCAACCTAGTAAAAAATCAAACTATATTATATATCTACTTACGCATATGCAATTACGTATATCGTACTGTGTAGTATTGAAAAGTGCATTCGTTTTTGTTGCTTCCACTTATTAGAATTATCCTTAACCCAACAGTTTAATGAATAGCAATACTTGTAGAATAGTTACGAAATTAAGTATTTATTATGACTATTTATTTCCTTCGTGTTCAACTTATTAATATTTCAAGTATATGGAGGCTCAAAATTACATCTGGAAATTTCATAAACTATTCTTATATTTGGAAAAAGTTTCCCGTAGCTTTCAACAGCTCTGTAGCTTTGTTACCCCCTTCGAAAAACAAAAGTTAGTTTTGATGTGGAATTATTGACTCAAGTACACGTAATATGATTTGTTATTTTTCTATGTAAGGAAAAAACAAGTTTTAGAATCGGCGATATGACAAAAAGTGAAAATATATTTAGAAGAAGCCATAGTATCTTTATGAGTGTCAGTAATGCCATGAGTACATCGTTAGTTATATCTTCCACTATGGTAGATAATGCATTTAACATCAAATTCCGCTCTTTCCACCTGTGTAGATTTTCTATAAATTTTTGTTTCATTAATATAATGAATGTCTATAGTGACTATTTCTATCTCTTCTATACAGTTTTCACCATATATGTAGGTATATATGTGGCTTCACTGCCTTTGATAATACGACATTTACAAATCTACTCCTTCAATAATAAAGTATCTTATATCTATTATCTTATGGATTTATGTCCAATGAGAAGAGAATCAATGCGAACTCTAATTTTAAAAAACTTGAGATATTCCTCTTTTTTGGGTATTTTTAATTGATCTTTGGACAAGGAATTCATTAGCACCTAGACATAAGTTTAATTTCAAATCAGGAAAATTATTTATGCTAACAATTCAATTGAATTTAATATTTTATTATAAATAGATAAATGATCTCCACATAAACTTAGGAGTTAAAGATAAATATTAGGAGTTATGTTGAAATAGAATGTGAAATAGTCCATCTTTCCAGAATTTCATTTGAAATAAAGGAAATATTCATATACATTTACATATACATATACTTACATGTGATCAATTCCAGTTTTTGAGCCCTGAATTTTTCCACATATTGTACCTTTCTTCGTATTCTTACACCATCCGCTTAGACCTAAATGCTCGCTCATTTCTTTCAAATATTTTGTAAAGAAAACACCTGAAAACGGGATATTTGATGTCAGAAAAAGTTATGCTAAGGTTTTACCTATAATTGAAATATGAAAGGAGTTACATCAGCTGTTTTCAATATTTTCTACATTATTTTAGTAAAAATGTTCAAAGTAGAAGACGAAGTTTGTGATGAGTAATAGAAACTACGATAAACGAGGATGAGGAAACATAAACAGGAGTTGATGAGCAACTACAACAGTTGGTATTAGCAAGCAAGGCTCGCTTCTAGCAAGTACATGGGTGATCAACACAAATAACCCTTAGTTGATTACATTATGTGCAAAATGTGCTTGACCTATGGACTGAAAATCAGAAGTTGATACGTTTGGAGAATTGTCAGAGCCATACAGAAAGGTTTACAGACGAAGGTGAAGTCATTTCTGAATAAATTCGAGCCAGTCAAGAATGACAGAGGATTTTGAGTCAGCATACTTCAATATATAAATATACATGTATACTGGTTCGAGCTACCATGCTCCTTTCAGTTTGATGCCTTTCGTCCAACAAACGAAAGGCATCGACGTCAATCTTCAAGAAGAATATACTGTTAAATCTGATGCATAGATTACTATATTCTCAAATCTTAGTAACTAATAGAAAAAACATGAATATATAAAAATATGAAACACTGAAAGTTTCACACGTCCATAACAATTATAATACTACTCTAATTTTTGAAAAATGTCAACTAATTTGATGCTACTGCCCTACGTTTCGAATAAATGTGGAACATCGATTTCAATATTCGCTAACAAAGTAACAAACATAATAATAATATCCCTTGCAGGATAAAGCCGACATCACATTGTTCATGTTTCACATAGCCAGGTCTGCTTTAATTATCTTTAGTTTATTTAATTATCGAAAGAAAGTTATAGTTAGTTTACTTTCAATATTGTATATACCTATATATACATATATATATATATATATATATATATATATATATATATATATATATATATATATATATATATATATATATATATATATATATATATATATATATATATATATATATATATATATATATATATATATATATATATATATATATATATATATATATATATATATATATATATATATATATATATATATATATATATATATATATATATATATATATATATATATATATATATATAATTATATATATAGATTAATGACTAATGTTTCATACTAGTCAATGCTGAGACTAATGGAAATATTTCGAATAAAACTCTCAGGGAGCTGTCTACACATCATTTTCGAGAGTGAATATTAAGTACGTTCGAAAAATCATCGAACTTTTTGAACGATAATAAGATAAAATTGCTGCTTCATCATTATGAATCATCAGTCTTATTTAATCAATCAATCAAGAATCGATGACTTCGAAAACGCCCCCAGGTTCTATATCCGAATGAGGGGAATATTTTTTCTTGAACTATTCACGTAGGCTCCCTCTATCGAAGAAAAGACGTATAAACTCTCTCCAGCATTTTAGATTCCTACTCATGACAACATTAATGAGAGTACGTAGATGCTTTGTAGACATTTCATTCAAACACAACAATGCCTTGTCTGTAATGTGTAAGAATGGTCCCATGCCTAATTGCTCCACATCACACCCAGGTGGGACTTCGATTCCTATTCACTCTCGAAAGTAATAGGTTCGTTCTCGTTGACAACATTTGTGTAGACAGCTCCCTGAGAATTTTATTTGAAATATTTCGATATTCTGGAGACTCAGTATTGTGTATATATATATATATATATATATATATATATATATATATATATATATATATATATATATATATATATATATACAAAATGGATATCAATAATTACAAGGGAATTTCCTTACTCCCGGTTGCGTACAAAATACTTTCTAAAGCACTACTAAACAGAGTAGAACACCAAGCGGATCCACTAATTGGGGAATACCAAGCTGGATTCAGAAAAGGCCGATCATGTGCTCAACAGATCTGGACTTTGAAGACGATATTACAGATGAGGAAATGTAGAAATACAGTGATCACATTCATTGACTTCAAGAAAGCATATGACTCGGTAGACCGCGAAACCCTTTTCGAAATCATGAAAGAATTTGGAATCGATCGAAAGACCCGAACAATTATAGAACAGACACTTACAGGTACAACTTCCAAGGTAAAATTTATGGGTGAAATATCAGATCCCTTTAAAATCAAAACCGGTGTGCGGCAGGGGGACGGACTTTCGCCAATTCTTTTCAATATTGTTTTAGAAAAGATCATAAGGGAATGGGAACTTCACGTGAAGGGCATACAAGTGGGCATCAAAAAAGAAAATAGAATAAATGTCAAATGTCTCGCCTTTGCAGACGATATTACTATCATCACAGACAACAGAACTGAAGCCATTCGCGCCGTGGAAAAACTACATGAAATTGCGCAGAAAACCGGCTTACAAATTTCTTATGATAAAACCAAATACATGGAACCCGAAAAATAAATCTTCTCTTATGACAAAACATGGTGAAATTCTGCAAGTAGGCCACTTGCTAAATACCTCGGGGAAGTTATACAGTCCTCAGGTTTAAACCGAATCGCTAATGAACAGAGAATAACCAAGCTCCAAAGGGCCTACAAACTAACATGGGCTCACTATAACAAAAAGTGCATTTCGAGAGGCGCCAAATTGAGGCATTATAACACAACGGTTCTTCCAGAAGCAATCTACGCAGCTGAAACAATGGTTATTGGCGGTCATTCAAGAATTAGAGAAATAGAAAAACAAGAACGAAAAATTCTCAGAAAGATTTACGGGCCAATCAATAGAAACGGTATTTGGATGAAAAGACCTCAAAATGAACTGTATCAAAAGACAAATACGATAACGGAAGAAATCAGAAAACGACGAGCAAAGTTCTATGCACATGTCTACAGAATGAAACAGTCCAGAATACCGAAGAAACTACTCAATATAATTATGAATAGTAAATGCGGATAATATATATATATATATATATATATATATATATATATATATATATATATATATATATATATTTATATATAATTAACTAATATATTTAATATTTAATTAATAAAACAATTATTACATCAACAATATATTAAATTGATAATGAAATAATCTGGGATGATCAATATTGCTCGCTATTTCAATCTATACTTTGTTGATAGTATAAAAAAAATAGTTGATTCTATAGTTCCGAAACATAACCATGAAATTTATACCAAAATGATTGTGAATGGATACTTTCAAAAAAATAGATATGGCGGGTCTAAAAACTATTGTGAAAAATCTGAAAAACACAGGTAGTTGTGAAGATGATATACAACTGTTAAGATATTAAAAGATGCTTTTGACATTTCTGGAAATAGATTTTTAGATTTGATAAACACATCACTGACTCATGGAATTTTTCTAAATGAATAGAAATTGATAATTTAGTTCATTGATAATACCTGCGCCTAAAATTTGTAATACTGTCAAATTGGAGGAATTTCGGCCTGTAAATCTTTTTCCAGCATATGAAAAAATTCTAGAACTCGTTGTTAAAAATCAGGTTCTAGAATAATGTGAAAAACATTCACTTATTTCTGACAATCTACTTATACAATCAGGTCTCAAGAAATTCCTCCTGTGGGACAGCACTCTTAAGCATATGTGAGGAATGGTATAAAGCTATGATAAAGAAGAGGAAGTGATCTTTATGTAGATCATTGTTGTTGAAAAAACTGAATAAAATTGGCTCTGAAGGTTTAGTAAACAAATGGTTGAATTCTTATTTACATTCACGATCTCAAAAAGTTAAGTTCAATGGTTTTCTTTCGGACAGCGTTGGAGTTGATTTTGGCGTTCTCAGGATATGGTCTTAGGACCACTGCTATTCTAATGTATTCCTTATACATTAATAATATTGTTTTTCATTTAAAAATGCTCTATACGATTGTTCGCAGATGATACAATGATTCATGTTAGTGGTAAAAATATCCAGACTACGACAGAATGGATCAATAGAGACTTGGAAGCAATAAATGAATGGCTAAGCGATAACAGTTTATCGCTGAATGCAACAATGTCTAAATTTATAGATTTTGGTACAACTAAAATTCTTACGTTAAATAGTAACGAAAATATAAGGTTTAAAATTGAAAACCAGAACATTGAAATGGTTATAAAACTTGTTAAATATTTAGGCGTTATGTTAGATAAGAAATTGAGTTTCAATGATCATGTCGACTTAATATCGTCTAAAAGCTCCAAGAAAATCAACTTTCTCAATGGAATTGGAAAAAATGTGACGATATATATCAAATTATTGATCTCTAAGTTAATGATCATGCCACACTTTGAATATTGTTTCACTGTGTTATTGGGACTGAGTAAGAATAAAACTCAACAGCTACAAATGTTACAAAATAGAGCAATGCGAAAATTTCGAAATGTAATAGATATACTCAATCCAAAACATGCTAAATTGTTTAGAACTAATTTCAGTTAAACACAGAATGCATTTTGCTACATATGTATTTATATTTAAAATTAAAAACGAAATATTCCCATATAAAGAGTAATAAAAAAAGTAACATATGTCAGTGATGTGGACGGTTATAATACAAGAAATGCTGACAATTTGTACATATAAGTTTATAAGTTTCCTAAATCTAGAAATAGTATATTTTTAAACAGATTCAACGAATTTAATGAATTGCCTAGCTCCATGAAAACAGTTAGTGACCTTAAAGTATATATGATTCAGTAATAGCTATTGCTAAATAAGTATTATATATATATATATATATATATATATATATATATATATATATATATATATATATATATATAAAATTGAATATTTGAATATCAGGATTGCGGTTTGTGTGAAGTACTTTATTTTCCTATACACTCAATATTTTCGTCACTAGTTCGTGACTTCTTCAGGAGTATAAGATCTTAAAGTTAAAAAATACTAAAAACACATTCACAGTTCATATTTTGTTCGCAGTCGAGAGAGCACGAAAGAAAGTGCTCTCAAGGAAGTTGAAAGAAAACGATTAATATATATATATATATATATATATATATATATATATATATATATATATATATATATATCTTCATATAGAGGTTTATATGTTCATTATGAGTGTATATCAATGATATATTATGAGTGATATTGTTTTTTCTATACCTCACTGCCTTCATTAAAAAAATTATTGAAAAACAAATACGTAAAATGTCAAGAACGCACCTTGAACTTTTCCGAAAACTTCAAACTCCACCGAAAGCAATGGCTCAATCACACTCATTTTGCTCAGAAGTTTTTTTTAACTATCAGCTCTTTCAGTTATAAATACAATGACACAATTCGTTAATTACTTTAAAATATTAGCTCGTACTACTCAATATACATCAATAGTTTTGGTATTTAGTCCCACCAACAGATAAATCTATTTAAATCGACAGTACGCCTGAACGAAAGCATCATATATAATGCCAACTTACTTCCTATCGAAGGAAGACCATGCTAATGTACAGGCTGATGTAATATGTGAGTGATTACTATAAAATGTATTGCTATAGTAATCCAAATTAAGTTATACTTTTTGAGATATATAAAAAGTATTCGAATCATTTCTAATGAAACTTTCAAAAGTTTCAACAATTCAGTTTCGAGTTTTGATAATACTCCATTTCAATGACTGAGATTGAATTCTCGCTTAACTCTTGATGAAACATAATTAAATATTAAATTAAATTAAACTATTGGCTTAATGTTTCACGATTATATTTAACAATATGAATTTGTCAACATGTTTCGAGCGTGAGCTCATTTTCAAGTCTGTAAAGAGTCTTGAAAAGGAGCTCACGCTCGAAACATATTGACAAATTCATATTGTTAAATACGAGTATAATCGTGAAACATTAAGCCAAGAGTTTAATTTAATTTAATATATTCCTTTTTATACTTTTCATACAAATTTCGAATAAAGATTTTATACTATTCGTTGTATTACTGCTCAATCTTAAAATTTAATAAACTTCCGAGCCTCTCAGTGTCGCCGACTGCATGGGGTCTGAGGGGAGCTCGATAGCTTCAGTAATTTGTTGGGGGCGGCTCAATAATTTGAGGAATTATTTAGAAATAATGCTTTCTTTAACGACTTTGCTACTGCTCTGCTCTTTGTCCACCTCGATGCACAATTCGAACTTCTGATATCTTGAGAATATCGAAAAATGTTGACGATCTTTCACAGGTTTCCGAAACATTTTCTGAGGACAAAACAAAGGCATGCTACAAATGTGCATGCTACCTTGAGTCAATGTTACAATTCAAGACTTATTTCTTTTTACGTCTTTATTGCCATACCATGAACCCAATGAGGATGTCAATGAAAAAATGCAATGTCTTGATCTGAATGTTTTTGATCTGGAGAAAATATGTGAGGGCTTGATTTGTCTCTGCAATGGAAGGCGTGCTAGTTATGAACATGTTGGAAATTGTGTTTGAAAGAAAAACTTTCACAAGATGTGGCTTCGCTTCCTAGGAAATGATGTATACCAAAGAACTATGAAAAAATCCTATAGAAATAATAAAAAGCTATTTACATTGAAGTTTGTGAAACGGTGCAATCTCACATTAATGGACTGTTTGTACTCCAACAAGACATTGCAGTTGAACAAGTGAGCTTCCTTTGAAGGACTTAACTTGAATATATTATGCCGCAATCGCTGATGAAAATAACAGGTGCGATGTTGTACACACCATACAATCGAGAAAGTTGGAAACTAGTGTTGAATTTCACCACTAATTTTAAATATTTAATAGTGTTGGCGTTTACTTAAAGTAAATCCATTATAATTGAATATAAATTTAAATTCAAACACTTCATACTGAAGTATGAATTGATCCCTTCTACCTGTTATCTACCTGTTTTCTCTGTATTCATAATTTAAGTTTATATACATATTGTATGTATTCGAGAAATGTCATTAGTCTGCACGTAGCATTTGAAAAAGGTGAATCTCATTCGAAACGTACGTCATGCAGTATTCTTTTTAATATATGTGTAAATCAGTTTAACAATTGTTTTATTATGATTATCGATTTACATCAAGTATCGGCCTCATCAATTATTAAGATAACAAAATGTTTACAAGATGGTACAGAAAAGAAATAAATTCGCAACGAACCATAAATTATATAAGTAATCATCACTATTCCCAGAAAAAAGGTATAATAATTAATTTTATAGATAGATCACTAAAATTAACAACATCATGTTTACGACATGAAACACTTAAAGAAGTTCGTACTCTTCTCATGAAAAATAATTACCCATTAAATTTAATCAACAAAATCATGAAAAACAGAATTAATAAATTATATAATACTTTACATTCAAAAAGAAGTAAATCTAACGAAAATAATTACATTCCCTTACCATATATTCCAAAATTAAGTACAAACATTGCTAAAATATTAAAACCTTATAATTAAAGAATAGCACATACTGCAAAAAATCAAATCGAAGAAATATATACAAAATTAAAAAGTAAAACTGTAACTCAGAAAAAAACTCATACGGTTTATAATATACCGTGAAACAATTGCAATAAAAGCTATATCGGACAAACAGCACAAAATCTTGAAGAGAGAATCAAAGCGCATAAATACGCAAAAACTCAAATAACAGCCTTACATAAACATAAAATAACCGAAAAACACGATTTTGATTACAAAAATACGAAGATTTTGGCAACTGAAAGGGACAAAAAAGTAGAGAAATTTTAGAAATGTTACACATTCGTAAAAATTTAGAAAACACAGTAAATGAAAGAACAGACATTAAACATCTTAATTCTATTTACAACAACTTAATAAACCTCACAAATAACACTCATAAAATAAACACATAACAATCACCAAACATCACGTCTCAAAACTCATTTTTTCCAGATCTACCTTCAGTTTCACACACATAAACCAACAATATACATATTCTGGATAAGTATAAAAAACTATATGTAATTATATATATGTAAATATAAATCACACTTATTAGAATCACCTGGCTTACCATGAGTTTTTCAGAGGTTTCCTCATGGTGAAGAAGACTAAAACTTCCGAAGCGAATGCTGAGCCAGAAATATTCCTCTGATAATGAAAATCAATGAGTGAAGATACAAAAAAACTAATTTGATTTTTCTAAAAAATAAGTTTGACATTTTGATATCTATAGTAACTCATAAATTTAATTATTCATTAGTTTTGACAAAGTTGTAATATAACAACGAAACGTTAACAAAAATAAACTTTTTCATATCAAAAGAAGCCTGTTATTGCTGAAAACATTCAAAATAAAATATCATAAAAACAGGCAATAAATCAATTTCAAGATATATATATATATATATATATATATATATATATATATATATATATATATATATTCATGGACACAAGACTAACGTGGGCTGATCACTGTGAAAAACTAATTCATACTCTGCATAAAATGGTGTTTCCAATAAGACGCATAAAACAAATAATAAGTGTCGAATCAGCTCTGGAAGCGTATTTTGCACTTTTTCATTCAAGGATGACCTATGGCTTGGAAATATAGGGTGTCTCAGCTCATACCAACAAAATATTAAAAGCACAAAAAGAAGCTATAAGAGCATTAGAAGGCGTCAGCCCTGATACCCACTGCAGACCCCTGTTTTTGAAATACAAAATACGTACAGTGGTCTCTGAGCTGGCCATAAAATTAGTTATGGAGGTAAAGCTTAACAGCTCAACACATCAAACCAGAGGTCATACGCAACCATATAACATCTGTAGCAAGGATAACTGGCAAATCGCAAAGAAAAGGCTGAATATTGGTGTTAGACTGACTGTTGGGGTGAAGCTATACAATAAATTACCTGCTGAATGGAGAGCATTAACAACATCAGCTCTAAGAAAAACCTTAAAAGCATACTTCAAAGAAAATGTGACTTACGACCTTAAAGAAGTCCATTTTAATAGGTCAACAAATTGATAGACATTTATATTGTACATCATAAATGCCATTAAAATTCAATAAGTGTATCTAATTGTACAAACACTTTGACCAGACTGTGATGCAGTTAAATAAAGTTTATTATTATTATATATATATATATATATATATATATATATATATATATATATATATATATATATATATACTAGCGTTTACCCGCGACTTCGTCCGCATAAGTTTTTTGTTTTCTCCCGACTGTAAGTCCCCCTGCAACAATGTCCCACTATCGTGTTCCGGTCCTCAACTTCACATCAAAATTTGTTCAAAAGCAACCTAAGCACATAATGGATAGCTCCGAATGTTTCCTTAGTAAATATAAGAAGTTATAATGTAAATCGGTTTAAAATACCGCCTCTCCGCTCGGCGCAGCGTCTTGTATTCACTACGACGACGTATGATTTGAAGGTTTGCGTTATATTGAATTATTTTCCCTCGTTGATAGTAAACAAACTAAGTGTAGGTGTTATAATTTCCGTGATGAACTGATTACCTATCCTGAACTGATTACTGGGCTTAAAGTTCGTATAAATGTCTATCTAATTACCTCCTCAAGTTTAAAGCGTAGCTAGTTATGTAGTACTATATTAATTCTGTGGTGTATGTAATTAGATTTTATCTGTATGTAATGTAACAGTCAGTTGAATAAAAAATCGTATACAAATCAGATCAATAGTTTTGGCGTAATGTGATTCTAGAGAGAGTTTTAATGTTGTAGATAGATAACTATGTATAGGCTCCTGTGGGAATGAGTTATTTTCCCGAAGTAAAAAGTAGTCTTAATTTTGGTACCTTCCTACCCTATAAGTTAAGTAGTGTGATGGAATGTCGCTAAGTTTCGATCCAAGTAAAACTGTTAAATAAAGACAGTTGCATCAAAATTTTATCATAAATTCCCTAAATTATGGCACCTATCTACCCTCTAAGTTAGAAAAGTGATCAAATACTAACTTGAAGTCTTAGTAACACTCAGTTTAAAAAAAAACCAACAAAATCATTTCAGTAGCTATGGCGTCATGCGCTTCTTAACACGATCACGCTAGATTTCCGCGGGAATGAAGTATTTTCCCGCCGTAAAAAGTAGCCTGTGTCCGTGCCTAGGATCCTATCTTTAAATTAACCAAGTCTTATAAAAATCCGTTCAGACGTTAAGGTGTGTGTGAGGTAAACTTTTAAAACAAACGATTAAAAATCAATAACTTCATTAGTTTTCTGCCTACTGCCTACGCCTTAAGTACGATAGCATGAATATTAATAGCCCATATCCTTTTCTAGGTTACTCTCTATCACCTAACTAAATTTCATCAAAATCCGTTCAGCCATTTAGGCATGATAGAGCAAAACTCCCAGCAAAAACCATAAAAATTCACTAACTCAATTCAGTTTTCTACCTACTTCCTATCCCCTAAGTACGATGACGTGATCATTTTGATCTTATATCCGTTTTTAGGTAACCATCTATTACCTTACTAAATTTTATCAAAATCCGTTCAGCCGTTTAGACGTGAAAGAGCAAAAGCCCCAACAAAAACGACTAAAAATCACTAACTCAATTTAGTTATTTGCCTACTGCCTACCCCCTAAGAACGATGGCGTGATTATTTATAGCCTATGACCATTTCTAGGTTATCGTCTATCACCATACCAAATTTCATCAAAATCCGTTCAGCCGTTTAGGCGTGAAAGAGTAACAGACAGACAGACAGACAGAGTTACTTTCGCATTTATAATATTAGTATGGATATATATATATATATATATATATATATATATATATATATATATATATATATATATATATATATATATATATATATATATATATATATATATATATATATATATATATATATATATATATATGCTCTCAAAAGTATACTATAACATTCTTTCGATAATTTTTTGACAAATTATTCAAAAGAACATTAAAGCAGAGCTGGCGATGTGAAACATGAGCAATGCGATATCTCCATTATCCTCCTAGGGATAAATGTTAGGCAATATTGAAATCGATGACTACATTCATTGAAAGCGTAAGACAGTTATTGTTTTCGTTCTGCCTGAAAACTCTACATATGTTTCGGGTGGTTAGCCCATTATCAAGAGCATATAACAAAATTACTGAGATTAGTTGGGCTGGCCACTCGAAACGTAATATGAAAGTTTTTTCGTATATTCATTGAAACTCAAACAAGTGTTTTAATCTTAATTTACTATTATTTAACATAATGTTTCACCAAGTGATAGGCGAAACTTCCGTGTCATTTATTTTTAAATATTGGATAGATTCGACGTTACTTTGTGATAATCGTAGTACCTATTGAATAGAATAATACAAGCCGTTTTTATCACTATATTTATTATTTTGCGGCTGCAGTGTTCAAGCACGTTCACGTTCTTCAAATTGTAGTAATAGGTACCACAATTTTGCCGGTCTACTTGGATTGGTCGGGAGAATGCCCGACTATGGTGCGGTAGAACTTGGGTTCGAGCCCGGTGAAGGCATGGGTGTATGGCTTTTGAGAACATTGAAAGAGATATGCAAAATAAACGGGAAATGAAAGGCGGGAATATATTCTTCACTCACAATATATATGACTGAAGAAATGAAGAACTTTCTTTAACTCAAGGCAAACGAAAAGTTTCACGGATAAGAGAGATGTACATTAAAAATAACTAGGCGATATAATATCAGATGAAGATGATATTTTGTGAGGTTTGAAAAATTAAATAAAATTGTGCTACCAAAGCAGAAAAACAAAGAGGAAGGATTTGCATCATGGCAACAAATGGAAGTAGTGGCAGAAGTAATAGAAAAACTGAAAAATGACCTGGAGTAAAACGACAATCTGAGTGATAGAATAAAAATGTGACGTATAAATGAAAAAATGTAATTTATTCAAAATACATGGGAAAAATAATGGAATGTTATAAACGTGGACACTGCGATAATATCACCAATATGTAAAAATAGTATAGATCGGAGATTAAAGTATGTAGTGAAACCATACTTGGAGAACACCACTGCGGTTTTAGAAGAGGAAGATCAGTGAATAACCTAATATTCAATATTCCGCATACACAAATAATATGGCGATTTATTCAGTTCTCATTTATTTCCGAAAGAAACGTTTCCGTGTCAGTAATGAGACAAAACCTCTTTGGATTGAGATCTGAAATTATCAACAAATATGAAAATATTCACAAAAATTGCTCTTGAATACAAAAATGAAAATAAGATTCGAATAAAGATTATCGGATAGATAATTCTTAGCGTCATGTTAATGTTAAGCACCAATATGCTAATGAAAGTGTTAGCTTCATAACAAATATAGGATTATAACTGGGATAACTTACTACTTTGGTCAATATTATGATGAAATATATAGCGAAAATAATCGGAATAAATTCACATAACACTCAATACAACGCAGCTGTAAGGTGTTGGTATTCTCGTCAAGAAATTAAAATAACTTTAAAACTTCGTCAATGCTTTCATCGAAGCAAAAGTGTATCCAACCTTGAAGTAAAAGAGAAGATAATGACTTTTTCAAACACAAAGGAAACTATAACAGAAATCTTGAGATTGAACTGCAGTGATGGAATTAGGTTAAGAGACTAAAAAGACTTTTGACTAGGAGTCAACAGTTTTGGGCGCCTTTAAACGTTTAAAAAAATTGATGACTTTCTTCACTAAAAAAGTTAACTTTACTTTCCTCCTCATCACATCGGAAAGAGAGAAATGGTAAATATGGACGTAAGATTATCATGAGGAAGCAAACAGGCAAAAACACTTGACAAAATATGATTTCGAAAAACTACACTACATTTACTAAACTAAAAACATTGATCAGATCTACGATACATTGCTGTAGTTATTCATAAGATTAGATAGTATTGTATATATTATTAGAATCGCGGTTAAGAAGAACAAACCAAAAAATATTGAACCTTTTGGAGGACGAAGAAAGTTGCAAACTAATAAGAGCCAGAAGACTGGGATGATTTGGTCACTCGGAGGGAACTAAGTGATATATCAGTTCTGTACTGGAGGACGGAATATTAAAATAGAATAGAATGGAAGAGAATCATCACTATGGAATAATCCTAAATGACCTATTTGTATAACAATATATATGGCCAGCTTTCATGAAATTTTTCAACATTCGGTAGCAAGAGAAGTTGTCCGACAAAGTTCCAATCTCGTGGTCGATATAAATGTTATGTATAATTCGTTCTTTCTTTTTGAGCTTTATAGACAAAGGTATTCAAACAAAAGATTTAATTAGCTGTATAGAGATATGTATACCAAATAAAATATTCCGGCAGATAAAAGCACGTATCTGCAGGTGATATGTACCAAACCTGTCGTCTTTGAAGAGAGAAAGAAGAAATTTGATGATATTTTAGATATTTAATTGAGATTCTGCATAATTATCATTGATTTCGGGATTCAAATGATAATTGATGCATGGAAGATATACCATATCATAAACCTCACAGCAATATTTTAAAGGAGAAACAGTTGAATACCTATACTTTTCACATTTATTACATTATTTTGTATTAATATTGTTATTGATTCAAGAATTTACAAACAACAAAAACCGTTCGTAATCATCAAGTTCGAATCGATTTTATTTTAGCAACGCAATTAGAGAACTACCGTCATATGCTGAATGTTTCCACTGCTGTACTGTTTATTTTGGATTAATTTATGTATCAGCCATCAACAAATCTACTGCCAGCCTTTTTGTAATCTTTTGATATAATACCAATATGTTTTGCGCATTCATCATCGTAAGAGCGGCCAATATTCAAACGTCTGAAATAGTGATAAATAAATAAATGAAATGAATTTCGTTCTATTTTCTTTCAGAATCAATATTCAAATATGGGTAGCACATGTTTTCTTTTTGTCCACTTATCAAGTTAGTGATCATTTGGGATCTCCTACATAAAGAATCATTTATTAGTTTTTATTTTAGGTCTGTTTTTCGAAATTTTCTACCGATGGTGTGTATTCGCACTTTGTTACAAATGAGATTCAACACTACTTCCTCTTCAGTTTATATAACATTAGGTGAAATAACCTAATTTTGTTGAAATTTGAACCCTTTTTGAAATTCAAATGACAGGCATAAATATTATCAATATCAATGAAAAGATAAAAAGGAAATGAATAAATTCTGCATTAAATAAACGCCAGTAAACAATATTTTCCCCCTTTTCCATGATTCCCATTACCAATAAGATATATCACTAGTTTTTTTACTACTAAACCCATAGACATACAAGAAAATTAATAATCTGGAATTTGAACACATATAGCTTAGATACACACTGATCCACTGATGTATTTAATTATTTTATTAAATAACGATTAATTACATTATATCTCAAATGTGGAAAAAATTTTGTCATTGAAAAAGCTATTGTCAATGAATCCTGGGGATGTACACCTGTAAGTCGGGATCGAAAATTTATTTTCAATGAATTTCATCGTCGAAAATGCTACTTTGAAAACATAGGTATGTTGATCAAAAAATCTAATTATATCTGCTGAGCAGTTTTAGGTAAGGATAGGTATTTTTATTACTTCTGGAAGAAACTTTAGGAAACTTGCTAAACATTAGGAAGAAATTCCAACCGTCGACTGCCCTTAGACCCGAACCAGGACAACACTAGTTCAACATTATTTTATATTTTTTTTGTAAGTGGAAAAGTTTCTTTCCGCGTCCACTTAGATAACTGTTCAGAATCTGAACTTGTGTGCAATGTTAACAAAAATGGCAAAGGTTTTGCCGCCTTATCAATGAAACTATCAATTCAACACAAACGTTCAAATTCTGGATTGCTCAATATGTTTTCAGGCCTTTTTGAAATTCAGGCGGCAATGCCATTGTCAACATGGAGTAAATTGAATTGTAGAATTTTATTCAGTTTTTTGGAAAGATTCAGTCAATGCCAAACCGTGAGTTTCAAGCTGAATTTCAGGTATGTAGGAAAAATTAGTGCAAATCACGGAAATGTTTTCTTTATTATAGAATCGTTAAATACTTCCTTAGACTGATAAACTATGGTTGACTCAGCACTGCCAAAGCCATTCATTACACCTTTAATAGTCTCGAAATGCTCATTGTAAAACAACACTGCTTGTATACACGTTCCCCAACCAGTCATAACTGGTTCGGGTAGAAGTACAAATAAATAAACGTTTTCTTTCAACCGTACAATGAATGAAACTAAATATCAATATATCTATCAGGATTGCGGTCTGTGTAAGTAGGTACTTTATTTTCCTATAAACTCAATATTTCATCTCTAGCTCGTGACTTCATCAGGAGTATACTAAAAATAAAATGAGGTACATCAGATTATTAAACAATAAAATGAAATATCAATTTCTTAACTTACAGATCTAAAATCAACAAAATATTAAAACACATAGTTTTAATATACACAGTTCATAAGCTGTCAGCAGGCGAGACAATATACTGTATGATAAGAACAACATACCATTAGCGGTGATCTGGTTTGAAATTATTCATATTCAAGAGATTGCAAAAATGTTGATCAACTGACAAACGTCACTTGTAACCTTGTAACTCATCCTACAGTTTTGATGCGAAAGTTGATCCATATTGCCTTTAGTTTTTGTTTTTCAAAAATGCAAATTATTAACAATATTTTTTCAAGATAACTTTCAGAGGCATATAGCTTCACATTCTTCAATAGTAAATAATATAGAACATACAATATAACAACAGTCAATACTTCAGCAGGTAATACTTCAGTTGCATCATGAGTGAATAATGAACATATAACTACATGTAAAACTTCTCACATGAATGTTATTGGTTAAAGGCATAGCGTTTGGTCACATTCAAAAGTTTTTTCAACATCTCAAAAGAGGGTATTACTGACTCAAATTAGAGAACAAAACTAAAAAATGATACAATGTACAAAGAGAACAAAAGGACATCTCCGAGTATTCTAACTGAGCTTCCTGTTGACTGTTGGAACTGAAGAAAAACTTTATATTTTTTAATGTTATTCAAGTGACAATGAAAAATTTATTTTGTTGTTAAGTCATACCATATTTGGTTTGAAGCAAAATTTTTTAATCAATAATTTGTTTCAAGTAAAATACTTGTCAACAATTGGTGGAGGGAATTTAACCAACTGGGTGAATCGAATTCTTAAACTTATTGCCAGAATCGGTTGCTTGTTCCTTCAATTTCGATTGGAAAAGGTCAGAGAAAAAAACCTTTGTATTCGATCCATTTAAAGACAGATATAACTGGTGAATTTTTTAGATATAAAGAAAAAATGTAGTGAGTTATTATTATATGCAATTTATTTGAAATTTTTTGAATACAACATAGCATGATAACTAGTTACTTCTTTATCTATTCATCACAATTTACTAGCAATGTCAACTATTTCAAATTTTAAGTTTGTGCTACTCTTTAATCTTATTGAAAGATTCATCTTTTTTTTTAATGAAGCTTATTAAAAATTGTCATCTTATATATATATATATATATATATATATATATATATATATATATATATATATATATATATATATATATATATATATATATATATATATATATATATATATAAGATTATATATATTGGAAAAATTCAAATTAACCAAAGTTAATGTATAACTATTAATATATTATTGTTAATACTATAACATTTTCTTAGTTAATTTGAATTTTTCAAATGAATGTTCCAGTGTTCCTTTTCTTAAATATTTCATTCAGTGCCATAAGCACAAAAATTTCATTTCCTTATATATATATATATATATATATATATATATATATATATATATATATATATACATATTTTTAAAATATTTGTGCCGCAAAATGTCTTATGAAATTTGAACTTGGGTATGTAAAATCTTAGAGTACATACCAGGTTTTCAATGTGGTAATTCCATTTTAAATGACAATCTAAATATATGCCCAGGTATCTGATTTTTGTTGTTAGCTGTTCTAATAATGCAAACATCGACCATATCTTTTTATATTCAAACATTAGAAGTTAGGCAAAGTCTTAATGATATTCGAGAAAGGCATAAATTGTTTTTTCTCTTCATTTCAAGTTAATAACTTGGTATCTAAAAACTGAATCACAGTCTTGAAATCTCTTTCCGCCAATTCTCTGTTGATTCCAGTCTTCTCCCTGGTACAATATTGGCGTGTCATCAGCAAACAAAACCAATGTACCTTCAGTAGTTATCGAAAAAAATGGAATTAATGTATATAAGGAATAAAATCGGTCCCAGTATACTGTCTTCTTTCCACAAGATAAGTCCTGAACAAGTTCACTGTACTGTGGCCCCCTAACTCATTTCCTATGTTGCTAATAACTCCCGGTGATCAACACAGTCAAATGCTTTGGTTTTTATTTTTCAAAATTAGATTGCTATAGTACTCCCTTAGCAGTTTCAATAATTTTGTCCATGTTGTTTTTATAAATGCGATAGTTTTCTAAAAGACGTTTTTGGTTTGATCCTATTTTAAGTTGTTTGTATAAATAATTTTTAGTATTAATTGATGTTATTATTCATATATTATTATAGATCAGAGTATTTCTATAAATCTATCAGTGGCAGTGTCAATAGTCTCGCATGTGTACTAATGCCAAATATATATTGTTTTCCTCACCTTCCTACTCAACTCTTAACAAATTGATGCCCCCCAAAGCAATGTATATAATATCTATAGTCAATGCTAGATAAATAAATATTAATAAATTATTATAAAAAAAAGTTATCAGCTGGATGTTTCATTCAAACCAATTTATATTGCAAAAATTATTATTTTATTGAATAAATCTGTACACTAAAAATTCAAAAAGTTTTGTGACTTTAAATGACAAAAACTGCAAAAATTTTGGGTTTTTAGTTCATAAAAATATTAGTCTTACTCAACAATGGGCGATAATTTTCTGTTAGTATTAACTGTAAAAACAAAAAAATTTCACAAAACCAAAGACAATAGAATAAAAACTACAAACATATTTTTGAATAACTTATTTAATATTCAAAAGTTATCAAACAAGTCATTTGTTAAAAAATTTCAACTAGATAACTAAAAACTTAATAATGTACATGATTTCGTGATGCTATAGAAATCCCATACAAAATTCACACAGTTCAGCTTAGCAACAACATATAGCCTGATATTCCACATAATAAATGAGAGTATCCTTCAAAAAAGGCCCATAACATCAATTCATCTGAATTATATTCTGAAAAAGGGCATATTTTTGAAGAAATAACAGTAAGTTGAAGTATATTCAATATAAGACAATTTCAAATGAAAAATTAAAATAGACTTTTCAATTCAAACCCAGACCTGACTTAAGAGCTTCTCAAATTTATATTGTTGAACTTTGAAAAAATAAATATAAACTAACCCTTTCATACTCAATTTCTTTTGTCCAAAGATTATATTCTATATGAAAATCGAAAGTATTTGCATATTTTACAATTCATTTGAATTATATTCTGAAAAAGGGCATATTTTTGAAGAAATAACAGTAAGTTGAAGTATATTCAATATAAGACAACTTCAAATGAAAAATTAAAATAGACTTTTCAATTCAAACCCAGACCTGACTTAAGAGCTTCTCAAATTTATATTGTTGAACTTTGAAAAAATAAATATAAACTAACCCTTTCATACTCAATTTCTTTTGTCCAAAAATTATATTCTATATGAAAATCGAAAGTATTTGGAAGCTTATGTAAAAAAATCTTATGCCAAAGTGTAAATGTCATGTTACATATGATTTATTAGTATAAACTAAGAATTCCAATTTAAATACTAATCACACTCATTCAATAAAGCGAGGGCATGATGAAAGAATTGAAACACAAAAACTATTAATTTGCAAGTTTTTTGTATACCCATTTTTTAAATGGTAATTACTTGTTTATTATTCATCAGGGCATTTTTGGAAGGTCATCTTTCACATGTATGTTATTCATGTGAAATTTTTTATATTTTATGAAATTTCTACTATTCATCAGAATTATGTCTCATTTACAATAAGGTCATATTATCTAGGTCTCAAAATGAAAAATCAAAATTTAAATGGATTATTGATTCCGAGATGCAAATAGTTCAAGAATGCCTGAGCTCAATTATCAAAATTCGAAGGCACCTTATATTTTTGGATCTGATACTACTTTTCACCTCACCCGGAGAGGTACAAATAATTTGAACTTAATCCAAAATCTATTGGAAACACAATTTTTTCATTTGTTAAAACAAATCAGTTGGTTGAAATGGAAAAGTATTATGTTTTCATATTTAATGTAACTAGGCATGCAAAAATGAGTAATAATCCGCGACAGTAAGTAATATTATCTCAATTACTCTTAAAATGCTATACTTGCATATCTATATAATTCATTTGCTTTAAAACAAATTTCGAATTAAAAAAGGAAAATAATTTATCAACCATTTTATTTTAAAATTGTATAAAACTTAAAAGCCATTCAGTGGATATTCTATAGCACATATACACTTCAAATCAAAACTGCAATATCTGGGGATGGACAACAACTAGGCTTCCAAAATTTCAAGTTGGGAGGGATTAGAATACAAAAATATTCATCTAAAATAATGAGATTTTAGATTATTAATCACATGGTCTAACCTAGTTTGAAACGCTAATCTTGCATTTCTTCTGGTACTTCGTGAGGATTAATTATTCCAGGAACCGTAAGTTGTATGCGATGTTTTTCTGCTTGAGCTTGTTGCAGAGCTTTCTCACGTTCTTCTAAGAAAAGATCCGAATCATCTTCTCCAGTATATTCCTGATCAAAAAAATTGGAATTATAATATTATACTCTATAATTTCTGTTACATAAATAGCTGGTAATTTATGAACCAACATAGGGTAATTTTTAAAATTTGTAGAGAATGAACAATCAATGTTCACAGCATATTTACGAAATAAATAATACTCTCAATATTATTTTTCTTATATCTCTAGTATTAGTTCTAACCTATAACTTTAAGTTAAGCTAAAGTCGTATATAGAATAGAATAGAAATAGAATAGAAATATTTTTATTTTCATAAATAAAGTGGAATGCAGTATACATATACACAATATTAAGAAAAACGTCAGGACACATAACAAATCACTTAAGATACTTATCGAATAACAATGTTTCCTGCTGTTTTACAAAAATCAAGAAATTCTTCTATTGATTAAGGTTCACATTCCAATATAATCTCATAAACTCTACTTTTATACACCTTAAAATTTTCAGTTTTTTGGATATATTCAGGTAACGAGTTGAACAGCTTCATAGCCATGTAGTTTTTACCATTTGCACACCAAGTGCTAGTGTGAACAGGATAAGAGAATGGAAAAACTTTTCTAGTATTATTGTGATTTCTGTAACTTTGAAAATATTGTGGCTGCCTAAACAGAAACATAAGTACTTTGTGAATATACAAACCATACAAAGTCATGAAGCCCATGCTTTGGAATTTACCTCGGCATGATTCCCTGTATCCAAGGTTTAGTTTTATTCTGAGCGCAGATTTCTGAATTAGGAAAATTGACCTTGCCGCCGAAGAATTGCCCCAAAAAATACCATAAGAAACCAACGACTGAAAGTTTGAGAAGTAAATGATCTTCAGGATAGAGGTTCCTCAGGACCTGTGACCTGAGAATGTGAAAGGTATAAATTAACGAGTTCAGCCTCTTAGCAAGTTTCTCCGCGTGATAGCTCCAACTCAGGTGCCACCCGAACAAGAGACTCCCTGAACTCAAACTCAGAAGGAACCGTGATGTGTAACTGACCATGAGAAAAAGCTATACACTCCGTTTTGCTCTTGCTCAAAATCAATCCATTGAAACAACACCAAACATCAAAAGTATGTAATGCTTCTTTGCAGTGCAGAGGAAAATTACGAGTATCAACGGAAGGAAAAATGAAATTAGTATCATCAGCATACATTATTGGCCAAAAAAAATTACCATTGTTCTCAGAAAAAAGCTTGGGTACCTCGTTGATGTATAGTACAAATAATAGAGGCCCCAGTATGCTTCCTTGTGGAACACCGGAAGACACACCCACCAGAGAAGAACAATTTGACTGACCACCATCGTGAAGTGACAACTCTTTGATATCTACCACTCATATAGCTCTTGAATAAATTAAAAGCTACACACCTTATACCCGAGGAATGAAGCTTTCTTAGCAGCTGACACAATAAAATGCTTTAGTCAGGTCGACTAGTAGAGCTATCGGAATCTCTCTCCTTTCCAACCCACATATTATCTCATTTGTTAGTTCAAAAATGGCCGTATCAGTGCTTTTATTTTTTGTAAGAGCATGTTGATGTTTCGAGATAACATTAAACTTCCTGAAAAACTAAGCAAACGTAAAGCCAGAACCTTCTCAAAAATTTTTGAGAATGCTGATAAAATACTAATACGGCGGTAACTACCAAGATCATCCACATCGCCATTCTTATATAATGGTTTAACAATAGCGATTTTAAAGTTATCTGGAAACACACCCTTCTTAAAAGACTTATTCACAAATAAATATAAGGGGTTCAATGATGAAATCGATAGACTTTTTTATGATAGACATCGGTATGTCATCATGCCCGGCAGTATTACTGTTCTCAAATCTCTGAACAATTTTCTTTATCTCCCCTGCGTCACCTCAAAAAGAAAAAAGACTGAGCCAATACAGCATTGGCTGCACTCCCTCTACCAGTTGAATGTTCACTCACAGGTACTTTGGGCATGGAACTCAGGAAAAAATCATTAAATTTCTCTGACAAAGTTGACAGGGCTCCATATTTAAGAAGGCAGATTTTGCCCTTTTATATTCATCCAAAAATTCAGCTCGAAATCTAGACAACATATAATACTGATCAACCACCTTTTTCAGGAGTTTTATTTTCGATGTTTCGTTGAATTTTTTCAAATTTCGATTCTTGAACTGGACAAAGTGGAAAACACAAATTAAATTATGATTTGAACTTAGACAAAAAAAGTCCCACGTCCCGTTCACATCTGCATTCAAAGCATACAGATTATACCAATTTAGGGTAGACAGTCCCTCCAGAAAACTATCAATGTTATTTTTAGTGAAAAGCCTTCGATATATCCCAGCAACTTTGATCGACTGAAGTGGGTGACTGAAAATAAACTTTTGACCAGAATGATCAGATATATGAGACTCAAACACTGTGGAAGACCCATCATATATATTGGTAATTATATTATCTAAGCAAGTTGCAGAATGAGGAGTAATGCGAGTGGGCTCCCTATAAAGCAGACTGCAACTGAAGTTTCCTAGAATGACAACAAAAAATGTGAATCTTTCGATTCTCTCAAAAGGTCTATGTTAAAATCAGCTGCAATAATGAAGGGACATTGTTCCACAGTACACCTGTCTGAAACAACCGACAGTCTATCAAAGAACAAATTTACGTCAGAAAATGGCTGCTGATACACAGCCGCTGAAGGACTTTTTCTGACGATATAGTCCTGTTCTACCGATCTTAAAGACCGCATCAATGAACTGAACATCGCGAGCAAAGAAATAGGTCTGGAAATAAACACCGCTGAAAAACAAAGATGATGCTGAACCCTTTCTGTACCCGAGAGCAAATGGAGGTTGACGGATCCCCATTAGAAATAGCAGCGTCTTACACATACCTGGGGCAGATTGTCACGGGAGACGAGGATATTACACCAGAACAAAGAACAGAACAGTTTGGGGTACAGTTGGCCGACTGAAACACATTTTCTAATAAGATATGCCACTATCCTTAAAGAGCAAAGTATTTGACCAATGCGTATTACCAGCTATGACCTACGCCAGCGAAACTTGGACCCTGAAATCTGCTCACATTCCAGAAGCTTCGAACAACCCAGTGGAGTATAGAAAGATACATGATGGGCCTAACCAAACGAGAAAGGTGAAGGATGTAGTGGACTGTGTGAAAAGGTCAAAGTGGAAATGGCCTAGCACGAATGGAATGCAATCTAGCACGAACAAAAGATGAGCGTTGGTCAGCTGTGGTTGGTGATTGGGAGTCCAGAGAATCTGATCGATGGGATAAAGAGCTTGTGGATTAGCTGGGCGTTGCCTGGAACAGAGAGACTGTCAAAAGGTAATATTGGCAAAGATAAAGCAATGCCTTCGTTCTGCAGTGGATGGACAGAGTGAAAATTCACCCACCACTTCGGATTTCTCGCAACGCCAAACGTCAAATTTTTCTTGATTTTTACAAATTCAACATTGTAGCTCATAGCTTGTCTAGTACATTTGATACCGCACAAGTAATATGAATAAGATATCTTCAATGTACTACCAATAATGCAGTAGTAAAACAAAAAATCGCAAACAGAGGAGTATTTGTTTCAAAAAACCAATATCCAGGTAATCGCTACTCCATTTTATTTTACTGCCGGCAGTGTCATATAAATAAACAGTATTGGTCACGTTAATTATTACTCCTCTTAATTTCCTGTTTCGAAATTTGTATCAATTTAAAATATCTTTGCATAATAGATAACTCACCCTAATCTGTACAAGAAAGTCTCTAAGATGTTCTTTGAAAGCTGGAACATCATGATTGAGGTTAAACATTCCTTGAACTGAAACCTTAATCTGAAGGTCTGATAAGTGGGGAAATGCTGATCGCAACAAGGTAGCTGTGAACTCTTGAATATAAAGTACATTATCTACACCATGTCCGCCCAGTTGACAGTTGATCTTGCCTCCTTCAACTAGTGAAAAAATACAAGCCAGTATGGTGGCATGCATAGCTAAACTTGCAGTATGGGAAGTATCTGTTACAACCGAGAAAATGTGTTGCAGGATGTCAGTTAAGTAAGTTTGGTAGAAACTAGGAGCTGCTTGTTCATGCTGCAATTAATAAAATAAATTCATATTCAAAAATTGAATAATAATAATAATTTTTATTTGTGACCCCAAAATATATAGTCTGTCTTCAGAGTCTAAAGATTTTGTCTTTATCTAGTTCTCCCCTATAATCAGAATAGTTTCATTGTTACCTAATTCAAAAATAATTCACAACCTTAAAAAAACAAATTATCACATGAAAGTGAAAACCAAATCTTACTACAAATACCTTCCAATTATGGCACATTTCATTGATTTCAATGGAATTTACTGAACATATAGAAATTTCATTGTGTGCTAATATATTTAAGAGATTTTGAAGCATTAGAGAAAAAAGTAGACCTTACAGAATTTGGTAGACTAATTTTTCAATATATATAATTTCGTCAAATTAATGCACAAAACCGAAACTAAACTCATAGATAAATCAGAAAATATTAACGTTGAAAACCTTTATACAATATGATGAAAGATCAGGTTTATAATATATAAAAAAAAGTATTTCTTTATGATCACAACAATCATTCAATTCAACTTCAAACAATTATATAGTAATTTTGAGTAATTAAATAAACTTGAAATTTTCTAATTAAATGTTTATTACTTTTATTCTTAAAACATTATCTTCAACCATCAATCAATATTTGAATTTCACTATTAATGAAAATATATATTTTTAAATGCCTCAATGTTCTGATTATAAACTTCCTTTTTCTTCTCTATTTTACTTTGGAACATAGTTTCTATCTTCACAAAAGTAAACCTATAATATAGATTACAGAATGTAAAATGAAACTGAAAGAACTTACATATTGATATGAATATTGAAGTTTTTGGATGCTCATCCCAAGTAATTTATTTATTAAAAATTGAAAAGTTTGTGGGTTAAAATATAGAATCATAATAAATATTTACCTGTTCCAAATTCTGCAGCAATTTCAACAAGATTTGTAATCCTGTGTCTGCAACATTACGCATAGTATGTTTAAAGGCCCAGATAATACTATCCAAAACTAATTTAAACTGAGCTGGGGGGATAGTTAAGAAAGCAGGAAAGCAATGGCTGTTTACAGCTTGTAAAAGAAGGAAGAAATTTGTCCTGTGTTCTGGATATTCTTCAAAATTCTTATTTATCATTGATAAGGTGCACTCAAATACTGCATCAAAAATCTTTGGAACCTAAAAGATATTTCAGATTAACAATCAATTTCCAGGAGATAAAATCTTGAAATGGAAATTTATATTAAATATCATCTCACCTCTGATGTAATGTGGTTTTCTAATTTATTTACAATGCTTGCTATGGAACTGAGAACCTCAGGTTCTCTTGCCGCAGGTACTGATGTTCTTTGATAGTCAATGAGGACAGCATCAAGAAAAGGAGGTATAAAATTTTCTAATACCATTTGGTGGTCATTAGATCTTGAAATCCAACATGATATTAATTTAAGGGTTTCCTTTTTAACCACCCTCATGGCTTTGATGAGGGGTTGCTTAGTAACTTGCTCTCCATTCAATGAAATTGCTGATGTTATATTTTCAGACATGACCTAGTAAAATAAGTAAAACAACAATAACGAACTCGCTTTTGACAAGTGGAGAAATCATCACAAGATTTTCAAAATTCGCGAAGGCTTCTTGCAAATATGTATTTTCTATCAGTTATTGACTATAAAGACATTATATTTATATACTCATATATTCACAGACGTTTTATATTTATATATTTATAGTCGTTTATATGATATTGTAAAATCCATCACCAATTCACATTACATCTACAAAACTGGTATATAGCAAATGTACATGCAAGCAAATGGTTGCAATCCTGAAAGGTTTATTTGTCATTTATCTGTGAGCAAAATGAAGAAAATGACCAAGCATCGTTAGATGCTTGACCATTTCTTCACCATGAAAACCACCAGTTGTCCCACATCAGACATCGACTCAAATAAAGGATTATTTATCGAAACAAAATATTGAATTAATGAATGAATGGCTGAACATTGAAATGCAAGTTGCATCAAATGACTTTGTTATTCCAGTAAAAAGGTTTTCAAAGGAAAAGAGGTCATAGACTTTCTTGAGCTACCTAAAAGGCCATGAAAAAGTGCTTCAAAATATTTTTGATTAATCTGACATTGATGATCATTTCATCTCTTTTATTGTTAAACATGAAATATAAGTAGCACTCTGAATATAGGTAATATTATGGAATCTATAGAAAACATACAAATAGAAAAACCAAGTTTGTTATATCATTAGATGCAGAAATGAATTATTGAAATTTAATACACAACATTATCTATGTGAAGAAACAATATTTAATGAAAATAAACAATTTTATAATGAAAAAAATTATTTACATTCATTGCATTAATTTTGGCATAGAGTTTAAATTCTTGTTACAGTTATCAACTCTTGAAATGAATTTATTTTATTAATAAACATGCTGATATAATAAACTAAGCTATTTAAAGAAAAATATTGCATTTTAAGTTACAATAGAGTTGAATTTGAGAAAAAATAAAACCAGCAAATGTCAAATGATAAATCAAAAATCATGAAGATGACACATCCAGCTTCATAAATTGATCTAATTATATACAACATTTAGGCTTTCATCTTCTTCTGGGTATCTTCATCAAACTTCTGGGTACCTGACTGAAAGACCTGACACAATTGAATCTATGGTCTTAACTGCAAAAATCTGCTAATTGGCAGATTATCTGCCCTCTAACTGAAGGTGAAAAGACTGGTCCTTAATGATAAAATATTCCTAAATTTAAATTTGAATTCTGACAACCAGGATATGTGATGATGGCATCTATTCTCTAGTTTATTAATCATGTAAATTTCACTAACTTCATTTCTAATTAATAAGTGCAATTTCAATAATAAATTTAATTACCTTGTAAACATTCAGCATATCTAAATATATTCTCCCTAACTGAGCAACATAAGCATGATGCAACGCTTTACAAGCTCTTACATTAGTTTTCAGAATATTTCCAAGTTGTCTAACAAATTCTAGTTCCTTCAATATATTCACATCTGCACTTGCTTTATTTATTATTCCATCCCAAACCTGAAATAAAAATAAAAAAAATTATGCTGCATTCATTTCAATATGCTGAATTGAATTCATAGGAATTTCTTGATTTAAAAAATAGAAAAAGAATAGATTTAAAAAATAGACTATAATTTCTAAAGGGGTTAAACACCAATGCCTTACTAATACATTCATACAGTTGATCTGAATAATTCCAAATTCAGTTTGGAATTAAATTTTATTACATTAGTGACAAAGAACTTAAATAATATATATATATATATATATATATATATATATATATATATATATATATATATATATATATATATATATATATATATATATATAACACTAAGTAAAAATAAACCATGCTATAAGAAAAAAACAAATATTATATTTCGTATACTGTTGTTAAATTAATTTGAAGAATTTGGGTTTCCAATGTTTTCAAGAGGAAAGAAAACAAATTGGTTATTTCAAGATTTTTTATTTTACAACATATAAAAAGTCAAACATTAAGTTTGGTGCAGAGTTGCACATTAGATTAGTTTTGAAGAATCTGATTATTTCAGTGTTTAGAACTCTATGGCAGCATTTGGATGAAGGATTTTCGAAATTTAAATTTTCTTTCAATATAGCTATGTATACATATAGTTTCAAAACACAGGACCTCAAGCTGTTAAATTACTATAAACTCCTAAGATTATTCCTTTTTCCATATATCCCTACATAGTCAATGCTTCATATGTTTAAAGATTTTTTTATTAGTTGATAATTATTTTAATTTAAGTTTTCATTTATGGAAATTATTACAAGCCTATAAAAGTAATTTTGTTATTCTAGGTTCATTCAGAAATAATTAGAAACATGTTTTTTAAAAAAAATGTTTCAACAAAAAGCAATGAATACAAATATTATTTCCACTGAAAAATAAGGAAACCTATCTCAACAATCAATTGAAACACTACAAATAATTGAAGAGAATTGTATAAAATTTAACTATAACTCATATAAATATTAATTATTGCTAAACTGAGGCCAATTGTGTTTCTTGGCGTAAGTTCCAACTCAAAACTGAGGCTTTACACTCTGTATACGAACTGCAATTTTTATATTGGTATTTTAGGTGAATTATTTTACATTGAATTCACATCTCATTAGCTGTTGATTTCTGAAACTGTAATATCTCATGTAGGGGTTGTAGTTTTGACATCATGTTGAGACAAAAAAAATTAACTATTCTAGAATCTAATCGTTTTCTCCGTTGAAGTATATAAATTTTTATTGATATCTTTCGACAGTAGCGAAAAATTCGCTGCCTTTCAAGTATGTCAGAGTTCTTTACTTTACTCAAAACTATGGATTTTCCTCTTCTGTAACATCTATATTTACAGCAAGCAGTACAAAAAAATCTTTTTTTGCTAGATTTTTCTTAATAATATATTTTTTTATAACTGCATATATCTATTCATTTGACTTATACGGTCAAATTTACACTAGCATTTTCACAACTTTTTTTGAAAACAATGTTATCTCAATTTTTGAAATTGGTTAACCATCTATCGCAGAAAAGGCATGCCACGATCGAAAATTTTGACAAAGTGACTTCAGCGTTAGCACTTTGAAAAATTAGGTTAGAAGCTCTTCATTATTGAGGATACTTTATTATAAAGTATCGATTGGGAATTTTTGGCCTCTGAGTCGTTTGCCATTTCCTAGCAACTGGATGTTAATTTTCTTCAGCATTGTAGATTTTGATTCGACAGTTGAATATTGAAAATTCTGGCGATATTTTTTTTTTCAAGCGCTTTCTACAGGCGCAATGAATCCAACAATAAAGATGATTGTTTTTTGCTACTATCTAAGTATACTAATATTATAAAGAGGTAACGTTTGTGACCTTGTAAGGGGTAACCTCTGGATCTACTGAACCAATTTTTAAAATTATTTTAACAATAGAAAACCACGTCATTTGTTAGTGACTAAGGCTATACATTTAATTAGAAAAAAATACAGATCCCTTTTATAACATCAATAATGTAAACCAAGGTATGAAAAAACCTATAAAGTGTCCTTCAACGCATGCGCTGTGAAAACTTTGAATGGTACAACAAAAAAATCTTCTGCAATTAAAGAACATATCAATACATAGAAAAAACTTCGCGGTACCATATGTCTAACTATTGTAGTTATGTCAGTATAACTACTTTATTGAAAGGAATGTTAACAAAAACTACACCATGCCTTAAAGACTATTTTGTCTCAAGTCTTTGTATTAATCCTTATACAAAAAAATTATTTATAATTTAAAACTGTTTCAGTACCTGAAGATTACTTTTCGAATTTAAAGCGGTCATTGCATTTAAAGATATTACAAGTTCAAAAATATCAATCTAAACAAAATCCTACTAATATTAAATACGTGAAAGTTTGTATAGATCCTTAGGTATGGATCCGCGACGGTGTTATAATATATTGGGTGATATCTCTTTTAGAAGACATTTCTATTGCTTTATCATCAAGGAAATTTAATTATAAATGAAGATAATTAAACTGAGTGCATCCCATGGTGCATTATATGTACCTGCATGGTTTATTTCATTTATGTACCATGTCTTGCTGACACGCAATTGATATACTTTTGATATAATTTTTCTACTTTTTCAATTCTTTTCGTGTTATTATCTCAATCGAGTATTGATTTGAAGATTTATTTTGGCCTGAGTGAATTCCTTCCATAAAATCATAAATTAAGTTCGGCGCATCTTAAATACGACAATCATTGACTGTTAGGCGGTATGAAGTTCGCCGGGTCGCTAGTATTATGTAATTTACTAAACAAATAATATGATATATATATATATATATATATATATATATATATATATATATATATATATATATATATATATATATATGTGTGTGTGTGTGTGTGTGTGTGTGTGTGTATTTCTATATGGTGTTATTATCTGTTTTTTAAGTGTAGTTTTTTTTTAATATTAAGTACATTAGAACACACATGTATATTGTGAGAATTGTTATAAACCTGTTTTATAAATTAGATAAACATAACGTAGGTGATGAGATCTCATTGTGTACGTCATGAAGCTCCTAGTGTGGAAATTATTTGACTTTTCAAATGCTTTTGAATCACTATAAAAGTTAAAAATTAACATAATTTTTTTTTCACTTTTATGTTAACTTCTGTATTAAGAAATTTGTTTGACCTAAATTAAGATTATAAAGTTTTTTGTAAGGCTAAATTATTGAGGAAAAATATTTATAGCCTTATAGTCTTATACTTACTTCAGTCCTAAGGTTTATATTGACAAGTCTTCTGACAACAAATGTACATATAATAATATGAAATAAGAATGTATAAAACATATCAATATTCAAATCTTATATAAGACACATGTGTCATATAAGAAAAGATTTTGAAAAGCATAAATTATAAAAATGAAACCTTTTTAACATTGTACAAAATATTTCTTTAGATATGAATTGTGAATTATATACTTCCAATTTCATAAGAGATGATTTCAACTTACTTGATTTGGTAACAACATATATTTTTCAATAAGAACTTCCTGTGTAGCTGAATCAACTTGTGCTGAAATCATGTATCCAACTGCCTCATAAAATGTGTGTACTTGTTGGTGTTGCAGATCACAAATTATTGAGGAAATTGCAGCGAGGATGTCTTCTATGAAGGGACATGGCTCTCCAATTTGAGTAGTTACAAAATGACGTCTACACTTCAAAGCTATCTTTATGAAAGTATCACAAGCCATATCCTGAACACCATCATGAGTTTCATGCATGAATTCAAACAATTTATTTACTACAGTCTTCAAAAACTTCCAGTGAGCTCGAAGAAATCTCGGATATTGACCAACAACATACATAATATTCGATGCAATAATTGCTTTGTTGTCTTTACCACGTTTTTGCTCACATAGCCCTAATAAATCTTTGATTACTGTAACCAGAAATCGTTTCTCATCTTCTTCATGCATAGCACCAGATATGCTTCCAATGGCCCAACAGAGGGTATTCAAATTTTTCCAGGACCATTCACTTCCATTTACTTGATTTTGTAACTTTTCTGTCATTATGCGTTCTGTATCTGCATAATCTAAATGAGTCAGATAAACTAAAGTTTCTCTCATATTCTTATAAAGATTGATTGAATCAGTATCTTTCATAAACTCTCTTACAACTTCACCATTATCATTTTCAACAACTAACACTTCCTCTGGTTTAGCCATTCTTGAAATCATTGTGTAACGAACTTTATTTAAAACTTCCTGATATAAACTTCTACGGTTACTGCTTCCAAACGCAATAACGGGGGTATCTGAATAAGGATCAACTGGGACATCCCTGTATAACTCAGAAGCTAGACTGTTCCAATATTCCAGACAAATTTTGAATATTTCTACTTCTTCAACTTCCGATATTAAAACTAGATACTTGAGAGCATTTCTAAGATGTTCTGGTGATACAGAAGATTCCACTAAATTTCCATGTTCTTTCAAAAACGTACAAAGAAACAATGCTAAATTTTGAATGAAATTCTGTTCTTGATCTTGTCCCTGTGCATAAGCAGTTTTGATATCAGTTTCTAGAGGAAGCATTACTTCTAGTTGCTGCATAGTATAAGTAAAGAGGTTAACAAAAACATCATTATAATTACTAACAGCTACACCTGCTATTTCTGTTAAACATTTCAAAGTTACATTTCTGAACATCGGAACAGGTAAAAATTTGAATATGAACATAGTTGTTAGTTTTGTTTCAAAAATATATCCTAAAGGTATCCAGTTCATGAATCTCAATAAAGTCTCCAGAGTTGCATTAACTAAAGGAGGGTTCTGAGAATTTTCCAGAACAAATTGACATAAATGAAAAATTGCAGAGAATTCAGAACACATTGTATCTTTCAAATGTTTTGCTTTTGTTTGAGTAATCTGTCCAGATGAAAAATCAAAGAGTTCTTCACTAAGAAGTTTTAATATAATCATATTATTTTGACATAAACTTTCATTTGTTTTACTTGCACCAACAATATCAGGTATGAAACTTTCCCAATTTTTTGGCCATTCTCTTTTTAATACCTGCACTAAGATCATATTTAACTTATTTAGATATGTTTTATTTGCTTCTAAGGTTTCAGAATCAGAACTGGTTTTAATTATCAAAGAAACTATATATTTTTTTATTCCTTCACACTGATTTCTTGGAAGAACTTTCCATCTTGTCTTAATTACTTGTTCAAGGATTTGTAATGCATAGTATTTTGTTTGTTGATTGTTAGAATATTCTAAAATAGTATCCACTCTCGTCCATGCATCTGGATGCTCTTTAAGAGTTGTAAGAACTTCTTGTGCTATCCTTTGTGTTTCTCCATTTCCAGCATACATACTAACAACCACACTATCTAGTAAATTAATGTCGAACTTTCTGTTGAAATCGAGAAGTGCCGCAGCAGCTTGTTGTCTTAAAGCAGCCATTGTTTGAAAGTTATACTTAATACTTAATTTCCTAAAATCTCAGTCATTCAACAGCTTCACCAGCTGGAACAAAAAAAAAACAATAACCCAAAAGATAGACCACATTAACTCTTTATGAAAATTAATAGTAAACAAACTAAAAACAATTTTGTTGTATCAAATTATATCAAATAACGAAAAGTAAAATAATAACCCTCTAACAAAATATCTTTTGAAAACTTTCAAAATTTTGCATTCAATTTTACATCTAAGTTTAAGAAATGAAATTCTTGAAATTATAAATTACGCTGATTTGAACCATCCACCTACTACATGTACCCTGTAGTATGGGAAGAGCAAAGGAATTTGCGTAATGGGAAAGAATCCTAGAAGTGTAGATATGTTCTATAACATTTAGGGCATATTATAACATTAAGTTTCAGGCAGATTTTAACCCCAAAAGATGAAGATATTGAGCAACCATTTTGACAAAACAATGATATTTTAGGTTATAATTTCAACTGTAGAAACAATACAAACTTATAAAGAAGAGAATACCAAAAGTACTTACTGAATATCCCAACTTTAAGCTTCAAATTAAAGGTTTTTATGGGATACAACACTCAAAATACAACTAACTCTCATTTCACTTTACACTTCACTCCAATATAAAAAGCGCAAATCTAAACCGAACCGATATACAATGTCGGTAATGTAGGGATCATATCACTCGATCGATAATTCAAATTGCGTAGTACATATTTGGAGTTTTCAATTTTATATAATTTTTTATTTCCTCCTTCAATATTTAGATTAATGAAAACTTTAATACGAATTGATGAAATAATTTTAGACTCTTTTAAAATAAACTTCCTAATCAATTTTCTGAAAACTTTATCTTAGTCAGTGGTTTTTATAAAAGGCAGTTTGAAAAATTTCCACAGAGAAACACAAAATTTTCTACCTGAGACCGGAAGAAAAGATAAATTTTAATACTACAAACGTTATTTTGTTTCATTACAAAAGTCAAAAGTTCGGATATGTCAAAGATGTGTTATCTAATTTCAGTGAATATTCTTATATCTTACAATGGTATATTTTCAAATGGTATAGGTACCTAGTTTTTAGACTGTTTTTTCAAAACTCTTACAAATAATGAAACTAAGAGTTGTCAGTTTCTCATGTATAAATGAAGAACATGTAGGTACAGATTTCAATAAATAACTAAATTTCAAATAAATAATATATTTAATATAGAGATCAAATTTTTTTACAAAGAGTTTATTGGGGGATCCAGTAAAATAGATCTTAATATTTTTAATGTTATAACAGTCCTGTCAACTCTCAATCAAAAGGTGAGATATATAAGTAATAATTTTAATAAGAAAAATAAAATTGAAAAAGCTTCCAATAAAAATGATAAGTTTGTCCTCCATCAAAATGTACAATCTCTGAGAACAGTTTTTAATTGACTGCAGCATATAATTGACAAGTACGAGGTTGGCTTTCTAGCGGTTACGGAACATTGGAAAGATAGGGAAGAACTAATTAAATACCATATAGATGGATACAAATTGGCAACTTATTTCTGCCGAAATGAACGTGAACATGGTGAATGTGTGTGCTTTATTAAAGATAATATTGATTTTGAAATAATGTCAGACATTAATAAACTTAGCATTCCTCATGTTTTTGAAACAGATTTGTGTTAGTAGTGTTAGCATGCTATTAATTACGGTTTACAGGCATGATTCGACTATGCTGAACTTTGATATCTTTCTTGAAAGGCTGTCTCAAGTGCTTCTGACCTGTCTCAGAGAAAAAGTAAGAGTGATATTGCTAGGGGATTTTAACATTGACATTCTAGTTGCCTCGCCTAAAAGTACTCTGTTTTTATCACTATTGGAAAGCTAAACCTTAAAGCCGACCATAACAGAGCCGACTCGTATTGGAACGTCATCTGAGACATGCCTTGGTAACATTATTACTGATATCGAGGGCGTTTCTTTGGTTACAGAGGAACATACATATATCCAATCATTCAGCGCAGATTTTTTTATTTTGGTGTATTCATGAATGTAATTGGGATAGCATTATATATTGGTCACCCTGACAATCAAGTTAATTTAATGTGGGTCCAAATGTTTGAGGTATATTATGTCATTTTTAATGACTGTTCTCAAATTAAAAATATTACCACTAAAAGGGTGAAGTTTAAAAAAAATTCCCCACGTATGCAATTTCAGCAAAAACTATTCGACTATATGTTTGTTATATCTAGAAAGAAATATGAATATCTTCAGTACTACGAAGAATCTACAAACAAATATGATTTGATTATTGAAAAGAAAAACAAATACAACTGGAAAAACAATTTTGAAAATCTGAAAATAAGGCCTAAACATTGTTGGTCATAATTAATGGATGTCTGGGTAAAAAGAACATTCAATCTCCGTTTGATTAGCATCCAGATCATAAAAGTTGGTCGAAAATCTCAATGTTTTCACGAGTTTCGCTGAGAACATCCCAAAGACATTACAGGTAACATACAGCGACCTCAAACATTTTAAGTATATACATAATTCTTTCTATGCATTCGAAGTTACCGAAGAGGAAATTGTAAAGATGGCCAGGAGTATGAAGAATGTAGGATCCATGGGTTGGGATGGAATACCCCTGAGGGTTATGAAAAAAAGTATATCGATGATAGGGGCAACACATGAACATATAATAAATTTTGCTTTTAAAGGGGGCATTTTTCCTGGTTCCCTTAAAACTGCTGTTATAAGACTACTCAAGAAAGGTGACTTTAATGATCCTAATAATTTTAGACCAATAAGCCTTCTAGCGACTTTTCCAAAGATTTTTATCCAGAAATTAATAGTGTCAAGATTAATAAATTTCCCTTGTTTAATACCTTTCAGTAATCAATGCCTTGGAAAGGAATCAATTGAGTATTAGTCTTTACCTGGACTTGCCGAGGTAAAGACCTTTGAGTGTGTTGTTTCTATTTTCTGATTCTATTACTTCTCAAGTTGGAAAAATAGGGGATTAGAGATAATCAACTCAAATTGATATATAGTTACATATCAAGAACGCAATATGTGATAATTAAAATTAATGAAAATACTTATGCATCGTCAGTTAAAATAACACATATGGGTGTGCCGTAGAGTAGTATACTTGGGCCGCTCCTTTTTATTTTATATGTCAATGAGCTGCCTTCATTAATTACAGGTAAATCTGATGATGACGGAATGGCCAAGCTGGTCATATATGCGGATAACATTAATGTGTAATTATCGTCTCACATAGTGTCACAAAAACTACTAGTATGACCGATTCTGTCTTATATCACATTAACAAATGGTGTGATAATAATCGTCTTCGAATAAATTTATCAAAAACTGCATGTGTCGTCTTCAGCTGCGACCGCCCCAGAGCGATTATCCCATCTTATATTAATAAAAATCAAATCAAAGGTTTCTGATACCGTAAAATTTCTTGGAATTCATATTGATAATCATTTAGAGTGGACTTTCCACATTGAAGGTTTAACAAAACGTCTAAATTCGGTCATACACACAATTAGATTTTTGAATCAACGGGTAGATCTAGCAATTCTCAAGGTGGTATATTTTTCTAATTTTCAATCTAAACTATCTTATGGATGAAAAAAGTGCCGAAAAATAGCACTTAGAGTGATGTTTAATTCAAAATATAGAGACAGTTACAGAGAACTTTTCAGAAAATATGGTATTTTGACTTTTATATGGTGTATCTCTATATCTTCTCTATATATATATATATATATATATATATATATATATATATATATATATATATATATATATATATATATATATATAAAAATGAATTGCTGTTCGTTAGTCTCGCTAAAACTCGAGAACGGCTGGACCGATTTGGCTAATTTTGGTCTTGAATTATTTGTGAAAGTCCAGAGAAGGTTTAAAAGGTGAATAAATATGAGCATGCTCGGAATTAAATAAAACAACACTTTTGTTTTTCCTTTGATGTGTCCCCCGTCGTTCAGAAATCAAATTGATAGAATAGTTTCAAATGAATCTATAATATAAAAATGAATTGCTGTTCGTAAGTCTCGCTAAAACTCTAGAGCGGCTGGACCGATTTCGCTAATTTTGGTCTTGAATTATTTGTTGAAGTCCAGAGAAGATTTAGAAGGCGAATAAATATGAAAATGCTCGGAATTAAATATGTGTCCCCCGTCGTTCAGAAATCAAATTGAAAGAATAGTTTAAAATAAATAACCAATTAGAATTTTTATATCTTTCTTACTACATATTTATTCTTAGGGGGTAAAAAATGAACTAAATTTTAGCTAACTACAGTTGTTAACTATCTATCAGATTATTTTTATATAGATTATATATATATATATATATATATATATATATATATATATATATATATATATATATTGATAAATCCTAAGGTTTGTCACAAATTGAATTTCTGAAAGCTACCATAATATTTGACATTTGACAACCAACTAATATATCGATTTATCCTCAATGACATAGAGTCTATATCGATCGATACCTCATACAAAGAGTGCATACTTCTATCTTAGTGAGGTGGCGATTACCGCTACATGCGCGAGAACTTTCTTTACTTCGGTGATCCTTTGTGATAGTGACATTTCAAGTTATAAGCTCTTTTTTTGTTGACCTTTTGTGATAGTGACAATTTACCTCTAATTGCGCTAGAACTTTCCTCACTTTGTGCGAAGAACTTATTAACGATATAATATATTATATAATAAAATAATGCATTAAAATATTTGGACTGAGTTTCACTGAGTGAAACTTAACAACTCTACTTACGAGTATGTTCCGGGCGGTTATCCCATTATTAAGAGTAATAACTTAATTTCTAAATCTATTTTGAAATTGGCGAAATATTAAAATGCATCATTTCTATTTGGAAATTTCTAATTTCAAGTAGAAATTATGCTTTCTGAAATTTCAAAATTATTTCAGAAATTGAAGAAGTTCTGATTTAATTTTGAAATAAATTGAAATCAGGAATTTACAATTAGAAATAATGCATATTGATTTTATGTCAATTCAAAAATTAAATCAGAAATTTAGGTACATATTATTCATCATATGGGACTAGTAACCCGAAACATATGTAGAGTTGATAGTGTTTCAATTTCAATTTATTAATAATATACTGCAACTCAACGACTGGATCGACTTGAGTGAATTTTTGTTCATTCGTTTATCCTAATAGCTTGGAATGTCATGGCAGGACAACGTCTGTCGGGTCCGCTAGTATATTTATAAAGTAATATGCTTGTTTCATGCTTGGTCGATCAATACAAAAATAAAAATTCAAAAAACTACTGGATATAATTATAAAAAGTAAATGGAAAACGGAGTGGCTAAAAGAGGTCCAAAAAAACTGGGTTAAACCTATTGGGTTAAATCAACGCGCCAGCATAGATTAAAATGGACCGATGAACGGAAGAAAGAGTATTCCGAGAGGATGAAGCGTTTTTGGGAGGCAAAAAAGATGAACCAAAAGCCCTAAAAATTGCAAATTCAAGTTCAATCGCTATGCTTATGGGGAATAATCGTTATAATAATAATAATATATATAATATTAAAAGTATACTATAAATTTGTGATGTTTCCATTATCCCTCAAGGGATAAATTCTATAGAAATTGAAACTGGTGTCTACATTTATTGGAAACGCAAGATAGTCACTGTTTGGTGCTACAAGGCACTCTTCAGTTGCGTCTCGGCAATTAGAAAAAATCCTCTTATGAATCAAAAAACAGAAATATATTGTGAATTCATATGCATATAAATCGTATGATTTCTTAAGAGTTAAGTTTTAAGTCTAAGATGTTGATGATAAACGCAATCGTTTTTTATCAAAAATTTTTCTTACAATTATACTGTGAAGCTTTTCGGAATGTGCATTTGTTTCTTGAATTTAAAAAATAAGTATTCCCAAACGCATTGAGTTCGAATATTATTGCATTCTACGTGCAAAGTGGTTGAATTCACCTTTTCAAGTGGATCGTTTCCAGATGTGTTTTTCAAGCTCCCCGCGCGTTTCTTAAACTGCGTAACGTTGGCCGAAGTTTTATCATTAACGCAAAGAGAATGAATCATTTATGAGCCATTAATCAGAAGAATTAACCAGATTTATATATATGCTTAGATTATCTGTGTCAGATTTTTTATTAATACAGTCTTCTGTTGTTTTTATATGAACCATTTCTCCAGTGATACAGTGAAGATATTGTGATCAGTAGCTTTTACGTGTTGAGTTGATGCAGAAGAATTCGTCTTGTTAGTATTTCGGCAATCATTTTTTATGAGAAATGATCCTTGAATGAATTTGTGATGTTTTACCTTTATATACAGAATCGCAATTTCCACAAGGAATTTTGTAGACCACATTTGATTTGAATTTCAATTCTAGCGGATGTTTTGTGGGAGTAAATAATGATTGTAAAGTTAATGTATTTTTTCAAGCTATTTTTATCTTATTATATTCAACAGTGTTGGCGTTTACTTGATGTAAATCCATTATAATTGAATGATAGCCGATCGATGAACAGGATCGGCTTTCAACCCTTGCTATTCTTTCAATCGAAAATGACGTAGCTCATTCGTTGGATTGCGCTTTAATTGAAGATTTTATTCTTAGTAAAAGCCGCAAACATCAATTTTAAAATTTATCATCTCTGTATTTGTTAATTTTGTAAATCTTTCGATGTAAGTAAAATATTTTATAACTCAAATTTTGTTCATTTGTATAACTTTAGCATTTCTCGTCAAAAATAACGAGTACCAAACAAACATAGGGTAAAACACCCAGTAGTCAGCCTTTTAGTGAGTAATTGAATTTTGTTTATCTATATATCAAATATTAAACATTATAGATAAAAACAACCACTTTTTTGTGAAAGGCTATTTACTTAATTAACTAAAAAAATTAACAAAATATTAAACTTTTGTTAGACTTATAGAAAAAATTAACAATAATCATATATATGGCATATTATATGATTATAAAATGCTTTTTATAAAATGCATGTAAAAGTTGATTTTATTGCAAAATAAACATTATATTGTAACACAGTAAAATTATCCACCGCATATAAGATACATAGAAACAAAAATTTACCGAAAACTTAAGCGGTTCCTGAAGATAAAAAACAGTAACCGTAGCGCGTATAGTCGTGTCTGTGTCGGCGATGCAAATGAACGACAGTAGCTCGTCTGATTGAAATGATATTGCTTCGTATGTATGCATATTAGCCAATAGAGAGACAAAGGATTCGTTCAAACATTATTTTAGTGGTGTACACAAATTTCAAATCTATTTATAGGGAAATAATGTCTGTAAAGGCTGAGTACTGGTGCAGGGCTGACTAATGGGTGTTTTACCCTACCTACTTTCGCATCACGCATCACATAGGTACTTTACAGTAGGATAAAGGCCCACGCAAAGACCTGCCGCCCGCAGTCTCGCAATGGGTAAGTAAGGCCACCGCTGCTGAGTATTCTGTAAGCATCTGAAGAAGTCGTTGGTAACGACGAAATGCGTCATGCTATGTTGTCAATAAAGTGTAAATCAAAAGATCAAGTGTTTGAATTTTAGTTTATATTCAAATAATCTTATTAGGGAAAAATTTGATCGGTTTGGGTGTTAGATTTTCTATATGTGGTAAAACACCGAATGGTAGATTTTCAGAGTTGTTCTGTTGCTGCAAGCTCTCAATAATCTATTGCTTAGTTTTAGTGGATAACTATTATCAAGCAGAATTCTCCTGAATATTGAAATAGTTTTCTGGTACAATTCGAGATGGCATATATTTGTTATACGTCTTTTGAACACTAGTATGAAATTCTTTTTGGTTTTGAAGGGATGGCATAAAAGGTAATTTATGTAACATCCGGAATGGGTGTTCTTTTGGTATCAGTCTAGCATTATACCTACTGTTATATTTCTTATCACTAAGATATCCAGAAATTGAATGCTATTATTATTTTCTGTTTCGACGGTGAATTTTATCGAAGGGTTATAAGCATTGAATGTTTCAACTATTCCGTCGATTTTATTTGAGGGTACAGCGCAAATAATATCGTCGACGAACTTTTTCAGGAAGAGTATTTCAAAGGGAAGATTAGGTATACATGAATTCAAAAGATCATTCATTTTATATTGTGCGATAATTAGGGAAAGACAGCTCCCCATGGCTGTTTCAAAAACTTGTTAATAGTATACGTCATCAATCACAAAATAATTTGAAAACTTTGGAAAAATGAATGTTAATAATTCTAAAGTGGTACCGAGAAATATTATGCTGGTGAATACTTTGATTTTTTGCCAGTGATTTTTCTATTGATTTTATAATAAACTCCGTGGGTATGTTTGGAAATAAAGAAACAACATCTATACTAATTATTACGTAGTTCTGTGGAATGGATTTGTTATTTTGGAAAAATCGAAACTGTCTTTAATATAAGTAATATTCCTTTTCTCTGTCATATGCGGCTGTGAAAATATCTGCTAGGAATTTCGATAATTTGTTATTAGGAGCATTAATTGAAGAAATTATTGGACGTAGGGAAAGTTCAGGTTTATGTATTTTTGTAGGTCAATCTGGGAGCTACGGAATTGTAAATTGTCAGAGGTTTTACAATTTCAACAGAGATTTCTTTCTTCTTTTTCAAATTAGTTATTAGTTTATTGACTTTTTGCTGTAAGGTGGAAGTGGGATCATTCTTTAGTTTCTTATATTGGTTTGTGTTTGAAATAATTTGTTTTGTAATTAATAAATTATTATTTTTATCCATAGCAACTGTGAAACCCCTTTATTTGACTTGAGTCACAAAATATCAGCTGGAATTGAAATTCAAATCAAATGTGGTCTACAAAATTCCTTGTGAAAATTGCAGTTCTGTTTATGTAGGTCAAACATCACAAAACCTTCATTCAAGGATCATTTTACATAAAAATAATTCCCGAAATACCAACAAGACGAATTCTTCTGCATTAACTCAACACGTACCAGCCACTGATCACAATTTGAATTACAATGCCACAAAAATTTTAGATTACGCAAATAATTACAACAATCGCCTTTTCCTAGAAATGGTTCATATAAGAAAGACAGAAAAGTATATTAATAAAAAATCTGACACAAATAATCTAAGCAATATATATATATATATATATATATATATATATATATATATATATATATATATATATATATATATATATATATAAATCTGATTGGTGTTTCTGATTAATGTGACTCATATTCTGATATCGTATTTACCAAAAAATCCACTCCAAATACACTAAATATATTCATTCTCTTTTCGTTAATGTTAAAACTTCGGCCAACGTAACGTAATGTGAGAAAAGCGCGGCGAGCTTGAGAAACACATCTGGAATCAATCTACTTGAAAAGATGAATTGGCCTTCAACCACTCTGCAGTAAAATGCAACAATATTCGAACTCAATGCATTTGGGAATACTTATTTTTTATATTAAAAATTCAAGAAACTAATGTACTCTCGGACAACTTCACAGTAATTCCCTGACGTAGAAAATAAACATTCTCGAAAACTTGGAAAATACTAAAGAGGTAACTTATTTTCCTGTCCTGGAGTGTAATCCCAAAAACACTGAAAATACATCATATCTAGAGTCGTGAAATACTCTACTATATTTCAGTTTTTAAATGTGCGTGCTCGAATGGTTAAAACATACTCATATTATTCATGTCTTTGTTTGTTTATTCAGTTTTCTTATGGGTCAAGTACGCAAACTCTTGCAGACTAGACATAGACTCGTACGGATTCCGCGTCTCACAAGTGCTCGTCGCTATATCCATTATAAATATAATCGTCGAATTGTGTAGAATTAAATTTCTCCCTCGAATTTTTTAGAAATATATATTTCTCTGTCGAATTTGGTGTTTAACTCAAAATATGAACAGAGTGGTGTGTTCAAACCACTCTTCTTTCCACAATTGAGTTATGTAGAACAATAAGTAATTGCAGAAAGGATAAAGTTTCGCATTTTTTTTTGCGTATTGCATAGTGCGACCTATATGGAATACAATTTATCTATTTATTCACATTGTTGAACATAGTGTTTATTTAATAAACACTCTCATTGGTTAACAAATTTTCAATTCGAAAATTTCAAGAACTCGGTTGCAGCGCCACCTACCGGGAGCAATTGCGAATCTAAATCAGTCTCGAATCTTTCTTCGAACACTTTCTTTCTCACACAAAAAATTTCAAACAATGGTCCAGCCGTTTGAGAAGTTCCTGCTTACTTCTATGACGAATAATTCTCACATGTATCAGGAACTTATGAAAGCGAACGAATGATAGAGCAATATTGATCGAGTCTTACTTTAGAAGTCGGGTTATGCACCATCCTTCATCATTTTATGTACTCCTGATTAGGAATATGCTAGGTGTGGGGCAAGATGAACAACGACATTCCTCAGTTCTCTTCTATTTTAAGGTTACTTACTAGGTATACTATCATATATTATTATACTATTTTATATATATATATATATATATATATATATATATATATATATATATATATATATATATATATATATATATATATATATATATATATATATATATATATATATATATATATATATATATATATATATATATATATATATATATATATATATCAATATTGTTTGGTTATGTTTGGATAAGTTGGTCCATTTTTGATGAAATCAGATTTTCTTTCTGAGCGGATGTAACTAACGCACGCACAACAAATTCAACAAATTGATGAGTTTACTCTATCTCCTATCTCCGTATTTTATTTTCCTATAAACAATAAACACACGAGTTGGCTTCATCTCAAGTATCTAAATTCAATACAAATTCTTCTGAACTAATTAACAACAACTTTGATTCGTTCCAGAGTTCCCTATAAATTCAATGAAATATTTGACATTCCAAGAACTTCTTTCACTTGATCATAAGAAGTGTTCGCCAATTTAAAGTGTGAAATTAAAATTTCCAATGTTTTTAAGTATTTTATTTGTAGTATTATGTAGCAAAATAATAAATAATTTGTAGAGAGAGAGACTTTAGACATGCTTTTTGATAGCAATTGAATACCCCTATGAAGAAACATTTCTATTTCAGTTCTCAAATCAGTTATGCTTCCAATGTTTCAATGAATCTTTACATTATTATGCGTTCCTGCTACAAATATAGCAAAGTGTGAGGTAACTGCCACGTGTTTATGAATCGACTATATACATCATTCTCCATCTAGCGGCCTACCTAATTTTGAATAGAACTTACAGAGCAGAGTTCTATTTCTATATTACTCAGTTATATAGGTTCCTTTTATAGTTCTATTGAAAAATTCATACCGGTTTGAATTTTCAATAGATGACAGTGAATATATATATATATATATATATATATATATATATATATATATATATATATATATATATATATATATAATTACATATATACGTACTGTGGGTAGATATGTAAACATGTTTCTTTATTAATTCGTATGCATTCGTTTACTCTATTTTTAATCAGTGAATATTGTTCTGCCTTCATTTTCCAGATTATTCACACAATTGACAATTGTTAATGTTATTGCGTTGAGCTATAATATTACTCTAGCTATTCATTTAAGTGAAGTGAATACTTTACAATATAGTATTATTATTGATATTGGATTTTCATCAAAGATTAGTGACTTAGATGTCCGCTAGATGACATCAATAGTGAATTGCAACATTTGTAAATTTAAAAGGGGTTGAACTAATGAATTCCGTAAGGATAATTTTATTTATTCATGTCAAATAGCTATTGAAATTCGTCAAATTCGTCAGTCGAATCCATTGAACAAAACATTGTGTGTCTAGGGGTCGAACAATAAATTTTGTATTTTGAAAAATATGAAAAAAATATTTTCATATTTTGAAGTTTTTAATATAATCGGATTTAATAAAACTGATTTACACGTATATTAAAAAGAATACTGCATGACGTACGTTTCGATGAGATTCACCTTTTTCAAATGCTACGTGCAGACTAATGACATTTCACGAATACATACAATATATAAAATTAAATTATGAATGCAGAGAAAACAGGTAGAAGGGATCAATTCACACTGAACTACTATATAGTAAACTAAGTAATTAATTTTGAAAAGATTGAGAAGGGGGCTTGAGGTATGATCGATTTGGCTGTTCAAAAGGTTGCCAGAATATTTGTATTTATTAATTTGAAGTGATTCTAACAAATTAAGCTTCATTCCCTTGTTTGCGTATAGCAACAACGAAGTATAACATCAACATTGGAAATAACTTAGGAAAACATATCAAAAATAACAAATCTAAGATCAACAAGAATAAAAAATCAGGTGTATATAAAATTAACTGTGGTGGTTGTGATATGTTTTATATTGGTAGAACGTTTAGAAGTTTTCAAATAAGAATTTCTGAACATAAACGTAGCTTTGATAATCAGAAGACAGATTCACATTATGCAAATCATTTGATTAATGAAAATCATATATTCAATTCCGATTTTGAAATTTTGATACCGCAAACAAGAGAATGAAGCTGAATTTGTTAGAATCACTGCAAATTAATAAATACAAATATTCTGGCAACCTTTTGAATAACCAAATCGATCATACCTCAAGCCCCCTTCTCAATCTTTTCAAAATTACTTAGTTTACTATATAGTAGTTCGGTGTGAATTGATCCCTTCTACCTGTTATCTGCCTGTTTTCTCTGTATTCATAATTTAAGTTTATATATTGTATGTATTCGAGAAATTGTCATTAGTCTGCACGTAGCATCTGAAAAAGGTGAATCTCATCGAAACCTATGTCTTGCAGTATTCTTTTTAATATATGTGTAAATCAGTTTAACAATTGTTTTATTTTGTTTATCGATTTACATCAAGTATCGGCCTCATCAATTAATAATCGGATTTGTCGTTTCGGTCGAATTCCAACAGTCCTTCCAAAAGTGACGTATATGAATTGATAACATTGATATTTATCATCTTGAAATTGCAACTACTAGATGAACATTTTTATAGGCACATAATAAGAATCTTGTAGTGGCTCAATGGTAGGTATATCTATATTTACAATAATCATTTACATTATTCAATTCTGTATTTATCCTGTATATCAGCCATTGTCATATCGGATTTCAATTTCATTATCCTAAAATATATTGCTTGCTGAGCTGCTGTGAATTTCAGAGCTATATAACCAGAAATAATTTGCGTAATTAACATTACAAACATTATCGTTTGAGAGAGAACTTCTAGTATACTGAACTCTATGTGTGGAGTGAAGAGAAGGATGCTCTGAATAGGGAACTGAAGAAGAACTGATAACATCCAAAAGCCAGCCAATTCTGGAACCTGAAGCATAAACAAAAGCGTAAGTATTTCAAGATCAGGTTATATGTATATTTCTACACCTACCTTATCCCTGAGGTTTCCTTCATATCCTAAGTATAATCTCAAAATTTCTACCAAAATTGCAATACATATTACTGTAAGAATCACGAACTTGTATAAATCTGAGAAATATCGTAACTGAAATACGAATGAAATCTATTAATTAGGTACAATAAGAATGATATAGGCTGTGTCATGATTATTCCCTCGGTCTCACTAATATTCCTAAATGATGGAATATAGCAGTTAATTTTTTCAATAACGCATGAAAATTGAAGAGCACTATTTTTCAGATTTATTTCTAATTATGCAGGGTGGTTCAAAAATTGTAATATATATATATATATATATATATATATATATATATATATATATATATATATATATATATATATATATATATATATATATATATATATATATATATATATATATATATATATATATATATATATATATATATATATATATATATATATATATATATATATATATATATATATATATATATATACTCAATTTATGATTTCTTCCTTTATTTCTTAGACTTATATTTACATATATATTTTATTGAATGGAGTTCTTGGGTTATTAAGTCTATTAGTAACTGTTGGTAACTCTCTATTTTATTAACATATAGTTTTTAACGTTTCGACAAACCAATGTTGTCTTCTTCAGAAAATTTTTTTTCCTTATAACAGCTCTTCTCTGCACAAAATAGTGTTAAATTCTTTAACACTATTTTATCATATATATCAAGTCAAGACTTGAGTTCACCAGCTACACACGGACACTTCGATGCAGTTTGACAAAAAATAAATAATCTGTTGAAAATCGCTTATTGATAGTATTTTTAATTGACCGTACCTACCTGACGATTCAGTTTGACGATTTAACACTATTTTGTGCAGAGAAGAGCTGTTAATAGACTTAATAACCCAAGAGCTCCATTCATTAATATATATATATATATATATATATATATATATATATATATATATATATATATATATATATATATATATATATATATATATATAAAGTGTGAAGGTTTCTTGGGAATGAGCACAGTTTAAAATTGATGGAATAATTGTTTATTCCCAAGAAACCTTGACACTTATGTTATTAAGCAAAGCACAAGAAAACTAAACGAATTATATATATATATATATATATATATATATATATATATATATATATATATATATATATATATATATATATATATATATATATATATATATATATAGAAAAACTTATGAAACTTATAGTAGAAACATATGTGGAAAAATAACGTATGAATACTGCTAACTCACTCACTTCCTCTGTAAGATACATTAATATAATAAATATCCAAAAGGGCGTATAAATTGCATTGAAATAGATGGCCATTTGAAGGGGTAAGTTTGACATTACCTCATTACCTGGAAATAATTATGTTATGGTAAAATTTTATTACGGTTACAAAATATCATTAATATTGTCAGTAATTCCTTTACCTTGTTTTTCTACGTTTGTAGATAGTCCTGGAAATACTCTATCAGACATAGCTGCAACTGTAGTTTTCCAGTCCATTGATTCCAATCAGGAATTAGAAAGTTTCAGAATTTATTCAATTGAATGACACAAAAAGCGTTACTATATATACTTAGATATAGTAACTATAGTGGATATAATTTAGTTTATATATAATTGCCATCTCCTTGGTAACCTGTTATCAGTGACATCTATGGAAGTTTGAGTTCTAACTTCTTCATTAAAATAGATGCCTATATTCATAAATCGTTTAGGCAACCCAACAATCTTTATGCATTCAATGCTTCGAGACATAAAATGATAATTGAATATTAAAATCTAAATCGTATTTTCTAGGTTTAACACTTCTTCTAAATGAAAGAGCTCCTTGAATTAATGATGTATTTTTAATTGTATTCGTTGAATGGTAAGTCCAATTTTTTATTTCATCTCAGGTTTTACCGCACATTGAAAATTATGCAAGGAAAGTTATTCATTTCATTAGAAAAATGAAAGAAAGAGACGAGGCATTTTCGTGTAAAATCTTGCACAATTAAATGAAACCACAACCTTCAACTTGATTACCTGCCTGATGTCGGTTATAATACTGGAAGTTACCTGTAACAGGAGAACAGAAGAAGTTTGAGACGAATGGACATTACACGGTTATTTTATGAATCAATAAAATTATCATTTTAAATTCTGAACGAAATTTGAAGTTCGAGGTTCATTTTGTATTGGAGAATGCGTATTTTTCAGTGAACGAAACGCGGTTCCTGAATTTTTACTATAAATTTTTTTAATTTATAAAAATGAAAACCTCAAGAGAACTTTTTACTTTTGAAACGAGAATTTGAATGATTTTTGGATACAAATACGATATAATATCTTAAAATTCAATAAACTCTTGTTTATATTATCCAATTAATCATTATTTCTATTGAGAACTGACATATTTACTAACGTCATCATTATTCTAGAAATGGTTATATTGATAGTAATATTTGAAATTTCCTGTAATTAATGAGTAGAAATACATCTAGCACCCGTCAGATGTCACTACAAGGCCAATAAATTAAAATTCCGTTCTGTTGGAAATTTCCGTTATATAAATCTTGAAGTAACAAATAAACTCCAACTAGAAGGTATTAAGAAAACTTTTTGATTATTTTTATTTATGATGGTTAATTGGTACAAAATATTTGTTATTAATTTTCAATGCGGTTTTTTTGAATTACGTTCGATTATTGGAAGTTTTCTCTCGTTTAAGTACCTACCTATTTTTTCGTTCTGTAAATTCCCCCATTACATTCCAGGAATCTAATTATTGAAGCATTTTTTTATTGAAATACAAATTTTTCGGTTGCTTGCTGAGAATATGAGTATCTTCTCTCTGTTACATTCCGGATTCAAAATCATACTTTATCGTAAATATTAATTATGAGACGTTGAAAAGGTAGGTATCTGGGAGAAATAAAATTGGCGAATTATTACGAGATTAAAGATATAGAAGAAAAAGCTAACACAATCGTCAAGAAAATTCAAGATATAATAAAAAAAATGTGAATACAAGATTAAATGCAAGGAGAAGAAGAGAAAGCCTTGGATAACAAATTGTCTGTTGAGAGCAATAAGGGCAAGAAACATTCTTTACAAAAATGGGGAAAGGGAAAAGAGTGCAAACAATTGGCTGAATTTAAAGATTACAGAAATAAAATACATATTGTCATAAAACAGGCTAAACAAGATTTCTATATATGTCTCAGGTTCGCTCTAGTGAAAACAAATCAACACAGATGTGGAAAATCTGAGATATGTTGTACCAGAAAAAAGTCATAGGGAAGCATAGATAATAATAATAATAATAATAAGTTCTTTATTCTCAACAGGTATAACACCCAATTACAGAAAATAATAACAATGTTGAATACATAACTAAATAATTAGAAAAAAGATTTTAACTAAATAATAAAAAAAAAAGATTCAACAAAGAGCTCAATCTAATCTAAAAAAATAGTAACTTATAACTACATTATAGCATTCAATGAAATATTACAAATAACTCAATCTCAATCAATTCATTTTAGTCAATTTTCGTTGTTCACATAACTCCTGATAATAAATTCTATGGAGTCAAAGTGAATGTCACAATTATTGGCAACTCTATTGAATGTAGACTCCATAAACCAAATGGGGGATTGTATTAGGGAGTTGGTACTCGGAGTCTCTAGGTGGAATAATTCTGTATTACGAGAATTTTGCCTAGGAACAAGAAATTTCAAAGCGGACAAGAGAGGAGGACAATCAATACTGTTGTGCAGTAATTTGTACAAAAATTTGAGTGATAAAGTTTCTCTCCTGCTCTGCAATGAGATAAAACTAATTCGACTCAATAATTCGTAATGATTGACTCCTCTCTGTGGATAAACTTTATCCTCCCTCCAAACTAAGAATTTCAAGAACCTTCTCTGAATAGCCTCAAGATGGCGTTGATGGCAAGTGTAAATGGGATGCCAGATCGTGCTGCCATACTCCAACTTGCTACGGATTAAGGTATTAAATAGTCCTATGAATGTTGAAGAATTATTAAAATGTTTGCCATTACGTATAACGAATCCATATATTTTCGCAGCAGATGAAATAAGTTGGTTGATGTGTGGGACAAAGGAAAGCTTCTGGTCGAAGACTACACCAAGATTTCTCGCCTTATCTGAACGAGAGCGAACCTGACCACCGACGCTATAATCACAAACAATTCGGTCTCTTTTCCTTGTGAAAGAAACAAAATTACACTTTGACACATTCAAACTCAAATTTCTGTCCTCACACCAACTAGCAACATGGTCCAGCGCGAGCTGAAGTTGAACACAGTTGTCCTGTGATCTAAGTTCATGATATAGTTTCAAATCGTCTGCGAACATCAAATGCGGAGAATGAATATTATCCATCAGATCATTTACGAACAGAATAAATAACAGTTCAGACCCAAGATTAGACCCTTGAGGTATTTCAGAGGTAGGTATGAACGAATTGCTGTACAGCTTTGAGAATTGACGTCGGTCAACCAGGTAAGAATGAAACAGTTTGGTGAGGCTATCAGAGAATCCAAATTTGTTGCGTAATTTCTGTACCAGGAGAGCATGAGCAGCTTTATCAAATGCTTTCTGAAAATCTGAGTAGATCACATCAACTTGACCGATGGAGTCTAGTACTTCAGAAACGTACTGTGAAAACAGCATTAGATTGCTTGAGCAAGATCTCATTGACATGAATCTATGTTGCTCAATCTTGATGCTATTTCTGATGGCTGGATATATAGCATTATAGACCACAATTTCAAAAAGTTTGGAAAAGTTTGATAAGATGGATATTGGCCTGTAGTTGTTTACAACAGAAGGATCACCTTTTTTCAAGACAGGTACTATCTTGCCTTAGATGAGATAGAAGTAGAAGGAAAGAAAATCAGTGATCCCCAGACTATTGAAGAAGCTTTTAACAGGTAATTCATCGATATATGTAGAAAACTATCTTCAAAATTTAATACTGGAAGACCCCGATTATTTCAAAAAATAGCAGGGCTTCAGGGAATCTGATTTAAAAGTCTATGGATAAAGATGAAATATATAAAATAGTCAAGAATATGAAGGAAAAGAAGAGTAGTGGAGCTGATGGAATAACATCTGAAATTTTGAAATGTGGGAACGATATCTTAGTATCATCAATTTCACTTTACTTTATATACAATTTTACTTTATAGTTATACCAGTTTTAAACGCAGATTCGTAAAGCTCCTCAAAATACTGATTTAGAGTTTCGATAATTTCTTCCTTGCTTTCAAATCTTTTACCGCCAAGCCATTTTTTGAGGTTATGAAACAAGTAATAGTTGCTGGGGGCTAAGTCTGGAAAGTAGGGAGGATGTGGAATCAATTCAAACTACAATTTGTGGATTTTGGACTGCAACTTTCGACGAATGCGCTGGTGCGTTATTGTGATGAAACAAAATTTTTTCTTCGCCAAATGAGGTCGTTCAATTTGCACCTCGTCCTCTAGACATTGCAATAATTCTGCGCAGTGTTGGCCAGTGATAGTCTTACAATTTTCAAGATAATCAATGTATATAATTCTTCTCGCATCCCAAAAAACAGTAGCCATAACCTTGTTTGCCGTTAAAATTTTCAACCCACTGTTTTGACTGTTCTTTATTTTCAGAGTGTAGTGTTGAACTCAAGTTTCATCGACAGTTATGAATCTACGCAAAATTTTAGGTAGAAATGTTTTTTCGAATCAGTGTCTGGTCGAGCGTTAGAAAACGCATCACCTATCTTGTACTCAGCTTTTCCATGGTCAAATGGTTGTGCAAAATATTTAGCACACGTTCAGCTGATATTCTACAGGTCTCAACTAGCTCATGGACTTTAAATCTGCGGTCTTCCAATACTATTTGATGGATTTACTGAAAAATTTCTGAAGTTGTGATCTCAACGGGCCGTCCTGAGAGAGGCTCGTCAGAGGTACTCATTGTACCTCATTGGAAAGTCAAATTGTAGATAGATGTGTTGAGTTTAAGGATCTGGGGTACTTTTCGACTATAATCTGTCCTTCTCTGAACATATAACTTGTATTACGTCTTCTGCTTCTAGGATGCTGGGTTATTTGGTCAAAAATTGGGGCAGCTTTGTTAATCTTGGCACAATGAAAACGCTATACTATTCCTTTATTCGCAGTTCACTGGAATATGCGTCTATAATTTGGTCTCCTGTGTACATTAATTCTATTGTCGACTTGGAGGCAGTTCAGAGGAAATGTTTGAAGTACATGTACTTCAGATCCTAACCGATAGTTTGGGATTTGAATTATTGAAGTTGAGGCGTGAACGGTTCGGCCTAACGTTTCTCTTCAAAATTTTGCACAATTCGATTGACTCACCATTTCTTCTCAGCAAAATAAATATTTGCGTACTAAGACCTGGTCTGAGGCGGAATAATACATTTTATGTCACTTACAGCAGATCAAATGTTATGTCACTTTCTCCTACCAACTGTATATGTAATCTTTATGATGGGTGTTGTGGTCGATGTGATATCTATTTTGATCGGCTATCAGTTATCTTGGCATGCCACTCAGAACAGCGCAATGGGATGTTGTGATATTTTTCTGAACTTCTGTTGTCTACATATGACTGAGTTATAAGTATTATTTTAATTTTAGTTATTTCATTTGTTTACTAGATCCTAGATGTACTAACGCAATCGATTCTAATTTTATTTTTATTCATCAAACATATTTCGTTACTAAATTGTCAACTTCTGCTGACCATACGTAACTTTGTAATAGACAATATTTCATTTTATTTTTAGTTATCTGTTTAATTAATTTTTTCGTTGTATATATTCGCTTATACTCTCTATTTTTGTTTTTTTCTCGTTCATTTTTTATTATTTATTATTACTTGTGTACAATTCTGCAATTTTTTGTAAATTATTATTTTTTTGTAATTTTTTCTCTGTAATTGGATGTATATCTGCTGGGAATAAATGTCTAATTATCATTATTATTATTATAATGGTGTTAGGTGGGTCAAAAATCAACTTAATCCAGATCTGTAATTCACATAAATACAAATGAATAAGAAAGGAACTGATTTATCTAGAACTTTTAGTCGAATCAATCAGGTACTAGAAGGCCGGTATTTATAGTCGGAGATTACGGGTTGCTGATGATTTAGGAAGACGCCGACGCCATGTTGAAATACTGACGAACGGCCTTACGACACGCTACCTGACAATTTCGAATCAAAGATACGTCATTAGGTTTTAATTGCCATTAAAACTGAGTTTTGTAGTTCTCGACAAGAGAATGAAGAGTGATAAACGTCTTTAATTATTTTCGAAGATCAACTTAGTCGATATAGGTAGAGCTGAAATAAGCCTCATAGGATGTTTGCAATATTTATAGGAATTGGATTCAATTACCCAGAGTAGATTATATAATTATTTACTCAATTTCATCTAGAAATAATTTTTTTTCAGAATATAGTGACAGAAAATGAAATAGTCTTGAATAATTACTCTGTAGTTACTTGAAGGTATTTTTCGGTCGTTATATTCATGAAATAGTTTGCTATTTTTCCTATTATCTCTTATTGAAAATAGTCATTTTATTAAGTAGACTTCAAAAACAAAACTAATTAGCAAAACTTCGCTTATCATTTCTTAATATTTATATTTTTATTGCATTTCTTCTTCAATCGTTGCTTGGTTTAAAGGAAAACCAAGCCAGTCAAAAATGCTATTTTATGCCACTTTCATAAATGATTTTGCATATTTATTTTTCAAACATTTTTTTCAATATTTATTATTTTGTCAAAATTTATACTCTTTTGCATATTTTTCAACGTTTTTCTAAGAATACGAAAAAATAACATCTCATCAAATGTTGTTGTTGAGATGTTGTTGTTGTTCATCTTGAGAGAAAAGTGATTTCTCCACGTTTTTGTAAATTTAATCCGTTTGAGAGTTTTGATCACTCATGGATGCACAATCATCATTCTCACTGTAGAATGACGCCTTTTACTTCTTCAACAGTCAGCTATCATTTTAGAATAAGAAATGAAGAAAAATCCACTATCAGAAGTCTCAATATGCAGTAAAACAAGTAAAACAATGCAAAAATTTTTTTAACCATTTCGATTTTTTAAGTGTCGATTCAACCAGAGAATTTGTTTAGCTGGTATAAGTACCTCCTTCATTGACACGTCGAAATTCGATCCAATAAATCAAAAAATGATCATATTGTTCAATATTGAACAATTGAATTCAATTAAATTGTAAAAATTCTCGACAGTGTCAATCAAATTCAATTCCGAGGTCATCCATATGCCGCTTCTATTGATTGGCCCGTAAATCGCATTAGAAATTTTCCGTTCTTGTTTTTCTATTTCTCTAATTCTTGAATGACCATCAATAACCGTTGTTTCAGCTGTGTAGATTGCTTCTGGAAGAATCGTAGTTTGTTAATGCCTCAATTTGGCGTCTCTCGAAATGCACTTTTGTTATAATACGCCCATGTTAGCTTGTAGGCCCTCTGGAGCTTGGTAAGCTTGGTAGCTTATTAGCGACTCGGTTTAAACCTAAGGACTGTATAACTTCTTCGAGGTATTTGAAATGGCCGACTTGCAGAATTTCACCATGTTTTGTGAAAGGAGAAGATTTATTCTTGGTTTTCTTTCCATGTATTTGGTTTTATCATAAGACATTTGTAATCCAATTTTCTGCGCAATTGCATGTAGTTTTTATACGGCGAGAATGGCTTCAGTTCTGTTGTCTGTGATAATAGCAATATCGTCTGCAAGGACGAGACATTTGACATTTATTCGATTTTCTTTTTTGATACGCACTTGTATGCCCTTCACATGAAGTTCCCATTTCCTAATCATCTTTTCAAAAACAATATTGAAAAGGATTGGCGTAAGTCCGTCCCTCTGTGGCACATCGGATTTGATTTCAATGGGATCTGAATCTTCGCCAATGAATTTGATCAATCTCTTCAATATATATATATATATATATATATATATATATATATATATATATATATGTGTGTGTCTATATACGTATATTTTAAATAGAAAATGTTTTTATGAGTTATCGGCAAAAAGTAGGCCCACTATAATTGAGACGTAACCAATTTGTTAACTTGGTCTATATTTTGATTATGGTTTTAATCTTTATCAGGACTCTGTAAAGTAACAGCTGATAATAAAATGTAATGACCAAAAATTCTTACATCTTAAAGCTAACTAGGTTAACTGTTTGACCAACATCATAAGCAGCAGTGTATGTAGTTAAAAAATTTTAACGTTTTAGTTTTTCTGAAAATTAAAACTGAAATTCTAGCTTTTACAAGATTAAGAGATAAGTTGCCTCCATCTTTAATATCAGACTGCGTCTATAGTATTTCCTGCTTGGATTGTGAAGGAGTAGGTATATATAGGTCAAATATCGCAGACCATCAAAAGAAGAATAACCCTTCATAAAAGTAACAATAATAATAATGTATTTATTTAGCAGAATTGCTACATCATATTACAATATATAGTAATGAAAAGTTAATTAAAAATTAAAATAATAAAAAGTAAAATACTGTGAATTAAGTAAAGTACCAATATATGTAAATAACATAATATAGTAGAAAAACAAAAACGTTATACTTAGCACCTAAATAATATTACATGATAAACATCAATTAAAGTACTAGCAGAAACAAAGCTCAATTGAATTAGAGTGACTTTAAACTGTATGTGGTAAAGTGATGTAAGACTTTACCTTGATAGATGTACCTTAGCACTACATTCCTCAAAAAAGGGACATTGCTTTGATTTTGAAAATGTGGCTGGTAGCTACCAAAGAAGGATTTTCTTAGAAATGTGCCACATAAATAAAAATTTTAATAGCATCAATGAAAGGACGGACATTGCTAGACTCAGCTGCATTTACAGTTATCTACTTTTAAAACTTTTCAAATTCTGTGACATTTATCTGTGCTCCGGTAATTCTAGTTTATTGGTTCTATCATTCAATTAGGTAATGGCAATTTATATATTTTTATATTTTATTATTATTAACAACATCCAGTTTCTGTATAGTGTCATATTTTTTAAACTACTTGCACTGCTGCTTATGGTGTTGGTCAAACCATTTAAACCAGACTAACCAGGTTAACCTAGTTAGTCGTAAGATGTAAGAATTTTTGGCCATGACATTTTATTAACATGTTAAGTACTTTATAGAGTCCTGATGAAGATTTTAACCATAATCGAAATACAGAGCAGGTTGAAAAATTGGTTACGTCTCAATTATAGTGGGCTACTTTTTGCCGAGAACTATAATAATACATTACAATCAAGAATATTATTCCCACTATATTGCATTACATAATTATGTAAAGGTAAAAAACTATATTATCTGCACTAAAATAAGCTTTTCCCATTTGCACAAATTGGGGCAGATAAAGAGAATATATTGAATAAAAATAATCAAAAATAAGAAATTTAAGACAAAACTAGTTTATGCGGAATTTTTCTGTCTTTATCATCATACCAATAAATATGGATTATTTATTGATATGATGATATCAGAATATGAACAAAGTTCATATTCTGATATATAGAATGAAAGCTTCAAACGTCAGAATCATATGGCTCATAATTAGTTTGTTTTCCTGCTTTCAAACTTCCTATTTTCAAACACCTAGTTTCTTTTAATGTGAACTAAAATATTAGACGCTTTTCTTGCTTCTATTTATCGTTTATTTTTTGAAAGTTCAAAATAATGATCAGTACTCAAAATAATTTTTAACATACTTAAAGTTCTCTAATTGTAAATAAAATATTCAGTTGACACCTGAAGATGAAGCAGTGCTTCGAAACGCATGCTTTTTTCGCGGATATGATTGAACGTTGTGGTCAATTACTGTTTGAATGTGGAAGCGATATTTTTATGGACTTTGTTGAATTACAATATCCCCTAGAATATCTGGTTATTTTATAATGTACCTGTTCAAAGTATAAATCAGTGGAAATAACTGATATCTTGTGTATGGTTATAAATATATTAAAGCGGTATAATGTAAACCAGTACAAAAACATTAAGTCCAAGAAATAATGTCTGTAGAGTATTCTGTCCTAAATACATACCGTAGATGAACTGTCAATATATCACTGTTTCTATTTGCAACAGCAATAAGAGAATTTAAAGGCTTTCAATGAGAATACAGACTTCATATTCCATTACTAGAAATAGAAGGAAAGAAACTATTAGAATTGAATGATATTATAAATATTACCTGACTAAAGAGCAGCAATACGTGTTTAGTATCTAATCCATAAATTTCGAATCAGTTTTACATAAATCAACAGTTTAATATGACTGCAATTCCAATTTTCTGAAAACTAACCGTCAATGTCAATCCTTCCTCTAATTCAAGCGAATGTAAGTTGCGAAGTATAAAATGGCCATTAGCTATCATTCAGATACTTGAGTAATATTTATGAATCTCATTAGTAGTTGAATGTTCATGCGACAGCTAGAAGACATAAAAACGATAGTAGCTCTCAACTCGAATTAAATATGCCGTGCAAAATTATTTTAAATACGCAATTCAAATTCCAATTATGACAATTAAAATGAACGAAATATCAAATTTAAGTGCATTTGATATACCAATGAGAATAAAATGAAGGCAATTCACGTAATTGATATTTTCATTTGAGAATAGGAATAACATAATTTTTAAGTTTAATATCAATAATAATAATAATATAATCTTTATTTACCCAACTGAAATGCCAATTTATAATAAACAGAACAATACTTATAATACTATATCCATTATAACAAAAATTTACATTCTTATAGTAGAGCAAAATACAAAGATCTTGGACAAAAAGGTGAACTCTCAGAAGTACAACATACTTTTATGAGAGCTGTTCATACATGAAAAGTGAAACTAATTCTGTTCAATAATTTTTTGTTAGGTAATGTTAATTATTTTCCTTTATTTTATTACATTAGCGGGAAAGTACTTGCTTGTATCCATAATACTTCTAATTTCCTACCGTGGTAACGAATGTAACCATGTCTGTGATGTTCTCTTGAAACTTTTGATGGTTTTCTCACATTTTAAGTAAGAAGGTGTTTCTAGCGTGAAGTCTTTTCAGGATGTATGCGTAATTCTTTTGGCCTCGTTCTCTCTTTAAGTGAATTATTTTTTTTGTTTCTAGTGTCGTATTCATGGGTCAAATAGGGTATGTTAATTTTATTCTTATAATGGTAGGTTAATATTGCCTGTAAGTATAGCTTACGAATATCCAACATTTTAGTTTCTTCATACAATTTCTCTGTGGAATATGTTCTTCTTTTTCTCATCATAATTTTTAACATCCATTTTTGCAGTATCTCTAGATTTTTCACGTGATGTTCCCTCGCTCCTCTCCATGCCAGTATGCCGTATGTCAACTGTGTCTGAAACAATGTGTGGTAGAGCATTTTTAATCTGCGTAAATCCAATAATGGAATAAGGAGTTTGAAACGATAAAGGCGACCTTTCAATTTTTGTATAAGTTGTTTGATGTGTACATCCATCTTAAATTGTTTGTCAATGTGTATGCCTAAATAACGAACTGAATCCACCGCAGAAATTGTGATGTCGTTATCCAGGTTTAACTTCTCAAATACCGGCTGGTTACTCCGGTTGCATGAGAAAACTACAACTTTTGTTTTATCCACATTCATTGTGAGTAGATTATAATTAAACCATTTTTTGACATTCTGTATTGTGTTTTCAGCTTCATTTTTCAATTCCTCTCAGCTCATGGAGGAATCAGATGAAAGCTCATCGTTGTTGCACTTGATGAAAGCACAGGACAAACTGTTTCGTTCCACAAGGAACTCATCAGTTGTGCCACGTGCATCGCTAAGTGTAGTTGACCTTGTATATATTTTAATTTTATGTTAATTAATGTAATTATATACTTTATATATTTTCTTGAAACTTTCATTGCCTGTAAAGTATTCTGGAAATCCGACTTTGTAACAACAGATAGCAGATGTGTTTCAATTTATTTTTCCTTAATGTTCTCTTACAAATTCATTTTTTTCGAGACCCTAAAAGTTTCCCAAAATTATGCGTTTCTTTCTCAGGGTAATCAATGTGAGTTTACCAATCTTTCTAATTTTTTAATTTCATTCAATAATTTCTCCAGTAGAAATCTATCTATTCATATCTGAATGAAGGGAATGTATGAAACGTAGTAACATTGAAAATTGATTGAAAAGAAACCTTGTTTCGTATGGAAAGGGTCAGGTTAAAAAATGTAATCACTGAAATCTAATTTTCAACTTTAGTGACACTTAGTGAAACATCATGTAGTTTGGAATATAATGTTAAATATTGAATTTAGAATGCACTTGTTACACTAAAAATTATAATAATAATATAACTTTATTACATTGTAATAAAATGTCTAGTAAATTGTATTCAAATACCTACTGTTCATAATTTAAATTATATTAATTAATTCAACAGTTTTATTTAAATTATGTATTTAGATTTTCATCAAGTATCGGCCCAATCGATTAATGACCGATTGATCGATTGATTTTGTTCAATACAAATGAAAAGTTACGTATGTTTCGAGTTATGAGGTCATCCTTATTAAAATCATTTTTATCCTCATTCTTCATAACTAATGCATTATTCGAATTTATTTCTGTTGAACAAGGTAAATATTTTACTACACTGAAACAAGTGCTTATTTATTATTTATTTCAAATGTTAAACTTTATTAAAAATTATCAAATAATTATAGAATTACGAATAGGATATTCCAAGTTTTTGACTGAAAACTGATAGTAGATATAATTTCTTCACTTTGAATATGAGATAATCATAAAACTTTTTGGAGGAATCAATCGAAACACACCCATCGAATTCCTTCGAATTCGTTATCAATCAGATTTTACCTCAATCTCGAACTACGAAGCCTACATCTGAATTTGAAATGGACTCACTCTGAAGTTTGGAAGTAATTTACGATGACACTTCTGACGGAGGTATACCTACATTAGTTATAAATTAACATATGAAGGTAAAAAGAATGCCCATTTGTCTTCTAAATCGCCGGAAGACTCACCTTGATGTAGTGTTTCACTGGAACTTTTGTGTAAATTTGTGCCTGGCATTCATGTGAGCTGAGTGATTCAGCCTAACGTGGGGGCAATTCATAATAATTCATACCGTTGAATTATGTAACGTCGCATAATAGCATGTCGTATAAGAAACCTGGAATTAAATATACGATTAGACGAAGCTAGAAGAAAATGCACGACTTTGGTAATGACATTTTCAATTTACCTGCAGAAAATGTTGTAGTAGATAAAATGAATCATAAATGAATCCCATCTCTATCTATCTACATCATGTACGTATAGAAAGAAAGAAAGAAAATATTTATTTATCCATTTAGACAGTATACATCTGCATTGAACAAGTCAAGACAACTTAAACGTAATGTATATTATCCTCATAATTTAAGACATTTTTGATAATTTAGAAAAAGGCAAGAGAAAGAAAAAATTTTAATTATTTATAGAAAAAAAAAATTTTTAAAGAAAATAGAAAGAAAAAATTTCAAAGATGAAACATAACCTTCATTCAGAATATATCAGCCCCAATTATGTCTTCCATATACTCTGAAATACTATAATAGGCTCTGACCAATAACAATTTCTTGACAGATCTTCTAAACACAGACAGTCAAGTGACCTAGTAGATGGTGGTAGGTGGTTGAATAGTTTAATGCCCTGGTATAAAGATGAGGACTCAAACTTAGACGATCTGTGTTTAGGTACACATAAGGTACTATCATTCCTTGTTGCATAGGAGTGATAGTGAGTCAGTTAAGGGAACTTGTGTTGGTTTTCTTTAATATATAATAGACATTTAAATATATAGATACAAGGCACAGTTAACAATTTATGTTTTACAAATAGAGGTCTACAAGAATCTAGTGGTCTCAGGTTGAACATCAACCTCATAACACGCTTTTGTGACAACATAACTCTACCACAATCTACAGAATTTCCCCACACCAAAATATTGTAACTGACTTGACTATAAAATAGACCATAGTAAATATGCAAAATGGAATCGACCGGCATAGTGTCCCTAATTCTACCAATAGCATAACACGTTTTATTTAGTTTTTTACACAATGAGTCCACATGCTCACACCACCTTAATTGACTATCCATCTGTATACCTAAAAACTTTATTCCGGCTTTAGATTTGATGGTGTCACCAAGATGATCAAACGCCAAGGTACCACCGTCAATACTTTTCGAATTGAAATATATACAGTCTGTCTTATCAACATTAAGAATTAATCCATTTTTATGACACCATTGAGTGAAGCTTGACATCAATTCGGAACATTTATTCGAAAGCTCCTCAGGGGATCATTTATAAATAGAAGAAAAAGAAGTGGTCCAAGCACCAACCCCTGAGGAACTCCCAACCCGACGTCAAACCTGTCGTAGCAACTTTCCTGAACTTTGACAACCATCGAACGATCCGTGATATAGGATCGTAACCATTCCAGAATAATTCCTCTGTAACCCAAGTTATAGAGCTTGCTCAATATGCACTGAAACATCAAACAATCAAAAGCCCGCGACTGGTCAAATATATATATATATATATATATATATATATATATATATATATTTCAGAGTACACTTTGCAAGTATTTCATAGGTGAAAAAAAAAACCATACGAACTTTATATTCTTTTAAAAACATATTATTTTCGGAGTGAATTTTTTTTTGCAAATGAGGATGATCGTCTAATACTGTAGCCACATCCGAACAACTTTCATTTGGCATATTGAATTCGACTGTTAAGACGGCAGATAATATTTTCACAGAAAGTTGAGACTTGTCACTGCAAAATACTCTTTCAATAGCAGCATTAGTGCCTGGACAACATAAGGAAATTTCTATTAACTTTTTTAAATTTTCATGTGGGATATGGTGAAAGATTTTACTATTTAGAAGGGTCCATTTGAAACAATTTAATGCTCTAAAAATCATATAATCATAGCAAATTTCATAAAAAATGTTTACTTCCTTTGAACATTCATTTTTATTCCGGGATTGGAATTTTCCAAAACAGTCAGTTTATTCTTTAGAATTAATATTAAAAATCCATCATTAAGTCTTGATTTAATTGCAGTATGAAATCGTTCACTATAATATAAATTTATGTTATTAAATTTACAAATTTACGTTGTTAAAAAAGGAAGTCTGTAGTATCCATCTATCTTTCCAGGTAGGTACATAATAGGGCCTTTCAATTGTACCGGAAACGGCAGCCATATGTGCGCGCGAAATTCAAATCACTGTCAAACTCGTGTCTGGTGTTTGTCATGTCCTCTGACGTATCGGAAACAGCAAGCAATATGCGCGCCTGATTTTCAAATCACTGTCAAAATAATTTTAAACATTTAATTCATAAAATTGAAATAAAATAGTTGAAAAAATGTTTCAGAAATAAAACGAGTACAAAATTATACAAATGAGTACTTTCAGAGTACAGGATTTGAAAACACTACGGTTGGCGAAAAAAGAGTACAAAACTCAGTAAATGAGTACAGTTGGTCACCTTAAAATATCATAAAATGTAGCTGCAATTGCAATTTTGATCACACGACCATATTCAAGTAATTCATAATGTCAAAATTATTACACAGGAAGGACAATGTAAGTATTCAACTATATATTTAAATGACGTTAGGATCATGATTCGGAAATACATCCGTTCGAGTGTGAAATATGAATAAAATTTTATTGATTTACGATAAATCTAATGAAAACTTAAATATGAAGGACATGTTGTTTTTTCAAGTGAATTTTTTATTCAAAATAAAAGAAATTAATTTGCAGTACTATGTAGTTGTGGTTGATACATTATAAAATTTGTTTTCGAATAGCTATAATTTGAATAAGACACATGTTTTTGTTTACAGTGTATTCGAGATTTCGGCAAATTTCCCATTAATTAAAAGACATTTTTATGAAAAAATTGAAGGAATAGTACCGGTATGTCAATTTTGTTTTTTAGGACAGAGTAGTAAAAACTTAGTCATTAAACTCCACTCATTTTTCTGATGAATTCAGATCACTCTGCAACATTCTTGAAAACTGTGAACGTTGTGGTAAGATACGAATATGGTTGTAGTTTATGGTGTTTCGAAAATCATTAAATTATCCCCAAAAGTGCTACTTATTATTGGAAAACACCCAAAAAGACTGAAATCAAGCTGAAAACGCAGCAGAGATTAGTGGAAGGATCTTTCTTGCCCCTTTCATATTCGGTTAAACTTCTTGGTATCTGACCGAAAGATAAATTGAACCTTTAGTCTTCTTAACTGTCAGTTAAGTGCAGAGCGTTTGCTCTGACTGGAAGTGAAAAAACGCAAAAATCTGGTAACTGCCAAAAAAACTGATCTGCCGCTCTAACTGAAGGTGAGAAGACCCGACCTATGGTGTTTAATGTTTTCAATATTAAAAACAATAAATTAAAAATTAAGAAACTTGACTTAAGTTTCACTGAATATATTAAAAAGTCTATATATGTTTCGAGTGGTTAACCCATTATCAACAGTATACAATATTATCAAATATTACAGTAATATTGTACATGCAGTTATGTACATGTTATTATGTACGCGGTGGTTATGTACATGTAGGTTATGTACATGTGGTTATGTACACGGTGGTTGAATGGGTTAACCACCGGAAACATATATAGAGTTTCAAATATATTCAGTAAAACTTAAGTCAAGTGTCTTAATTTTTAATTTATTGTTTTTAACATAATGTTTCACCACGAGATAAGCGAAACCTCCGTGTCATTTATTTTCAATATGAGTTGGTTGGTAGCAAGAACAAGTTGCACAACTTGCGAAGTTAACCAGTATTGGTCGAAAAAAGCAATCAACACGGCCACACACTCCCATCATCTACAGAATCACATATAAATTTGGCTAAATCACATGCCGCAGACTACGTCGATCTACCAATTCGAAAACAGTATTGACAACTTATTATAATTGCAAATTTATCCTAATTTTCTATAATTGGAGATGAAGAAATTATTAATGAAATGGGATGATAATTATTGATGTCTACAGTTTCGTTTGTGTTGAGTTGGAATATCCACAGCTATCTTTATTAACCGAGGAAGTATGCCTGACGAGGATTTAACATTAATAAGAAATGCAGGATGATTCGCTATCTAGAAAGCAAAATCTTCAAAACTGAAACCTTGGTTATGTCTAGCACACTAGAATTCAATCACCACAGCATTGACTGGGATGCAGCATAAATTGTTATTAGTCAGTTATAGAAATCGATTCCTATCGAAATAATTGTCAACACTAATTAAATTTATTGAAGAAACATATTCACGAAAATATGAATATTTCCAATTCAAAATATTTCCAGCATTGTTAGTTAAACCTGTTTCTCTTCGAATTCTATTGTAGACAGTTTTTTTCTGTGACTGAAGTTTCTAATAGGCTTTTATGAAAATTGATTTTATACGAGTTTGCACGTAAACCGTGTTTATTTCTTCTGTCATAGATACGAAAATCTACTGACTAACATTGTTATTTCTTTCAGTGAATGCCTGTAAAGCAGGCATTCATAAATATGAAAACAAGGCTAACTATGGATTTCTAGCTGTGAAAATGAATTTCTGCAGCAGGATCGATAGTCCGAATTTCCAGATAATTTAATATATCTCCTTTGAAGTCCAAAAATACTCATTGCTCAAGAAGAGCAGCCCAAGAGAAGTATGCCATATCTTCTAGCCAGATAAATTGCTGATGACAAATATACTTTTCACATGATTGTCGGACAATCCACTCACATGTGTTTTCCATGTAAAACCAACATCAATAGAAACACCAAAAACTTTTATATAATCATTACGAATGATATTCACAGTATTATGTCTCAATGAAAATAAACATGCAACCTATTTGTCCGCATCCAAATTAAATTTATTAGCAGAATGCCACTCAGTCCACACTCGAATCTATCTTATTGCCCAACTTCACAAGAGAGGTCAATATTCGACGCAGACAAAGTTGTGTCATCGAAGTAAGCAGTTGTAATGAAAATGGCAAAGTTGTAAGGAAAATAATCGGATAGATCGTTGATGAAGACCAAGAAAAGCAGAAGGCCCAGTACTAAGCACTGTGGAACTCCGATCTCCATCATCGTACACCCCGAATACTTCCCCTCTACCATCACTGACAAAAATCTGTCTGCTAAATATTACTGAAATAACCTGAAACTGCTATCAGTCAAACAAAACCTCTCCACTCTACTCAGCAAAATCGAATAGTAGATGCAGTCAAAAGCCTTCGTCAAATTTAAAAACAATGACATCGAATGTAAACTCTCCAAAACAGTTTCCCGACTAACTGAAGAACTGCATCTCTTGTACTTCTACCATTTCTATATCCATACTGAGAATCGCCCAGGAGAATATGATCCCCCATGTATTGTAGTAGTTGTTTTCCATAATATTGAAAAAAAAACAAAGAAAAACAATAGGTCTGTAATTTATTTCGTCATTAAGATCTCCTTTTTTGACTTTTGCAATTTAAGGTGAATTGAAAATCTACTTTGAGATAAGCACATATTTATCAGTTTAGTCAGAGGTTAAAGGATATTACCAATGTTTCTCTTTAATAAATGCGGGAACAGCCATAATATCTCGAACTATACTATTCTTCAGATACATGTCTATGTTCCTTACCTCAATAGGTGACATTTCCGAGAATGAAAAAGAAAGTGCATAAAGGATATCTTTTTTGAAGACTTTTTCTCCAAATTTTGATAGGCAATGGTTCGAAGTAATTTGAAAAAGTAAATAGAGCAAAATTGTTTTTTTTCTTCACTAGAAGTTTTCTTTTTTTATGAATTACAGACTATAATATTTTCTGCTTATCTCATCTTCTTGGGTCATTCTGAAAATAATAACGACTTTGAACTGAATCAGAGGAAATCATAAATGAGCCCTTCAGAAAATCAAAAAAGTCTTTTCAAATTGTTTAGGTTGTGATAAAATTTGAGACATATTTTCAATTGTTTAATAATTAAGCGTATTTTAGTCATATAATTCTCATATTAATGCCATTGTTCCTAATCAATTCATCAAACATAGATAAGGTTACGGTTTCGTTACCTGAGTGAAATGAGTTCAAGTAACCATATTCTCTCCCAACATTAAAATGAAACAAATCACGACTCCAAAATCATTCAACCACACATTCGTGTTCCCGCCTGCGTCCCCATTCAAATTGTCATTCGTTCATTGTTCTTGCAATCTGTTTGCGGTTTTGGAAGTTTGATTATGTCATTTATTTTTTCGTCTTATCCAATATATCACAAATTAACTGAAGTGTTTGCTTTCGTTTAGTAAAACACAAATGAGGTCAATTTCAGATATTTTTTCATCTTATATCCGTATTAGATTAGAAAAATTTGCTTCAAATAGAGAAGATAATTCTTAAAGATTATCAAATGTATTCTGAAGCGTTATGAACTTTCCGGGACAGCGTTTGAACCGGGACAGAGTAAATCTCCGTCGATTAGGATATTATTTATTCATATATATATATATATATATATATATATATATATATATATATATATATATATATATATATATATATATATATATATACATTTTATATATAAATCGAATAAAACACTCAATTTGCATCATATATTCAAAATTTTTTATTGAAATTGTTAACTTCGCCTTTGCCATAATTTCATGTAAATGTTGTCCGCGGCTCCCTATCAAATGGTCCATTCAGAAGGTCCAATTTTACGTCACTTTTTCGAGCATTTCGGCCTGTATACCACGAATTACGAGTGTTATGTTATCCAGTGAGGCTACAATCGTGTTCGGCTTGTCCACATACACTAACGACTTTACATAACTCCACAAGAAATAATCCACAGTCGTCAAATCGCATGATCTTGGCGGCTAATTCACAGGGTCATTTCGAGAGATAAGCTGTTCACCAAATTCATCCTTCAACATGTCCATTGTTTCACGAGCTGTGTGGCATGTGGCACCGTGTTGATGAAACCACATCTTAACCAAGTTCAGCTCAGCCAACTGGGGCAAAAAAAGTTGTGTATCATGGCTCGATATCGTTCGCCGTTGACGGTAACGTTTCTTCCACGGTCGTCTTTGAAGGAAAATGGACCGAACACCAGCCCATAAACCACACGAAACGTTTTTTCGGGATGCATTGGTAATTCTTGTATGGCATGTGGAATCTCCAGATGCGAAAGTTTTGTTTATTTACATATCCGTTGAGCCAGAAATGAGCCTCATCGCTGAACACGCGTAACAAACGATACACATTTTTCACAATTTTGGATAGGGAGAGCAATCACAAAAGGAGATTATTTTTGTACATTAAACATATACACAACACAGGCAATACGATTAAGTCAAGATCAGATATTGAAAAATTAAGCATCACTTTTAACAATATTTTAAAACAGAATGAATAAAAACATTTTTCTACGCCAAGGGTTGGAAAAAAATTTACGATCAACACATTATACACAATTGCCTGGCCTTCAGCCTTCTAGGGTGTGGGAAATTTTTGACCACTCAGTATAGCAACATGTAGTGAATAAGTGGCAACAAAATAAGAGGCGTTTGTTTGTAATTTTATTTTTTACATATTGATATTTATCATTGTAGTCATTACTTTGCAGCTTGTTTTATTATTTCTTAATTACTATAATTAATTATAGTAATTAATTATTATTTATTTCTTGAGTTACTTCGAAAAAAATGCTCAAAAGTACAAATTAATTGAAAATGAATAAATTTTATACAGGGTAAATTCTCCCTAGAGGTGTACATCTATATAGGTATAGAAACGTCTATAAAATCATTTTAAAAAGGTTCTTCAAATAACACATCCTCATGTTGATCTTTAATCAAAGGCACCAAAGCTCCCGATTCCTCAACATCGTAACAACCAATCAGACTCCAGTTTTCTGTGTCCGAAGCCTGGCAAATATCTTCCGGTTTGAAAATTTTGAACGGTAAAACGTCAACGGCCTCTGAGGAATGAATTTGTGTTGTACTTGAAGTTGAAGGAACGATTAGAGATTGTGATGCAGTATCCTTTTCTGATTTCTCCATTGCTTCTGTAGTTTCTTTCAAGTCGATGGGCATCTCGCTGAAAATATGGAAATTTTATGTATTACAAATTAAAAAAAGAGCGGTCATGTGAAATACTTATATTATTATATGAAACTTTCAAGGGAATATTTCATTTGAAGTTACTCTTTAATGCGAAAAGCGAGTGACTTCAGAGTGATATAATTCTTAAAAGGAAGGTGAAAATGAGTAGTGTTATATTCAATCGGAAATATTGGTGTGTTCTATTGAAAGTATTAATTTTTATTACATATGAGGATGGTATCGAGAAAACTACAAAGAGAATGAATAATGTGGTTATTATTTGATCAACTAATTATTATAATCAGATAATTATTAAAAAAACTGATTTGAGAACCAAAAAAATGTCTCATTTTCTTTTTGTGAATAGCCATTCAAATTATATTCAATTGTTTCAATTTTACAAGAAAGTTATTCCGTTGTTGTGAATCATATTGCTGAGGTTATGTGTTTTTGTAAAACGCGCAAAAGTATTAAATTTAGCAATGAATTTTCTTGCATGTCAGCAGATTTCACACCTTGCTTCAATTTTTTTGTAGATGGGCAGTTGATTGTTTTTACTATAAAGTTGCGGATAACCAAATGCAAAACGATCGATTAAAAAATGATGTTGGGGAAAGAATACCCAAGAGAATGTGATAAAAAAGAGAAAAATGATTCTCGAAGTTTTGAATATCTGATTTTATCTGCAATCTGCTTGTTAAAAAAATAATGAAGTTAGTGCTCATAAAAAGAAAAACCTTTACGTATAGTATGGAAAAACATGGGTTTTTGTAAAAGGTGCAAAAGTATTAAATTTAGCAATGAATTTCTTGCATGTCAGCAGATTTCATACCTTACTTCAATTTTGTTGTGGATCAGCAGTTGATTGTTTTTACTATAAAGTTGCCGATAACCAAATTCAAATCGATCGATTAAAAAATGATCACACGCAAGAGCATGTGATGAGAAAGAGAAAAACTGTTCTGGAAGTTTCGGAAATCTGATTTTATCTACAATCTGCTTATTAAACAAATAATAGAGTTAGTGCTCATAAAAAGAAAAACCTTTACGTATAATATGGAAAAAACATTTTATTTAATCAGACCACACCTAATTTTGACCAAACTCTCGAAGAAAAGAGTTCTTTTTTCAGATAAAAGTCCTTTGGGAAAAAGGCATATTTTGAACAGTCAGTCATTGTGTGATCTATCATGTCACCATCATGAGGCTCCTTCAATCAATTATTAGAAAATTGCTATAACTATAAGTAAGTCAAAATGATTATTTACTCGGCATCGTGCTAAAAATATTGGAAATTTCATTTCTAGCGCAGTTTCAAGAAGATGATTCCAATTATGAACGAAGATAGGCATAAAAAATGGAATCACAAGAAAATAGAAGAGCATGTTGAGAACCACGAAAGTTCCTTGTGCAATAAAAAGTGATGTGACAAAATATTGAAACTTATTTCATCAGACTTTCGCTATATGTGATACATACATTAAAAAATACTGAAAACCTTTGTCTATACTTTATTCTTCTTATGAATTATATAAGTACTACAAATTCGGAATTATATGGGAACTAGCAAAATCTTTTGTTGCAGAAATCAATTCCACAATTATGAAATCCCAGTATTACCGCTAATAAATTGATAAATATTCCCACAACAAGCTTGTTTCGCATTATAAAAATCGTTCTGATTCAATCATTCACATAAAGTGAAATAATATCGCTAAGAAGTAAGTGCCTTGAAGTGCATCCTGTAATATATTTATTATGGTAACGAATATAGGTATATTACACTCACCTATCTTCAACAGGTCTGTTAGAATTTCCTGAAGAAAAGAACGCATCGTTATCTGCTTCGTATACTCCAGTTGAATTTTCTATTTTGACAGTTTTATCCATTTCATCAGAATGAATTGTTAATAGATGAGCTTTGAATTCATTGAAAAATTGGATTGGAAATGTTTTTCCGTACAAAACTTGCATTGATAAAGCCATTTACCAGGGTGTTTGTTGGTAGATAGATATGTTTTCTTAAATTTTCCTGAAAATAAATTTAGAAGTAGTGTAATCGAAGTACTCCTGTAGATTTAGAGAGGGTTGAACATTACTAGTTCAAAATGAATGTAAAAAATGAATTAGTGGAGACCGGATTTTATGCAACATAAAAAGTATATTATATGCATGCAAATATCCATGAAAAATGCTTGAAATATACTCGAACTTTCGCAGAATATGCGTAATCAAATTATAAATTTTAGGAATCCAAAAAAACAAAAAAGTAAGTCTTCATTTTTCGCATTTCAAAATCAGCATACAATTAGTAAATTATCCTTGGATTTATCCATCGTCATTTTAATGATCGCTTATAAGCGATCATTACAGTAACAGATTGCAGTAACATTGTTTAATATTTTAATATGTTTGCAATCAAAGTCACAGAAAACCTTAAAAAAGTCAATTATTTTTATTCAATAGCCCTTATATTTTGTGACTTTCAAACAGGATGACTGCACTGCAAACAGGGTGACTGCACAAAAATATTGTAAATGTAGTGATCATATACATTATAATTAGAACTGGATCTTAGGTAAAATATGCTATTACCGCTGAGAATGTCTATGTGACACAATCCGGTCCCTAGTCGTTAGAATATTAGTAGTATTTAGAAGATTTTGAAAAATAGGAGTCGTAGGAAATCGATATTGTTATACCCTTATTATCATATAAGCATATTTTCTCAAAATTAAACGAAAAACTCTATAAATATTGTTTTTGTCTTTAGCTGTAAATGATGATTACTCAAGTTTTAAGACAAAAAAGTCATCATAATATTATCATAAGAATTTAGTATTCCAATTATAAATATTATACATGTCGTCTCTGTAGCGCAGTGAGAGATTGACGGGCCCTCACGAGGGAGATTTGGGTTCGAATCCTGGGTAAGACATGGACCTTTGTGTATGTAAATGAGTTTCAGCGGTTAAATGAATAAATTTTATGAATGGGTAATGTCCAAAAATGACGAACCCAAGAAAAAATTACACAACAAATTTAAAATGAAATTAAAATAATAGAAAATGTTGAATACTCATACTGATGTTAATACTAAAATACTAAATGCATATTGCTTTTTAGTATTCTAGCTACAAAAATAATATTTCAAATTAAAAAATAACGGGTCATAAGAGTATTGGCATTTTATTTTTTGGTTGAAACTTATATCTTAAATTTATTATAAATTGAATAAAAAAATATTTTTTAAATTCAATTTCTCTGGAGTGAGAAACTACTTACCAAACTATTGCATCTGTAAACACAGTGTGGACAACTGTATGGTTTGCAACCTGTATGAAGCCGTGAGTGCCTTTTTAGATGATGGGAACTTCTAGAAGTGTAAGGGCAGCTTGGACATTTGAATTTCTTTTCTGGTTGATGAATCGTTTCATGTCTGAAATCAAACAAATTGAACGAATTTCGTACTAGCAAGAACACTAAGATTCAATAAACCAAATATCTATTGAAATAACAATAAGAATAACAGAATGAAAATTATAACGAAAATGGATTTGAGGATCGTGTGATACTTTCTTCGCTTAATTTTGAAATTGCTCATCTATTATAGTTTCTATTCAGGATATTCATTTGGTAATTCAAGAATAAAAATGTTCTCAATATCAGTATAGAATATATGCCTACATATACATACATATATATATATATATATATATATATATATATATATATATATATATATATATATATATATATATATATATATAAGAAAATGAACACTAGAACATTCATTTGAATAATTCAAATTAACCAAGAGATTGTTACAGTAGAGCTAGATATGTGAACGTGTACGTTGTGATGTCTCCATTATCCTTCAAGGGATAAATGTTAGAGATATATTGAAATATGTTTCGTTCTGCAAGGAACTCGTCATTGGCACCACATCCATCGAAGTGAGGCAACGATTTCAACCTTCAAGCATCTTCTTGTGACACCAAGTGGAAGACCGTAGAGTAAAGAATACTCCACAATTCCATCTATAGGAATCAGTAGAAAACACCTCTCAGATTACAGACACACCAAGCATCGAAACTTCACATATCTTCTATATCCGTAGGTTTCTACTAATTGCAATGTCTATTTGATAAGTATCATCATACGATGTTTTCAAATGTCAATAGGTTTCTTTAGTAGTACGCTCGCGTTTATTCCCGTATTTCAGGGGAATATTCGGCGATATTTTTAAGGAAATGAAATTTTTTTGTGCTTATGGCACTGAATGAAATATTTAAGGAAATGAACACTAGAACATTCATTTGAAAAATTCAAATTAACCAAGAGAATGTTATAGTAGAGCTAGATATGTGAACGTGTACGATGTGATGTCTCCATTATCCTTCCAGGGATAAATGTTAGAGAAATATGGAATGTATGACATATAATGTGTATGACATTGATTTTCTCTAACATTTATCCCTTGAAGGATAATGGAGACATTGCATTGTACACGTTCACATATCTAGCTCTAATATAACATTCTCTTGGTTTATTTGAATTTTTCAAATGAATGTTCTAGTGCTCATTTTCGTAAATCATTCATTCAGTGTCATAAGCACAAAGAAATTTCATTTCCTTAAAAATATCGCCGAATAGGCCACTGAAATACGGGAATAAACGCGAGCGTACTAATAACGCAACCTATTGACATTTGAAAACATCGTATAATGATATTTTCAAATAGACATTGCAATTAGTAGATATCTGCAGGTATAGAAGATATGTGAAATTTCGATGCTTGGTGTGTCTGTAATCTGATGTAGATCTTTTTGGACCTCTTTTAGCCACTCCGTTCCGCATTTACTCTCTATAATTACGAGTATATCGAGTAGTTTCTTCGGTATTCTGGACTGTTTCATTCTGTAGACATGTGCATAGAACTTTGCTCGTCGTTTTCTGATTCCTTCCGTCATCGTATTTTTCTTTTAATACAGTTCATTCTGAGGTCTTTTCATCCAAATGCCGTTTCTATTGATTGGCCCGTAAATCTTTCTGACAATTTTCCGTTCTTCTTTTTCTGTTTCTCTAATTCTTGAATGACCGTCAATAACCATTGTTTCAGCTGCGTAGATTGCTTCTGGGAGAATCGTTGTGTTATAATGCCTCAATTTGGCGCCTCTCGAAATGCACTTTCTGTTATAGTACGCCTATGTTAGCTTGTAGGCCCTTTGGAGCTTGGTTATTCTCTGTTCATTAGCGATTCGGTTCAAACCTGAGGACTATATAACTTCTCCGAGGTATTTAAAATGGCCGACTTGCAGAATTTCACCATGTTTTGTGATAAATGAATATTTATTTTCTGGTTTTCTTTCCATGTATTTGGTATTATCATAAGAAATTTAAAACCCGGTTTTCTGCGCAATATCATGTAGTTTTTTACAGCGAGAATGGCTTCAGTTCTGTTGTTTGTGGTAATAGCAATATCGTCTGCAAAGGCCAGGCATTTGACATTTATTCGATTTTTTTTTTGATGCCCACTTGTATGCCCTCACATGAAGTTGCAATTCCCTAATGACTTTTTCTAAAACAATATTGAAAAGAATTGATCACGAGTTTTACTTTGGAAGTTGTACCTGTAAGTGTCTTTTCTATAATTTTTCGGGTCTTTCGATCGATCTCAAATTCTTTCATGATTTCAAAACGGGTTTCAAGGTCTACCGAATCATATGCTTTCTTGATACACATACATATATAATAATAATAATAATGTTTTGAATAATAGAGCTTGAATAATTCATTTGAGAAAACAGAAATGTATTTCCATTGAAGCAACAGTGAAGCCAAAATGGCCAGTATAAAGAAAAATTCATTTTCAATTTGTGTTACTTTCGGGAAAAATTTCATTTTAGGCATCTGAAGAACAGAAACAGATTGCAAAATAAATAGTATACAATTGTATACGATAAAATGAAGGTACGAATTCCAATGATCTATATACGAATTAAATTAGTATTTCTTCCTTCTAGGAAAGGAATACTAATTGCTTTTAGTTATGGTTTTCTATGCCATCTAGTCAAAATTTCATTTCAATCAAATTATAATAGTTCTTTGTTTTCTTAACGTGTTATGTTTGAGAATCCAGGTGAATAACTATAAATATGTGACAGGCAAAAAAATGAAAATCTGTATATATAAGTATAAACAACCATATATAAATATACGTGCATATCCACATTAATATAATTTTTATCCTAATAACTGAATTGAATAGGTAATGAAGAAAATACAAGGACATTCATTCGAATGTTAAAAATGTCAAGTTCATATATGAACATGTACCATGTTCTGTTTCTATCCATTATTCTTCAATGAATAATGTTAGAGAAAATTGAGATCGGTGCCACCATTGATGAAAGCAGAATAAAGACGGTTTCGTTCTACAAGAAACTTATCAGTTGTCGAGCGTACGAAGATCATCCGCTATGGTGACTCTTTGAAATTTAACTTATATAATAAACCTTCAGCTTCCAGTAGAGTTGTGCATTACGATTCTGTTCATAGTATGACACATAAAATCTCATTTGTCTGATTCTTAATGAATAAAATTTTCGTGTTAAAAATACTAAGTATAACTAAGTTCTGTTGAACATTTTCGAGAAGTATCCTATATTCCATCATTCCTACATTCGAAATAATTCTTTTTCGAAATTGAAAGGCAATACACCGATGCTGTCAATATCAAACTGCAAATACAGTATATCTTGTATGAACTACACAGCGAAATATTTTGGAAGTGGGTTCTCCAAACTTCGAGTGTTCTATCACAGTACCCTAATACGCACAAAACAACATTCATGTGTTGGAGGAAGGCTGATTTTTGAGAATGCATGGACCAGGAAAAACCATGAATCAATATGTCATATTGCCTACTCCTAACATATGATAAGGACGTGTGAAACTTTCAAATGCAGATGTATTCATGTGCTTTTCATTCATCTAAGATTTGAGATGTACATTAATCTATGCAATTATATTATTCGTTAGTTATATGCATCCGACTTACACTATATTTCTGTCTTACAATCAATGAGAGGGTATGTGACCATTGAAATCGTTGCCTTTGATTTGTTTAACGTGACGTGAATGAAGAGTACCTTGTAGTACGAAACAGTGACTGTCTCACGCTTTCAATAAATGAAGGCATCGATATCAAGATTCTCTAACATTTATCTCTAAAAGGATAATGGAGAATCCAATATTTTCTAACATTGATCCCTAGAAGGACAATGGAGACATCGCATTGTTTATGTTTCACATAGCCAGCTCGGATATAATGTTCTTTTGAATAATTTTTCAAAAACATTATCGAAGTTATAGTATACTTTGGGAGTATATATATATATATATATATATATATATATATATATATATATATATATATATATATATACTAGAACGTTAGAACATTTTTGAAAAATTCAAATTAATCAAGAGAATGTTATAGTAGAGCTAGATATGTGAACGTGTACGATGTGATGTCTCCATTATCCTTTAAGGAATAAATGTTAGAGAAATATTGAAATCGATGCCACACTTGATGGAAGTGCGAGACATATATGTTTCGTTCTGCAAGGAACTCGTCAGTCGCTCCACGTCCATCGAAGTGAGGCAACGATTAAAGATAAACCCCCAAGCATCTTCTTGTGACTCCAAGTGAAGACCGTAGAGTAATGAATATTCCACAATTCCATCAATAGGAATCAGTAGAAAACACCTCTCAGATTACAGACACACCAAGCATCGGAATGTCTTATATCTTCTATACCCGTAGGTATCTACTAAATTGCAATGTCTATTTGACAAATATCATCATATGATGTTTTCAAATGTCATTAGGTTGCGTTAGTAGTACGCTCGCGGTTCTTCCCGTATTTCAAGGGCCTATTCGGCGATATTTTTAAGGAAATGAAACTTTTGAGCTTATGGCACTGAATGAAATATTAAAGAAAATGAACACTAGAACATTCATTTGAAAAATTCAAATTAACCAAGAGAATGTTATAGTAGAGTAAGATATGTGAACGTGTACGATGTGATGTCTAGATTATCCTTCAAGAAATAAATGTTAGAGAAATACTGAAATCGATGCCATACCTGATGGAAGTGCGAGACATTTTGTTCTGCAAGGAACTCGTCAGTCGGACCACGTCCATCGAAGTGAGGCAACGATTTCAACCTCCAAGCATCTTTTTGTGACTCCAAGTGGAAGACCGTAGAGTAATGAATATTCCACAATTTCATCTGTATGTATGGAATTAGTAGAAAATACTTCTCAGACTCAGATTGAATTTTCTTAAATATTTCATTCAGTGCCATAAGCACAAAATATTTCATTTCCTATATATATATATATATATATATATATATATATATATATATATATATATATATATATATATATATAAAATAGATCAGTTATCTTTCCTCAAATTTATAAGTTCGGTTATATAATATTGAAATGTTATCATGAGAGATAGAAGAAAATATTTTCGCGCTTTTTATATGGGAACACAGTGACCGTCTTTCTTCAATAAAAGAGCCCGTACAATACTTGCGGAGTTATTCGGAGATTCCAGGGCGCGTATGTTCGATCTTAAAGACTCAAAGATACGACCTTCTCGTTCATATAAATATACCAAACACTTGGTCGGTTGGTACAGTCGGCACACCAGCTCGCTTATATGCTTCCAATGCTTCCATTAATTGACATTTGGCGAAGCAGTCCATGTAATTAACGCTGATATCTATTCCGAAATCGATACGCGGTCGTTGCCTGTCATTCGGACCGTACTTTATAGTCGGGACTGTTGAAGGAGTTCGGTAAAGTTCAAGAAATTAAAGCGTTTTAACTCGGTCGTAACTCTCTGATGGAAGGAGGTACGATAGTCCGGATTTCGAAGTTAATTGTCTCTTTCAATGCTTTTCGGCTTGTGTATTTGATCTGGAGGTCAATCCTCAACCACAAAATAAATGCATAGCTGGCTAATGAGTTTGTGTCGTCAGTGTAGGTATTACACTTCGATATAGATCGGCCAACAAGATGAATGTAACACTTTGTGTTAATGATGGTGGTGCCTAAAATTGACTGCAGAAGTTTAGCAACTTCTTCTAATTACTTATATTTAAGGGTCCATGAGCAATCTTACACATGTCAATATAATCATAATTTCGTTTTCACAAGATTTTCATTTAATTTTTTAAAAGCGGAGATACTTCAGAGTTGTCATTGATGAAATTTAGAAAAATCTGTGAATAAAATACCATGTGACCTTTTGCTTGAAGTCGGTAAAGAAATCATATAACTAAGTTCGATTAGGTAGGTACTTCAATATTTTATGATGATATATTTGGTGGATTCCATATTTTGGAACCTCAACTTTTAAGACAATGAACATTGAACCCCCAACAATAAAAGAAAATCTCAAGTTTACTTTGGTCATCAAATCTTTCAAAAGATTATGCATTTCATATTAGAATATATACATACTAGCTGACCCGGCCAACGTTGTTTTGCCATATAAATTATTATAATATATATATATATATATATATATATATATATATATATATATATATATATATATATATATATATATATATATATATATATATATAACGTTGTTTTGCCATATAAATTATTATAATTATATATATATATATATATATATATATATATATATATATATATATATATATATATATATATATATATATATATATATATATATATATATATATATATATATATTATATAATATATATATATATATATAAGTCACTTTCTCTGTAAATCTGTAATATCTTCGAAAATATTCATTTAAATCATATGCTGTTAAGGGCCATATAAATCTATATAAAATCTACAATGTATTTAAGGTATTTAATGGGATAAGGATTAATGTTGTATTGGTTGAATTCGTAATGTTAAATTCGCTTCGAAAATTAGCCATTATTTGTAAAAAGTAAATGATAAAAAAATTTTATTGTGGTATATCCATAAGAGATAGGCATATACCATAGCGGAGTTCTCTGTAGACCTTTTCAATGTGTATAATACTTAGTACATTATTTTGATAAATCTTGTAGGGTTCAGCCTTCGTTTGCAATGTTAGCGAAAAAATGTAATTATTTACGACATCACATTAGAAACCTCAAAAATAACATTATTTGTCCACTATTTCATGGATGCTCTTATACATATAAACCTTCCTCTTCAATCACTGTATCTACTAAAGAACACCACATCAAAATCCTTTGCGTAGTTTTAAAGATTTAAGCATACATGGGGATATAGGGACAGAGAAAGCAACTTTGTTTTATACTATGTAGTGAAGTATTGCTATTCCTCGCTGGAGAGCTCCGATATAATAAACGCGTCCGTTCGCTGCTAAATTCAAAGTGCTATAGGAAAACCGCGGCCTCAGACGCGCTATTTATAGGCACGCACGCTTTTGCCGCACCGGGCGCCGCCGGTACTCTACGCCCCGCAATTTTTAAATCTGTAATATCTTCGAAAATATTCACTTAAATCATACGGTGTAAAGGGCCATATATATCTATATTAAATGAACAATGTATTCAAGGTATTTAATTGGTTAAGGATTAATGCTGTATGGGTTAAAATCGCTTCGAAAATTAGCCATTATTTGTCGCAAAAAGTAAATGACAAAAAAAAGTTATTGTGGGTTATCCATAAGAGATAGACATATACCATCACGGACTTTTCTGTAGACCTTTTCAATGTGTACAATACTTAGTACATTATTTTGATAAAACTCGTAGGGTTCAGCCTGCGTTTGCAATGTAAGCGGAAAAAATTTAATTATTTACGAATTCACATTAGAAACCTCAAAAATAACAGTACTTCTCCACTATTTAGTGGATGTTATTATACATATAAACCTTCCTCTTGAATCACTCTATCTATTAAAAAAACCGCATCAAAATCCGTTGCGTAGTTTCAAAGATTAAAGCGTACAAAGGGACAAAGTGACAGAAAAAGCGACTTTGCTTTATACTATGTAGTGAATGTAGTATACAATGTAGTGAATATACTATGTAGTGATGAGAGGTATATCCAAATTTCGAAAACATCTGCATGATTTTGTTTGATACTCATTCAATCTGATACATTCGTTTCATACAATGTATCAGATATTTTATAGAAGAATTTGCTTTATAAAAATTTAATCCCGGATCATTTGGAGTTATATACTACAGATCTTTGAGATATCTTTTCAAAGTTTTTGTTGTTTACGAACATAAACCAAATTCAAAACCAAACGTCAACCAAAACGTAACCAAACTAATTAATTGAACAAATTTCATTCGAAGAATTTGTTGTTATCCTACATAAACCATATATCCTTAATTTTATGACTCAATCAGTGACAAAATTTCATTAGAAAACATGTTTTTTCCAATCTCGTTGCTATTATTCAGATGTATATACAGATGCATCTTCTAGAGCAGAGATAACTATGAAGTACGAGGGGTTCGAATCCTTGTAAAACATTTGTGCATATCTGTAAGTACACGTTTAATCTGATATGATGTGTGGTAAGTTAAAATAATTTATGTTCGGTAATGAATTCGAAGTGAAAGAAGTAGTCTTCCAACCAATAATATGAGAACTTGTTACCCCAACGATATTTTTGAATATATCAACTCTATTTCAAGCGATGAAACATTCTAAATAACTCAATATTGATCTCATTTGCATATGAGTGAAGAGAATTAATTACGAAAGTTCTTTTGTTGGTTCAGTATAGCTTAAACCTCTCTGCAAATCCATCCTTCATTTATTTTACTGTTACGCCTAGATATTTCATGTACTGTTCTACATGATATTTACAATTATATCAATTGCACGATTTTTTGTGTTCTGATAGAGAGATGAGGAATTTTTGAAAAGTTTGTACAGAAAGAACCATATCTCACCCCTTTTTCTTTTTAGAACTTATGTTCGAATCGAAGGTTGACGATCAAACTGATTATAATGGTACCCGAAATAAAATTATTGTAGTTATAAATATTTTCTTCTATATCTCTAAGCACAATCTACACAAATCCCTATCCCTCCCCATTTTGTGGTCTTCTTACACAACTTTTGCTTCTGATTCTTGTCTTGGTGATGAGGAGTAGCGTATTGCATTACCTTCTCATTTTATGTATAATCTACTGCGGTTTCCGTTCTTTGATGAATACTAGAAGCTCTCTGCTCTTATCTTTTCTTCATATCATATCGAGATATGGGTACATTATATAATGCATTATGTGAATATGAGATCACTTATGTATAAATAAAAAGGCAGAAACACGCAACTGAATGGTTAGCTTACGTTTTCTTCCTCAATATTTATGTTACGCGCTTTGTTTGTGCATAAAATACAGATTTATTTCATTTTAGACTTTCAAAAATGACTAATGAACTGATGAATTTTCGTATGATGAATAAAATGTATACGAGAAGGTTTGAGTAGTTATTTTCCACTTACCTCAAGAGCTGTTGCTTTGTTTTCCCCTTGTAATCACATAATTTACATTTGAAATTTTTATCGTCAAAATGAATTTGGTAGTGTAATTTCAATTCCCCAAAACTACGGCCAGCAAAGAAACAACCGCTTTCGATACATTTGAATTGTTTTCCTGTGTGAATTTTCATGTGTTGCTGCAGAATAAACCTGAAAAAAATATGAAACAAGATGAACAGAAAGATTAAGTTGATTAAAACACAACTAGTGCAGGGGCATCACAGGGGCCATTACCCCGCCTATGGCCACTCTATTCTAATTGATGAAATATTGAGTATCAGATCTATATTTCAATAAATATTGATAATAAGTATCAATATTTCGTTACTCAATCATTATTTGGTTGACCAAAACTATTGAGATTGAATGGCTAAAAGAAGAATAAAATGGGCAACAGTGGGGAATTTTGAAGTTCGTAACAAAAAGTTCTGTAATAATTTTATTTCATTTGAAAAAGTTTTTGAGTACGATCACATCAAGTGGACTGTCCTATTTCTGCTTAATTATCAAACTCAGGTATGAGCATTTTTTCATAAAGTATTTTTATAAACAGTTAATCCCCAAAACAGTTTTAAAATTTTGATATATTCAAAATTTGATATATAGTAATGAAACACAAGTGACCATTTTTAAATAAAAATATGTTATTTAATGAATAATTTCATCTAAGCACATGCCATAAAATAAATTTATAAAATATTATGTTATTGTTAAAACAAGGAAGAAATTAAATAAGTTATAATTTTATAAATCTGTATTGAGTTATTTTTCATATATATATATATATATATATATATATATATATATATATATATATATATATATATATATATATATATATATATATATATATATATATATATATATATATATATATATATATATATATATATATATATATATATATATATATATATATATATATATACAGAGTATGTACCAGTATGCTGAATTCTGTTTTTTTCACAATATAGGTACAGTAAACTGTCCTGATTATAAATTAATGGCTTTCATTCATTTGATACTTAACATATTTATTTCATACATCATTTGATTAATCTTTGTAATTAATAAGTATTAGTTTTGCCCCCAGGATAATTTATGTCATCGAATAATTTTACACAGTTATTTCTCCATAACTGTGACTATGTTTCCGCTAATTACCTGATGAAACCTAAGAGAATGAGATATATTAATATCTTTAAGGCTGATATTTGAATATCTAGAAAATCTAGATATATTGCAGAAACATTATTTGAATAATATCAGGAAAAAAGGGGAATGATTTCAAATTTTTATTTATTCATTCAATTTATTGGAACTCCGAAATAATTTCAATTAACGAAATTTATCAATAAATGACACAGAGGTTTCGCTTATCTCTTGGTAAAACATTACATATGTTAAAAACTATAAAATTTACACACTTGACTTAAGTTTCACTGAATATATTAAAAACTCTACATATGTTTCGGGTGGTTTACCCATTATCAAGAGTACTCTTTTATAGAAACTTAATATTGATCAAGATGGCAGTATTAAAAATATTATGCTAAAACTGTTTTCTAAAGAATTTTAGCTCATGTAGCAACTTGTTATTGCTATTAAGTAAAAGATTTCAGGATTTGGATTTTATGTACAGAATGTCTTCTGTTTGTACCTTCAAACAGAAAATAGACTTGCTGAAGTTCGAAAAGTATTATTTTTTAAGCTAGTATTACTGAATAAGCTAATATAACTGAAAATTGTGCTGATTGTAATGAATTGATCTGAAAAAAGTTGATTTGAAAAATGCATATACATATTCCAAACCAAAGGGTATAGTGCCAATTAACTTGACATTGTTAAATAGGAAAACATTATGAAGAAAAGAAGAACATTGACACCACAACTTTAACAAATCCAAAAATTGAAGAAATAAGTTATTTCAAATAAAATCGTAAGTTTAATATTATTCTTTCGAACAAAAATGTTTGATATGGTTTTCAATTTGTGAATACTTTTGGGATATACACACTTTTTGTGAGGTGAAGAAATTAATTGATTAAAATATTTTTGTAGATTATTATAATTATACTGCTGAAGGAGGAACCACCTCTGAAACGTTCAGAAGAAAATAGATTTTTATCAATAAAAGTCATAGAAACCATACTGAGAATTAAAAAAAAATATTTATATATATATATATCAGTATATTTATTTTATTGAATTTTATGGTGATTCATAACATTCAATTATTCATTTGTTTTGACAATGTTATGTAAGTGATATACAACGGAATGTATGAAATATATATAATGAAAACGTATAGAAAAATATATAATAATAATAATAATATATATATATATATATATATATATATATATATATATATATATATATATATATATATATATATATATATATATATATATATTGTCTGCGTTCTCTCAAATTATGGAACTCAGACAAACCAACAACATTCTCAATTGTAATAATAGAATATTGGACCTGTTACTATCTAACCTGCGATTATCTACACCTGAGGAGTCAGCGGGTCTAGTTGATATTGATCCCAATCATCCACCTTTCTGCCTGCATTTTGATGGACGCTCCCCTAAACAAAATAATTTTGGAGCAAACTTTTCACCTAGACAATTCAACTTTAGGAAGGCTGATTTTAATACGATGTATTCGATGATGTGTGGTGTGGACTGGTCTAAGATTATGGAAATCGATGATCCAAATGAAGCTTGTAATATGCTGTATGAAATCCTCGAGGATATTTTCAGGTCCACTGTTCCTTTTAAGAAAGGCAGGACTCGGAGATTTCCACATTGGTATACATCTGAACTCATAAAGTTGATACGTATGAAAGAAGTTGCTTATCGTAACTACAAAAAATTCAAGAAACCTTCTTACGAGACATTATAGTTCTCTCAGAGCCATGGTGAAATCAGAGATTGGTTCACTCTACAAAGCGTATATTGCTACTTCAGAGCACTTCATCAATGAAGATCCTAGTAGGTTCTGGTCCTTTATTCAGGATAAAAGGGGATGTACTAGAATTCCAGGAATCATGCAACATGAACAATCTGTTTATAACAATCCGAATGATATTGTGAACGCATTTGCGGATTACTTCAGTTCTGTGTATTCAGATGATTCTGCTAATTGTGATATTGTTGGTGAAAACTCTGGAAACACTCTCGTTTTCATAGAGTGTATCACAGAAGACATGATAAAAGTAGCTGCCAGAAAACTTAATAACAAGTTGACGGCTGGTCCTGATTTGATTCCAAGCTTCATTGTGAAAGACTGTATTGACAGTCTAATCATGCCGCTAAAGCATATATATGATCTCATTCTGAAGACCAGCATTTTTCCTACAAGATGGAAGGTAGCAAAAGTTATTCCGATGCTCAAGAAGGGAAACTCATCACATATTGGTAATTACAGGCCAATTTCTATATTGTCGAATTTCTCTAAATTGTTTGAAATTATACTTTTTAATAGCATATATCCTAAGATCAGAAATAGTATTGCAATTGAGCAGCATGGGTTTATGACTAGGAGATCTTGCACTACAAATTTGGCTCAGTTTTCTCAGTTCATTTATGAGGAGTTGGACGGAGCAGGGCAGGTTGACGTTGTATATACAGATTTCCAGAAGGCTTTCGATAAGATAAACCATAAACTACTTATAGTTAAAACTAGGAAGCTTTTTGGATTTTCGAATAATTTATCACTTCTCGTGGAGTCCTATTTGAGTAATCGCAGTCAATTTGTGCAAATAGAGAATTCCAAATCGAGAAAATTTCGAGTAACTTCAGGAGTGCCGCAGGGATCCAATCTTGGACCCCTACTATTTGTCCTTTTTGTTAACGATCTCTTAGAGATGGTGGACTGCATGAAGGTAGCTTATGCGGACGATATTAAAATTTATAAGAGCGTGTCATCTATGAATGATTGTTTGAGGCTACAAAGTGACCTAAATGATATCAGCCGATGGTGTAACAATAATTGTTTACATTTGAATGTCATGAAATGTAATGTGGTGAATTTTACTAGGAAGAGAAATGTGATATCTTTCGATTACAACATTGAAGGTGTTAATCTGACTCGACTTCTGGAGGTTAAGGATCTCGGCGTAGTATTTGATCAAAAACTCTCATTCATACCTCATATCAATCAATTAATTTTATCATGTAGCAAAGTTTATGGTTTTATCGTCCGCAATGCTAGATTGTTTTCGAGTTCGTCAACACTGGTCCATTTATTTAATGCCCTAGTGAGAAGCAAACTTGAGTATGGCTGTCTTGTTTGGCGACCAATATATAATTGTCACATAAACCGCCTGGAGGCACTGCAGAGGAAGTTCCTGAAATGGCTCGCATTTCGAGAGGATGGTTTATATCCACCTAGGGGTTGTGATCACGCTTGTTTGCTATCGAGGTTTGACACTAGAAGCCTCCACACCAGGAGAAGTTTGAATGCATTGAAATTTTTATTCAATTTGCTCAATGATAATCTCGACTGTCCTGAGCTTCTGGGCAAACTTAATTTCTTCGTTCCTCCTAGGTGTACTAGAATAAGCCAGACATTTTACTTAAAAACCCACAGAACCAATCTTCTCTCGCAATCGCCGCTTAGCTTTGTATGTTCTACTGCAAACCAGATATCAAGCTGCTGTGATTTGCACTGGGACTCACTTGTTTCTATCGTAAATAAGTACTTAAATCTTAACAGTGAGGTATCTTGATTTCTTCCAATGGAGTTCTGAGTGATTTGTTTCCTATATTATTGTTATAATTGAACATTTAGATATTGACATTTTAGTTTTAGATCATCATATTTGATATTGTTTTTTTAGTATTATAATTATTTCATAATGTTGTATATCTATGTGGTTATTGATATTTTCAGTGACCAAATTTATTCATTATGTATTTTCCTGCAATTGGGTAGTTACCTGTTGGAAATAAACGCTTATTATTATTATTATTATTATATATATATATATATATATATATATATATATATATATATATATATATATATATATATATATATATATATATATATATATATATATATATATATATATATATTTTTTTTTTGAAGCTTCCTTATTCTACGTTATGAAAAATGAAAAAAATATATATATATATTTTTTTTTTTTCATTTTTCATAACGTAGAATAAGGAAGCTTCAAAAAATTATTGAACAAGAAATTTTATATTTCTGATATTCTTGAGGTGTTTCAAATTGTTCGATGAATTGAGAATTCTAAATATGTACTGTTATTTTTAATTTCATAAGTGTGAATTCTCACATAAACACACACCCTCAAAAAACTAAATAACATTGTGAACCTACCGAAGTTCAAACAAATGAAAATAGTACAAAACGAGAAAAAGATTCAAAAAGTGGAAATAAAGTAGTGAAAATTATTTCACTATTTCATTATTATTGAATATATATGGAATGAGGAAAAATTTCATATATACGTTAACGTCATTTACGATAATTAATAGATTTATCTCAAATAAATAATATTGTAATAATAAATAAGGATAATTTATAGCTCTTCAAGAGCAGGTTATTTAGACTTGTATCTCAAACATATAGCTAAAGTTTCCACACTGTTGGAAATGAGGTGTTGACCTGAATCGCAGTCATGAGAAAAAATGTGAAGTATTAGAGGAGTTCGAATGTTTGTTTTCACTGAGTACAAAAAAAACGTCGATAGTCGAATAGAAGATTTAACCTAAATAGGAAGAATTGAATCTAAAACCCAAAAAAGGTGCCATATCCTGAGAAAATTTCGGAGCATTTTTTTTTTGATATTTATTTGGCTAAAGCTACACAAACACTTACATATTTTGAAATGTCAATAATTAATTATATACCTACTTATCTGTTTATCTAAAATAAGCTTTTTCAGCTCATGCTTGAATATCTCAACACTAGTACTAGTTTTCAAGATACTTGGTAAATTATTGAAAGCATTGAATCTGTCATGATAACGGGTGTCTTTTTTAGAGGTATAGAACATTATGTTGGCATTGCTGTTGAAGATGGCGACCGATTTAGCAGCTGAGAAATGATTTATTCTCAGTTTGGTTTGGCAATTCACCATGAATAGACTCACGCCTGAACAACGCTTGAAACTAATGCAATTTCATTTCGAAAATAATGGTTCTGTGCGGAATATGTATCGCGCACTACTTCCATTTTATCGTCGACAAAATCGTCCATCAGAGCAGTTAATTCGATTAACCATGGAACGTTTTCGCACCACGTTTACTCTTATTGATAAATCGCATCCCCAGAGACGCCATTGCTACTGTAGAGCGTAGCATTGAGGAAGACCCGAATGAGTCCATCCGCCATCGAGCACAGGAATTGGATCTGTGTCCATCCACTTTATGGAAGATTTTGCGGAAGGATCTTGAATTGAAGCCAAACGATCATCAAACAAGGGGTAGATTTGTCGAATGGGCCCAAAACGAGATTGCCGTTGTTCCCGATTTTCATGAGCGAATTTTGTTTAGCGATGAAGCGCACTTCTGGTTGAATGGCTACGTCAACAAACAAAACTGAAGCATTTGGAGTGAAGATAATCCTCAAGTGTATGTCAAAACATCGTTACATCCAGAAAAACTGACTGTTTGGTGCGCTTTATGGGCTGGTGGAATCATTGGTCCGTACTTCTTCAAAAACGATGATGGCCAAAACGTTACAGTCAATGTTGATCGGTATAGAGCCATGATTACTGACTTTTTCATTCCTGAATTGAACAACCATGATGTCCAGGAGTTGTGGTTTCAACAAGACGGCGCAACATGTCACACAGCTCGTGCCACAATCGATTTATTGAAAGACACGTTTGGTGACCGCCTAATTTCACGTTTTGGACCTGTGACTTGGCCTCCAAGATCTTGTGATTTAACACCGCTAGAATACTTTCTGTGGGGCTATGTAAAGTCATTGGTCTATGCGAATAAGCCACAAACGCTTGACCATTTGGAAGAATATTCGCCGTGTTATTGCCGATATACGGCCACAAATGTTGGAAAAAATCATCGAAAATTGGACGTCCAGATTGGACTACATCCGAGCCAGTCGTGGCGAACATATGTCAGAAATCATATTTGAAATGTAATGCCACAAGATTATCTTTCGAATAAAAAAAATTCTTGTCAATCGAATGATCATCCATCGTTGTTTTATTGCAATTTAACGTTCTATACCTCTAAAAAAACACCCTTCACCTATATACTACCTCTAGATTTAGAAAGCTTGAAACTTTGGATGTAAAAACTATCAGTATTTCTCGTATTATATCCATGAACATAACTCATATATGTACATTTTATATTACATTACTTGGACGAAACTGATTTTTGAATTATAAATAATAACATATATGCAGGAAAGAGAATTCTATGTTTAACGATATTAGTTTCAGATTTCAGTAAAATTTTCACTGGATTCATTCTTTAATATTGTTCGCATAGCCCTATTCTACAATTTTTGTTATTTGCTGAGTTTTTTTACGTTACTTCAACGGAATAACAAATTGGAGCATCATTCAGAATACGGCATTATAATTGATTTAAACAAATAACTTCACATATTAAAATAAATTGAACTCTTGGCTTAATGTTTCACGATTTATTTAACAATATGTATAGTCAACATGTTTCGAGCGTTAGCTCATTTTCAAGACTGTCTCTATTTTCAGTCTTGAAAATGAGCTAACGCTCGAAACATGTTGACTATACATATTGTTAAATAAATCGTGAAACATTGAGTCAAGAGTTTAATTTATTTTAATATTCAATTATGTTTCACCAAGAGTTAAGCGAGAATTCAATCTCATTCATTAAATAACTTCACATATCTTAGTGAGAGTCTTACTTGTACCCAAAACAATGAAATTAGATTTTTGCACATTTACGTTATTGTTATATAAACATTATTAATTACAGAAATGCCTCTATTATATTCTTAATATCTTTGCCACATATATAAAGCATAGTATCATCAGCGAATAAACTTATAGAGCATTTTTTCATACGAGAAACAATATCGTTTATATATAAGGAGAACAACAGCGGTTCTGAGACAGTTCCTTGAGGTACGCCTATATCAACTTTCGTGCTTATAAACTTATTTTTTTGTGTTCGTGAATCCAAGCAAGATCTGAAGCAGTCATTTACTACTACCAATAAGGAGAGTTTACTACTCTCAAAACCAAGGTTATTCAGTTTCTTCGACAATAATGATCAACGTAACGCTTGAAAAATAAAAATACTACGTTCACTTGAGTTTAAATTTCAAATATCAGTAACTTGACTGAAATTTCAGAAGCACGACGGAAAACTCGCAAAGTACCGAATGTTTAAATATCAGTGCAGAGACAATACCATACCGTCAAGAGAATGCCAATCATCTTTGGACACAGTGGAGAAACTCTGATGAATCTACTGAAATATATCAGACCACTTATCATAATGAATATCTGTAAAGAAAATTGTGCTGCTTTTCTACAGCTCAGCCTGCAATGAAGTTTCTTTGACATATCGGAAATTGCTCCATATAAATAGTTACCTGAGATATTTTAAATTTGACCTTTGAGGGATAACGAAAGACGTTTTGAATCCTCAAATTGATTTTAAATCGGAGACAACAAAGAATGCGGATCATTTTTGTGAGTATTGGTAATAATAACTGAAATTATTAGTTAACGTCTTGGATATATTTTTATATACTTAGATATATAATTTTTAATACATAAAGAAATACCTTGACATAAAAAAATGGACATACAAAAATTCCCTCATTCGACATCACAACTAATTAATTTTTATGATCAATATGTATGTAAAATTCTGTACAACTTCCTTGAATAATCCAGCTTATAAAGTAGCTTCAAAAAATTGGTTAAAAAATTATATTTTAACATGTTTTATCATCATGATCGGTGTGTTATCTTGTGTCAGAAAAACCAGTTTCTTTAATATACTTCAAAAGATTACCTGAAGGCTAATTTTAAATTCTAATAACGTTCCCACAGATTTCAAATCAACAACAAATATTTTTTTCATAATCTTAACAATCACGTTAAATATTCACTCATTTAAAACTAATTGATGAACATGATTCTCCGATTAGTAAATTCATACAGAGAGTTATGACATACGCAACTAGTGAAGAAAAAGCTTCAAATAATATTCCTCATATAATATATTCCCTCTCGCACGGTAATAAATTGGGCCACTGGATTCTTGTGAAGAGACACTCGCATTTACAAAACCCACCGTTTAATGTCAACGGGGAATATATATTTACCGGGGGAATTCAAGAGATGTCACACATAGAAATGAGAATTAATAAACCCAATTAGCGAATGCTGCAGTGACATCTCAGTAATGGGCCATCAGGTTTTTATTTATGCCACAGGTGACGGACCGCTGGGCCTTTAAAAGACGACAGAAAGAAATGACACGAGATACAAGCGAAATGGTCAACTAAGCTGCGCATCAATATAAAATACAGAAAATTTATGAAAATGCCTATAATATTAGAAATCGTAGATGATGACTTTTAAATTATTTATGGCAGGCATGAATAATAATAAATATAATAATAAATCGGGGATAATAATAATAATGAAGAGTAGTTTATAACTGCTCCTTGAATTGAAAGGAAAACTTAAAACGTTACTCTTTTTATTGAAACTGTAAGGTTTTTCTCTAAGAATTACAGAGCTTAATTCAAAAAATATACGTGAATATAAAGATAAAGATTGTTTTGCAACGCGCAGGCTTATAGTTATATTTATTACCATCTTGGAAACTTAAACAGATCCATTATATTGAAATGAGTTCATCTGCAATCCGAGGGAGTGACGGTGTCACCAAGAACAACCATTCAAATTAAGGTCTCCCAAAAGTTTCATTGAAATAACTGTCGAGCTTTCAATTTTACCAAGAGATCGTCGACTATATCAATGGAAAATAACAGTAGATATGGGACTGAGAGAGGATGGAAAGAAAATAGGAAAAAAATACTTTATTTCGTGTTGTCTTTTGTGATAGACTTTTAACCGAACTGGTGTAACTAGGTGCTAAGCAAATTTCGTATAATATGGTTTCAGCACCAATCATAAGTGCGATTGTAGAAGATCAGAATCTGGAATAACCAATACCTGATGATCTACTTGGACATGCAGTTCAAATAAACAAAGATAGATTCAAGAATGGTCCCATGACTCCTTGCACATCTACAAAAAGTGTTTGAATGAAGTGTCACTGAGGGGTTCAAGTGAAATGTCTACAAAGCCTTTGCCATCTTTGTATGGAAGTATTCATCACGAGAATTCTTTCTGCCATATTCAAGGGAGTTTATCGCGTTTCTTCGAGCATTAAATAGATCACTACGTGAGTAGTTCACTGATGCATGTTTGTCTCATTTTGAAGATATAGGGCCTTGGTGTAATTGAAAAACCATCTGAAATTGATTGTGTGGATGCATGCCACTGAAGATTTTTATAATAGGATGAAACATAGGTATAAGGGAAAGTTCAATGTTTTTCGGAATAGTCGCTAATATTCACTGTCAACAATCTACACACAAGTGTAGATTGTGTTTTCCTTGACAACATTTCTGTATACAGCTTCCTGAGGAATTTATTCGAAATATTCCTATTAAAAATCTCAGTAATGACTAAGTACGAACAATTCGTATATATATATATATATATATATATATATATATATATATATATATATATATATATATATAAATATATATATATATATATATATATATATATATATATATATATATATATATAATAGAATACTGAGACTCTTAATGAATATATCGAAATATTCCAAATAAAACCCTCAGGTTGTAGTCAAAAATGTCAACGAGTACGAACCTATCACTTTCGAGAGTGAATATTAACTGCGCTTCCAAAGAAATCATCGATTTCATTGAATGATGACGGGAAACAATTGTTTCTTCATTATTATGAATCATCAGTCCGTATTTAATCAATCAATCAAGAATCGATGACTTTCAAAACGCTCACAAGTCCTATATCCGAATGAGGGGAAAACAACACTTTGTGAAAATTCACGTGAGCTCCCTCTATCGAAGAAAAGACGTGTAAACTCTCCCTAACGTTCTAGATTCCTACTCATAACAACATTAGAGCGAGTACGTGAGGCTTCGTGGACATTTCTTTCGAACAACACAGAAATCGGTCTGCAATGTATAAGAATGATCCCATGCCTAATCGCTCCAGATCACGCCCCGGCAGTCAAAAGGATAGCTAGTTAAAGATTCACGAATCATTTATACTTGTAAATACTGCGACTCCCAATCAAAATATCGGAATATTTCAAATAAAAGGGAGCTGTCTACACAAATGTTGTCATTTTTCCCGCCGGGGCATGATCAGAGGACCATTCTTACACATTGCAGATAGATTTCTGTGGTGTTCGAATGAAATGTCCAACGAGCCTCACGTACTCGCACTAATTTACAAATACAAATTTATAAAAAATGGCATATCCAACGGAAGGCACAAGATGATGGGAGATCCCATTGGAGCTCCAAATATGAGCTCATAAAATACACCATCAAAATTGACGTATGTTGTGTTGAAAACGAAACTTTTAAACAAATACAGGCAACTGTTGACCTGTTCAATTCATTTGACGACCATCTACAATTGACTGTGAAAATGGAAATTGATAGATCAACACCTGAAATTCTGGACACAAAATTAAAATAATAATTAATCGAATTAATAATTCGATCCGAAGTTGGTACTTAGGTTCTAGACTGCTACCAGAGGCCAACTTCATCTGACAGATTCCTCCATTTCCACTTCGAGCATCCGTATAAGCAAAAGTATATCACAGTGGCAATGTTGAGGAATAATCTATTCCTCAATCATTCGCACTTATCAGCGATGAAATGTTTCTGTTAGATAATTGGCAGAAGCTTTTCTACATTTTTATGAACAGTGGTTATACTAAACACATGTTAAAAAACATACTTTTCAACTCCAATATCCACGATGGACCATGTGAAAAGGTGGACTATTCTGATATCAAATATTTAAAATTATCGGAGGTAGTAACAAATCTGTTGTTCCGCTATTGCAATCGTTACCGAACAATAGAATAGTTAAATATAATCCCCAAAGAAATGGCAGCATATTTACCAAACTGAAAGATGAAACACCAAGGAATTTATTACGATACAGTATACAAGCTGTTCTGTTTGGATTGCCCTGGATATTACATAGGCGAAACCACACAGTGGTTAAGTCAACGGATCATTAGATAAGCATTGAAGCAATTGTAAGATCCACAAGTCTTCTTGTGCACTGGCGAGCTACCATGTCAGAACAGGTCGTGTTTTTTGACTAATTACAGATCTTATGATATAAAGAAATCAGCCTATGAAAACAGAATGTTCCTGGACATGATCCACATATCTAAGACTGATTAATCAATAAATTTCAAAACTGACATGGACCAATAGAATATAATCTATAAGAATATTTTAGACAAACTTTCGTTTCATAATTTACCCTTTTTATTTGTGTGAAGGGCATGTTTCTCACAATGTTTTCGGCCCGGCAGTATGTAGTTCGTATGTGGCTATAAGTCGTCCCCTTGCCAGTGTTCATATAGTTTTAAGAGACGACAAAGTGTTGAGCTTTGAATTTGAATGTTCAACTTCAGTTCAATTACTTTCATTATTATTAAGATTATTTAAATTGAAAAATTTCGCAAAATCGAAAGATTTGTTGTTGACGAGTAAGTGTACTGTTGGTTTTTATTCTGTTGACTTACTATTATTTCCTTGATTTTGTAATTGATCTTCTGAAGAATCTGATGAAAATATAGCGAAATAATGAGAAATTTTTTTTATATTTACGGACTGCAAACACGATAAATAACCGAATTTGATTCTTAGTCAATACTAAGACTAAATCGAAACATTTCAAATAAAACTCTCAGGGAGCTGTCTACGCATAAGTTGTCAACGAGAACGAACCTTTAACTTCCGAGAGTGAATATTAAGTGCGTTTTGAAAAATCATAGAACTTGTTTAATGAGAATACCATGCAATTGTTTCATCCTCATTAGTGTATATTTTTTCAATCAATCAAAATCGATGACTTTTGAATGACCCCAGGTCCTATCTTCAGAATGCGGAGAACATTAGTTCGTGAGCTAAACACGTGAGCTCCCTCTTTCGAAGAAAAGACGTAACAGGCAAAACCAGTTTTTACAATCCATATTTTCCTCATTTTCAAAATATGGTATTATATATTACACAAAAAAGCAACAGCTTCATTGCAAATATGCTAAAAATAAGAATTGTTGAAACATAATAGGTAAAAGCTATACAATATAAGATATAAAGTGTGATTGAAAAATATTTATATATTATATATATATATATATATATTGTTTCTTGAGTTTTTCCCAAGAAAACTCCACGGGGACAATCGATACAAAACAAAAATCCGTATTCTGTATTATTTCCACTAGGATAAAATAAATATGCGCGAAAAATGAGTAACTACATGGAAGATGAGGGATCAAATTCAAACGGAAAAGTTTTATTCAGAAGAAAGAAATCAATAGAAATAGAAAAAAGCGAAAGAATACTCAGTCAAAATATAAGGACTCTCACAAATATTTTGGAAAGGTTCGGGACACTTTATCCCGACAATGAGAAATGCTATATATTATATGGTAATAAGAGAACATCCAAAACTGATTAGCAATAATGGTATCTACAAGATTTAAAGATGCTCTGCAGGGGTGCAAACCTGTGAACGATCGAATAATCCTTATAAGCATAGCCTTAAAAGCAAAACTATGTAATTAAACGAAACAGAAGAAGATAAAGAGAAATTCTGTGAAAAACTGAATATAACAATAAGAAGCCACAATAAGAATTCACAATAATACAAGGACACGTGAATGCCAAAGTAGAACAAGCGAAAAAATTATCGCACCTAGCAACGGTAGTAGGGCTTTACAGATTGGGTGAAAAGAATGAGAGAGGTGAATGAATATTGCAATTTGCCATGGGCAACAATTTGCTTTCAGCCAACACAATTTTGCTGATAGGTACAGGAAACAGATCTACTACAAAATGGTCAACTCTCGAATTAAGTCATCAGTATCCAATGCAAGATTTCATTTGATGCAAAATGCGCATCTGATCATCGAATTAATAAGGCTGAGTCTAAAAAATATAAGATAAATTCTGTCAGATAAAATGGACAAGATTCAAAGACAGCATACAACGAACTATAAAGCAACTTCAGAAGAAGTCGAAGCATAATGTTGAGAACTGACCGAATTGACATTGGATAACAGAAGACACCCTAAAAATCGATGAAAGGAATAGATGGAATAATTACAAAGAGAAATAGAAAAAAACGTTCAACTTGGCTGAGAAATCCAGAACAATGCCTAAAAGATGAAAATATATTCATAAAGGATATATGTGATGAGATTGAGGGACAGAATAATACCAACCAAACTCGAGACCTCTTTCAGAAAGTCAACTTAATTGACAAGGTAATTTAAACAGGAGTTGAATTGTTATGGAAAAATATAAGGTTTCAATGGTCAACACACGTCATAAAACTAGAAGAGAAAAGTGAGGAATCGAGAATTATAAAGGAGGAGATATGGAGGAAATGCAACACTTGAAAACAAACGAAGCTCCAGGAATAGACCAAATAATGGCAGAAATAATGAATGAATTAGACGCTAACAGAATATGATTGAATTTAGACGCTGAAAACGTTCTGTAAACGTTTGAAAAAAACGAATTTCCGGACGACAAGCGTTAAGTTATGACAATGAATGTGGAAATCAAATTGAACTGTTTGAATTATCGTATAGTCATCCTAATAGATTCGCACCAAGTAAATGCCAATACCATTCAATATGCAACGGTCATGTGAATAAGAAAATGGCCCAGTGACTGGAACAAATGGGTATTTATTTCCCTACACAAGAAAGGCTCCACTAAGAACTGCGAACACTACATAACAACTTCACTAATTTCATATGCGAGCAAAATTCTGTTGAGATTAATAGACCGAAGATTAAATTGTTCTCTGGAGTCTCAACCAAGCTTTGTGAAAGAAAGACAAATATTATAAATGAGAGGTAATAATAAAAACTTGTCTAAAAATCACTGACTGAACAATTCTTTATTCGACTAGTTTCACCTTTTACAGCATTATCAAGAATGTCATTCTTGATAATGCTGTAGGCGAAACTAGTCGAATAAAGAATTGTTCAGTCAGTGATTTTTAGACAAGTTTTTATTATTACCTCTCATTTAAGTATGAACTATCACAGAGTAGATTCATCGTGCATTGAATTTACGAATATTATATATTAGACAAATAAATAATTGAGAAGTAACGAGAATTAATTGCACCTGTAGTCATGTTTTTTATTGATTATCAGTGGCGTAGCGAGCCTTGTCGGAGTCCCGTATAAAAAATTTGTTTGTAGGCCCATATATGGGGGTAAAGATTTTTCTGAACTTCTAATGAATTCTCTTACACACTTCGGGGGCCACCGTGGCCCGGGGCCCCGTATAATTTACGGTAGATACGGCGGTAGCTACGCCCCTGATACAAGAAGGCTTTCGACTGTGTGAATTGTAAATCGCTGTGCATTGTGTTCGATTACATCGATTAACGATAGGAAAGCGACTGTCTTGATGATAGGATGCATTATCTTCTAATTTATATACTCCATTTTGCGTCATTATTTACGTTTTTAGTTCACAAATATTGCCACGTGAGATAAAAAATTATATTATTTTATCCATATTTTAATAATTAATGATCTTTTTAATCTTATTGCGAATCTTATCACTAAGGTGAGGAGTAAACGTGTTTTAAATATTTAAATAAAGTACTGTAATTTTTTCGTAAATATAAGAAGAAGTGTTGTTATATTAGACAAACAGTGGTTTAAAAATTTCATCTTTTTCATTGAAAAATTAGCCATAGTTTCAAAAAATTACGAAACACATGAGACTAATACCAAATTCTCCCACATGTCTTTAAACTCTTATTACTACAAGTTGTTTTGAAATATTAACCTGTATTTGTTATAGGTTCAATCCGATACTATATTATATCAATCGAAATAATCTAACTCGGTCTTTTTGAATCCTTTTGAGTATGAAGATGAATATTCAACATAAATCAAAGACTTGATTTTCAAGAAAGAATTGTACTCAGCTGGTGCTATGAACAATTCCAAGTGGATACTTCGGAAGATAAGGAATAATTTTTCCCCATGTAATTTTGAGGATGGAACTGAGGAATATATTTTACCATACTACGTTCAAAATTGGAAACTTCTATAATTTCTGCATCCAATCATTTTCGTCATATATATTCATTCGATTTAAAATTCAAAATCAGCTACTTTCATATATGTAATGTTAAAAAATGAAACATCTGTGCATGGATATAATACTTTAAATAGGTACTGACAGTTTTTACATCCAAAGTTGTGAGCTTTATACTAAAAATAGTATATCCTATCACGGAATTAATGCTTTCAATAATTTACCAAATATCTGAGAACTTGTACTAGTGTTAAGATATTCAAGTGTGAGCTAAAAAATTATATTTCAGATAATGAGATAGGTATGTATTTCAAAATTGACTTTTCAAAATATGTAAATTTTTTGTATAGCATGAGCTAAATAACTATTATTATTATATTTGAGCATTCATTCCGTCATAACTTAAACATCTTACCGCTAGTATACGATATGGAAATGTCTCGGTTCCATGGGCCAAAGTAATAAAATTTATGGCGATATTTTTCCTATCTTTGAAATACGCATCGTTTCTGTATACCGCTTTACAATCTACCCTATTGTGCATGAGTTTAGTTTACATTTCATCTACAGATGCCTGGATAGTTTAACAACCTTTTCATTCAAATAGACATTTCAAATACTTATTTCATAAAATTTTATTCGAGAATCAGAGATTTCATTAGTCAATATACTAAATAGATTGACATTGTACGCTATAATTCAATAGTTCTATATTTGAAAGAAATACTTCGTCAGAATAAACCATGAATGAAACTCAAATATCAAATTTCAGAACAGACATGCCATGGAGTTTCTGCCTCTATAATACTGAAAACCCTTATAAAAACCCCATTTATCGACTAGATATGTAACGGTTGCACATCTTTTCTTTCTTCGTATATACAATTACCCTGACGAATTTTTTTAAACAGAATTCTGTTCGAAAGGCTGAGTTTCTTTGAGTGTGAGAGTTTTAATAACATTCCGCTTACAATACTTCTGAAAATTTATAAACTGTTTCAGTCAAATACGCATTTTCTGATACTCAATCATTCCCTAAAATATTATGAGAAATCAGAGATTTAATTCAATAATTCTTTATTCGAAAAGAAACTATCAGAATAATCCATGAATGAAATTCATGGATTATTCTAAGTACCAAATTTCTGGACAGAGATGCTATACAGTTCTTCAATTGGTTTATGCCTCTATAATACTCAAATCATCTACAAAAAACCCATTGCTCGACTAGACATTTTATAGTTGCACATTTCCTCTTTTTCCCTCTATTCAATTTACCTGCTTTATACATAATTGATTTTATATCGAATTTCTGAAACCAGAATCCGATTTGAAAGTGTCTCATGATATAGAACAATCCTATACATTAAAATAAATAAAATTTTTCACAAGTTGAAATAGTGAAACAAAATTTTATATAATTTTCGTTGAAACAAATATATATTCATTCCATTTGGTAAGAGATACTGCGAATCAACCTCTTTTTGTTACCTACATGTAATATCTCTATAAACTCACAAATGTATTATTTACTCTGTTTCGGCTAAGTTTCGAATATGATAATAGATATATTATCTCCAATAGAGATGAAGGAATAATATCACATGTAATATTTCAAATAACTCTGAATTTTCATTTTATTTCGAACTCATAAATCTGTTAATTATAAATATGGTATTTCTGAAAGTAGTAATTTTCGTAGATATTCCAAAAAATCATTGAATTTAATTTTTTTCAACTGAGAAATTTTTATCGCTTTGAGGCTTTTTGACTCTATCTTATAGAAATACATCTTTTAAACTTTATTTATCAAAATGTTTCAACTCCATTGCGTGCACGCTTCCAAAAATTATAGATTCAACTTGAAAAAATAATAGGTCTGGTATTACAGGTTGAATAGAAGTTTGAGTACCTATATCCTCTGAAACTGTTTCCATGTAAACAAAACATTTTGAGAAATAAAGTTTCAAAAATATGTTCTACTTTCAGCTAAATAAAAGGTACAACTTGTCTACATAAGAATTGGGATAACTAAAATGCATTCGAACCTGATGTTTTCTTTATGTTTGTCAAGACCTAACAAATTTTCGTGTGCAAGTAATAACCGAGACTTAATTTCAGAAGAATCAATTAATTCTTTATTCTCCTCAAAACTCTAAGTATGTTATTACAAGTTACCACATACAACATAAAAACGAAAACAGGTTCAGACTTCTGAATCTAAATCATGAAATGAAAGTAGAGTTATCGTTTTCTCGTTCAAATATAAAAGCAAGTTTTCAAAAAACACTAACCTCAAAATTCGAAAAAATGTAGTTGATGTTCTACTTTTCATTGAAATTGGTATTTTTCAATATTCATTTCTTAAAGTAATATGCGAAAATCAAGATTGTCGCATCAAGAAATGCAAGAGAGTTTTTAAGTCAATGTGCTTAATAGATTCACATTAATCGCTATAATTCAATACTTCTATATTCCAAAAGAAAAATCCAATACATTAGAATTACTCTCAAGTTGAAACAGTGAAACCAAATATGGAATAATTTTTTTTACAAACAAATATTTTCGATGCAACATATAATAGATGAGGCGAATTAACCTCCTTCTGTGTCAACCTGTACATGTAATATCTTCTTCTACCGGTACCGACTTCCCAATCACGTCAGTCAATTTATATCAGTACTTGTGATTAAACTCACGAATGCTTTTTTTATTTCTATTTTAACTAAGTTTCGAATATTAAGATAGATATATTGATCTCTAATAGAGATAAAGCACTACCTACACGTATTTTAAATAACTCTAATTTTCTATTTTATTTTGAACTTATATATGAATTTATGCAGCACATATGTTAATTATAAAAATGATATATCTTCATTCATTCTTTATTCTTTTTAAAAGCTCTAAGAATGTTATTACAACTTTCTACTACTTTTTATTGCGAATTCTGATTTTCTGTTTTGATCAATATAATAACTTAAAAAAATTAAACATTCAAATCTGAATCATGAAATATGAGTAAAGATTTTTACGTCTAAGTATAGAATGAAGATGACAAAAAAAACCAAGTTAAATTTATCGTTCAATTAATATGTTCTTCATTTTGTAATGCTATGTTATATATATATATATATATATATATATATATATATATATATATATATATATATATATATATATATATATATATTTTATCTCATATCTCATCGAGAATTATTATAGTGTACTCTTTTTACAAAAAATATCGTTTTATATGTATTATCGTTAATGTGCTTTGTTTTTTACTTCATCAAATTGTTATTGTGCTGCCAAGTTTCTAAATTATTGGAAGTGTGTCGAGGCGAAGGGCAGGTTGAAAATCACTGTCGAAAAAACGCCTGACTATATAACTTTTCCCTCGTGTTCACCGAATTGATCCTAAAATCTACATATAATTGAACATATAAGTCTACATATAAGTCGTAAATGAGTTCGATGCTACAAAACGTATAGTTGATACTGCTATTCGTTACCAATTGTCCAAATGAAGTTGGATAAAGTTCATAGAACAATTAGGACACTCTTCTAAATTCCATGGTCTATCTATATTCTTGGATCCAAATTATATATATATATATATATATATATATATATATATATATATATATATATATATATATGTTTCGTATATTTCTTGTGATAACGCATATTGTTTGAAGGCAGGAATACCAATCGTTCAAAACTAGGGTTCACAAAAACGTAAAACTTGCGATGTGGAAGAAACAAAAATCTGAATCAATCAGAATATATAAAAACATATAAGATTTTCTTATGATAACACATTTTGCATATTTATGTATAATGTCACATGCTTTCAATTAATACAATTTAAATGTTTCACTATTAATGTGGGATCAATGTTTCCTTTTTACTCTTTTTGTCATATTTGACTTTACCATTGATTTTATCATCAAATCTTTCACTTAACTTGCACCTCCCTTATTCTAGTTCGGCACTGGCTTAACAGATTATGTTGTATATCCTCCACTTGCAAGCAAGGCATTTAAGAATTCAGGTAGTTGGAGACACCCATCTGTTATGTTTGTATCTGCAGAAAGCACATCTTTTCATACTGTAGTTTCAAAGTTATACAGTTAACTGATTCCTATTTTATAGAAACTAAAGACCATTATATTTATTTCATTCCAAAATTTCAACACGACTGAAGTTTAATTTTGCCAAATTAATTTGTTAATTTCTTACATTGCAATTAATATAGGCTGCAAATTTCTGAATCATATTTATAAACTGGCACTTTGTTATGTTGTATACCTACATTCTTTCCTATTATTATATAGCAAATTCATTACACTCTTGTTCAATGTGCGCGAAGCGTATATTAATTAATCCATCTACACAATCTGAAATGACTAGAATTCATCAGCACATTCAGAAAGTATTTTTATAATTTATGTGTATTATGAGACATTGATAGCAAAACTCGGATTTTGGTGATGGTTCTTAGATTTTATTCGCCTCTTTGTCGATTATGGTTTGGTGAAATATTTGTTTTATATCAAGTTTTTATATGATTTCACTGTAACCAGTATTCCGAAAATTCACAAAAAATATGTAACTACATGTTGAAAAAAAATTATATGAGAACTTAATCTTCATTGCAGAATATGAAGCAAAAGTCATAATATTGCATTATTTCGCTCATTCCATTTCTTTCAAGTTAATCAAATTATGTACCCATATGTGAGTTCTGAAATACTTTCCTCAAAACTTATTGGTTTGGTGAACTGAAATCATTAACTGAATTAAAATTGCTTTGTTAGTCTTATAGAAAAAGGTATATGATTTCATATAATTTGTAACAATAATTTATTTTCTAGATCTATAAGAACCATAAATAGAGGCTTTTGATATTGATTGTTATAATTATTATTACAATGTCTACATCTGTATCTGTTAAATAATAATTTTAAACAGCAAATGTGAACATATCAAAATAACTTATGTCATTTGAAGATATTTGGATGGGAGCGTTATTATGTATTTAAAAAAAAATAGAAATGCAAAATATTAAATAATAAATGTATTTGTAAAAATATTGTTGTATATTATTAGATACAGTTGTTCTTCCAAAATGATTCATTATTGATTTCATTTATCTCATATAATATCTATTATCAATATTAAGTTTGACAAGAAAAGTCAAGTGGCAATGAGACCGATACTTGAACGAGACCCTATGTTTCGGGAATTGACGAGATCGGGACGATATTTTTGATACTATTTCACATCTGTTCTCTCGTGTGAAGCCGTACTTAGGAATAATTGTAAACTCGCCCAGAAATTGGAAATGACAAAAGCTAAATGGTCATTCTATGCTTTTGATAGCGGTGCAAAAATTTGACTACTATTTTCGAAACGTGACTGCGAATTGTACCCTAGTATTATGCCAGCCTGAAATTATCTATCAGCATCTGCAATTTTTCAGTGCCTTTGTCAATTACTCATATAATTGACTTACCATTCTAAAACATACTTCTCGCGAGAAGAACAGAAAATTAAGCTCAGGAAAAAGTACATAAAATAAATATTTCTGAAGCTCTCATGTTTTGAATTGTAATCTTGAAATTTATTTGAGTTTTGAAATGAACTTTCAGGAATACGAAAATAAACTAAAAATAAGAGATAAATAAAAAATGGAATCGAAAAGCTAAAAATTATTTATGACGACATCTTTATCAAGTCAATTTCTGACCAGATTTGAATTTTTTGATTGACGTACCATAACAAAAAGAACTAAAGCTATAATTTCTCGTTTGAAAATGAATTCATTCAAAATCCTATTGCATTTCGAGTTTTTCATGCCATTTTCTAATTATAATAATTAAAAAACGTGGATTTTTTAGTACTAACTGAATAATCACAGTCAAATATTTATATAAAAATAAAATCATGCTCAGGCAAATGTGAACTGTCATTTAGATTTACATTAGCTACTTAATCAATTAGACATAGATACTAGTAAATTAAGTATTACCCCTCATACTGGGATACCTACTAAAACTAATATATATATATATATATATATATATATATATATATATATATATATATATATATATATATATATATATATATATATATATATATATATATATGACAAGTAATATGAGAATAAATGTACTTGAAAATATTTTCCATTTCAAATGAGATGTGTAAGTACAATTTTGGGTTAAAAAATTTTCGAATTTCACAGAATATCTGGAGGTAAATATAGAGAATTGTTTTAAATCGTTACTTTCAACGTCCGAAGAATACAACCATCCACAATCAAATCGTATAATCCTCAGCCACGACTGGTCACCACGTTATCTGTGGTAATTTCCTTTCAGATTCTCGTTATTTACTGCTGATGGGCGTGCTCTTCAAAAATCTGGACATTGGGCGGCATCTCTGCCGAGTATAAATACGTCAAAAAGATATTGTACCCGGGTTATTTATATACGAATCAAATGATCACTTCTTTCTCATCAATCTGAGATACCGTGAGCAGCAACGGGTTCGACTTTTTTCCACGGATTAGTCTGGTAGGGCCGAGGCAGTAGATTTTGTGTGGGAATTAATTGTGAGTGAAATATAAACTAAGGGATAAATGAGTTAGTTTATCTACTGAAATGTACATAGTTACCAATATTGAAGGCTATCCAAAGGTGGTTTTAGATTGGTATATGACTTTCTGTAACTGCATATGTTTCGTATATAATAATAGGCATTTATTTAGCATATTGCTGCCAAAAAATTGCAAATTCTTACATTTTTGTAACTCTTACATAAAGCCCGCTGCTCCAACTCAAAAAATCTTTGAACATTCAAAATGATTGCTTTAAACAAAATTAATAACTACATTTGTTTCTGAAAATTTTCAGTTAAATGATATCTCAAACTCTTCAGATGAGCTATTGAATAAAATATAACTCTTCACTGTATCTATGCAGAAATTATTGAATTAGCTTGTCTCATAATTATGCTTGTTTTTCACAAGTTCAAATTTTTCTAACAGGCTACATATCATGAAAAATCTCATATGAAAATTGAGCATTGAGCATTGAATATGAAATATTGTGCACAATACTTCGTCTGGCACCTAGAAAATTTTAACATTAAATATAGAAACAGCATCAGTTCTTCTAGATCATCCTGTTATAATTCTCATTGCCAAATTCTTACGCTTTTGTAATTCATAAATTTGGCTTTTATTCAATAAAAATAATATTGTGAAAAAGTGGTTGAAATGGAATGTATTAGTGGACAGTAACAATATTGCTCTCCCAGAAAATCTAAACCAATTCTTGACAATTTTTCCAAAAATTTCATTTTTTTTCGAAAACTTTTTATATGTGTAGTCCCAGTGATTGAAACAGTGTTGGGCTTTTATCGATCACTATAGCCGAGTATGCAAATTCATTCACTACCTCCAAGAAAATGTTCTCGAGTACAACTCAAGGTGTACCTACTATAAATATCCATGTTTTTATTCTTCATTGCATATTAAAACCATATCTTCTAGGATCAATTCATCCAAAGCATATGAAAGCATCATCAAAAGAAACATTTAGTTCACATTTTTCGAATATTTACAAATATCATTAATCATAAGAAGAAACAACATATGTCCCAATACAGTCTCTTGAGGTTATATATATATATATATATATATATATATATATATATATATATATATATATATATATATATATATATATATATATATATATATATATATATATATATATATATATATATATACGGGTGATTTTTTAAAGTTAAGTTTTTCAGTTTGGCGGCACTGGTTGGTAATGGCATCCAAACGTCATCTGTCAAAGTGAAAAGTATTCAGTATACTCTTCCATTTCATCATGGAAAAACTCACAAACGAGCAACGATTGCAAATTGTTGAAATTTACTATCAAAATTCGTGCTCTATGAATAATGTGTATCTTTAGGTACGACCATATTATGGTCGTCATTATCGACCTGGTGAATCAACAATATGTGCTGTTATCACAAAATTTCGCACCAAGTTTACTTTGTTGGACATTAAACCATTGTCTCGCATGCTTACAGTGCGTACTGAAGAGAATATTGAAGCCGTAGCGTACAGTGTTCATGAGGATCGTGAAATGTCAATTCGTCGACGTTCCCAGGAATTGGGCATGTGTTACTCAACCACATGGAAACTTTACGTGTTGATTTGGGTTTGAAAGCCTATAAAATTTAACTTCTGTAAGAATTGAAGCCGAATGAGCTACCACAACGTCTAATTTTTGGTGAATGGGCCTTAGAACAGCTTGATGAAAATCTGCTGTTTTATCGAGAAATTGTGTTGAGCGATGAGGCTCATTTCTGGCTTAACGGATATGCAAATAAACAAAACTGTCTCATCTGGAGTGATGAACAGTCACATGTCATACAAGAATTACCGATGCATCCCGAAAAAACGACAGTTTGATGTGGTTTATGGGCTGGTGGCATCATCGGTACATTTTTCTTCAGAGATGACCGTGAAAAAAACGTTACCGTCAACGTCGAACGATATCGAGCCATGATACGCAACTTTTTTTTGCTCCAGTTGGTCGAGTTGAACTGGGTTGACATGTGGTTTCATCAAGACGGTGCCACATGCCACACAGCTCGTGAAACAATGGACATGCTGAAGAAAAAATATAAATGGGAAAGGCCAAGTTATCAATTTCAATGAAATTTTGAATATATGATGCAAATTGAGTGTTTTCTTCGATTCAAAAAATAACTACGCTTAAAAAATCACCCATAATATATATATATATATATATATATATATATATATATATATATATATATACGGAAAGATTCGGAAGAGTTGAGAAGAAACGAGTCTAGAGTACAGTGCGTCCTAATAATTCATATCCCACCATATTAATAGTTCTAAAATAAAGTTATATTTAAAAGTTCTTCGAAGTGTATTTCAATTAAACCTTCCCTCACACATCAGATAAATAAACAGGCGGTAGTGTAATACAAGTTCATCGATTAATCTATACACACAACCCCGCCAAATTGGTGACCCCGACGTGATCTGATCGTGAGTGGAAGAAGTGATACGTTATTTCAAGTGAACAGATTTCGAAGTGCGGAAATATATAAAAAGTGAGTAATTTACATTCAAAGTGACTGTATATCTCTAAAAAAATGCCTAATAATATTACAACTGGCCACGTCGCGAACACCGTTGAAGTGAGTTCCGTGCCTAGACTTCCTGATTTTGATCACACAGATCCGGAAATCTGGTTTGTGATTGTCGAAGCGTGTTTTCAACGGTTGAATATTTCGGATCCTGTGATTCAATATTATGACATTCTCGCGAAACTTCCCTCGCGATATATTTCCGAAGTGCGCGATATAGTGATCCGCCCAGTGGACAATAACTCTTACTCCGTACTGAAACAACAATTAATCAAACGACTGAGTATCAGCCAGGATCAGAAAACTAAACAGCTGCTGGAAAACGAAGCCATGGGGGACGAAAAACCATCGCAATTCCTTCGTCGCCTACAAGCCCTTGCAGGATCTGCGGTACCAGAAGCGCTAGTCAGGAGCATATGGGTAAGCAGATTACCAGACAATCTGCGCCCCATCTTAGCGACCCAATCACATCGGTCGCTGATGGAAATTTCTGAAGTAGCTGATTCTATTTACACCGCGCTGCCAGCTAGGAATATGATCTCGGTTGCTTCAGTAGACTCCTCTTTATCTCAAGATCTTGGTGCTCTGTTACGACTCAGTACACAACTCTCAGAAGTAAGAGAAGAACTAAGTACCATCAAACGGGAAATACAAAGTTCTAAGGAATCTTACCATTCGAGCAATTCCAACAGTGCGTATTCTGGAACACGTTCACAACCACCCTCCATTCACCGTGAGCCACGATCTGCTAACATGTGTTGGTACCACTCTCGTTTCAATCAAGCTGCAAAGAAATGTACTGCACCCTGCTCATGGAATCAAAGGAAACCAAGCCGGCAGTCGATAAAAGCGGCTGATGACACCTGCGCAAACAAGTCACGGCGCTTATTCGTTGTTGACCGAGAGACCAAACTTCAATTTCTCGTCGACACTGGAGCCGACATAAGTATATTTCCCCTTAAACATGTGAAAGGCGCACGCAGTAAGTCTGCCTACCAATTATCAGCAGCGAACGAGACACCCATAGCAACGTATGGATTTGATACACGGGTACTCAACTTAGGGCTACGTCGAGATTTTCCATGGAGGTTTGTCATTGCCGACATAGGCCAACCAATTCTTGGAGCAGACTTTCTGGCATACTACGGACTAATTCCAGACCTGCAGAAAGGAAAACTTCTCGACTCAACGACTAAACTGTCTGCCCAAGGTTCAGTGGTTGAAGGCAACGCTCCTGCAGCAATCAAAATTCTGAGTGGTTCAACAGTTTTCCACACACTCTTGAACAAATTTCCAGAGATCACTAGACCAGAAGGGGCTCCAAGGACACTTCGCCACGAAACAAAACATCACATTATAACTACGCCTGGCCAGCCTGTGGCACAAAAACCACGCCGCTTAGCACCAGATAAACTAAAGATCGCTAAGAAGGAGTTCGATGCAATGCTTAAACTTGGACTCGCACGACCATCCAAGAGTCCCTGGGCATCACCATTGCATTTAGTCCCTAAAAACTCTGATGAGTGGAGACCATGCGGAGACTATCGTGCCTTAAACAGTCGCACCTGTCCAGATCAATATGGCATCCGCCATATTCAGGATTTCGCGCAGGAACTGCAAGGCAAGTCAATATTTTCAACGATAGATCTTGTGCGAGCCTTCAATCAAATCCCCGTTGCTGAAGAAGACATATCAAAAACTGCGATCACAACACCATTTGGGCTATTTGAGTTTCCGTATATGACTTTCGGCCTAAGGAATGCTGCACAAACATTCCAGCGCTTCATAGATGAAGTTACTCGTGGACTCAATTTTTGCTACGCTTACATCGATGACATCCTCATTGCCTCCACGTCATTGCAAGAGCACCAAACCCACTTGGAGATACTTTTCCAGCGACTTAAGGACTATGGCATAGTCCTGAATCCAAGCAAATGCGTGTTTGGACAACCCAGTGTGAAATTCTTGGGGTATCTGGTATCAAGCAACGGAACGCAGCCTTTACCAGAAAAGGTTGAAGCAATACGCAACTTCCCGAAACCAGACAATGCCAAACAGCTCCGTCGATTTCTGGGAATGCTGAACTTTTACCGCAGGTTTATGCCAAAAGCTGCGGCAATACAAGCACCGTTGCACGATTTACTGAAACAGAAAGTCAAAGGTAAAACTCTACTTCAATGGACACCTGACGCCATTACCGCATTTGAGGCTTGCAAAGAAGCCTTAGCGCAATCAGCATTATTATCACACCCTAAGTTGGACGCCCCACTGGCTGTGTTTTGTGACGCCTCAGACTTTGCCATAGGTGCCGTTCTGCAGCAATGGGTGGATGACGAATGGCAACCGCTTAGTTTCTTCTCCAAAAAATCAGCCCGGCAGAACGTAAATATTGTGCCTATGATCGGGAACTCCTTGCCATATATTTGTCCATCAAGCATTTCAGACACATGGTGGAAGCTAGAAAATTTGCTATATACACAGACCACAAGCCGTTGATATTCGCTTTTCGCCACAAGACCACACAGACATCACCACGACAATTCAGATACCTAGACTTCATTAGCCAATTCACTACGGATATAAGACACATAGCCGGTAGTGATAATGTAGCAGCAGATGCTCTGTCTAGAATTGAGGAACTACATACATCAGTCGATTAAGCCTTAGCAAAATCGCAGCAGACTGATGACGAACTTGCTAACCTGATAGAAAACGAAACATCAAGTCTAAAGCTCAGATTGATCAAAATTCCAGGAACCACCCACGAATTGTGGTGCGACGTGACAAAATCTGCACCAAGACCCTATGTCACAACAAGCTTCCGAAAAATTGCATTTGACAGTGTCCATCGCTTTAGTCATCCTGGTGTGAAAGCTACTACGAAGTTACTAACTGAGAGGTATGTTTGGCATTCCATCAAGAAAGATAGCAAGAAATGGACGCAGACATGTGTAGAATGTCAACGCTCGAAAATCACACGCCACGTGAAGAGCGCCGTCGGTACATTTGCACCACCTTCTAGTCGTTTTGAGCATGTTCATCTTGATATAGTAGTCATGCCACTATCCGAAGGCTACAGATATTGCCTTACCATGATAGACAGATTTTCACGATGGCCCGAGGCGATACCCCTGAGGGATCAAGAAGCACCAACGGTTGCACGCGTATTCTATGACCACTGGATTTCGAGGTTTGGAGTGCCCCTGCGGATCACAACAGATCAGGGTAGACAGTTCGAATCTCACCTCTTCAAGCACCTGAGCAAAGTTATTGGGTCTACTCTGATACATACTACAGCCTACCATCCAGCAGCCAACGGCCTCGTTGAGAGGTTTCATCGCCAATTAAAGGCTTCTCTACGATGCCATCAAACTCGTTGGACAGAGAGCTTACCTACAGTTCTCTTAGGAATACGAATGTCTTGGAAAGAGGACCTTGATGCTACAGTGGCAGAAATGGTATATGGCCAACCAATTCGTTTACCAGGAGAATTTTTGGCCCCAAAGTCACCAGAAGTGAAGGATGACGGCTCATCACAGTTTGTCAAAGAGCTTAGAAATCACTTTCAAGAGTTTCGTCCCACCAGCGGGTCTAATCATGACAGAAAACGAAGTGTCTTCATTTTCAAAGATCTAGCAACAAGTACACACGTGTTCGTTCGCCATGATGCCATGAGAAGTCCTCTTCAACAACCTTACGATGGTCCATATCCTGTTGTGAGCCGAGGAAGCAAATTCTTTGTTATCAACAATAACGGACGCCAAGTCACAGTCAGTGTTGACAGGCTGAAGCCCGCCTACATTACAGACGACAATCCTATCGACGTGCCAGTCACCCACGACGCCAACGACGACTATATCCTCATTTCACCAGGTCCCATCCCGCAACCAGCAGATCCCGTTTTACCAGAACAAGCTCCGCCATCACCACCAGACTCAAATCAGCCACCAGAGGAAGCTAATGCTCCTGCAGAACTGAATCATCATCTTCCAGGTCGACTAACCAGATCAGGCAGACGTGTCCACTTTCCTGATCGCTACCAGGCTGGACTTTCGTGATTCAAAATCACTGGCAGGGGGGTGCTGTGGCGGCTCATTTTCGTCTCCCAATGAATATATTCTTATTTCAGTTTTTACCTGCCATCTTTTGGCTAATACAGCTCCCGCCGGGGTGCACTATTGAAGGGTCAGTAATAAAACTATTTATAACTGATTTGCACGTCCCGTCTAATAGGGTACCCTATTTAAGTATTAAATTCATTGTTATTCGTTTCTCAGACTCGTTTCTGAAGTAATCCATAGTATTGTAAAATATTGCATTTTATGTTTTAATTGCAATAACTTCTCCGAATATCCTCGATTCGGATTGGCAATTCATAGTTCAACTTTTACCTCCCACCGGGGTAAGTTATCGAAGGGAACAGTAATAAAACTTATAGTAACTAACTTGCACGTTCCGCTTAATACTGTACCCTCGTTAAGTAATAAACTCTTTGTAATTTTCATTTTTCATTATGTACAAATCTTATGATTCTGGAATCTGTAAATCTTGAATCCTGTCAAATTGTCACGTACATTTCCATTGTTAAATACTGTTGAAAATGTATAAAAGCAGAGACACGGAAAGATTCGGAGAGAGTTGAGAAGAAACGAGTCTAGAGTACAGTGCGTCCTAATAATTCATATCCCACCATATTAATAGTTCTAAAATAAAGTTATATTTAAAAGTTCTTCGAAGTGTATTTCAATTAAACCTTCCCTCACACATCAGATAAATAAACAGGCGGTAGTGTAATACAAGTTCATCGATTAATCTATACACACAACCCCGCCAAATATATATATATATATATATATATATATATATATATATATATATACTGTATATCTAGTAATCAAACATTTTTTTTTATGTATGCAATACTTCTTCATGTTGAAAATGTTACAATAAGGCGAACCATCGAATATTGCGAGATATGAATTAGCCTGTACCTTTATTTAAACGGTGAATTAATTCAGTTAATGAATGGAACCCGTGAAAAGAACTACGCATATATAATAATTGTTGGTTAACTTTTCTTAAATTCAGTTTTGCTTTGAGCTTGTTGTCTTTTGCAGGTAGAATTAGATTATTTTACTGCGTAATCTCTAGTTTTGCTTTGGTGATAAGATTTTAAATTCATCTTTTATTTTTGTAAATGTTGATCAATTTCCTCTGCAGTATCAGTTTCATACTTTTCCTTTGTCTATCGTCAATTTCCTATTGGGTTGCTTGTCTTATTAGTGAATTCTCATGATATTCGGCATCTTCACAATATTTTGTTGCTTTGGTCTTGATAACTTCTAATAGCGTTGGCATTTTGGTCTTTTTGGACAATTCTATTTTAAAGAAACCATGGAGCGTCCACAATTAGTCTCGAAATTTATTATGTCTGGTTTGAAGTTTTTTGAGGTAAGTGTTGCTTCTGATACCCCATGCTGTTGTTCCGCATAGTATTATCGGTCTTATAAATATAGTGTAGATCAATATTTTGTTCTTTGTAGACATTTTGCTATTTCTATTGATGAGTGGGTAAACACGATCGTGTGCTGTATGTATCTTGATGTTTTGTAAGTGATAAATCCACGTTAGATGTTTGTCTATAATTATACCGAAATATTTTTTTCCACTTTGCATATAATTTCCCTGCCTTTGATTCAATTTGCTCACAGTTTAACGTCAGTTGCGAGTATCAATGTGCTTGCAATATATCACACAAAAATGTATATCCCACATCCTCTTGAGTCGACAAACAAAAAGAATGTTGAGAACATTCTGAGCAGAAACTTATGAATACAACATTTGCATCCAATCAATAGTATCACGAATGGGACAGGTGAACTTGCAAAATATTGTGAGTGATCGAAGGTACATCATATTATTCATATTTTATTAACTACATTTCGGAATGAAGAATTATATAACGGGTGATATTTTAAGCTTAGTTTTTTTTAAATCAAATAAAACACTCAATTTGCATTATATATTCGAAATTGTTATTGAAATTGCTTACTTGGCCTTTGCCATTTACATTTCAAAGATAACTTCATGTAAATGTTGTAAGCGACTTCGTATCAAATGGTCCATTTGGAAGGTCCAATTTTACGTCACTTTTTCAAGCATTTCGGCCTGTATCCCACGAAATGCAGGTGTTATGTTATCCTGTAAAGCTTCAGTCGTGTTCAGCTTGTTCAAATAGACTAACGACTTTACATAACCCCACAAGAAATAACCCAGAGGCGTCAAATCGCATGATCTTGGCGGCCAATTCACAGGGCCACTTCGAGAGATAAGTTGTTTACCAAATTCATCCTTCAGCATGTCCATTGTTTCACGAGCTTGTGGCATGTGGCACCGTCTTGATGAAACCACATGTCAACCAAGTTCAACTCGGCCTACTGGGACAAAAAAAAGTTGCGTATCTTGGCTCGATATCGTTATACTTACACGAATTGTTGTTTTAGCAGGTCGATTATGACGACCTTAAAATGGTCGTAACAAACGATACACATTTTTCACAGAGCAAGAATTTAGATAGTAAATTTCAACAATTTGCAATCGTTGCTCGTTTGTAAGTATTCCCATGATGAGATGGCAGAGTATACTGAAAACTTTTCACTTTGACAGATGACGTTTGGATGCCATTGCCAACCAGTGCCACCAAAAACTCAAGTATTAAAAAATTGCCCGATACAATCATTCTTATATCATTCAATGTTGCATATTTTGGCAGTTTGAATACTGATATGTTTCGAGTATTTTTATGCATATTGAAGTAGCTTTTCATGTTGCATAAAAGTTGGTCTCTTGTGACAAGCCACACCTAATTAGAAAACGAATACCTACATGAATTGTTCCTGCAGAATATTTTATATAAATATTCCACGTATTTTTATTATCAACGTTCATGAAATGCAGAAATTTCAATAAACTTTTCAGTTAAATATAAATTGAATTGAAAATTATTCAAAAATTCTAAGGAACTACGCTTATTTTCGTGTTTAATGAAGAGCCCTAATTTTCGTCCATGCAAAATGCGTTCCTTTCCTATTAGAGAACGAGTAACATATTAACGACGTGCTTATTCATTGCCGGTTTCATAATGAATGTTGTAAGTTCATTATAAAGAAAGTGACCGATTTGGTGGAATACCATTGTAGCAAACTTTGAAATATTTTCAATTTTGTGATCCTACTTTTATTTTGTTGAGGGAAACTTGAAGCCAAGCAACTGAGTGATTTAAACAAACCGAAAAAACTGCAGTTAGCATTTTGTTCGAAATGACTTTAGGAAAAATGCGAAAAAAGTTGAAAAATATCTCGTAAAAAAAATTAATCTTTTTCGAATGTTGAACTCTTTTGAAAGGTTCATTAGATAGTTATTTTTTAAGAGAATACTGCATGAAATCAAATTAAGATTGATAAATGCGTTGGGATATTTCTGTAATTCAACATTCCCAAAAATGAGCGAGAAGATTCAAACCTTGCCAGCAATTAACTATAAGGTGCGTGACACTAATGTGCACCATTTGCAATGTTCGTGCCAAACACAAAAAGCAGAAACAATCCATGAAGCGCCGTTCCTTACTGTTCATTAATAGGGTATCGATAATTCCGGAGATTTATGAACAATTTTGATAGATTAAAATGATTGCCTTCCATTTCCGACCGAATATTTTATACTGTTTTCTGTTATTGTGAGTAAATGTTTTGTTTTTGAAAGACTTAGACATAGCTGATATGAAACAACTGAATTTATGGTGATTCGGAAAGGTGTTATATAAATTTGTACATTTTTTCAGAATCAAATTGGTTTCATCTTATTTCTCGTGAAAAAAAGTTGGACATTATTTTGAATACGATGACTAGTGAAATAACTCATTTCTGAACCCATTTAATAACAATTTGAAACAAAAATTATTTTTTTGATTTCAATTTTTCGTTTTTCATTATTTCAAGAAGGAGCGATTTACACTTTTGGTCAGGGATGAACCCACGAGAAGAAGGGGTGCCATTAGTGCACGGACCGTCCATGCATCACCGTGTGACGCCGCAAAAAGGAGACTTCAAATTTACAGCCGCCAGAGGCTTAAAAGTATGCAATAAATCGCGCTTGGCTTAAAAATCCACCCGCTGCAATGGAGAGATTGGCATGACTCGATATGAACTCACAGAAAATACCGGTAACGTTCCTGTTCTGCATCTCTATAACGATTTACACTGTTGTCAAGATTTTGTGAATTTCATCTATCCAAGTAAACATGAATAAGAGAAAACTGCACTTTAACCACTTAAAATCATATTCTCGAATTGAAAAGTATTACATAATTTTATTATGTAATTATCATAATTATGCCTTATGATGATAATAATACATAATGGATACTAAGTTAAATACATATATATATATATATATATATATATATATATATATATATATATATATATATATATATATATATATATATATATATATATATATATATATACATTCAAAATATTTTGGATTATCGGCAAAAGGTGGGCAGAACTAATTTAAACAACTAATCGTCAGCAATTCTATATTTCGAACGAATTTCCTTCTTCTCCAGGAATACTAAAAATATAGACAAGGTGTTAATTAATCAGTTACACTTTGTAGAAACAAGGAAACCTACATCTGACACAAGTCAATAAACCACCAAAAACGACACGAAAGGCATCCAATAGTTATTATAATAAAAATAAATGCAACAGTGCTGAAAGACGTAAGATATTTAAATGACATGTACAACAAACTACAACAAGCGAGGTTAAAACATAGAACATATGTATGTATGTACATATATGTAACATAGAATATATGTAACATAGTATGACACATCATTGATGTGTCACACTATATTGGAATAACTATTCGATGCATTTTGTGTCGTTTTTGGTGGTTTATTGACTTGTGTCAGATGAAAGTTCCCTTGTTTCTACAAAGTGTAAATGATTAATTAACACCTTGTCTATATTTTAAGTATTCCTGAAGAACAACGAAATTCGTTCGAAATATAGAATTGCTGACGATTAGTCGTTTAAATTAGTTAGTAACCCAAAATATTTTGAAAGTCCATCATTACGCCAATTCTTGTAATTGTGGAATTCAAATAGATGGCAAAATAATACAACTTTATGAACTGATCAGGGTTCTGCCACTTCTAAGTAATGGGCATAATAATGCAAAATACATGAATCGAGCATTACATGTTTTGTCGTTTTGAAAAAATTTTGAAATTATATTTGGTTCATTTATGTCTCGTGAAAAGAAATTTGTATCGTCCAAATATCTGCAAAGACCCTTGTCCAAAAATGTCAGGTCGATTTAATAGATTTTCTGGTTCCCACCCTAGACGGCAATTTGATAACTAGTTTCAAGATTTAGGAATTCTTCATAGTTAGTCGATACTGAGGCTCCTAATCAAAATATCGAAATATTTCAAATGCAACTATCAGGGAGCTGTCTAAACAAATATTGTCAACGAGAACGAACGCATCACTTTCGAGAGTGAATATTAAGAGCGATTCGAAAAATTCATCGATCATGTTGATTGATAACACAGGCCTACAAAAAAAAATCTTTTCTTGGTGCAGCTTTGTTTGTGCTTATGGACGATAAAGTAGGCAATGTACAATATATTGACATATGGCATTTTATCTCATCCCCTCTAGTTTTTCTACTACCGTAATTTTAAATGTTTGCCGGTCTTGTTCGTAAATAGTCCTTATTACGACAACATGGATAAAGTTTATGTTACTATTTCATTATGGCTAACTCGTTCAGATGTTGTGTTAACCATCCTGATATGTTTTATTATGATTGTGGTGAAAAATCAGTGTAAATCGATCACAAACACTGTGAATCGTTTGTATTTTGCTTATTTCGGTATTTAAAATCGACACCAAGAAGAAGTGTGGGCGCTTTATAGTGTATGTAAAATATGCATTGAACATTTGAGACAATAGGGGAAAGGGACACGTAAGTCTTTGAAGTTTGGAATGAATATGATATGGAAAGAACAAAAAGATCATTATGACGACTGTTACTTTTTCATGACTAATATAATGGGCATCAACAAAAACAATCGCCATAAATGGAAATACCCTAAATATTTCTTTAACAGGAAGACCTATTCCTCATTCAGAAAATGTTCCAATACCGGCTTTTCACCGGGTATTGTCGAGATCTCAGGAAGATCATGCTGAAATACCTCTTTCTTGTCAAGTAGATGATGACTTTGAATACTGCGGAAAAACATCAAACCCTAGTATATTTGCGCAGAATGAGCTTAATGACCTCATTTTATTAGCTCTAGCGAGACGCTAGACGAGTTACTAGCGTCAAGATTAAAATAAAAAAATTGTCTTTCCTCAGACGTTCGAGTTATTTCAGTTTTTGTTCAAAAAAATTACGTCATTGGATTAAAAAAAATTGGCCTATGAGAAATGCTATATTTGTTGGGGAAAGAAATGTTATCAATAACCATTAGCTTCAAGAGAAAAAATCATTTTTCCGCCATTGTATACAAAATTAGGGCAATTCGTTTTCAGTTCAATGTTTTCGGTTTATTTCACAGAAATTTCCTGATTTAAGCACTGAAAACAGGTATCTTTGACGGACCTCAAATAAGTCAATTAATGAAAAACACCACAATTTTGAGAATTCAATGAATGATCTGGAAAGACTTGCGTGGAAATCATTTGTATCAGTTGCACAAAATTTTCTTGAAATAATAACGCTGACAATGGAGAATGGATACCTAATAAGGAAGGTGGAACACTCATATGATGGCCGAGTATTGCTGGAGAATCCTGCGAGATTGTCCATATGTCAGTTTCACTCAATAAAATCGCTCAAAAATCAATTTCTTGAAGTTTAATGCCAATAAAATAATTTTTTCTTGTGAAAAGTGTATTTTTCCTTATCTCGGAAACTAGAGCTGATAGAAACAAACAGATAACATTTTTGATATCGCCATATAGGACATATTTGAAATCAGGTCTGAAATCATCGGCACCAAAATCGTTGTAGGCCTGTGTAATAGGATACAATTGTTTCATGATTATTATGAATCATCTGTCCATATTCAATCTATCAATCAAGAATCGATGACTTTCAAAACGAACATAGGTCCTATACCAAATTGAGGGGAATTTTTCCTAGTGAAATATTCATGTGGGCTCCCTCTATCGGAGAAAAGACATATAAACTCTCCCTAGCTGTCAAGATTCCTACTCATGACAACAGTAGCGCGAGTGAAAGTCTTTGTAGATATTTCATTCGAACACTACAGAAAATTGTCCGCAATGTGTGCGAATAGTCCCATGCCTAATCGGTCCAGATCACGCCCCGGCGGGCAAAAGTATAGCCAGTTTCCCGATTCACAAATCAGTCAATACTAGTATATATTGAGACTCTTAACCAAATATCGAAATATTTCAAACAAAACTCTCAGGGAGCTGTCTACACAAATGTTGCCAACGAGAACTAACCCATCACTTTCGAGAGTGAATATTAAGAGCGTTTCGAAAAATTCATCGATCTTGTTGAATGATAATAGGATACAATTGTTTCATCATTATTATGAATCATCAGTCCATATTTAATCTATCAATCAAGAATCGATGACTTTCAAAACGAACATAGGTCCTATACCAAATTGAGGGGAATTTTTCCTAGTGAAATATTCATGTGGGCTCCCTCTATCGAAGAAAAGACGTTGACAACATTTGCTTTTTATTACGTTTCGTTGTATATCACAATGAAATCTGGCGCAACAAATGAAATTATGACGAATATAAATGTAAGAGTTAACATATGTGCATGGATATGTTGATTATAAATACTGATAGTTTTTCCACAGTTACAGACTTTCTAAATCTGAAATACTATGAATACTATGAAGGATTCGATGATTTCAATAATATATCAATTCTCTCGGATGTTTCATGTTCTCTTTTATTGTTTGACTTTGCTCAAAATAAGTAAATTTTTGTATACCTTCTGCCAAATAAATATTATTTTTATCATCATTATATCTATATCTATTATATCATTATATCTATATATATATATATATATATATATATATATATATATATATATATATATATATATATATAAATATATATATATATATATATATATATATATATATATATATATATATAATATATAAAAAGGCTATGCCGTATTCAGAGGCATACGAAGAACAATCATGTTCCAAGAATTAATATCTGGAAAATGTCATGTAACAAACAAGCAAACATGTAATTCATTTATATTTCCATAGGAACATGAAAGATGAGAGAAAACTTCATCTGGGGCGTCAGAGTAAAAAGTAAAAACCTGGAAAATTCTACAGTCTATTTATCAAACAAATCACTTCTGGCTTTGAAAACTGCTGAAAAGTCTCAAGTAAATCGTATCACTAATGGCTATATGATATGACTGAGGCTGAAAGTTGTTGCTCGTAAATCTGTCCCGGAAAGCTACGCGTTGGTCGAATTGCAACGCCCGGAGCCCCATCTGCCACTAAATAACTTAAGTACACATTAGAAGTGTGCCTCCCTCTATATATCAAAAGGCGAGTCCGGTATGTAACTTAAACACAGCTCCGGAATTATGAGATAATACTTTAGGCAAATGTCTGTTCGCCAGGAAAACGGTGTTTCTGTCCTGAATTGGCCAACTTAGAATACCTCGTTTCATACGGAAAACACATTAAAATAATAGGCCTCGTTTGAGGAAGAATCAACACTTTCGATCAAAGAGAGAAGAAATTAGGTCAATACATAGATTCAAATTAGTGCGACTAATGTTTGCAAGATTATTGTGATATTACATTATTGAAAAATTTGTCGTCATAAAGGAAGCTTTATCATATCGTTTTCATAGACACTTTTAGAAATTTGGAACATATTTTCAAATTCATATTATCATTAAGTGGATGGAATTTGTTAAGTGACTAATTCAAATATAAAACTATAATCATAGATTAATATACTCGTATATTTATTTATGATGTAACGTCATTCTCTTCTGCTCAATTTCTACCTTCATTTAATTCAATCGTCATAGAAATGTTGTCTTCATGTTTGTTTTCAGTTGTCATAATTGAAAAGATGAGACGATATATTTCATTTTGTAATTGTAATTGAAAATATTGAAAATTAATTCGAAATTTATCAAGAAATACTTCGATATTTGAATTTAGTAGTTTCAGTATTTACTAGTATTGAATGATTTGTAGAATGGCCTTGAATCTATTTATATATTTATATATATATATATATATATATATATATATATATATATATTTATATTTATATATATATATATATATATAGATATATATAGGGGACCGAGAACTCCATCATCTTTTACTCATTAATATTATATATAATATATATTTTCTTATATATATATATATATATATATATATATATATATATATATATATATATATATATATATATATATAGGGAAATGAAATTTTTTGTGCTTATGGCACTGAATGAAATATTTAAGAGAATGAACACTAAAACATTAATTTGAAAAATTCAAATTAATCAAAAGAATGTTATAGTAGACTCGTCAGTCGCACCACGTCCATCCAAGTGAGGCAACGATTTCAACCCCAAGCGTCTTCTTGTGACTCCAAGTGGAAGTCCGTAGAGTTATGAATACTCCACAATTCCATCTATAGGAATCAGTAGAAAACACCTCTCAGATTATAGACACACCAATCATCGAAATTTCACATTTTTACCTTGAAGGATAATGGAGACATCACATCGCACACGTTCACATATCTAGCTCTACTATAACATTCTCTTGATGAATTTCAAATTTTCAAATGAATGTTCTAGTGTTCATTTTCTTAAATATATATATATATATATATATATATATATATATATATATATATATATATATATATATATATATATATATATATATATATGAGAAAAGAAGCTTACTTTACTTTTTATAGAAGGTATAGGCCTGCAATTTTTTGTAACAGCCGTTGACATATGTTTCGAGCTATTGACTCTCTTCAGAACGGCGCAGTTCAAATTTTAAATGTTCGAACTTGGAAGTTGATTAAAAAAAATGAATGTCTCTGATAGAGTTCTGTTTGAATCTGTTCTGGAAACTGAATCACTTACCTGCCAATGAGGCGATATTTATACCTTCCGAAAATTTTGTACCGACAATTTAGATAATTCAAAAAGGTTTATACAGGTAGATTTATGAAAATAGAAAAGAAGCTTACGGTATAGACCTGCAATTTTTTTGTAACAGCCGTTGAACATATGTTTGGAGCTACTGACTCTCTTCAGAACGGCACAGTTCAAGTTTTAGATATTCGAACTTGGAAGTTCGAACTTGGAAATTAAAAAACACAAAACAAAACATTCTACGTGAAAAATCGACTTCGTTGTGGCTTGAAATGAATGTCTCTGTTAGAGTTCTGTTCAAATAAAATCGCCTTTATGTATAAATATACTATACTAAATAACGGGTGTTTTTTTAGAGGTATAGAACTTTAAATTGCAATAAAACAACGATGGATCATTCGATTGTCAAGAATTTTTTTTTATTCGAAAGATTATCTTGTGGCATTACATTTTAAATATGATTTCTGGCATATGACCGCCACAGCTGGCTCAGATGTAGTCCAATCTGGACCTCCAATTTTCGATGAATTTTTTCCAACATTTGTGGCCGTATATCGGCAATAACACGGCGAATATTGTCTTCCAAGTGGTCAAGCGTTTGTGGCTTATCCGCATAGACCAATGACTTTACATAGCCCCACAGAAAGTAGTCTAGCGGTGTTAAATCACAAGATCTTGGAGGCCAATTCACAGGTCCAAAACGTGAAATTAGGCGGTCACCAAACGTGTCTTTCAATTAATCGATTGTGGCACGAGCTGTGTGACATTGTTGCGTCGTCTTGTTGAAACCACAGCTCTTGGACATCATGGTTGTTCAATTAGTAATGAAAAAGTTAGTAATCATGGCTCTATACCGATCACCATTGAGTGTAACGTTCTGGCCATCATCGTATTTGAAGAAGTACGGACCAATGATTCCACCAGCCCATAAAGCGCACCAAACAGTCAGTTTTTCTGGATGTAACGATGTTTTGACATACACTCGAGGATTATCTTCATTCCAAATGTGGCAGTTTTCTTTGTTGACGTAGCCATTCAACCAGAAGTGCGCTTCATCGCTGAACAAAATTGTGCGTGATATGTATTCCGCACAGAACCATTATTTTCGAAATAAAATTGCACTATTTGCAAGCGCTGTTCAGGCGTGAGTCTATCCATGATGAATTGTCAAACCAAACTGAGAATAAATCACTTCTCAGCTGTTAAATCGGTCGCCATCTCAAACAGTAATGCCAACTTAAAGTTCTATACCTCTAAAAAAACACCCCTTATTTAATTATATAAATAAAATTTAAATAAATTTGCCTCATTTGCAGATCAGTGATTCAGTTTTCAGAACAGAGTCAAACAAAATGATACAGCCGGTATCATAAAACCATTACCAACCGAAATTTATGGAAATCGCGTGAAATATTCAATAAAATGAGTAGAATATTCTTCAATTTTTTTATATAATTTTGTCGCATGAATATATTTAGTCCTACAAAGGTAGACATACCAACAGTGAAAATATTTCTTGAAAGCATATTCCTTCTTATTCGATTCTATGGACGATTTTCTGCTATAGGCGATTCAATATAATCTTGCAGATTGTAATTCAAAATATTTCTGCGTCGTGATATAGTTTCAGCTGGGAAATGGAAGCACTCTTCGAGCTTTACGAGGAGAGTGAAAACAACCTGTCGATACCTAACGACCTCTTACCTCATAAGTGATTCTTCAAGACGCGAAGATTTTCTGTGAGCGTGGTAGGCAATGGAGCGCAGGTGTCCGAGCGACCAGCGAAGGGGCTAAGAGCACAGAAAGAGCGCGTAGCATGAATGGCCACAGAAGACATACATCCCTGTCATTAAAGGCAGTTATTAACGCGGCTGTATTGATAAGTTTGTGAAGTTTTTTCCCGTCCCTATAAATTACATTTATTTCTTTAGTTTGACATTCAGTTAATCATTCTGTTTATGCGAGTGACTCCGAGTGCTCCGCTCCGGGATTCTGTAAATCATCTCTGATGCGATCTCAGCCGGAACTTGCCTCATAATTAATCGAGAGACTTTAATTGAGATTTTTCTCCGATCGTTCCATCGATAAAGTTATTTATTGGTGTTCTTCTATGGTTCGCTCTTTGTATTTGCAATCATATCAAGTCGTGTCTGGGATTTAAAGAAATGGGCGTATTCCTTTCGTACCTATCTTTATTACTGACATATTTCTCATTTGAACACCTTTTGTCGATCTGTTTTACTTCTCCTAATGAAATATCTTTCACTTCAGATACAAATTGTTCGTAATAAAATTTTCGATATATTCGTTCAACAAAAATAATTTCTTAAGAGTGGAAAAAAGACCATTGAATTTTGAAATAAATCTTCTAAGCTATTATAATTTTGAAAATTATCAATTATCACCTTTTTACTTGAAAATTGAATTTGATTTAATATAAAAATCGATTAAATAGAATTCATGTGGAGGTTGAAATTTGAAATGAAATAATGAAAAAATATAATTTTTTTTATGGAATATTAAGCATATGAGCTTCATTTTAGAACATTTCTCTATAAAACACTAGTTTTTTTTCAGGAAAAGTAACTAAATTCCACCATCAGTAACTGGAGTTACAATCATCCTGCAGTTATTTATCTATAGTGTTTTTATAACATACTGAATTCATATTAAATTAAATTAAACACTTGGCTTAATGTTTCACGATTATATTTAACAATATCAATTCGTCAACATGTTTCGAGCGTGAGCTCATCTTCAAGGCTCCAAGCTCGAAACATGTTGACGAATTGATATTGTTAAAATATAATCATCAAACATTAAGCCAAGTGTTTAATTTAATTTAATATTTAAATATGTTTCACCAAGAGTTAAGCGAGAATTCAATCTCAGTCATATTGAAGTTAAATAAAAGTCATGTGGATGAACATGAAATTTACACTTTCTTTACACAAAACGTCAAAGGTTAATGTCAAAAAAACGTCAAAGGGATAATGTTGAAACATCAGATGATATCGAAAAAAAGATGGAGAAGAATTAGAAGAAAATGGAATATCATCATATACAGCTAGGATTATAGATGCGAGAATAATATAGATATGAAACAGTCACAGCAGAAGCAGCATGACTAAATAATATATCAATTGTAAAATTGTTAGCCTATTCGCCTTATTTATGTTCAATACAAAAATTAAAGACTTTTTCAAAGAGAGTATGCAACATTCAAATACATTGAGCGCTCTGAATATTAATCATGCTGACTGATAGTCTTACCCCATCAAAAATACAGCTGATGATTTCTTTATTACTCAAGTCTTTCTTATTTCAAAAGTATAAAAGTATAATTTTTATTGGATATAAAATGAACGTATTGCTCAAATTTTCAACGAGGTTCATGCTTCTCGTCAATACAGATGACGATAATTTTTTTTTGAAAACTGTAATTGATACAATAATTCAATATCTTTTTGCTCGATATGAAAGTCATCGATAAAAAATTTTTTCCGATTACATGCTGTCTTCTTTTGCTTAACCACTAGTTTAAAACGGACGTTCGGGGTTGTTATGTGTTAGGGGAAAATTATTGTTATGATTTTCAGCCGGTATGAAATAACTCGCTAAACTATATCACTAAATATATCGGACTATAGTTTCATATTGTGAGATACGTTTCTTTTCTGGTGAGTTTTTCAAAAAATCATGAACACCAGTTTAAACATACCATGAGATTGCCATTGTTTTTTAAAACGGTTAGTTTTATTTTTTTTTGGCACAAATATAACACTGGACAATGTCCACAAATATATGTATTATAAATTGAAAAATAATTTGTGATGATTTCAGTCAACTAGTTTGAATTACACTGGGTTTATAGAATGTTAAGAACATTACAATACATATTAATAATGTTTCACAAAGTGAAACTCGCATAACTTTTTATCATGTGCATTCAAAAAATGATTCAAAATCTCCAAACATCAAGTATCAATAATAAGAGACTGAAATTTGTTGTGTTCGGTACATGGTACTTTACTTAAGGAAATGTTTCACTTGGCTAAAACGATATTTAAACTGAATCTTATTCGTTTCAAGAAGAAGACGTTTATGAAATGAAATTGAAATATCAAGTTTCAATTGTATGACTCATTCTTGGTGTGTTTATTACCTAATGAATAAAATAATTTATCCAAGAAATGCGCTGTACTTCCTGTTTCTTGAATGAATGAACGAAAAAATCTATGGATGCACAAGACGCTAGATATCGTTCGTACTTTCAGCGAGTAGTCGAAATAAATGGAATGCAGTAACCTACGGACGAAAAAGACCGAATTACCAACTTTACGTAAGAAAACTAATATCAGTCGCAATAACTTTATTCTCGGTTGATTTGAAAGGGGCAATGAAGACTCCCGTCTCTCTATTTTGCATGATCGTGCCATTTTCTGTGTCATATCAGTCAGATATATGATAATTGCGTTCGCAACAAACGACCAAAGTTTCTGTGTATCGTTATACGTCCAAGGGAAGCCATTAGTACAAATGTCATTCGTCTGAGAAGACTTACACATAACCGTCAAACTTCCAAATCACCCTACTTCCTGCAGGATATCGATTCGGTGCTAAGGAAACGGATGTACGACATTTTGGTTGAAAATTCATTAATTCTTCGTTCTTCTTCAATAGTTGTTTTAATTTTTTCCGCGAAGAATTTCAAAAATTTATGTCATATGAAATATCACTTGGAAATTATGTAACACAAGTATACTATTTGTGTTATTGTAAACTTCACATAGAGACATTCATAGTAGACATTTCAAATGTTCATAATGTTTGCTCATTTTTCAGTTATGTACGTACATAAGTCGAAGAATGAAAATTGTGGTTCAGAATGCGTTTTTCAAGGTGCTCAGTTTCTCTTTCTTAATGTTCATTTTATATGGCAATTCCAAAAATATTTTCATTTGGATTTTTCGATGACTATTGGATTATTTTTGTAATTTGATGAATTTCGACAAGAAGGTCAGTACTAAAACAATAGAATAATTTCGTATCAAATAAACTAAATTTGAGAATATAACTGTATGATGAAGTTTTGCTTCAATATGAATTTTTTTAACGACACTGAAATGTAAAAAATATAATGTTTCATTATTTCATTTCGTCAAAACGAAGTGCAGATATCAATTTACAGTATCTTCACAAACACTTTTTTAATTAAAAAAACAATCGTCATCGGTACATCTTCATTATTCGATATAAAAATTTCAGGCCATTAAGGGAACATTAGCAAAAATTAGGGGTGTTACTGAGACTCTCACTTGAAAAATAAAAAAGAACCTAATGGCAATTCTGGGAATCCACTTTCAAGATGACATAATTTAACTCAACTTGAACATTATGTTTCCGTTGTTTGTGTTAACAGGACCATCCAAAGAGGAGTCTGTTTCTTACCAACCCTTTCGTCCGAATGGAGGGGATTGAATAGCAGCTAGTATGGCAATAAACATTTGCCACCCTTACGTATATTTCACGTACACCACAATTCTCCAATTACTGAACGTTTAGCGCGAAATATGAGGCATAAATTTGTGGCACAAATGCTCACTGTCCGATTTATGGACCACCCTGTCACTAATTTAACTTACTGGCTTTGTGTCAGCCTCAGTCATGCGTCTTGAGCTGTCCAATTTACTCGAATGAGTTCAACCATCAATTCTTGAATATTAACCGTTAAAAGCTAGTGAAATGTTTAAGTTATATAATTCTATTCATACACAGCTGTACTAATAATCCAAGTACGTGAATATTCAAATAATAATTGATGGACTCCATCGTCACAGGTGTTAATTTATCACGATGAAAAATATGCTGACGTGATATGGTTTTGTGGTCTCAAACTAAACTTAAATTATATCATACAAATTTGATGCGCTGACAATTGAATATAAATACATCACACACAAAAGAATTCAATATAGTAGATAAATATTTCTCAATTGTTTAAAAGTTTCGTTGCTACTGGGACACATTAGTTTGATTATTCATCTTCTGAATGTGGGTAGCATCATAACAAGAACTATTTGACTTATCTGAGTTGAAGACCCGTTAAAAATCAGGAAGTTTCAGTGTCATCTTAAGAAGGCGGTCTTGATGTATTCCAATAGACCTCCTAGTATCATTTATGATGTTCATAAAGTAATCAGCTACATGAATATTGAAACGTAACTGATTAAATCATTTCAAGAAACTACTATTCAGTTTTATGCTGACATGGAAAATTTTATTCAAATTTCTGAATTTTGTATCAGGATCAGTACTATGCTGTTTGAATTAATTGAAACAAACATTTTTTTCTTCGTTTGAGTTACTGCAGTAAGTATGTGAGTACCAGAGTGGCCTAAACACCCTCACACCTGCTTGTTTACAACCTGAGGTGACGTGAGGGTTCGACCTTGACCCTCATTTACGTTCTGACTGGTTTTACCTCGCCAGCAATTCAGTTGTGAGCCTACCGGTGCGGTTTCAATTTTGATACGTGCTGTATTGTCTTGTCCAGAGATGGATATCATTCCGAGGAAGCGTTCCAAAATTATCGCGCCTAATGAACACACATCAATGACTGTACGAAATATTGCTGAAGCTGTTGGTGTGAGAAAACCAGCGTTTCGAGAATTTTAAAAACATTTGAAGGAAGTGGCTCATCGTCTCCAAAAAGAAAAGGAAACTGTGGCCGCAGATGCAAAACTACTCCAAGAACAGACAAATTGTTGATAAGAAATAGCACAATAAATCCGAGAAGGACAAGCACTATCTTCAAAGGGATTCAATGGTTTCTGGTGTGGAGGTGAGCACCTCAACTGTGCGAAAACGACTGCTGGAGGTTGACCGTAAGGCAAGAAGACCAAGAAGAAATCAACTGCTTACCCAGAAAGTGATGATGAAACGTTTGGCATGGGCCAAAAAGTACCGTGCGTGGACTGTGGACGACTGGAAGAAGGTGGTTTTTAGTGATGAGACACATTCGTTTGTTCAAGGGTACAAATCAAGTCTTGTTAGACGAAATGATGGGGAAACTTTGCGGCTGATCACAACCAGCAAACAGTAAAACATATTTCGAAACCAATGGTTTGGGATTTTTTCCACAACCAATGTTTTCAGGGATAAAATTTATGATTTACTGTTGCAGGGAGCGTTTTATTCGATAGATGAATACCTTGGGTGAAGTGGTCTTGGACATACTGTCATTTTTTGATTATTTTATTTTTTGAATCTTGATGTCTCGATATTAATTTGAAATTTATGTTTATGACAATATCCTATACTTTTGTTTAAGTCTGAAGGAAATAAAAATTATTATTATTATTATTATTATTAATGGCACTGGACGATTAGCTCCTATAACAAGGATGATGAATTCAGTGAAATATGTGGAAATATTGCGCACCAGGATTGTCCCATTCATGGAAACGTTTGATGGAACACTTCAGCACGACCTGGCTCCCTGCCACAATTCCAAGAAGTGCAGGCCTTTATGCGTGAGAATGAAATAAAAGTACTCGATTGGCCGGAATTCACCTGATCTCAATCCCAAGTGCAATTCAGGTGTGGTTTCATGATGACGAATTGAAGAAAATCTGCGATACGCTAGTGGAATCGATGTCTAGACGAGTTCAAGAAGTTACTTATTCGAAAGGAGGACATTCTTCATATTAATATGAAGAATTTACGCTATTTTGTATGTATTTACCTCATTAAAAAGTGAGATTTTACGGAAGCATTGTTTTTTATCCTTTGTTCCAATTAATTCGAACATCATAGTAGCTGTTGTTTTAATATAACTTGTGAATTAAAACAAATTCTTACCTTCTTTTGAAACTTGCACCGCAAGTAGAACATAGAAAAGGTCTACCGATGTCCGCACATGGCTTGGTTTTCTTGGCAATGGCCCCAGTTGTATGCTTCTTCTCATGAAATAACCAATTATTTTTTCTTACGAATGTGGCTTTACAGTGTGAACATGTGTAAGGTCGTTCTTTGGTATGAGTCCGCAGATGGCATTCCAATGATGATTTCGGGAAGAATTTGGTGCATTTTGGACATTTGTAATGTGGTGTAGGCTTTTTATCGGTCATTTTAGAGGATTTCTCTGGGTACATCAGAGCAGCTTCTCCATGTAGCGCTTCATGGAATAAGAACTGTGAAAGGGAATCCGTTCCGAAAGAACATTGACTGCAGCTGTGCTTCTTTGTTGATGTTTGATCTTCAAATTTGCACGAGTTTGTACGTAGATGAACGGAGAGTTCTTGAGGTACAGTAAATGTCATTCCACATTGGGGACATCTACAATAAAATTATATTATAAACCATTTCCGTTGAGATAAAAACAAAAAGTTCTAGGTCTAATAACATATTTAGTTGAATAATTTTTGTATGAAAGAAAGGCATCTATTTCTGTAAGTTATACAAAAAATATTAGAATTCGTTTCAAAAGTCTACAAAAAGGTTTCGATGTACCAGTGCAATAAATAATAATAATAATAATGATTTTCGACGAAAAACCAAAATAAAAACATATGAGAAGAAAAAATATAGAAATCGATCGATCATTTAATGAGACCATTCAATTATTTTTTGATCGAAGGATAGTATTAATGAAATCTATGTGATAATAACTATTTCATTATCAATAAGTAAGAAATATATAAATAATTATTTACCTTGAATGAAACTCAGTGTGAGCAATTTTTATGTGTTCTTTGAGCTCCAAGAAGTTTTTAAAATTTTGTGAACAATACTGGCATTGCTTTTGTAAAATAGTCTTATCTGAAGAATTTTTTTTCTCCAAGGTAGCATAATAATGTTGGTCACTATTTCTATGTTCTTTGGCTTCTCCAGAACTTCTGAATGTCAATTTACAAATTCCACATATAAAAGATTTCAATTTATGTACATTCTTGTTATGTCTTTGTAATGATATATCGGAATTAAAATTACTTCCACAAATATCGCACCTACAATCAGTACTTTCGAAGTTTTCAGGTAATTTATGGTTGAATGTATTCATATGTTTTTTCAACTGAATATTCAGGCGAAATTGTTCAGAACAAGTACCGCATTGTACATAGTTCACCTTTTTGATGCAAATAGGTACAGATCTATTGATAACAGAAACCACTTCATTATGCATGTCCGAAATTAAATGTTGGTACATCATTTCATTGGTACCACAAGAAAAATTGCAGTAGGAGCAGAAAAATTCTCCAGGTTTATCGACTGCAGTTGCCAAATGATCATCACTGAGCCAGTGAGCCAAAAAATCTTTATGTGCATTGAAATAAAATTTGCAAATTCTGCATTGAAACGGACTCTGCTGAATTATACTTTCAATGTACTCTAAAACCATTTTTTGAGAGGTTTCTGATGATAAATCGCCTTTTCTACAGTGATAGTGTGAAATTAGATGCTTTCCCATAAGATTCACGTTCACTTTAGAATTACATACTTGACATTTTGCGAATGTTTTTCTTCTAACTATTTTTTTACTGATATCATCCTTTTCCTTATTTCCAACAATTTCTATTGTTTTCCTTTTCACTCTTCGTTCATCTTTCATGAAATTCAAATTTTCCTCGAGTTCGTTATCACGTAAAGTTCTTTTGAAATGCAACTCAGATTTAAGATGTCTTTCATAGACAACCTTCGAAGCAAGTCTTCTGTCGCATGGTCTACACCAATATTGAACAGTTCCTCCAGATTTTCTAAGTGGAGAATTTTGGGAGAGCTTGATGTCTTTTTCATGGCATTTGGACGATGGAAGCCACTTTCCTTTGGTATAAGTAGGAGAAATCTCCTTAGAACTAGAAGGTTCTTGCTCTATTCCTGGACTTACCCATTTTCCTTTAGTATAACTTGGAGATAAAGTTTCAGGTGCTGTATCTGGCTTCCATTTTCCCTTAGTGTGCTCTGGAGGTGGGTATTCATTGTGCCATTTGGTTGAATTTTCCAATTTCGGTTTCCATTTTCCTTTAGTGAAGTCAGCAGTTGGCAAAGAATATTCTATTTTCTTGGACTGACTCCATTTACTTCCAGTGAACGTTGGAGGTGGGTTATCGTCGTTATATTTGTCGAGTTGATCAGATTTCCATTTACTTTTCGAGTAATATGGAATAGGGGAAACAGTTTTCTTACTCGGAGAAGGTTTCCATTTACCTCCAGTAAAATTGGGTGGAGGAGATCTCGAATCTCGTTCAGGTTGTGAGCTTTTCCAGTATATTGGGGATGAAGGTTTCCATTTTCCTCCAGTATGATTCCTTGGGGGAGCATCTTCATCAGTAGTTTCATCCTCGTAGTCATAATCTTCAGACTCATAATCACTTTCCTCATATTCTTCAATTCTTTGAATTTCTTTACTTCTTCCAATATCTTCTTTTCGTCGTTCTAAGTTTGCCACAGTTTTTATTAGTTTACTCTGGTTGTCATCATAGTCGAATTGTTTGAGTTGGTGTCCTCCAATCCAAACATTTTTTCCTGATTTTGATGGCTCTTGTACTTCTCTAGCAAATGCAGTTACTTTACTCCTAGTAAAAATTCCACCAGAACTTTTTAACAGAAGTCGACGTTTGGATAAGTTTCTTAGAACTACTTTGAAGTTCTAAGGACGAGAAAAAATCATCAGCTTTTAGTGTGAACGACTCATCAGTAGTTATAAGTTGACAAGGTAATGATGATTTTTCGTGGTCCACTACTTGCTTCATACAATTATTTTTCCGATGATTGACGTAATTTTCAAGGCCTATTATAGTACTATGACACTTCAGACAGAAGTGAGTATCATCTTCGAAGTCTTCCATTGATTCTCCTGAAAAAAAAACAGGATTTAATTTTGGTAGTTTCGTTTGACACCGATTTGAAAAAAACAAAAAAAAATGAAAATTTAATTCGTTTGAAATTAAGGGTTTTCTTGAAGTTAATAAAATATATCGTTTATAAAATTTTTTATGCGAAAGCATAACTTGATTTCATAAAATGGTGGTTGATGTTTTATCTTCAAAACGCCAGATATTCCATGGATGTAGTTGGTAACATTGTAAGTGTCACCACAATTTATTATCGAACTAGCTGACCCGGCCAACGTTGTTTTGCCATATAAATTATTATAATTATATATATATATATATATATATATATATATATATATATATATATATATATATATATATATAAGTACTTATTATATAAGACTTATATAATATATATAAGTCGCTTTCTCTGTAAATCTGTAATATCTTCGAAAATATTCATTTAAATCATATGCTGTTAAGGGCCATATAAATCTATATAAAATCTACAATGTATTTAAGGTATTTAATTGGATAAGGATTAATGTTGTATTGGTTAAATTCGTAATGTTAAATTCGCTTCGAAAATTAGCCATTATTTGTAAAAAGTAAATGAGAAAAAAATTTTATTGTGGTATATCCATAAGAGATAGGCATATACCATAGCGGAGTTCTCTGTAGACCTTTTCAATGTGTATAATACTTAGTAAATTATTTTGATAAATCTCGTAGGGTTCAGCCTTCGTTTGCAATGTTAGCGAAAAAATGTAATTATTTAGGACATCACATTAGAAACCTCAAAATTAACATTATTGTTATTTTATTATAACATTATTATAATATTATTTGTCCACTATTTCATGGATGCTCTTATACATATAAACCTTCCTCTTCAATCACTGTATCTACTAAAGAACACCACATCAAAATCCTTTGCGTAGTTTTAAAGATTTAAGCATACATGGGGATATAGGGACAGAGAAAGCAACTTTGTTTTATACTATGTAGTGAAGTATTGCTATTCCTCGCTGGAGAGCTCCGATATAATAAACGCGTCCGTTCGCTGCTAAATTCAAAGTGCTATAGGGAAAACCGCGGCCTCAGACGCGCTATTTATAGGCACGCACGCTTTTGCCGCACCGGGCGGCCGGCCGGTACCGCCGCAAACGCTACGCCCCGCAATTTTTAAATCTGTAATATCTTCGAAAATATTCACTTAAATCATACGGTGTAAAGGGCCATATATATCTATATTAAATGAACAATGTATTCAAGGTATTTAATTGGTTAAGGATTAATGCTGTATGGGTTAAAATCGCTTCGAAAATTAGCCATTATTTGTCGCAAGAAGTAAATGACAAAAAAAAGTTATTGTGGGTTATCCATAAGAGATAGACATATACCTACCATCACGGACTTTTCTGTAGACCTTTTCAATGTGTACAATACTTAGTACATTATTTTGATAAAACTCGTAGGGTTCATGAATGTTATTATACATATAAACCTTCCACTATTTAGTGGATGTTATTATACATATAAACCTTCCTCTTGAATCACTCTATCTATTAAAAAAAACCGCATCAAAATCCGTTGCGTAGTTTTAAAGATTAAAGCGTACAAAGGGACAAAGGGACAGAAAAAGCGACTTTGCTTTATACTATGTAGTGATTCCAGGTGTTGAACTACTACTGTTTTTGAAGCTTCTAAACTCTATGAACTGGGAACGAAACATGATTTTTTAAATAAATTATATTCAAGAAACCAATTCACAGTGTGCAAAAGTTTTGTAGAATGTCCTCTAAATGCGGAGGGCAACGGTATAGTCGACCTGTTTGGAAATGTGGTGACAAGACTGATGAATGAAGTTTTCGCAGAGGAAAAAACTATGTACCTCAAAATGTACATTTTATGCCGCTATGGGCATAAAAGGCATAATGGGTCTAATGAACAAATCTGTTACTGCACAATATTGTATAATTTTGTTTTAAATTTTATATTTTGTCTTACCTATATTTTCAATTTGCCTTTTATTGAGTTTTCAGCGCTGAAAAATGGTGGAATCGAATGATAAAGCCCTCGCTCAATATTCCAAATAATGAGTCTAATTATTTGGAAATTATTTTATTATTTTAAATAACAATTAAAATTGTTTGAAGTTAAGTATGATTCAAAATGAAGAAACGTTGCGAAATGTTTCTCTTGTGTTGATATTTTCAGTTTGACTTTGATTAAGTTTATGTTATTCGCGTTTTCAATTCAAATTTAATGTCAAAAATATAACAATAATAATGAGACATGTTTATTACTATTCACAACAGGTGTATATATATATATATATATATATATATATATATATATATATATATATTATATATATATATATATATATATATATATATATATATATATATATATATATATTTTTTCTTTCGATAATTTTAAAGATAAGAGAATATAGAAATCGATGCCCATATTTATTGAAAGCGTAAGACAGTTACTGTTTCGTATTACAAGTTACTCATCAGTTACGCGACATTCAAGAAATGAAAGGCAACGACTTCAATCCTAACATACCCTCAGATCGATTGTAAGACAGAAATATACAGTTACTCGTATGAATATATAATGCATAGATTAATGTACATCTCAAATCTTAGGAATAAATGAAAAGCACATGAATACATCCGACATTGAAAGTTTCACACGTCCTTATCAATTCAGATACTACATTTTACAACTATAGTTTTTGAACAATTTCATCTAATTTGATGAAGTAATGCCATCTAGGTTGCAGTTGTAGAACCGCTCGATGTCATTTCTCAAAACATGAAAGAAATCTACTACAAGAAAAGGAATTCTGTAGTTCTCGTGCTATATTATCGCACTTGTAGACATTCGCTATCAAAGTATACTATAACTTTCTTTCGATAACGTTTTGACAAATTATCCAAAAGAACATTATTTCCTTTGCGTTTCAATATCGCCTTTCATTTCTTAGACGTGGCTTAGCTGATGAGTACCTTGTAGTACGAAACAGTAACTTTCAATCAATGTAGGCATAGATTTCATTATTCTCTGACATTTATTCCTAATGAAGGATAATTTATCCCTACAAAGATATCGAGATTCGCATGTTTCACATAGCCAGCTCTGCTGTGATGTTTTTTTGAATAATTTGTCAAAAAATTATCGAAAGAAAGTTATAGTATACTTTTGATACCGAATATCTAAAAGTGCGATAATATACCACGAGAGGTACATAATTCTTTTTCATGTAGTAGATTTCTCTTGAAAAGAGATTTTGTCTTTTCATTTATTCATTTATTCTATATATATATATATATATATATATATATATATATATATATATATATATATATATAACATGCCCGCACCCCGCACGCATATCGGTCCCGTCCTCCAATAGCCAGACAAACGGACGGTTAGCGAGCATCTTAGTACCGTTATCAATCTTACTTGAATGCAAGTATATTGAATTACTAATTCGTTTTGTGACAATTCGTTTAATAAATTAGAAAGAATACTACCAAAACTTTGCATCTTCTCTGCAGGTAAGTGTAATATTTGCATATGTTACAATTAGTTTGTTTGTTTGTAAATACTTTCCTGCACAGCAGGCGGCGCGGCGGTCTTATTGCCCAAGATGTAGGATTTGTACCTACGAATCTTAATTAGATATTTATTGATATTGTGGAGCGGTGCCTGTCCAAATTAATAGTTTTATTTTACTTAGGTACTAACCTTCATTTCATAAAACTACATGTACATTTACATGTAGTTTTACATGTACATTTACATGTAGTTTTACATGTACATTTTATTGTTTTAGTATGGCCCTCAGCAAACCTAGTACGAGTACATCAAGAATAAAGGATAACCCTCGGACGTTTCATGAAGAATGGGAAACAAAATACCTTTTCACCGAAAGCAAAGCCCGCAAACCTGTGTGTCTCATTTGCTCAGCAACAGTAGCTGTTGCTAAAAAATATAATTTAGAGCGGCATTTTAAGCAAAACCATACAAAATTCGACAAAGAGTATCCAGTGGAGTCAGCTGTAAGGACTGATTTCATAAATAAAAAGAAGAAAGAACTATTTTCACAGCAAAATATTTTTGTAAAACGACACGAAGAACTGGAAGCCATGGTCAAAACATCGTATGAAATATCTTTATTATTGGCTAAGAAGAAAAAGCCGTTTTCTGATGGGGAAATTATCAAACAGAGTTTGTCCATTTTTGCACAGAACTGCAATGATCAAAAGGTTAAAGCCATGGCAGCTAGTATTTCACTGTCGCGCAACACAGTAATGAAGCGAGTAGAAGATATGTCAACAGACATTAACAGTCAAATTGCAGAGTTTGTAACTAAATGTAGATATTATTCACTTGCATTGGACGAAACCTGCGATTTAACTGGTATGGCGCAATTAGCTGTTTTTGTACGCTGTATTGATGACAATTTCAATATATTTCAAGATATATTGGACCTCTGTCAACTGGAAACTACAACCACAGGAAAAGATATATTCATGAAACTGAAAGATTGCATTGAGGGTAAGAGCCTAAACTGGGATAAATGCAATTCAGTTTGCACTGATGGAGCACCTGCGATGATGGGGAAAACCAATGGCGCTGTAGCTTTGCTGCAAAATTACATAGGTCGACAATTGTTTTCTTATCATTGTATTATACATCAAGAAGCTTTGTGCGCTAAAGACATGACTTTCGAGGACGTGATTGACCCAGTAGTACGCTGCATTAATTTCATACGTGCCAGAGCACTTAACCGACGAGAATTCAGAACGTTGTTTGAAGAAGAAATAAAAGAATACGGCGAATTACAACTTTATTGCGCTGTTCGCTGGTTATCTAAAGGCGAAATGTTGAAACATTTTTATGATTTGAGGGAACATGTTCTGGAATTTCTGAAAGAAAAACAAGCATTGCCAGCAGAGAGAGCTCTGCTTGAAAATTCATTATGGCTGTGCGATCTTGCATTTTTAGTTGATACATTGAAGCACCTTAATGTCCTGAACCTTAAACTGCAAGGAAAAAATTGTTCTCTTCCAACAATGTTCAACTTGATCAATGGTTTCAAAGGGAAGTTGGACTTGTTCGCAGCAAACTTAGAGAGAAATAAAGTCGACCATTTTTCCACACTTGCAAGTTTAAAAGAAGAATTAGAGATCACTGCCCTTGATATTCCTAAATACCTATCAAAAATAAAATGTTTAAAAGAGTCTTTTGAAAACAGATTCCAGGATTTTGAATCGGACAAGAGAAATATTCAGCTGTTTATAAATCCATTTGCTATCAGTTCTACTGACTTGGTTGATTATCCAGCAAACATACAGCTCGAAGTAACAGATCTTCAAAACCACACTGCCCTGAAACAAATTTTCTATGAAAATGTATCTTCAGAGCAGCTAACAGAAAGTTTTGCAAGTTTTTGGAAAAACGTTTCCAGTGAAGATTGTCCAACATTGCGCGACCTTGCTATGCAAATTTTAAGCAGGTTTGGTTCCACCTATGTGTGTGAGAAAACATTTTCAACTCTATCATACATCAAAAATAAATATCGCACATCTCTCACTGCAAAACACATTTCGGATTTGATTGTACTATCAACATCAGACTTAAAACCAAATATCGACAAATTACTCTCACAAAAACCTCTTCACAGCTCTCATTAAATAGAAATAATGTTGTTATTATGTATGTTACTTAATTTCATTTACAAATAAAGTAAATTAAACCAAATTTTTAATGTACGTTTTGTGTATATTAATACCTTATGAATATGGTATTTGGCCCGGCGGCACCACAGTCTATGAAATTTTGCCCACCTTGAAAAACTATTGGCCAGCCTTGTTTTAGAGCATCTTCCTAGTAAAAACCGTTACCCCCTCAAAATAGCTATCCACTGTCATCTTTATTTCTTCATTATCAGAAAATAGTTGGCCTCACTTTTTCAAGTTAGGAAACGAAAAATATTCCAACAGCGCTAAATCCGGAGAATAGGGCACATGCGGGACCAATTCTAACCTCAAATTGTTGAATGTGGACATCGCGGAACAGACGTGTGACAGGTTGCATTTTCGTGATGAATGAATACTTTTTACAGCCGAATATGGCCAGTTTTCCTCGATTTCACCACTGAGTTGTAACAAGTTCGCATAATACTCGCCATTCTTTTTTTTAATCTTTTACCTTTTTGACGGTAATGAATAAAAATTATTTCTCTTGCACCTAAAAAACTGAGGCCATGACTTTTTCCACTGATGGAACTGCCTTCTCCTTCTTCGGAGCATATACTTCCTTTCCTGTTCATTGTATTCATTCCTTCGATTCAGGGATGAAATGGCGGACCCAGGTTTCATCTATTGTCATGAATCGTAGCAAAAATTCGGCGTTATTCCTTTGAAACAGCGTCAAACGCTCAGTCGAAATATCCTCTCGGTGTTGTTTTTACTTAATCGTCATCCAACGCGTCACCCACCTCACACATAGCTTTCGCATTTCAGTCATACATCGCAGAGTCATACAATACTATTTTGTGGGTTTTTTTTTATCATTTTTGGTGCTGTTAGTTCTTTCGGAAAACCACTGCGATGTTCGTGTCCACAGCTTGTAAGACCTCGTTTAAACTCTGACACCCAATAATTAACTGTTGCAAATGACAGAGCAGATTCTCCCAGAGTGGAGTGTAGCCCAGTTTTAATATTCTTTGGGCTCAAACCTTTGAAATGAAAATACTGTATCACGTGAATATAGCAATTTTTTTATATAGCAAATATGCTGAAGTTCTTAGCTAATCGCTACTGCACAAATACTACACAATTCAACACGTTCAAACTTGTCAAACATTTAGAACGCAGTACGATTTCTCAACCATTAACGCCATCTTTGCGCTAGAATAGCTCTTCATGGACTGCTATATGTAATAATGATATGTAATATTGAATATATAAAAACATTCTACTCAAATATATCACTTACAACTAATGGGACATTTGAATAACCATTCAAAAAGAAAGAAAGTATAATTTCTGTATAGACTGAATTCGAATAAGTTCCTAGAAACATCAATTCCTTTCAATCGACGTCTTTTTAGATCGCTAACATTACACCGATAATATTGATTCCTTTCTACATCCCCTACTATATGGCAATATCCCTAGCATATAATGGACAAATTCTAGTGTAATAATAGTAAATTATCGTTCCGGGATATATCAAGAAGGCCAAATTGTGTTTCGGGATAGCGGGGACATGGCTTTGATGCACAACTTCAGCTCTGTGGGTCGAGGGAGCTCCTCGTGGGGATGTCGTCCGATTAACGGCCCCATACAGCCATCGATCCAACCCTTCGCACCACAGTGCTGCCCCTTAATTATTATTTATAATACGCGGAGAGGACTTGCTACCATTACTAACTTTAATCTGCAATTAACGCCCTTCCCTGACTGTCACTCTTAAGGCTTCTTTATATGGTTTTTAAGTCGGCGGTTGTTTGTGCGACGTCGTGAGTACTATATTATTAAAAAACGATTGCTCTTCTACGTCGATTACAAAACCACTTTAATCCAGGAAATAATATATCATATAAATAATTTAAGATAAAACTGTAAGCTGAGAACCTGGAGGAAGAGAAGAATACTAAATAACAAATTGAACAACATTTAGCGTTCAAATTAAATTTCCTGCGAACTTATTTCTTTCAATTCTTCAAAATGTTCAGAGGTTCTGAACTGGAATGAAAGAACTTTTTGTTGGATTCTTTGACAATTTTTTGAGTTCAAATAAGAAGACTCTTTTTTCCTTAACTCGAGCTTTCAAAACTATATTGTTCCTTCATCAGGAGTGCTACAACGTAATATTACAATCAACATGGTGAATCAAACAATAAAAAGGTTAACTTACGAAATGGAGGTTTATTCTAAAAGGTTATTCCATAAAATAAACGAAATTTGTACCAGACCGCATGGTTTAGCTCCAATTGATAACCCATCGTGCAGGTTATGTCTGATTGTTACAAAACAATGACATTATTAAAAGTCAGGTTTGACAGAATGACAGCACACTACAAAGGAACTAAACACATCCGAGCTACGGTATCGAATAAAGCTCCAAAATTCTATAAGTTCCTCAAAAATCTACGTTAATAACTAAATGATCAGTCTTAAAATTAAACAACACATGTACAACAATGATAGTAACAGAACTGGAAGCTAACGATAGAGAGCATTATTAATCCATAACCACCTTTCTTTGTACCTGATTTTATTTAGATTTTTATATTGAAAAGAACGAGAATTGAAATAGCCAGTTACACAATACATTGACTAGTTAGGGCAATTATTGTTCAGATAAAAGTACAGTCAACCTCGAGAGCAGCCAGCCAAAGCCTTACACCATACCATTTATGAGTGAGGTGTTATTAGACCCTCTTCTTTTTTCTAAAGATATTAGATATGAGAACATTGTGCTCAGAGAGTCAATATCTCGCCTTGAGTTCATAGGATTTTCACACTGAGATATTCTCACCATTTCCATAAATGTTCTCTTTTTATAATTAGTTTCTGAATCTAATATAGTAATGTAGTCATAGTCAGATCTTCTGTGTTCTCATGACAAGCTAAGGCACATGTATTTTTAAAACTTCTCATATTGCTCTTATGTAGGGTGACTCTTTCTCCTGCATCTCATGCACACCCCCAATGCAGGACTACCAGAGTGTGATCCAAATGATCAAGACACAGGAGAACCACCAACACAAAAACGAATTGTATACCTGACACTCACCTACGTCGAATCACTGACACACAAACTAAGGAATATCTTACCCAGGGATGGTATTAAGGTGGCTACAAGAAATGTGAAACCATTGAAATCTATCTTCTCAAAACAGTTTTAAAAATACATGTGCCTTAGCTTGTCATGGGAACACAGAAGATCATCAACCTGACTATGACAGCATTACTATATTAGATTCAGAAACTAATTATAAAAAGAGAACATTTATGGAAATGGTGAGAATATCTCAGTGTGAAAATCCTATGAACTCAAGGCGAGATATTGACTCTCGGAGCACAATGTTCTCATATCCAATATCTTTAGAAAAAAGAAGAGGGTCTAATAACACCTCACTCATAAATGGTATGGTGTAAGGCTTTGGCTGGCTGCTCTCGAGGTTGACTGTACTTTTATCTGAACAATAATTGCCCTAACTAGTCAATGTATTGTGTAACTGGCTATTTCAATTCGCCTTCTTTTCAATATGAAAATCTAAATAAAATCGGGTACAAAGAAAGGTGGTTATGGATTAATAATGCTCTGTATCGTTAGCTACCACTTCTGTTACTATCATTGTTGTACATGTGTTGTTTAATTTTCTGACTGATCATTTAGTTATTAACGTAGATTTTTGAGGAACTTATAGAATTTTGGAGCTTTATTCGATACCGTAGCTCGAATGTGTTTAGTTCCTTTGTAGTTTACTGTCGTTCTGTCAAACCTGACTTTTAATGATGTCATTGTTTTGTAACAATCAGACATAACCTGCACGATGGGTTATCAATTGGAGCTAAACCATGCGGTCTGGTACAAATTTCGTTTATTTTATGGAACAACCTTTTAGAATAAACCTCATTTCGTAAGTTAACCTTTTTATTGTTCGATTCATCATGTTGATTGTAATATTACGTTGTAGCACTCCTGATGAAGGAACAATATAGTTTTGAAAGCTCGAGTTAAGGAAAAAAGAGTCTATTTGACACCACCTGACTGCTATCCCACGAATATCTAATTTATATATATATATATATATATATATATATATATATATATATATATATATATATATCTTTCAAAATATTTTGGGTTATCTGCAAAGGTGGGCAGAACTAATATAAACGACTAATCGTCAGTAATTCTATATTTCGAACGAATTTTACCAAGTTTCAATTGTAAATTTCTCATTAGTTCGTAAAGAATTAACACTATATTTAATCAAATTGCTACATTTTATGAGTTAACAAATACTCTTCTATGTTGTCAAGTATGATTCCCTTTGGAAATTCCAAATACAAATTTTACCACAAAGTAATATTTCGTGCAATGATTGTAATAAATTTCAAAAACGTGAAATATTCAATTTGATCAAATTCTCTAATAGCTCATAAAAATGCAAAATGTAATACAAATAGCTACTCTTATTCATAATTTAATTCATCTTTCCATTCGGAAAATGGGATGACAATATTGAGTGAATACCGGGAGTGTACATTTAAAAAAACTCGTCTACCTGCTTCCATATTCCCACTTTTCTTATGATATAATAGAGCATAAAATAATTATCCATTTGCCATGATGGATAACACATTCAACACATAGTTAGGCTCAAGAATCCATAGTCCCAACTAGAACTAGCTCCGCTCAATCATCTTCAATTAAACGGAGGCAACTTCACGATAATTAGCGGCCAGTGCGAAGGCCAGCTTCACATCTATGACGTGCTAAAGTAATGGATCCATCATCCCTTGAGAACAGCGTATTTCTGCAAAAACCTAACCTCATTTTCTCATCTTTTCTTGGATTTTAAACGCCAGATGCCAACACATGTGCGCAATCACTCTTCTATTCGAAATTGATTTATTGCTCCTTGTATTGTGGAGGATATTAAGCCGTTGGTTTGTTTAACAGGTTTTTATTTGTTTCATTCCGTGTTTACAGATTGAATCCGAAAACAAACATTAATTTTTCGAAAGGATCATAGAATATTCTTCGAAAGTGAATTGTGGTTGACTTAAAAGGCAACAAAAACGATCTAAGAGAGAGTTCAATGTATTTTCAAAAAGCTTATCATCTCGAAATTCTGTATAAATTTTGAACCGATCAAATCCAAATTTGTATTTATTTTTTCTCATTTTAGTCTTAATATTCGAATGATAACTATAAACTTTGTTAATTTTTCTAGCTCAATTATTTTCTTTCAAACACAAATTCTAGCTTGACTTTTTAAAAACGACTACTCTGATTTGAAATAAGTCACAACACAGCAGTAAAATATGTGAATAACCAATATATATATATATATATATATATATATATATATATATATATATATATATATATATATATGACAAATGAGACTTTGTCGAAACGTATTAACAAAGATTTCCAACGAAATCTGCGGAACAACACACGGAAGCAAACCCGAAAATCTCCAGAAGCATATATATATATATATAATATATATATAATTAGTCAATATAATTGGTCAGTAATTTATTTACTGGCCAATTTAAACGTTTTCAGGTTTTGTATTTTACTAGGATAAGGTCATTTTGAAATAACTAAGTATCAATTATTATTTATTGTGTCACGCGTTTGGACTTGTCAGTCGTTTTCAAACAATATAAATACATATAACATAACATTTAAGGTGACATTATAAAATATATTTCTCTCTCTCCCAATTTTTCAGGTGTCTGTTGCTTTGTTTAATGATATTGTGGTTCTTGAGTTTATTGTTGCCTTGTATTCGATTTGGATAGCTACCATTTCCAATATATTTCTTTTCAATGAGTGCCTTTCTCTACTGATGTTTTTTGTATTATTGAAATCAAATGAATGTTATTGTTTTGTAAGAGCCGTTGTTTTTTATTTGTCTGCATAGTGTATTGATGTTCGTATAATCTTTTACTTAAATATTGTTTAGTAAAGTATTCGTGAAAGTGAAAAGCGTAACAAAATAAATAATTGATACTTAGTAATAGTTATTCTAAAATGAACTTATACTAGTAAAAAGCAAAATCTGAATACTAGTGTATATATATATATATATATATATATATATATATATATATATATATATATATATATATATATATATATATATATATATATATATATATATATATATATATATATATATATATATATATATATATATATATATATATATATATATATATATATATATACTATATTACTATAACTTTGACAAGTACACGAGTGTCTCAGGGAGTTGTCTACACAAATGTTGTCAACGAGAACGAACCTAGCACTTCCGAGAGTGAATATTGAGTGCGCTTCGAATGCGCTTGTGTAGACAGCTCCCTGAGAGTTTTATTTGAAATAGTATTTGAATAGAACAAAATAATGCTGTAGAGAGATACGTCTTGTGAATAGTTCACGTAAAAATGTTCTCCTCATTGGGATATAGGACCTGGAGGTGTTTCGAAAGTCATCGATTCTTGATTGATTGATTAATATAGACTGATGATTCATAATAATGATGAAACAATTGTATCTTATTATTCAACAAGTTCGATGATTTTTCGAAGCGCATTTAATATTCACTCTCGAAAGTGATAGGTTCGTTCTCGTTGACAACATGTGTAGATAGACAGCTCCCTGAGAGTTTTATTTGAAATATTTCGAATTTAAACTCTCAGTATTGACTATATATATATATATATATATATATATATATATATATATATATATATATATATATATATATATATATATATATATATATATATATATATAATATTTAAAGTCCATCAACCAGTCTGACTTTACTTAGTGTTACTTAATCAAAAGACCAAAAAGAAGACTCATTTGGTTCTGCTCTTTACTTTTCTCACTTGAAAATGTTTCAAACACGGAGAGAAACGTGTGTAGAACCATATCATCATTTAAAAAAATAAATTGGAGCTCCCTACAATAGTTTTTATATATGGATAGTTTCTAAGATTATAATAACTCTTCTGAGTTATTGAAGAAATATATAACGCAACGGAATAAAAATAACATAACTAGTGCATAAAATAGAGAAAAAGCACCATTACAAATTACTCTATGGGACTTCTCGTATCAACTTTGTGTTAGGACTTTTATACGCGCGTGTTACATTATACATTGCACAACCTATTTTGTTATTGAACAAGCTTGAGTAATTCTGGAGCAAGTTCGTTTTAGAGCAAAACTTCGAATTGTCCATATTATGGCCAATAATATGTATATATATATATATATATATATATATATATATATATATATATATATATATATATATATATATATATATATATATATATATATATATATATATATATAATTTGGGCTTGATCGAAAGACCCGAAAAATTATAGAACAGACACTTACAGGTACAACTTTCAAGGTAAAATTCATGAGCAAAGTATCAGATCCATTTGAAATCAACACCGGTGTGCGGCAGGGGGATGGACTTTCACGAATCCTTTTCAACATTGTTATAGAAAAGATCATAAGGGAATTGGAACTTCACGTGAAGGGCATACAAGTGAGTATCAAAAAAGAAAATCGAATAAATGTCAAATGTCTCGCCTTATATTATCTATCATTCTATCGTCTCTATCAACAGACTATATTGCTTTCATCACAGACAACAGAACTGAAGCCATTCTCGCCGTTGAAAAACTACATGAAATTGCGCAGAAAACTGGGTTACAATTTTCTTATGATAAAACCAAATACATGGAAAGAAAACCAAAAAATAAATCTTCTCTTATCACAAAACATAGTGAAATTCTACAAGTCGACCATTTTAAATACCTCGGAGAAGTTTAACAGTTCTCAGGTTTCAACCGAATAGCTAATGAACAGAGAATTACCAAGCTCCAAAGGACCTACAAGCTAACATGGGATTACTATAACAAAAACGGCATTTCGAGCGGCGCCAAATTGAGGTATTGAAACACAACGATTCTTCCAGAAGCAATCTACGCTTCTGAAACAATGATTATTGCCGGTCATTCAAAAATTAGAGAAATATTAAAACAAGAACAAAAAATTCTTAGAATGATTTATGGGCCAATCAATAGAAACGGCATTTGGATGAAAAGACCTCAGAATGAACTTTATCAAAAGACAAATAGGATAATTGAAGAAATCAGAAAACGACGAGCAAAGGTCTATGCACACGTCTACCTAATGAAACAGTCCAGAAAACTGAAAAAACTACTCGATATAATTATGGAGAGTAAATGCGAAACAGAGTGACTAAAAGAGGTCCAAAAGGATCTACAACAAATTGATATAAAAAATCTCGAAGATCGCACTGAATGTCGCTATAAAATCGTACATGTGAAGTTTGAGCGAAAGTCAAATCATCAACCTGGAATAAAATGGACTGATGAACGGAAGAAAGAGCATTCAGAGAGGATGAAGCGTTTTTGGGAGGCAAAAAAAATGAAGCAAAAATCCTAATTGCGAATTCAAGTTCAATCGCTCTCCTCATGGAGAACAAACGTAATAATATATATATATATATATATATATATATATATATATATATATATATATATATATATATATATATATATATATATATATATATATATATATATATACACATATATTTATGCATAGCAACCCCAACTTACTGAGAATCTGTCTGTATTCTGACAAACATTGGTAGAAATCTACTTATGTATTTAAAAATACTCCTACATAATTATGTATCTTCATATTACTTAATTTGGAACATTTTCAAGCTTATGGCTGATGGTGGGGTTGAATGAGCGCATAAACTATGAATAAACTCGTATTTATATAGAAGTAATCGCACTATCTGTCAACTAGCAAACGTTCACCAATATCACATAGGTATTGACATAAATTGTTGAAGAACCTGAAAAAGCAATCGGATTTAACTGAAAGACTCTAATTTAGAAAACCAAAACAGTTTCTACGCAGAATTTTGCTATCTATATTTAATGCCACAAAAGCTTTCTCAAAACCTTGCCTTTCTATCGCTTTCAAAAATTGAATTTTTCGTGGTTTTTTCAATAATATATCGGATAAAGCGTTTATTTCCGATAACTATATCGTGTTCGAGAAATTTCTTCCTCTGGTAACAAGAATAATAGGAATAAAATTGTTACAATACACGTCGTATAATAAGTGCGTTGGTTTAGATTGTTAATTTTCATTAGATTATATTGAAAATAATTCTACAATTTATTAAACTGTCAACTAATGTCTTATGAAGACAAGATATACTGCAATGAACATTCCGTGCATCTTTTCCTAAATCGATGAATGAATGATTGAATATTGTAAAATGTAATTGTTTAAGTCTTTTGACTTAGGACTTTTCGGTTGAGCCAGCCGTATATAACTCATTGTACTTAATGGAATGTTGGACAACCATGATGGAGAAGACCTGAATCCACCAAGTGTGTTTTAGAACACGAAATTTCTTTTCAAGTACTCGGTAATTGTTGTCTCCGGTCTGCTGTTAAGAATATTCTAATGTCTTAATACCTCCTGCTTCATTTAGATTCATTCCTTTTGTTTGAGTTTTAAATAGCTTCTTTGTAGTAGTAGTTCATAGTCAGATTTGCTCCATTTTTCGGATTTTTTGTCGGTTCGTCAACGTTTTTTTTCATGGTTCATACTTTATGGAAGGCAAATTTTCATTTCTATTTTTATTTTTTATTCAGATGTTTTTACAAAGTTCTGCAAATCAGTTCGAACGAATTATATCCATAATTTCATTATTTCTCGAAATTTTATTTTCTAGCGGACGTTACTTTTATGTCACATAATTCATAAATATCATAAAATCTGTCAATTTATACCTGAAAAATTTCCTGTGATTAAATTGGTGCGAAGAAATCATATTGAGTTTTCTAAATCTAAATTTCGTCATTCTTTATTTCAGATGGAATGCAAATAAGACGGATCACCTGTTTCACCTTTCATCGCTTCGCGAAAGAAGAGATCCATCCGGCCAGCCCGAAGGTAATAATAATGAGGTGATAAAGGGGAGAGCGACTGATGTAATGGTAAAATCGTTACCGGGGGTGATCTTAAGCGGCACTTATCGGCAGCGAGGCGGCGGAAGGGACGATCGCACCACACAGAGGTACGCTGAATCTTACAGAGACGGAATAGCACTAAGGAATTTTAATAACTTCATGTCAAGAAATGTAACTGATTTAAAACCAGAATTAGTATTTTTTCAGATAATGATTTAAAATGTTTGTCTAGAGTTGAATAAATGAAAAACTACTATAAAGAAAGTGTTTTCTTCATTTTTAAATGGTTTTGCTACGCTTACTCGTATATATTACACTTTTGTCATTTTTATGCTTCGTGTTGGTTTTTTTATATTGGAGGGATTCTCTACTGGGACGAACAGTCTTTTCCAGTATCCGTCGAATATGTTTTTGAATATATTGGTCACAGAAAACTGGTTCGAAATACAGCTTATCATTGGAGGATTCTTTCACCAAAATTGAAAAATATATAGATTCATTCAGGTAAATGAACTTTGTCTATAGTTTTCTTGATTACAAATAACAAGCCGATTTTAGCTGACTGTGATACTCTCTGTTATATTCTTGGACAAAACATCTCTGATGATATCCAAAGTAGCGATAATATTGATGTGCATGCTACTACGCCTGGCATGCTACTCCGAAATATCTGATATTTTAACCCACGTGAACTCATCAAGACATACAGATATGTGTCAGTGTTTTTGATAAACACGTACCAAAGGGGTAGAAGTTCAGGCTACATCCGTGTCATTATTTTAGGACAAGTACTCTAGCTTTTATATCTATCCATAATTTGAATCGATATAGGTATTGTGTTTGCATCCCAGGCAGAGTGCTATGAAAGTCTAAATACAAAATGAATGAAAACAAGTTGCTTGCCTCTTTCTTCACAGAAAGTTACAAAAATGGACATCGAACAGGATTACGTACAGTGCTGGTACAGAATAAACTGTATCACTCTACAGCAGGGGTTCCCAATCTATTACCCAAGGCGCCTCCCTTAAGTTTACGCTAACATACTACACCCCTTTGCCTAATTCAACCACTATGGCAACAAAACAAACAATAAAAATTTCAATGGATATAAATGACCAATAAATAAATTAAAATTAATACACTTGACTTAAGTTCCAATGAATATATTTAAAACTCTACATATGTTTCGGGTGGTTAACCTATTATCAAGACTATACAATATTACTGAATTTCCAAATGTACAACTTCCACTTATATTGTACATTTTGAAATTCAGTAATATTGTATACCCTTGAAAATGGGTTAACCACCCGAAACATATGTAGAGTTTTAAATATATTCAGTGAAACTTAGGTCAAGTGTGTTAATTTTAATTTATGGTTTTTAACATAATGTTTCACAAACAGATAAGCGAAACCTCTGTGTCATTTATTAAATATCTAAGCTGTTTGTTGCACCCTTTGGATGATCTCACGCCACACAAGTGAGTCGCGCCCCACTGGTTGGAGACCATTGCTACACAGTGAGCTCAAATGTCTCACGTACTACGTCTGCTAGTTCACTGCTTTAATTTCGAAAATAATGATGAAGTGAATATTTTGCAATGTATTTTGCCACATATTCGGTAAAATATTCTTTATATACATGAAAGTAAATACTTTCGAAAGAGGTACCTAACGTTTAAGATACAATTGATGAATTGATGAAATAATATATGTAGAACTATGCTGTATTATTATTATAATTTTTGAATGCCCATGACATACCAACTGAGTTCAAAATAGGTAAGAAGTATATAAAGGTCAGATTAAAATCAGGAGTATATAAAATGAACTGTGGTAGTTGTGATAAGGTTTATATTGGTAGAACGTTTAGAAGTTTTCAAATAAGAATTTCTGAACATAAACGCAGCTTTAATAATCAGAAGACAGATTCACATTATGCAAATCATTTGATTAATGAAAATCATATATTCAATTCTGATTTTGAAATTTTGAATACCGCAAATAATGGAATGAAACTTAATTTGTTAGAATCACTTCAAATTAATAAATACAAATATTCTGGCAACCGTTTGAACAGCCAAATTGATCATACCTCAAGCCCCCTTCTCAATCTTTTCAAAATTACTTAGTTTCCTATATAGTAGTTCAGTATGAATTGATCCCTTCTACCTGTTATCAACCTGTTTTCTCTGTATTCATAATTTAAGTTCACCTATTGTATGTATTCCAGAAATGTCATTAGTCTGCACGTAGCATTTGAAAAAGGTGAATCTCATCGAAACGTGCGTCATGCAGTATTCTTTTTGATATGTGTAAATCTTGGCTTAACAAGTGTTTCATTATGTTTATCGATTTACGTCAAGTATCGGCCTCATCAATTATTAACAAACTAAATATCATATGAGATTTGAATATTCTTCTTCTAGGTTTTAATGTTCAAGTCACAAACATTTTTGCACTTACAATTGTTGAACAAGTAGGAGAGAAATTGATATGAGGCTTGAGCAAACAGCAAAAAACAACTTCGAGATTAACAGATGGAGAAAAGTGAACTGATTCTGATTATTCGAAATTATATGAATACGAAAGACATTGTATGACTACTAGCTTGAAGAACTCCACATCTGAGTTCAAACTTCCCTCATACAAATCTGTACACAGTCGTAACAATGTAATTTATAACAACTTTTTTCTTATTCATATTATGGAGGTGACAAAATCCTACCATTCCTTCTCTGTCCCCAGGCGCGGGACAGGACAGAGTGCTGTGGCCGAGCACCCATTAAGGTGCGTAATGGCCGGTCGCCTAAGACGAGACGCGCAGCAATGCATCGATTAGACATAACGTCGCGAAACAAGGCATACGGCCCCCGACCACCGCCGCGGCGGCGAATCCCCCCGTTCCCTTCACGGCAGCGCCTTCTCGATATGCAGACGTGCATCGTCAATGACGCCACACACGTTCTTCTTCGCTAAAACGAATTCGAGTACCTGTCTTATCCCCAAATCGTTATTAGAAATTTGATTGAAGTTGCCAAAATGTTCCACGTGGTATAAGAAGTTTAATGCGGTAATCACATTTGAATGAAGAGAAACATTTTCAATATAATCATGGATAAATTCGTCTAAAGAAATTGCGAATTATTGAAATTCTAAATTTAAGATCATGTTTCAAATTATAATTGTGAATATATACAACTATCTCTGAACATAATGTTGCAATTCATTTTGGCAATAATTGAACTAATGGGAATAAATTCACGTCTAATTCCGTTTTTGATATTGCATTTCGTCTTGAAAAGAGGTACCTACCAGTAAAATGATTGTGTTGCTCTAATAACAAGATGCACGCTAAAGCATTCACAAGAAAAACAAATGTTATTATTAGAATCAAATATGTATTATTAGCTTAGGTTAACCAATTATTTGAAATCAATTGAAACTATATCTTTGATTTAGTGTTCGTGTTTCATACTTTTTAGAAATGCAAATGTCCTCACCTTTAGTAAGTCTATTGGACCGAAGAATTATTTCATGTTTGAACACTGTTCGGGTCCTGTAGAGTAGTGTTACCGTTCTCTAATTCTTAAGTTGGAATAGCATTATGATATTGCTTCTATGATTAGATCTCCAAACCTCTGTTCTCCTAACTCCTTCTCAATTCAACACAGAGATGGGCTTAGATGTAGATGACTACTCGTTTGTACATTCTTTAAAATTTCTTTAAAACTTTATGAGTTTCAAGATCTAACATCTTTGTTTATATTCAATTGGCAGCAAGATTGAGGTCCAAGTTCATTTTATGAATTAAACGTGAACCAAACTGAAATTTTCTGATTTGAGTATATTATAAGTAGACAAGTGGTAATGGAAATCTATAGATGTTGTGTGAAAACCAGCTGTACAATATTAATCATCTGTACGCAGACAGTTTTGCAGTAATGAAACACTTTGTTTAATTTAAACTAAGTAGTTTTCTGATTTTCACTATAATTAATTTCAAACATGACAATATTGTTTCGCCAACACAGTGGCTTCATAAGACGTTGATGATAAACTCAGCTATTACATTGTGAACTGCTTGCATTTATCCTGAAGTGTGTGCAAATGACCATAGAACACTTTCTTTTGAAGAGTTCTTTTTGGTCCTAGCTCTTTTGGTCACTTCCATTGGGATGATTGGGCCTTTGTTTCGACGTCATAACCAATACCCAAGTTTTGCCATCAGTTATGACCTTTTTGAGCAAATCTGGATCATCGTTGACGTCATTCAACAACTCCTGAGCGATACTAATTCGACATTGCTTTTGCTCAAAAATTAGCAATTTTGGAAGAAACTTAGCTGCTACACGTTTCATGCCCAAAACATCCGAGAAAACCGCAGGGCATGAGCGGATGGATATGCCAACATCCTATGCAACTTCATAAATGGTGATAAGATGATTTACCAAAACCATTTTCTTCACTGTTTCGATGTTTACTTCGCTTGTTGATGTGGTTGCAACTCCAGGACGCTCATCGTCATCAACATTTTCTCTTGCCTTCTGTAAAGCGCTTGTACCACTTTTTTTGAAACAAATTAGACTCGCTGAAGGCCACAGTCAACATTTTAAGTGCATTGGAACACTTTATTCAATTTTCAACGCAAAATTTAATGCAGATTCTTCGATTAATTTTTTCAAAAGTAAGAAATCTAAGAACACACAAAACGTGAGTAACCGTTTCAGTTATCAAGAAGAAACTACTAATCCAAAATGGCTGATAATTTCAATTTATGAGAAACATATGTGTACTAACATAACGAAAAAATTTCGATAATCGAATTTGCACATGCGAAAATTCAAAATTCACCTTTTCTTTTGAACAGAACTTATTTATTATATTCAAATGCCGAAAAATATTGATTTTCAACAGAGGAAGAAAAATGTTATCATAATCTATGTGAAAATAAGAAAGATTTTGCGTTATCATGGGTAAGTCATGAGTGTTTAAATAAAATTTGTCGGACAGTAAAAGAAATTGCATAATAATATGTATTCAAACGTTTGTGTTTCATCATGTCAATCATCACATAATATAGATAGAAGTCAGTAGATCATCAAATCATATCGAATAAATTTATTAAATCAATTCCTACCATCCCTCAATAGTTTATAACTAATTTCCATGTACTATATGCATTGTCAACACATGTTTTCGTCTATTTTGATGAAATGAACGATGTTATTTCCGAATTCCTGTTTCTAAAATATATTATTTAAACTGTTGAGCAATAAATAGATATTGCTGAAATAACATTCAGCAATGATTTGTTACACGAGAAGAAATCTGGCTGCACACAATATTTTAACATTCATATCGAAGGTGCTAGCATGCGGTCCTCCATATATACGTCTCAGATTGATCACCTCCTCAGGTATTTACATGTGCTAATTACGTGGCATTTACCGGTTGAATTATAGCTGTCCCCCGACTAGTTCGGAATCCACCGGCAGCACTGTTCCTTCGGATCGGATTGAATTGGATTTATATCAACGTAAATATTTAACTTTGAACTCAACGTCGGTAATTATTATGGGAGCTATTTTTATAGACGCCGAAGACAAATGGAACCCTCGCTACGAAGTATATCCAAGTGAGTATATAGTTAGTTTCAGATACATTTTTACTATTTTAGGAAAATCGTTCTGAGGACAAACTCAGAAGAAAGTATTTCAAAATAATTTTATATATATATATATATATATATATATATATATATATATATATATATATATATATATATATATATATATATATATATATATATATAAAAATGAATACTAGAATATTTCAAATCAATCAAATGAAAGCTATAATGGAGCTAACTAGCTAACTATGTGAAAGTGTACGATTTGATGCCTCCATTATCCTTCAAGGGATTAATGTTAGAAAAATATTGAAATCGGTGCCACACATGATAGAAGTTCGAGACAGCTGTTTCGTTCAGCAAGGAACTCGTCAGTCGAAGTGAGGCAATGATTTCAATTCCCAAGCATGTTCTAATGACTGCAAGTGGATTACTGTCAAGTAATGAATACTTCACAACTCCATCTATAGGAATCAATAAAAAACATCTCTTAGATCATAGACATACCAAGCATCGAACGTTCACATCTCTTCTATACCCGTAGGTATCTACTAAATTGCAACGTCTATTTGACAAATGTCATCATATGATGTTTTCAAATGTCAATAGATTGAGTTAGTAGTACGCTCGCGATTATTCCCGTATTTCAGGATCCTATTCGGCGATATTTTTACGGAAATGAAGTTTTTGTGCTAATTAATGGCTTTGAATGTCCTATTTAAGGGAGTGAATACTAGAACATTCATTCGAAAAATTCGAATTAATCAGAGAAAAAATTTTTTTTTGTGCGACTCGTCAGTCGCACCACGTCCATCGAAGTGAAGTAACGATTTCAACCCCCAAGCGTCTTCTTGTGACTCCAAGTCGAAGACCGCAGAGTTATGAATACTGCACAATTCCATCTATGGGAATCAGTAGAAAACACCTCTCAGATTATAGACACACCAAGCATCGAAATTTCAAATATTTTCTATACCCGTAGGTATCTACTAAATTGCAATGTCTATTTGACAAATATCATCGAACGATGTTTTTAAATGTCAATAAGTTGCGTTAGTAGTACGCTCGCGTTTATTCCCGTATTTCACGTTCATTTCCCTATTCGGCGATATTTTTAAGGAAATGAAATTTTTTGTGCTTATGGCACTGAATGAAATATTTAAGAAAATGAACACTACAACATTCATTCGAAAAATTCAAATTAATCAAGAGAATGTTATAGTAGAGCTAGATATGTGAACGTGTACGATGTGATGTCTCCATTATCCTTCAAGGGATAAATGTTAGAGAAATATTGAAATCGATGCCACACCTGATGGAAGTGCGAGACATATATGTTTCGTTCTTCAAGGAACTCGTCAGTCGCACCATATCTACTATAACATTCTCTTGATTAATTTAAATTTTTCAAATGAATGTTCTAGTGTTCATTTTCTTATATATATATATATATATATATATATATATATATATATATATATATATATATATATATTCGATTCCAAATTCAAATATAAATATTTCATATATATATATATATATATATATATATATATATATATATATATATATATATATACATAGACATTGCAATTTAGTAGATACCTACGGGTATAAAAGATTGTGAAATTTCGATGCTTGGTGTGTCTATTATCTGAGAGGTGTTTTCTACTGATTCCCATAGATCGAATTCTAGAGTATTCAAAACTCTGCGGTCTTCCACTTGGAGTCACAAGAGGATGCTTGGGGGTTGAACCGTTGCCCCACTTCGATGGACGTGGTGCGACTGACGAGTTCCTTGCAGAACGAAACATATATGTCTCGCACTTCCATCAGGTGTGGCATCGATTTCAATATTTCTCTAACATTTATCCCTTGAAGGATATTGGAGACATCACATCGTATACATTCACATATCTAGCTCTACTATAACATTCTCTTGATTCATTTGAATTTTTCGAATGAATGTTCTAGTGTTCATTTTCTTAAATATTTCATTCCGTGCCATAAGCACAAAAAATTTCATTTTCCTATAAATATATATATATATATATATATATATATATATATATATATATATATATATATATATATATATAAGTAACTTCGAGTATTCTTATAATCCCACCATATGAACTCTTCAGAAGTTCTTGAAAGACTCAAGATATTCGTGCTTTCTTTAGGAAATCTATATGAGAAAAATGTAATTTGAATATCCTGAAATTTATGAATATTTGTTTTGGAATAGATAAAACCGTTATGCGCTATTTATATGGCAATTTTTGAATATAACAAAGATATGAATGGAATTTATGTAACACCCATTATCTCAGGTAATATTGGGTATGTTGCAAAATTTCCAATAGTTTCACCCTGCTGCATAAATAATCTCAAGAATATTTCGATCAATGATAGTTTTTTGAATGTGAATGTGTTTCCAGATACATACGAACAAAACTCTGAAAAACAACATGACTACACTGAAAATTGAAATTTTTAAATCTAATATTACCAACTTCTAGCTCAATAGCAATAACAAGATACATTCGAAACACTTTAAAGTTCTTTACCTATCAGTTTCCACCCTTTACTGATTTCTCAATTAGCGAATAGTGTACATTATTCACTTAGGTAATCTAGAAGTTTTGACGAAATTATCAAGTGAGTGTTAGTATGGAGATCGAGCAGGATATAATTTAGGACCACAGCGACCTCTATCTGTCGAAGCTACAAAAAACTGTCGAAGACTCTACAATGTGGTGGTGCAATCTCTTGCATAAAATATCTAACATTTCTGATTGCCAATGGTGTAGATACTCTGGTATTGTATGCGCTAATTTTACCATTTTTTAATACCTATCATAAATTATAATTTATTAAATTGATAATTATCCAACTAAATTCGATAAAATTCTTTAATGCACTCGATATACGATTATGTTTCGTACAACTCATTATCACGAGTTTAATTGTAACAGTTGTATAGTAAGATAATATCATAAGAAATACACAAGTTATTTATACTGTTAAAAATAGGTTATCAGTTCGAACCTTTTATAGAGTATATTGAAAAAATTTTTTGGAATTTAACTTGATGTTTTCGATTTTACGATACTGTTTGAAATGTTCCACTGGGTATTGTAAGTGGAAATTGATTAACACTGTGGATGTGCCACCCTACCTTTCAAACAGAGCGCATTCTCAAAAATCTAAATAGAAACGAAAACACTGTTTTCTCGATTTACCCACCTTTATTAAAGAAAAGTAACGTATACTTCACACCTGTTAGAAATAGGGTTTCCAGATAGAAACTTATCAAATCCGGAACAATTCTAGGACAAGAGTACCAGGTTGTGACCGTAGTAAAAATATCTTATTTTATATATGTATTCAGAAAGTACAATGACATTCATCTTCAAGTGCATAAGTTTATTAGATAGGTATGTAGCGAATAAGAAGGTAATTAACGCCAGTAATAATTTTAAAATGAAGCTTAAAACTGGAACTTACGCTTAAAACTTGGTAATTGAAACTGGTAGTGAATCAACAATAATAATAATGTATTTATTTAGCAGAATTACTACATCATATTACAAAATATAGTAATAACAAGTTAATTAAAAATTAAAATAATGAAAAGTAAAATACTGTGAATCAAGTAAAGTACCAATATATGTAAATAACATAATATAGTAGAAAAACAAAAACGTTATACTTAGCACGTAACTAATATTACATGATAAACATCAATCAGAGTACTAGCAGAAACAAAGCCCAATTGAATAAGAGTGACTTTAAACTGTGTTGCATTTGGTTGAGATGAACGTTCTCAAAAGTCTTTTAAATAACTTTCAAACTTTCACAGTTTTTTATATGTGCAGGAAGTCCATTCAATTCAATTAAACCTATATACGAAATAGATTTTAGCTTTTGTGTAGTCTTACATTTTCCAAGGATAAAGTCTGTTTTGAATCTCGTATTTTTTGTACATCTTTAAATAATCGAACTCTATCACTAATGTAGGTTGGTAACATATTTATTTTCAGTTTGAAAATGAACACTTGTACATTAAACACAACTCTTTGTCTAACATATAACATATTTAGCACATTAAGCATGGATTTGACAGGTGTATATCTATTACATTTTAATATAGATCTCATAGCCCTATGTTGTATTTTTTCTAATCAACTTATTTGATATTGAGGACAATTAAACAATAAGGAACAACAGAATTGTAAATGAGGAAGTGCAATGGCTTTATAGAGTGACAACTTTGTACTCATAGACAAAGATTTGCCGATTCGTGATAAGAATCCTACTTTTTTCGAAAATTTTCTCGTTATATAATCTGCGTGTGCGTGAAAGTTTAAATTCGAATCCAAAATTATATCCAAGTATTTGATATTTTCATCGTGAACAATGGCTCCTCCGTTTACAGAAATATATATATTATCAATCTGCACATTTATCATTCGTGATTTCTTGGCGAAACACGTTAAATATGACTAAAAATCAGCACTAAGCTTAGCAATAAATTCAAACTTTGATAGACAATGAGTACTATATTATAAACTGAATATGTTTCACTTATCAATTAAATTTTGGTAGTAGGTACATAAAATAAACTTAACCAAATTGATCATCTCCCATAATGATTTTTGGAAATTATTACAAGTTCTATTTTGACAAGAATTACATGAATATACCAGAGAATATTTTCATGACAGAAATTCTTTGTCCTATGAAAATAAAACTGCAAAATAAGTTATTTTTTCAAAATATTTATCCCCCGATTTTTTCCTTTTTATTAGTTTTTATCCTTCAGAGCTTCGCAAAACTGATAAAATCTCTGAGCAAGACACGCCAAATGATACAAGTCTACAGTTCGAAATTGATTAAATCCATGGATATTCAGTTTCACTCTCTAGTCCATAAACTATTCAGTTGACTCTTTACTCTTTCGCAAAAGACATTGCTTGTTGATTGAAATTGAATTGAAAGAGCAGAATAGGCGGTGTCATTCGTTGTTAGTTTATTTTGTTACAAAACCAGTGAGTTTTTGGAGTCCAGGACAATAAGGTCTAATTACTGGACACAGGACCAGACGCAAAATTCCGGGAGAATCCCAGATTTCCCTGCCATCTGGCAAGTCTAGTCCGAAAAAGCCATCTAATGGTGAGTCGTGCAACAAAATTGCTTCATAAGACTATGTGAATCTAGTAAATAGCGTTTTAGTTGCCATTTCAATTTTGAATTGACTTCATTTCCATCAAGTTCGGGCCATTGAAATTTCCGAAAATTATCAAACCAGAAAATATTTCTAGAAGGTAAGAATTTTTGTCGAATGTTTAATAAACACCCTTCCTGAAATAACTAATTACTGCTGTCAGCAATTATAACCAGAAGGTCAGCAACCATAATGAGGCGGAGAGTCTTCTTAATTGATTTTGTCTTCTCCTTCGCGTATGAAAGAAGGCTGCACCCATTTCGGATCATAGTGGCAAAGTCGTTCATTTCGAGCCTTTCTTCATAGCTGGTCTTACAAGATCCAGTGATATACGAGCCTTGGACCTTTTGTGCCCGTCAACCCAATGACTGGACAGGTCTGGATTTCCGATTTTATTTGATATTTATGTAAATTTGTAATTTAGTTGATATGTGACTTTGGAATGCGTCGTTCGGTCGCGTCGAATCCTCTCTTTTTGTTGTTACCGGGACAGAAAAGATGGGATTTATTAACAGATCTGAAGTATTTATTGAGGAATTAAATTCGTAATTTACTGTAATGAAAACACTAAACAGATGGATACATAAAGATGAATATTTATTGAAGCATTAACGTGATGTATAATTAGAAACTGAAATATTATTAATACTGTATTTTCTTCGGTAGATCGTAAAATTTGGTTTTATTTGGAAAAATGTAAACGTTAATATACTTAATACCTTAATCGCAGAGGAATCGCGTGAACTCTGCATATAAAAGTATAATTGGACTAATCATATATATATATATATATATTGCTTAATGATAATTATGAGAAAAAATCGTTCATATTTCCTGAAAATTAAAAAAAACGAATAATATATTTTTACAATGCAAATTTTCATCTAGTTCTAGGGCAAAAATAAAAATTCAATACATTCAATTATGAAAAGTTCTGCTCACATGTCAGAAAACAAAGGCAGAACAGCTTCAATAGATTTCGAAATTATTTGACTTATGTTGAGAAAAATGCCACTTCAATAATGCAAAAGAATTATGGTCTGGAGGAAAATGGTTAAAATGGCACAAAAATAAATTAAAAAAGCAGAATAAAAGCATTCTTATTTACATACAAATAATAGACATTGAAATTTCGATGTACTTGAGAATAACTAACTATATTGTGTAATATCAATGAAATGAAACAAAAATAAATCATAGAATGATTTTGATAGAAATGAAATGATAGGGATTTTCTTGAGCGTCGAAACAGTTTGATGGCCTGAGGGTTTAAATCACATGTAAATGAGAATAAATGAATGAGAGAAGAATGAAAGGTACCTTTAATAGTTTCATATGACACAACAGCAACAACATTCACAACAATAGCTGCGCATTTTGTTTTCCCACAACGAAACTTCGTTTCAATCAGTTTCTACGCTAATTTGGAAATGCGTTTCATTGACTAAAAACTTCGATTGTGGACACCATGTAAAATGCCAATAAAGCTTCGGCTTTTGCCAGAACTGCCGCTTTACCACTAGATGTTTCAAGACAAAAGTACATCGGCATCCTTGACCATGCACTTGTTCATTCAACTTTTTTTTCAACAGAAGACAAATGTAGTTGGATGTCGTTTCAGCATCCATGAGAAAAGAAAAGTACCATTGCATTCATCGAATGTCTGAAGGCGTCAAACACTTAAGTGGAAATAGGACACGTAAATGTTAGGTTAACAGTTAGGTTGAAGTTCAACATATATTAAATAATTGCTTGATTATTGTTTCGGGGTAGTACGCCATTCAAAAGGATGAGACTGAAAAGTCTAGCCAAGCCAAGTGTTTCTATTCAATGTATATAATAACAATATTTCATCAAGAGATTAGCTAAGAATTAATCAACTTTATCATATTTCGTTTCCAATGCAATGTTGAACATATCTACGAAGAATGAATAGAAAGAACCTAGTCTTGACAAAGAAAAGATTAATTTTTCAAGACTGGTTCTTTTTAGCTCAATACGCTTAGTTCCACTTGGTTTCTTTTCCTCCAATAAACATGTAAATTGTAGCGTAAAACGTTCATGCGTTGCCCTGAATTTTATATACTTTGTTGATGCTACAACAATGAATTCAAAGCAAGTGTTTGATTTTAGTATAGCGCAAGTGTGTACGATTAAATTATTCTGACGAAAACTAAATTTATCCTTCAAATATGGTGTTTTTAGAGCATTATTGAAACGAGCAACTAGCCGATGCCAAAATGCCCCGATAAGCTTAGAGGTACCAACTACCAAGTGTCTTTCTGAGGTTTATATTTAGTTATCGGGAAACTATGCTCTCCTTATTTTGTCGCTTGTTATTGTCCAATTACTTAGTCTTAGCAATGTTACCTGGTGATGGTCTTAGTGATTCACGATGTCCAATCGTGAAAATTTTCAATCATTCTGTAGTTTAACCATATATTTTATTTTTGATGGTTAAAGTACAGACTTTGCTTTCCAAGACCTTGCAGAGTTATTGTCATTCGATGGAAGAAGACATATCACAGAATGGTATCACTATTCTATTCTGTGATCACATTAGCATGCCACAGCAGCAACTGTCGACATATAAATGGGCTACCAACATACAATTTCTCTCTTCACTCAGAGCTCTTCTCTGACAGTCGTTTCTATGTTCAGCAATCTGTCACTCTCCTTTCCATCGAGTACAACAATAACAACCACGTGTTCAATAATTCGCTCTTTGTAAATAATCATAAATAAATTCTCAATACTAGTGTCGTTTATTATTTCCACTCATAGAATATTATAGCACAACCGTTATAACCTCATTTAGCTACCTCCATTTCAATTCCTCATACGTTTAGGTGATAATCTAATTGAAGGATGTATTTCCGACAATTGTTGCTTTCAAGGGATCCTAGTTAAGCTATAAATATAATCAAAAGGGGCACTGTCTACTATCGTATCAACAAATAACTAATAACATATTTTAAGATTAATAGACTATTCACAAAACTAACTTCAGTAGATGATTCAGTTAATAACGCACGAAGACTAAACAACTAAATCAACAATAAAAATAATGATAATTGAATATGAAAAATGAAAATAATGAAGGAGCTCGATGGCTCGAAAGGGAGGAGTCCATAAAAAAATCACGAAATATCACAAGGGGGAGGGGGTGTAGTAATATGTCACGAGTATTTATTTTTTCGGAAAACGCGCGATACAGAACCGCCGAGTGGCTTGAAGAAACCGATGTTGATCATCAATAAAGCATTGTGCCCACAACTAACTTACAAGATGCTTATCCAGTTATTGGTGTTGAAGAAAGTCTTGCTTGTCCGTGGTCTGAGGACATTGTAAATTGAATTATGTTCATGTATTATTACAAAAAAGTTTTTCCATTTCTTTCATTATTTTTATGTCAGTCCAAAACAACTTGCAACCTTTTGACCAATTGTCTACCTCTTAAAGTTATTATTGTAGTTTTTTTATTCTCTAATAAAATTTGATGATACTTAAACCTGTATTTTATAATAAATGTTTTCAACAAATTAAGATTTTTTGTGGGTACTAAAAAACACACGTGATATAGGGTAGGGGAGGGGTAGTCTTGAACCTCACCATGTATCACCAAGGGGGAGGGGAGGGTTAAAAATGCCAAAAATAACATCACATGATTAATGGACGGCTCCTTATGAATCATATACCCAATGATATTCAATATCAATGGGTATAAGGAGAAATACCCAGAAATACCGTAATATGGGAGAAATAATAGAAAAACTCACTTCAATGAAAGCGTAAAATTGGAATCGAATGTTGAGCAAAGGTTTTTTTGGGAACTTGTTATAAATCGAATCAATCGAATAAATTACTGGACTTTAATCCACATTGCTGAAACCGATGGAGATTGATTATATTTATGTATAATTAAATTCAAATAAGTACAAATAGTCGAAATACCTGAAGTAACTAATGATATAGGTATCGTAAAAGTCTATACCAAGCCAAACAGTGTAATCAATCAGTCCAAAGAAATTATTAAATTAACTACTATTAGAGACTATCATTAATATACTTAAATAGATATGATCTTTATATCAAAAACATTTCAATGGAATTTAGATATGTATGCTTTTCGTAGGTATTTGCGCATATCAATATTGATTTTTCTAGGGTCATCCTGTTGCAATAAAGCTGATTTATTTTTGAAGCAGTGTTCTGAAGCTCGTCAAAATACTGTTAATAATAAGTTAATGATAAATATTTAATAGTGTTGGCGTTTACTTGATGTAAATCCATTATAATTGAATATAACTTAAATTCAAACACTTGAACTTATGATTTACACTTTATTGACTACATAGCATGAAGCGTTTCGTCGTTACAAACGACTTCTTCAGATGCTTACAGAATAATTTTTTATTATTCTGTATTCGGATTATTCTGTAAGCATCTGAAGAAGTCGTTTGTAACGACGAAACGCGCCATGCTATGTAGTCAATAAAGTGTAAATCATAAGTTCAAGTGTTTGAATTTAAGTTATATTCAAGTTAATGATAAGTTCGTCAGAATCGCCAAAATATTAATAAAATAACCTCAGAGTATCAATATATCCATAAACTAAGATCAATTTCCACTTTTCTAAAGTACCTACAATATTTTCATCAATTGACATTATTATGTGTTATAAACTCACTGCTGCTGCTGACCTAGATGGAACGATTATTTAACGTGGCAATAAGAATGTTGAAACTAATCACAAATTAATGTTTCGTTTTGGTTTTTTTTAAGTTTGTGTTATTATGATCTCGTAAAGTACATTTTAAAAGTTTGATTCATCATATTCATTTTAATAAAATCAACAGTCAAAGCTCTAATTATTGCCTATGGTCACGTGACTGCAAACGCCAATCAGAGCACATGACGTCTTCAACTTGCAAAGAAGCGGCAAAATCTGTTTACTTCTTCATTTTCTTGGTTTGTGTTCCAATCGAAAAATAATTGAATTAATCAATAAAGGGTGTTTTTTTAGAGGTACGGATCTTTAAATTGCAATGAAACAACGATGTATCATTTTACATTTTTCATTATACAACGATGTATTCGATTGACAAGAATTTTTTTTTATTCGAAAGATAATTTTGTGGCATTACATTTTGAATATGATTTCCGTCATATGACCGCCATGGTTGGCTCGGATGTAGTCCAATCTGGACGTCCAATTTTCGATGACTTTTTCAAATATTTGTGGCCGTATATCGACAATAACACTGCGAATATTGTCTTCGAAATGGTCGAGCGTTTGTGGCTTATCCGCATATACCAATAACTTTACATAGCCCCACAGAAAGTAGTCTAGCGGTGTTAAATCACAAGATCTTGGAGGCCAATTCACAGTTCCAAAACGTGAAATTAGGCGGTCACCAAAAGTGTCTTTCAATAAATCGATTGTTGCACGAGCTGTGTGACATATTGCGCCGTCTTGTTGAAACCACAGTTCTTGGACATCATGATTGTTCAATTCAGGAATGAAAAAGTTAGTATTCATAGCTCTATACCGATCACCACTGACTGGTTTAACACCATTTGACACCATTAACGTTCTGGCCATCATCGTTTTGAAGAAGTACGGACCAATGATTCCACCAGCCCATGAAGCGCACCAAACAGTCAGTTTTTCTGGATGTAACGGTGTTTTGACATTCACTTGAGGAGTATCTTCACTCCAAATGCGGCAGTTTTGTTTGTTGACGTAGCCATTCAACCAGAAGAGCGCTTCATCGCTAAACAAAATTTGTTCATGAAAATCAGTAACAACGGCAACCTCGTTTTGGGCCCATTCGACGAATCTACGCCTTGCTTGATGATCGTTTGGCTTCAATTCTTGCACGAGTGGGATTTTGTAAGCACGCAAACAAAGATCCTTCCGGAAAATCTTCCATAAAGTGGGTGGACACAGATCCAATTCCTGTGCTCGATGGCGGATGGACTCATTCGGGTCTTCCTCAATGCTACGCTTTACAGTAGCAATAGCTTCTTCTGTACGCACCGTACGGCGTCTCTGGGGATGCGAGTTATCAACAAGAGTAAACGTGGTGCGAAAACGTTCCATGGTTAATCGAATTAACTGCTCTGATGGACGATTTTGTCGACGATAAAATGGACGTAGTGCGCGATACGTATTCCGCACAGAACCATTGTTTTGAAATTAAATTGCACTATTTGCAATGGTTGTTCAGGCGTGAGTCTATTCATGATGAATTGCCAAACCAAACTGTGAATAAATCACTTCTCAGCTGTTAAATCGGTCGCCATCTTCAACAGTAATGCCAACTTAAAGTTCTATACCTCTAAAAAAACACGCTTTATTAATACTACCATGGAATCCGGATTCATCAAAGCAAATAATTCCAACTTGTCAAAGATAGATTATTTGATGGCAGCATTTTTTTTGCTGCAAATGACGAATTTTGGGGTTTTGTGCTTCGACATTTAGGAACGTGAAAACATTTTTGTAAGTTCAGTTTTACGTTTAATACTATATAACTATTAACTACTGCTTGAATAACAGTCAAGTAAAAGATAATGTTATACCTTTTTTATTTATATACCATATAAATATATAAAAGCTTCTGGTAGAAGACTATACCAAGATCTCTCACCTTATCAGAACGAGAAATAACCTGACCACCGACGTTATAATCACACTCAGTTCGGTCACTTGTCCTCGTGAAAGAGACAACATTACATTTTGACACATTCAGACTCAAATAATTGTCCTCACACCAACTAGCAACATGGTCCAGCGCGAGCTGAAATTGAACACAGTTGTTCTATGATTCAATTTCATGATATCAATGTCAAGAATAATCATTGGGAAAATATTCTAAGAATATGCACAGTAGGTATCCTTCAAGTTTTGCAACATGTTCACTCGACACCATATTGAAAATTGAACAGAAAAAGAGCTACACATATCGAATAAGTAATTAACATTTTTCAAAACTGAAAATAATCATTCATAGAGTACCAAAAAAAACTAGGAAATTTACTTTGTCCTAATATTTAGTAACACTGCATTACTGAGATTCTTTTCTTAGGCAAATTATTATCGGTAATATTTATGATAGTATTGGTAGTGTACGATATTCCTTTCATTTTCCACTCGCACCAGGTGCGACCGTGACGATCCGTAGACCAACACGGACGTATGTAAGTCTGTACCTTATACGAATAATCCAAGAGCATGACGTATCTCTGTTACGAGAGAACTGAAGGGCAAGGGACGCCCGGTCCTCTGGAACGAGAACCGAGAGCCGCAGCGAACAGTGATGGCTGCCTAGAGCCCCCCTCAGAGTTTGACAGATTTATTGCAAGTTTTGTATAGTCTTAATATGACTTATGGACAGGCACCAAATATAATCCAACGCCAGTTATTCTATCTCTGTCTGTTTCCGTTTTCAGTTTCAATGAATTAATATAGTCGGCCTTTATGAGAGGTTACCTAAAATATGACGAGTAGGGCACAATATATTTCAGACCAGCTTTACATTCGAGTAAGAAATATCGATTTCAAATATTACATTCTGTTCATTTTTGTCACTTATCAACAAAGTGAGTGCTTGACAACTATTTCTTTTAAGCACTATGACTTCAACTAAGAAATAAGATTCTAAGTATTTAAGCATGTTTCGATGCCCTACTGTCAGTTCATCATTGGACATCATTTATCATACATATGAATTTTTCATTCGATTCGTACCACATAAACCTTTGTTTTTAAGACTGCTCATTAATTTTAGTTAGACAACAAATAACTTACGTAGTAATTTTCAACTTGTGTGGCACTCCCTACATCGGATTATAAACATCAATTGGGTAAACTAATGATTTAATTAAAAGGGAATATAGTATAATAATAAGAATAAGTGTAAAGCTAAAACATCATATCCCTGTTGCAGAGGAAGATTTCGAGGATCAAAGTAGGTATATTTCATAAATAGACCAATTGCGTGTTTTTCACGTATTCGAATCAGCAATTTATAATATTTAAACACTTTTATTTGTGTAATTTCCAGTGGAAATGCATACAATTCCATGAAAATAGGACGAGTCACATTATACTGAAATTAGTTTCATTTTCAAATCTGGTTTAGTTTATGAACATAATATCGATGACGTGTTTTTGTAGATAACTATAAAATTAACGTACATCCTATCGTTAAATCATATGATCAGCATCCATAAGTACCTACGAGGTATGTTCAAAAGAAAAAGTGAAATTTTGAATTTTCGCGGGCTGTGAACATTTGATTATCGTAATTTTTTTCTCAATATGTTGGTACACATATGTTTATCATATGTTGAAATTAACAGTCATTTCGTATCAACAGTTTGTTTTTGACAATTGAAAAGTTTAGTCACTTTTGTGTGTTCTTAGATTTCTTACGTTTGAAAAAATTGATCGAGGAATCTGTATTAAATTTTGCGTTAAAAATGGAGAAAAGTGCTCTAACGCACTTGAAATGTTGACTTTGGCCTTCAGCGAGTCTACTTTGTCTCAAAACAGTGTTTATAAGTGGTACAAGCGCTTTACAGAAGGCCGAAGAAGAAGTTGATGACGATGAGAGTCCTGGAGTTGCAACCACGTCAACAAGCGAAGAAAACATCGAAACAGTGAAGAAAATGGTTTTGAAAATCGTCGAATCGCCATTAGGAAGTTGAAGAGGATGTTGGCATATTCATTGGCTCATGCCATGCAATTTTCTCCTATGTTTTGGGCATGAAACGTATGGCAGCGAAGTTTGTTCCGAAATTGCTAAATTTTGAGCAAAAGCAACATCGCATGAGTATCGCTCAGGAGTTGTTGAATGACGTCAACGATCCAGATTTGCTCAAAAAGGTCGTAACTGGTGACGAAACGTTGTTATATGGTTATGACGCCAATGCACAACAATCCCAATGGAAGCGGTCAGAAGATCTAAGACCGAAAAAGGAACGCCAAGTTCGATCAAATGTGAAGGTTTTCCCCACTGTTTTCTTCGATAACAATGGCGTGGTGCACCATGAGTTCTAGCCAACAGGTCGTACGGTTAATGAAGAACACTACAAGGAATTTATGAAACGTTTGCGTGAAGCAATACGGCTCAAACGATTGGAATTGTGGAAAACCAAATCATGGATTTTGAATCACGATAATGCAGCAGCTCACACATCAATGCCTATTCTCGACATTTTGAATAGAAAAAACACCGTTGTCATGTCTCAACGACCATATTCACCAGATTTGGCTCCCTACGACTTTATACTATTCCCAAAACTGGAAAGACCAATGAAAAGATAGTGTTTTGCCACAAGAGATGAGATAAAGTTGGAATCGAAGAACGAACTGATGGCCATAGCGAAGACCGCATTTCAAAGTGCTTTCAGGATTGAAAGAAGCGCTATATCTGGAGGGGATTACTTTGAAGGAAACAAAATGAAAGGAGGCACTTTTTTAACAAACCTCGTATATCGGTGCATAACTGTAACTGAGGCAGAATGTTCATTTTTTGAAAATGAAGATAAATTTTTAAACTGCTTCAATTGGCCTAATGAGGATAAACAAAAAATTCATAATAGATTGAAATGCTGACTAGAAGATCTGTCTGAAATATGCCAGGTACAAAAAAAATTACCCCTAAACGAATCTTATATTGCAGCATTGCATTTTTTAAAGGCTAAGCAAGCACTAAGCAGTGAGGGCACTATCAATGAAAAAACTATTAATGACTGAGATTGAATTATCGCTTAACTCTTGATTAAACATAATTAAATATTAAATTAAATTAAACTCTTGACTTAATGTTTCACGATTATATTTAAAAACATGAATTTGTCAACATGTTTCGAGCGTGAGCTCATTTTCAAGACTAAAATACAGTAAGAAACGAACAACAAATTTATACCTAAACAATGGATGTAAGGAGGGAGGATAATTGAAAATCTAAGTGTTCATTTACGATGTCTTCTTTTTTCTCCCAAGAACTGCATATTTCAATTGCCTCTGAAAGGTCTAAACGTTTCCCTTTATTACCTGCGGTCAAGCACTAGGTTTTCTGGAAGTCTATAAAGTGGTTAGAGTCAATACAATGTTTTGAGAATCCGGTTTTAATTTTTTGTACAATGTTAATAAAACCGGATTCTCAGAACATTGTATTAACTCTAACCACTTTATAGACTTTGGGAAAACAAAGTGCTTACACGCAGGTAATAAAGGGAAACGTTCAGACCTTTTAGAGGCAATTGAAATATGCAGTTCTTGGAAGAAAAAAGAAGATATCGTACTAAATGAACACTTAGATTTTCAATTATCCTCCTCCTTACATCCATTATATAGATATAAATTTGATATATGTTGAGGACAATTAACCGAATATCAAGACATCAATATACTTGATTTAAATAAAATTACTTTTGTGTTTCTATTGCTCTTGATAATAATTACGATCAATCAAGACATGCTTTCTTAAATTGTCTAATTTAAAATCTTCATTATACGTTACATTGTGAAATAAGTTTTGTTCAAAACTCTTAAAATTCACTGTGCATTTATTCCACATTACGAACTCTATACATATATTCTCCCACTTCCTCGAAGTTGGTTGGTTTTTCAGTCGATGATGGCCGTCCATTTTGAACAACAGCTGCCTGACGAGTGACTGTAAATCATGCATTCGATAATTCTAATTGGAATTAGTATCTGAGTGATTTTTACGGCCACGGCTCACTTGATTAATGGATTTAATTAAGAAATGTGTTTTTTAATCTACCGAACGAAAGAAGAATGGGAGAAAAGCCATAAAATGTTAATTACATTGTGTGACTATATGCGAATGTCAACTTCGAAGTGAGACTGCAAACTTAGAAATAAATGAATGCTGTACCATCAGCACTCTTTTTGGAAGTATCGTCCACGAAAATAACAAGATATTGCATTCAGATACAACATAAACTTTCGAAATTTGTTTTCCGACTTTTAAATCACTAGGTTTTTTATATTAGTGATACTTATATATTTATATGATATGTGCATGTAGGTAAATACATATATAAACATAAATATATATATATATATATATATATATATATATATATATATATATATATATATATATATATATATATATATATATATATATATATATATATATATATATATATATATATATATATAATATATAACGTGTTTAGAGTTTGTTGCCTACCATCAGAGTTGAGTTTCAGATGTACATACAGTTCCGAATTTTCTGTATATTTGCTGAGTAGTATTTATTTCATATAAATTCAAAATTATATCAACTCAAACTTTATATTTTCTTACTGGAAAAAGTTGGGCAGAAGTAGAGGAAATAAATATATCTATTCAACATAATTGATTTAAATCTTAAGCTGAAATCGTTTCCAGAATTATTTGATTTTTCATGTTCAAAGGATTAGTTATGAAGTTTTTCAAACGAAAAGCTTTTCGTTTTTTGGATGTGACGTAACTGAAGCGTGGGTACCTTGTAGTACGAAACAGGTCTTACATTTAATATGAATTACAATAAATACGGAATATCGATTTCGATATTCTTCAACATTTATCTCTTGAAGGATAATGGAGACACCACACTGTTAATGTTTCACATAGCCAGATCTGCGATATAGGTACTATTCCTTTGAATAATTCGTAAAAAAAATATCGAAAAAAAGTAATAGTATACTTTTAAGCATTAATCGATTGGCAGATTTACCTACTTTATGAAAATCTAAATACATAATTTAAATGGAACTAAGTTTGTTTTTGATTTTCACTATAATATAGTTGAACATAATAATATTGTTTCGCCAACAATAGTGTGGCTTCATCAGATGTAGATGATGAAGCCGCTGTGTTGGCGAAATAATATTGCTATTTATCTTTAAAACTAACTTATAATGAAAATCAAAATAGTACTTAGTTTTATTTAAATTATATAGTTTTATAAGATTTATTTTATTTAGATACGAGTACGAGACTTTATATATACATATATATATATATATATATATATATCATAAAAAAATTAATTATTAAATCGACTTCAGCTCTTCTATTATATAAGAAAATATACTACCAATATTAGGAAAGCAGAAATTCTATGGTATGAAATTGTTAAATATTTTTGATTATGTATACTTATCATTGCGTTCACGACATAAATACGTTTGAGCAATATCATATAATAAGAAACCTTCATTGTAAAATAAAATATCTCCTTTTCCAAACGTTAGTTGGCTCTGCCTACACTCGATAAGTGCTGCGCTCTGCAGGAAGTAGCGAAACTAACCTATATTGCAATCTCCAAGTAGGGAGCTACAACCTCCTGTCGGCGTTATGTAGCCAATACCTTTACTTGATTGAGCTATGTGTATGTTTATGATACTCGTAAACATGTGAAAACATTTCTTATTTGATTATTATACGAACAATGTCAATTTATCGCTTTAACTCTAAATACAATACACATCACCTGCTTACGGATAAACGAAGTACAGTGAAACGATAACAAGTTTTAGGTTATCTAACTGATAAATAAGAAATATTGAATATTTGCTTGTATTAAAATATCATTCTGAAGTTATAACAATTATTTTGAATAATTTCAATGTTAATGTCTTCATTTAATATGAAATATTGGAAATACTCACAGGTAAATATGATAAATTGCACTGGACACGAACACGACTGATACAATGAAGTTCGGCGTGAACGATCGACTTTGTATCACCCCACCATACAGTGTTGCCACCTTTATTTCACTTTCTTTATTTAGCAGAATCAAGTATGCCTTAGGGTTAGAAATGCAACGTAACAAAAATTAGTTAATTGAAAGTAAATACAAATTACAATTTTACATACAATTTTTGAAATAGTTGTTCATATTCGAGATAGATATGTCTTTCAAATATCTTATGAATATATCACATATCTTACGAACAATGATTTTAGGAAACCTGTTTATCTCCTGAGGAACTGGACATAAACCGGTTTTTGTTTTATCTTCCTGGAGGAAGATAAAAACCAAGATAACAATTACTTACACACTTTTCATTGGATTTACAACTGAAATTGAAACTTTGAACAAAATTTACTCGATATTATATTACTTTTATTTGGTAAAAAGTAGTTCAGTCGTAAATAATAAGCTGGATATTTATCTACGACATTAACTTACTTCATTAATTTGTTAAGCGTTGGGTAAATATTTCATAGCCAATTCTCTTCGGTCATAAATATGTGTGTGAATAATTAAGATAATCATCACATTATGAACAATGGTCAATTATGAACGTGTCTACATGACCATTGGGTAATTTGATGACAAGGTTATCAAATATATAAATGACACGGAGGTTTCACTTATATAGTCAAAACTATAAAATTAAAAATTAACACACTTACGTCAATTGTGTTAATTTTTAATTTTATAGTATTCAAATATATGATTAGGAATGATTATGATAAGTAGTACCGGAGAGTTGTAGATGTTACTTCGTACAAAGCTAAAATTAGGGATGGTTGATAATCATCGATATTCGATGATCATCGATGTTGAAAGCAAAAACATCGATGTTCGGTATTCGATAAATATCGGACAGCGATGTTAACGGAATCAATATCGATTTGAACTCAAAGCCTCACGCACGACTAATATACATGCTTGATGATCATCGAAAATCGATGATTATCGACGTTGAAAGCAAGAACATTGGTATTTTAACATCGATGTTCGGTATTCGATAAATAGGTATCGAACATCGATGTTGGGCTTTCGATTATGACATCGATGTTTAACATCGTCATCCTAGTTGAAATCCAAAGATTTGAAAATATTAAATTTAGAAATTGCAAATATCTCCCTCCAACATAATATAATGTTCAAAATGCTGCCTGAAATCGAAGAATGTTTAAAATGCCATTTTCATAGAAAGTGAAATTTTTCCATCATAAAACAGAAAAGTCAAAATCATAAAATTGGGCCTTAAAATTACTGTAGGTATACTAGGAATATAGAATTGGTACAAACCGGGGATGTAACGGAGCTTCGACTCCGACTTCGATAAGTCGGAACTTTACATTTACGATTACACCTTCGGTACCGGCTTCAGCTTCGAAAATTTTTAAATCGGAGGTCGAAGTATAGCAGGGATACCAACTTGGGGGTTTTCCCCCTAAATTTAAGGGGTCAAAATGTTTGGTGGGGTTTTTTTGGGGGCTTTAAATTTTCAGGGGTAATCTTAGGGGTATTTTTAAAGTAATCCAAAATATTTCATATCATGATTTGAATAACTAAAATTAATTTTGATTTCTATCTTGAGCAAAAAAATCCATTTCATGATGACAATATTGAATACTATTTCTTAATGTAGGTTGGTTGATGAAAAAATTTTTTAAATAGTAAATAAATAATTTAATTTTTGTGTAAAATAATACCCTATATAATATTCCTAATATTATCATTTCCAAAAATGAAATGAAAAATTTAATAATAATAAAATAATATTTCAATAATATTAGATAATAATAAATATTCAATAATATTTTATTTCAATAATGAAAAAACACTTCCAAAGGACCTCATAATTGCAAAATAAAACCTTAGTATATATTGTTTCTTTGAATTTTAATAACAATTCTAGGGGATTTTAGGGGTTTTTCAACTTGACTACGGGGGGAAAAGATTCCACGAGTTGGTAGCCCTGAAGCATGGCAAATAGCGACGGCGGCCGGCGTCGACCGTTGCGAACAGGTTCATACTTGTCGCGCTGGGAATCCCAGCCTTCGCTACATGCGTTCAGTCGTTTATTGTTTCTTTAGGTACTTGTTTATTTTTTACGCACAAGTGGCTTTATTGCTATAAAAGTGATCTGTCTTTGTTTTGGACCATGAAACCAAAATCAAGTTGTATTTGGAGCTATTTTATTGAAGTCAGTGCAGATTCGGCAAAGTGTAAACTGAAGACGTATTCCAGAAAGGGAGGTACGACAACGTCATTAAAAGGCCATTCAAAGTCTGTCCATGCTACTGAATGCGTACAATTAATAAAATTAGAAACTGAAAAGAAAAATACAGTATAGCCTTCAACACGTGAGATACACTAGTACATCAACAGTTATTTCACTTATTTCACTCATACACACGCTAAAGCATTCATTTCGAATTGAACATTTTGAAATGTTAAAATGTTTGAATTTTAAACTTTAATAAAATGTACCTTTGACCAATTCAATTCAAGATTTGGCGACCTTCAATCAAACAATTTCTTTGCAATAGCAACGTATCTGGATCCTCGATATAAATCTAAATTTTAGCAAATGTAGATCGTCTTTGTCCTTTAGAAGCATCATTGTGAATGACTCCGTTCCGGAACGTATCTCACAATTGTTTAATGAAATTAGGTAAATCTAGTAGAAAGTGTTTTTCATTATCATTCAAATTGTTGAAATGGTTTTGCATCAAGTAACGCCCGGAAACATTGTTGGGCGTGTCACGTATCAAACACTAATTTTATTTATATGAATTAACGTGTCTCGACTACTTGGTCATTGACACATGGTACAATTTTTACAGTTTCATGTAATAGTGTTAATGCTACAGATACTTAAAAATATAATTAACAATTTAATTGTAGTGTAATTAGATGGAACTGTTATTCTTTCTAGATGTGTAAGCTACACAAGGTTGTATAAACCACATTTCCCGATAAATTTTAGTGTAACTTCGATTTGAGCCGTTGTGCTCAGAATGTCTTTGATGTTGAGTTTTAGTCCTAGTTGGTTACGAACTGCCTCATTTTTTGGACACGAGATGAGTATATGTTCAACTGTAAGGGTGATATTATCACAGTATTCGCACTTGGGTTGTCCGCCTGATGTCATCAAATAACTGTGGGTCAGTTTCGTATGACCTATTCTTAGTCTCCTAGCTACTATTTTGTCTTGTCTATTCAGGGCTAATCTTGTTTCTTTTTGAATTTTAAGTTGAATTTTGTGCAGCTTGCTGGTATCATTTTCCCATTGAACTTGCCATTCTTTAATGATTCTATTTTTTATTGACTGCATTAGATCTGTATGAACCATAACGTTTGTAACATCAAGATCTGAGGATTTTGCAAGCTTCGCGGATTGGTCCGCTGCTTCATTTCCTGGGATTCCCACATGAGATGGAATCCATATGATGGCAGTAGATGTGCCTGTTGTTTTTCAGATCGTGGCATTTTTCTTGGATTTTTTGTACAAGTGGGTGTTTCGTGTAAATGTCAGCTATAGATTGTAGGGAGGAAAGGGTGTCTGTGACTACTGCAACCTTGTGTCCTATTATGATATGACTGAGAAGGGGTCTATAGATGGCATATAATTCAGTGTGTATGCTACAGTTAGTTGAAAGTTTGTGGGATTAAGTTTGCTATGTCTGCAATGTGAAACCGTAAAAGTCTTACTTCCAGATGTTATTGACCTCATAGCTGAAAATTGGGGGATATTAAATGTAGAACCCTTGTAATTAATCCTAGTAATCAGTCTGATAATTTGAAAAAGTTTACTGCATTTCGAGATGAAAAAGTTGTGAATTTTTTGTTTTGTGTTAATATTATCAGTTTGCCTTTCATTGAGTTTGTGTTTTCAATTTGATTTAAATGTCAAAAATAAAAATGATAGAAAACAAACAAGTTGTTTATTACCTACTCTGTCTCTCTCTCCCTACTCTATAACATCCGGACAATTTTACTATTTGAATAGTCATTATCAAATTGCCATATCGATTGGTCAATTATCATAAATACTCAAATAACAAATGTCATAATGACCCACTTATCCCTCGGAAGGACATATCTGTAGCATATACATAATTTCAATTTTATATCGGAATACTCTCGCTAATGATTCAAGAAATATATAATAGCCATTTTAAGTTATGTAAATAGAGTATGTTATTTGTTGACTATGATGATTGAATCGAGTTCTGTTGGAATATTTTACATACCTTCATTAACAAAAAAATTAATAGCCATTATTCTGTACTGAACAGTACAAGGATAATGGATAACATGGAATTATAAATGGATGATAAATTGATATTGAACAAATTTGTGATTGTTCAAGTATGTGAATATAATTTCAAATAGATGCTTTACAATGAATGCGGTTGAAAATATTCGTAAAATTCTTTATGAATAATGAGCTAATAATGATGATACATCTTGAACAATAGTCTATGATACATAATTAATATAATTATTCTCTTATCATTGGTGATTGTCACCTCACTATAAAACACAATAGCTTCAGAGATATTTTTTCTTATCAGTGTCATTTCAATGAATGAAGCTATTTATTGGAATGTTTTGTTTCTTCAAGAATTACTGAATTTATCTTAGATTACTTTGGAATCGTTTACAACTTCAATTTACTTCAACTTTAAATTTACAAACTTTACAATCCTTCAAGTGAATTTTTTTTTAAATTCTTCTTAAAAATTATTTTCACGATTCTTTAATATATGCAATCAATTAAACTAAGTACATTCTTGTAAAAAACATACTCAGAACCTGAATATTTCAAATGCTATTCTCTGAAAATCAACTTTTATTAATTTTCCTATGCAACAATCACTGTTTTCACCACATCAACAACATATAATAATATACAACACTAATACCTATATAAAAATTTCAGCACGTGCCTGTCCAAAATTTGCATTTATTTCAAATTATCAAGTTAGAGGAAAATCTGAAATGAAAACCAATCAATAAAAGTAACAATAAAAACAAAATGAAATAATTTGCATACCTATACCTGAAATTTTCAAGTAAAACAGTGAAAACAAACAACACCACCTTAATATAACAACAAAACATTCAACATAAAATGTATGTCAATATTAACTCTCAATAATATCAAAAGATGTTACTTTCTTCGACCTGAATCTTTTCCATGGTGTGTCCATGGGTGTTTGTGTTTATCTATGATTTGAGTAGATTAATTAATGATATCTGCTGGGTAATGAACATCGATTACAAGCCCAATGGCCCTTCGGAACCGGCATTAAACTGTAGGTCCACTGAATTAAACCAAAGTTGGACATTTACCAACACTTCCTCAAAATTATCTCAGTGTTTGTTCTGATATACCTTTAATATTTTAGTTTCTTTATAGTCAAATGTGTGTCTCACTGAGGCAGTTATATTCAGTGCTGAACATTGGCGTCATTTTTCGTGTTATTATGTAAACTAAGTTTGTTATGGTTTGTTAATGGTTTGTCCTTCCTGAATTCTGGTGTAGCTTGTTTTGCTGAAGGGATTTTCTTTTTCTTTGGTACTGTTATTCATGTACCATTTGTAGAACATGATCTGTTACCATTTTCATTTTAAGCAATAATTTATTTGTGGTGGTAAAGATCCATTAATATTTAGTTAGGTGGTCACTAAAACCTAACACAGACGAAACGAATCTTTTGGCGAAAATGTTTTTATTTTTCAAGATAGTCTCCTCTCAACTCAATACACTTTTGCCAAGGATGTTCTGTAGCCCCTTTTTCAAGTTAGGAAACAAAATAGTCCGAAGGCGATGAATTCGAAGAATAGGGCGCATGCGGCAGCAATTCGAACTTCAATTCGTTTATTTTAGACTTTGCGATAACAGAAGTGTTACAGGGTGCATTGTCGTTATGAAACAACATCTTCTTTTTTCATCAAAATATGGCCGTTTTTCCTTGATTTCATCACTAAATCGTTGTAACAAGTTCGCATAATACTCGAAATTGATAGTTTTTTTATTGTAATCAATAAAAATGATTCCTCTAGTATCCCAGACGACTAAGTGCATTGTCCTGACTGTTCCTTCGTTTCAGGGGTGAAATGGTTGGCTCAGGTGTCGAAACATCCAGTCGTCGCTGTTTTTGCTCCATCATTAGCAAACACGACACCCACCTTACACAGAGCTTGCTCATGCTCATATTCCAAAATTTCCGTTAATATGCGATGTAGGTACACCACTTTTTAAATGCCTACGGTGTAGGCTAACGCGCACATTTTCAGTCGAAGGTCATTCAACACTATTTGGTGGATTTTTCTACCATTTTAGATGTTGTTACCTGATGACACTGCGATTCTTGTCTTCACAGTTTGTTAGATCTCGTTTAAACTCTACCAACCAATATTCAACTGTTGCAAATGACGCAGCAAATTCTCTAGCGCTAGTTAAGTTTTAATATTCGTCTGATTCAAACCTATTAAATGAAAATACTTAAAACATAATGTTGGCCAATTTATTCCATTTTTACAAATATGCTAAACACGTGTGTTATTGCCCGCTACTGCACAAATACTACACAACGCAACAACTGGTCAAACATCCTTGTTTAAGATAGGTACGTAAGAACGCAGTACGATTTTCAAGCAACAGCGCCATGTATGCTGCTATATTCTATGATAGGCATATTAGCATTACATATATCTCTACATATATATATATATATATATATATATATATATATATATATATATATATATATATATATATATATATATATATATATATATATATATATATATATATATGTCAAAACCTAAGAGGAAGAACTGAAAGGTTATTCAGTGTGAAGTGGAACATATGTTATCTAACCAAGTTTCCTATTCAGAGCAGTTTCTGAGAAAACGATTGTACGAATAATTTTGAAAGACACTATGCAGGAAATGTATATCAAACAAACATTTCAATCTTGTTTATTGTTATAAGAAACGTAACATAATATTTGACTGACAATTTTTCAATACAAACAAAAGGAAATCAGAATATGAAATGATAATCACCTTTTATTAATTTTCAGTCTTGAAAATGAGCTAACGCTCGAAACATGTTGGCTATTCATATTGTTAAATAAATCGTGAAACATTAAGCCAAGAGATTATTTTATTTTAATATTTAAAATATTATCTATTACTCCGTCATATCTAGTTAATAAATTATTATTAATTTTATAAGACATTATATACCTAAGTAGGTACCTATTAGGTACATAATATCCTTCTTTCTTGAAATTACCATTACTTCGGCTATGTTCTTTTTTGTCAATTGTTTTTTATGATTTTCAAATAATCTAAGAAATATGTTTTCCTTAGGTATTAGTTCATAGAATTATTGATTCGTAATGAATTTTGAATATTGAGTTTCATTTTGTTATTATCCATTCAGTTCATTTATTTTAGTTTTGTCAATACATATTATTTTGATCTTTTATTATCTAAGTTGTCTCCTATAGTTATCTCTATAATTTCCTTAGTGCTTCCTCTGGAAAACACCCGACTATTATATGGTGCTCGGGAATTCATAAATCGTATGTCCAATAACTTTTATGAAAACCAATTGAAAGTCAACGATTTAACTAAAAATATAACCCAAATTAGATACAATAATATAAACACTGAACACAGACACACACTGCCTTATCAAAATCTACCAATATTTAATAAACCATTCAATTGAAATATCTAATGCAATGATAAATTAACATTATATCCCAATTTTTTCAAGCAGGTTTTTTAACCATTGTTTTCCTGCAAATAAATTATGTAAATAAATTGCAAATAACATCGTTAATTGTAAATAATACTAATTATTGTAAGATTATCGAGTCACATTTTAATACAAATTATGGTGTGAGCTTCCCTATGAAGCAGGAACTGTAAATAAGAAAGACTAACTAGAAAAAACATGTATAGTAGTATAATTAACCTCTGTATATATTATTATTTATGTTTGTAAAACTTTTGTATATACCTTGTAAATAAATGATTGTTGAGTTGAGTTGTTGACTATGGCGGGGTAGGATTCGGGTTCGAGCCCGGGTGAAAGCAAGAGTGTATGTGATTGTCAATGATTTGAGTAGTTTAATGACGATAATAATAGTTTAATTGCTGGATAATCTACATTGTCTACAAGCCCAATGGTCGTTAGGAACCAGCGTTAAACTTCAGGTCCACCGAATTAAAAAAAAATCTCTATAATGTTACAATATCGTTTCATTAATTAATAACATAATAGTAAACTATAACAGATGGGTATTTTTTCGTTCATAATTTAAAAAATTTTGTAGCAAGGTACATCATAGGCTTTTTTCATTGCATACTTTTTGCTTTAATGAGGTATATCAAGTAATAATCAGATTATCTACTCAAATATAAGGGTGATATTGTTTCCTGTGGTTTACTGTCATTTCACATCTATATATACAATTTTTAATGAAATATTCAATTCGTGTATATCCAAATGTATCATCACTATTTATTTTATGAAGTATTTTCGTAATTTAAATGAAACGAAGTAGTTTTCTGATTTTCGGTATAATTATTTCAAAACATGACAATATTGTTTCGTCAACACAGTGGCTTCATCAGATGTTGATGATACACTGGAAATAGTTAAAATCAGAAAACTACTTAGTTTTATTTAAATTATGTATTTAGATTTTCATCAAGTATCGGCTTAATCGATTAATGATTATGTATTTTCATTTCACTTGGTAGGCACCTATAAAGGTCATCTTTGTTCAGGTCACTTCTTGTTACCGTAGACTTTTCAAAGAGTGACGGCTATAAGCAATATGAGTGGTTAGGGTAATAAACCATACCTTGAAATTACAACAACCTAACGCACAAGTTGCCGTTTTACAACCTCCGTTCATAAGTGGTGCATTGAATAGTGCCATAGCCGACTTTAAACTGAGGAACTAATCTAGTTCTTTTTGGTATGCTTACAATAGGCATGATGACAGTTTTTGAAAAACGGAACTATAATGTCCACAAATATATACTATTTACAATAAATGAAATATTTCTGCTGAGGTTAAGAGTTTAGTAGGAAAAAATGCAATTTTAAAATATCAATTTACTTGTTTACCTAAAACATTCCTCAGTGTCATGGCGTCGCTTGTGACGTCACGTTTGAGTTAACTGAACACTAGGCGATGAGCTAGTGCAATAATTCAATTATTTTGTGTTATCAAATATGAATTCGAGAGTTTATAAGTGGTGTGGGGTCTCCCAGTGGAAGAACACGTCCATAAAAACTCCTAATAAGTTATTTGTGTTCTTTCCTCAAAATAAAACAAGTGGCTTACACTTGCAAGGCGAGATTCCAATGCAACATCGTCCAGTGCTCACCTTTACTGTGAAAACCACTTTTCTGTAAGGTTTTACATTGTTTTGTAGATTCTAGTATAGTATATAATAATTGGTAATAATATTTTTTACAAGGTCTGAATGTAAAAATATAAACGATCTATTTTGAGGTCTAACCTGGAAATTTCATTTCATTGCTGTTATATTACGTATTTTGTTTAATTTCTGTTTCTAAATGTCATCGATAGTTGTATGGAATATAATAGCGTCATCGCCATAGGATGGCCTGGAGGACCTTAAAGAAAAATCAAATTATAAATGAAACGTAGAAGCATTATAAAAATAGATTTCATTAACGTAACCGTAATAATAACCAGATATATTACATTATCAAAAGTATATTTCAAAGAATTATTTTATAACTGAAATAATAATGTTTTTGATTAATATTAATATACTTACATGGAAGTTTTGATATTTCTAAATTCTGCTGAACAAAAGTATTTATTTGATGCCAAAAACTCTCTCAACGTTATTATGTCTAAGGCAAATTAGCGCTGTTTACCTTAGTAAATCTTTGATCCATGACTCGTGTTATTTTATATTCGATTGCATTAACATTCACACTCAAATAGCGGAATTTAATAACACAATTAATAAATAAAAACATAGTGGTAGTGGAAGTTAACAATACGAGATATGACGTTCAAGATTGGTGTTCAAGATATCATGGCGGATTGCCTTATTTTGTAGTTTTATTTTATAAAAATAAATATTAATCATACTCTATTCCACCAAGTGAATCAAATTTCTTTTTCCTCATAATATCAGTTTCAGAAAATTGAAAGGCACAAACAACTGAATATTTTGTTGTACCCCAATTATCTCGGTTTATAGATTTCATCCATTTACTCCATGAAACTTCTTTTTTAGGGAATCTAAATGTCGTTACTAGATTTTCACCAGCTTTCAGGGTGCGGTTATATTTTGATTTACAACCAGGAATGCAACAAGTTTTCGTATTTTAAGAAAATATACTTATTAGAAACTTACCTATTCCAAGCTTAAATCTTACTAAATCTCCTAAGGAATACCTACACTCTACACTACTTCTATTTCACAAAAAAAAATATTTTTAGGTAATCCTTTTTCAAAACACAACACAAATTTGACTACGATTTGATGAAATCGATACACAAAACATTTCGTTTTTATAATTCGAAATCCACAAATTTTCATCACCAACACATGTATTACACCTCCTATACAAAATTTATGTTAGAGGATTTATACTGAAACCGTCAAATATTTAACTTCAAACTTAAGTCATGAATACAATTTCGATTTATTTTCACTGAAATCAGTAAACACACAATTACATTGTGTGCTTATTTTATGCAACAAATTATCAACAATAGCACATGTACCTGTTATACGAAACATAATTGAAAAATATAGAATTTATACTAATTATACAATTTTAAACCGCGAAAGTTTAGTGAAGCGTCTTATTTGCATTAGTAGGACAACCACGAGTAGGCAATGGCCGCGGTTGTAAAATTCTAATAGATCACTTCACCCTGTTGGTCTTTGTCTATTTCATGGCCTGTTTAGAGTAGGTCGTGAAACCGACTTTGGTACGTTAAAAAACTTTAGTATAGGGTGTTGACATCATATTCAAATCACGGCTAGCAAACCCTCATACACTTTAGGATTTATTTTTGTTTTACTATAATGAAATATAATGAAATTAAGATTGAAGAGTCCAATATTTTTCATGCGAAAAGACTGTGATAAAACATCTATCACTTCCAATATTTTCCTGGTTTTTCCAATTTGAAGGGCGTAAGCTATAGTACATATCTGACATCTCACGATAATTTTTCTATACATACTTCCTTATTTGAAATGCACTGATTTATAAATATATAACAGCAGCGTTCAAAATTTACTATAAATTTCATGTTTCTGGCTGTTAATTATGAGCCTTGCTCATTAACCCTGATTGCATTAGAAGATAATAAAGGTTATAAAATGTAGGACAGATATGATGATATACAACATATTTATTCAGAAATAGATCCTCCCAAGTCATTGATTTATATATTTCATAATAATAGTTTATACTGGACGAAATAAAAAGCAATAACGTCACCTGAATATCTGTTTAATCAACGACACATTCCTGATGATAGATAATCGTTAAATACACTTAAATAACACAGAGCTACTCGTATGGTCACCTCTATCAATTTCTACTGAAAAATTATATGAACCAATACCGGTTTCAGATTTTCGTTTAACATCGGAAAAAGTTTTTCTAGGACAGGAATTAAATACTGTCGTAACATTACATTATCAAATCACACATAGATTTGGCTTATCACTTGGTGAAACATTATTTTAAATAATATTAAATTGAAATTGAAGCACTTGGCTTAAATTTCACTGAATATATTAACAACTCTACATATTTTTCGGGTGATTAGCCCATTATCAAGAGTATACAAAAATATTATATCAGTATAATCATAGTAAATAATAGTAATATTTACATTCGTAATATTGTTGTATACTCTTGATAATGGGCTAACCACCCGAAACATATGTAGAGTTGTTAATATATTATCGAGTTGTCAATGGAGATTGTTGTATTAGAAATGTCACTTCAAATATTATTATAAAGTGGCGATGAACGAAAGTCCAAAACTAGTTCGCGTATTTCTCAATGAAAATTTTCAAAAGTAGAAATAAACGAAAATATTACTGAAGTGGGTGTATCAAAACTGAAATAATTCTTACGAAAATGGAATAGACTTATGTCATATTTCGTTTGAACGTTTTTATGGATGATGAAATCATTATCGATATTTGAAGTTACTGAAAAGAATGTGGTCCATTTTTCATGGCATTTAAATATATAATTTAGAACTTTGGAAATTTGAAATACTAAAAGAACATAGGTTATGGAGACATTGGTTATTTCTTCTAACTTAGAGGTAATTTTGACACTCAACAATTAGGTATATTTATTTCACGTATAATAGGAATAACGTCATAGTTGAACAAGGTAAATATGGAAATAGGTAAAGAGAACATTTTTATATAAGGTCATCTAGTATTGTAGGTAGGTACCTATATTTTAGTATGTTTCAATAAAAATATTGTTTTAGATATTAGATTTTATGAAAATTAATGGTAATTGATCGATTAATCGATGATCGAATTGATCGATAAAATCGATTGGCGTATAGAAACTGTTCAAGATTCTAGGCTACTATTCAGAATATAAACCTATACCTATCATTGTATTTTTCAATAAATATCTACAATTTAATCAGGCATTTCAACTTAAATTTCAAATATGTAAAAATTAAAATGAACCTGTCATATACCAACCTATCAAAAAATAGTAAGTAATACCTTATGATTAGCAGAAATATTAATTACAAAAATATAGATATGTACCTACACATGTAGCTATATGTTGTAAGTGTACCTATCTTCATTAAAAATGATTCTCTTAATAAATAATCCTCTCATTGTTTTTACCTACATTTATAAATGTTTATTTTATATTTAATAGTGTTGGTCATGTTTAATCCATTATAATTGAATTTAAACTTAAATTCTTGAACTTATGATTTACACTTTATTCACTACATAGCATGACGCATTTCGTCGTTACAAACGACTTCTTCAGATGCTTACGAAATAATGTTTCCTACAGATTAATGTTTTATCATAAGTTCAAGTGTTTGAATTTGAGTTTATATTCAATGTTTATTTTCTGTTGAAGAAAATGAAGATTAATTTGTTACATTGAATATTAATCAGGAATATTCAACAAGAAACGGTGAAGTAGGTACTAATTATTCCCAAACATAAAGCAGTTAAATATAAAAAGTCACTTTATTACCAAATACTATCTACTAAAACCTTCATTCATATCATCGAATTTGAAATCACTGGAAGACAGTTTGTTAAATCTTTGAAGAGAGGAAAATCTTGATTTTAAGGATCTTTGAAATCTAGGAACAGAGTTAAATCTTTGCTGTTAACAAAGATATACCATAGTGTAACAAAATAGGTAGAATTTCATAATTCAGATGAAGTTATTACTTGATAATAATGTAACAATCAATTCTTCTTTAGCATATTTATATTTATTTTTGCTCAGTATGACAGGTAAAATTGTTTAAATGATCAATAAACAATTATTTATTATTTATAACATATTGTTTAGGTATGTATATGGATCCTACGAGTAATACATTCAGGTACATGATGCATATAATTCCAATACCAATATGTTTCTGGATATAACTGAATGCCTACAAAAAAACCGCTTTTCTGTAGAGTGTTTTCAAAATTTAGTTATCCTACTTGATGTTTTATCGCTATTCTCGGATAAAGTAGGAAGATATGATATGAAACCTATGAAACAAAATATAAAATTATTCGCATGAAAAACGCTTTAGGTACCTAGGTACCTATATCGACCCAACATTTTAGAGTTTTTGCATTCATAATTTTAATAATTTGATTTTTGTTGTTGTGTTATGGTTTTATCATAATTGCATTTATTAGAAGTGCTATTAATTTAAGTTCTTATTGTCTATTATACATGATAAAATGAATCAAATACCAAATTTTGATTGATAGGTCTACGAGCGTTTTTATGCGGACATAAATGAAAAAAAGTGTTCTTGATATCTTGAAAGATGAATAGAATTTCTATATCTATAGTCATTCAATGAAAATATTTGTTGAAAAATAGGGAAAGCAATTAACACATGTTGGAGTGACGAAAATTTATATAATAAAATTATATCCATTCGATAAAACAATAACTGAAATACCTATTTATAACGAAATACTTCTTCATAGAGAGAACATAAAGTTGATCGTGTAATATATATACCTACATGAGTGAAAACCTTTTTTAGAATTGTTTCTAAAGAATTTCAACAGTATATTGACATAATTTGTTGAAGTTATATTTCAATTCAATCCGAAAGTGACAATGTCTTGCAAAGTGCAAATGCGCGTAAGTAACACAATGATTATTGAAAACAAAAATACTTCTTAATTTGACAATGATCTTAATTAACTAAGGTTGATATTAGATAATCTCTCTTCATCGCCTCTACATCCACCTGCTCAGTCGCGGATAATACCTACATTCCGGGCGACATACGTCATAAAAATTTCAGTAGACAACAGGTGAATCAGGAGCAATAACTTACCAGAAGCAAAGCACATCTCCCCGTAAAACGTAACGCTACAGCGAGAGGCTGCTATCGTAAAGTAGGCGTGCCGTCGTTTAGTCCAGCCCACCTGTCAAACTGACCGTGACAGTTGCGCGCCAGCACTCTCACAGCTTCCCGAGATGTTTTCTCGCTAGTGACGAGAGATGACATCCTGAATCGAGTCAGGAAAAACAGAGTGAGAGCAACAACGACGTCTTTCAGAAACGCCGGCGCTACGAAACGCAGACTGACGAAAATGCTGAAGCACAGGACGCGATTGTAGTGTGGCCCGATTCAGTGGTGGGGATAGAGCCTCTCACGCGCTGTCAGTCACTCAGTCAACGCTGAGCTTTTGTCGGAGGAGGTTGATAATGTAGTTTTCCTCACCGCGTACCAACAAATGTGACGAGTGATATGACATTTAGAAAACATTGTTAATTGATACCGTCGAAGACGTTACTAGTGACTGACTAAAACCCAAATGTATACGAAAATGAATATATCGTTTTTAGTGTTAATGTTGTGTCTTGGTGTTACGATTGAATTTCTACAGTGATCTTTTTCTTATAAACTAGTTGTAAGAGTCAAATTTGGCATCATTTTGCGACAACTGAGAAGATTGGAGGGGCCAGCTCCAATTGGCAGAATGCCCAGACGTAAACAGGATTGTCCCAAAAGGATGAAATGTAAGTTAAACATTTCGGAATGTTTTATGTCTGCGCAAATGCGGGTGGTGTACAACGTGGAAAACATGTGCTTTTAGTGGATTTGAAGCTCAGACAATAATAATAATAAAGGTTTTTTGACGAGAAAACGAAATGTCATTACAATTGTTCGGTGACAACTGTGTTTGTATGTTGAAGTTATCGAAACAATTATTGATAAATAGCGAAATTCCTTGTAGAAGGTATTGTTTGACATCTATCGATGAATGCAATGCATATTTGAATTTTCATCAAGATATAAGTATTTACGTACAAGTCTGTGTTATCTGGTACTACATTGAATGCAAGTCTGTATCTTCATTATAGCACCCAAGTAAAGATTATTTATGTGAGTTCTTGTTGTCGCGAAGTATTTTAAGTAAGTAATTGAAAAAAGGTTGCCTGGAAGTACCTATATTATTAGTGACTTTTTCAAGATGTAAATCACTGTGGGTTGATAGATATAATTGTGAATCGATTTCAATATAGGTATATCAATAAGTCATTTCAGGTGCAAATTAACATCACGTACTTACACACATTTTAATGTATTAAACAACACCAGTCAAGCGAAAATAAACTATGCAAGACCAAACTATGTATGATATGACGGAAATCGGAAGAAAGGTGTGGGGTATAAGGTAGACTTAGATATGTTCATATTTTAGAAGTTTGGATTTTCGTTTTGGACACCATTTAACGGCATTCCAAATGAACAAAATATTGTAAAATATTCGTATCTATTTGAAGATGTGTTTGAGTCGAATACTCAACAGAAAAATGTTTTTTCTTCAAGTGATCAAAATAATTTACGTATAAAAAATCCATCTGATTCTTCCGAGGTGGAATTTAGGCAATAAAACATATGAAATGTATTTCAAAATCCATTAAAAGTTCAGTTCAAGCAATGCACATTTGAATGTTGTTCTTTGGAACACCTGTCAGATTGAAAGAATAAACCTAGCTTAAATTGATAAAATTACGCTATTACCTTATACATCCGATGCAAATATGTAGAAAAGTGATATGCCAAACGAATATAATAGTATGAAATAGAGTCCAATTATGTTAATCAAGTAGCATCATTATTAAAAGCATTCTCAATAGAATGAATGGTTTTATACAAAATTGGAAACTATGTTTTCTTACAGCTAAATTTATACTTGCTTTTCAACAAGTTTCCATGAGGCATATTTTCGAACAATGTATTCTCAATAGGAAATGTCTATTGTAATTAACTTCATGAGGATGAGTTCTTGGATGAACTGGGAATTGAACACACCTTTTTGAAATATTGAAATGATTAGGAAATTGACAATTTGCGATTTATGTACTGGTCGTACTATTCATTTGTATTTATCAAGTGTGAATAACGTTTACTGAATAATGGTTACTTGCCGATGCTCAAGTGAAGTTGAAAAATGCCTTGACATTACTCATGTGGAAGTTACCGAAATAGTTCCTTCAGCTGTCAGATATATTGCTGTAGTTTCAGTATTTATGACCCATAAAGTCTTAATTGTTTGTAAGTGAGATTTGTTCAAGTTATGTATGCCTGTGTCTATTTCCGTCATGCAAGCTCTGAATATTTCATTGGGTTGACGAAATGAAAATTCTGTCATTACGTCGGTAAGAATAGATGTTATTTATTGGCCTCTATATTCATAACATTCATAATGGTCACATTTACTTCTCCGTTGCAAATCTTTTATAGTTTCAGACGATTACAGCGTGTTTGTCACGAAGTTAGACGTATTTTCTCCGCTACTGATTTATTGTTCGATTCGCTGATTTCATCAAGGATCTATTTTCGACCTCTTCATGTTAACGTTTTTGAGAAGATTGAGTGGTTTATTTTTGTCCGATTTCATTTAAAAATTTGAAAATATCATTTGGAACGTCAGGAGTGGATATTCATCTTCTTGCCCTGTTTCTAAAACGGGTAATAGTTAAATATTTCCTTTTATTTTATTTATATCACTGAAGGGATCGAATCAGGATACTGTCACAAACATTTTATAACCATTTTTTGACATGTGTTTAATTTTTCTGGTCTATTTCAAGCTAGTTTCTAAGTTGATATTTCACATTGAAGATATATTCCTCAGTTTCTTCGGATGTTCCAATCAAGACATGATAATCCTATTCTCCTTTGTTATAAACTGAGTTTCTTCCTAAGAAAGTTTATATAAATATAGGAAAAATACTAGAGACTAGCATGGATATCCTGATCAGATTTTCGGAGAAAAATAGATTACGAAATTGTTTTAGCAGTTATAAGATAATAAGCAGTTAAATATATTGAGACATCCCTATATAAATAAAATTGTATTAATATCAGAAACTGAAATCTCTAGAAAGCCGATGAGTATTACGGAAAATACTGAGTCTCGTTTTTGAAATCTGTAATTATAATATATCAACATTCATAATTATATGTTACGAAAATATAATTATCATAACATTGAAAACAGATTAATATAAGTAGGCAAAAACTACGAGTAAATTCGAATTAAAATTAAAAAAAAACCTTTGAATTAGCTTCACAGGTTCAACCTTTGAAGATGAGTATTTCATCAATTCTAAATTCAATGCTAATTGAATACTTAATATTTTCTAATGCTAATAACTACCAATACAAATTTAGTAAAATACATACATACCTACTATCATGACCTATGATTTTTTCTTGAGTACCTACATATTTGCTTTAATATTATCCGCTTTGCCAAAGAAGAATGTTGGATATATAGTTAAATATATTGTGATATTTATATAATAGATATATTATATATTTATATTTCAATTAAAGTGAGTAAGGTATTATTTTCTAAAATAATAATAAGTTCTTTATTCTCAACAGGTATAAGATACAATTTTATTACAGAAAATAATAACATAATGTTGAATACTATCTAAAAAATTAAAATGGAAAAGATATAATAAAGATCTCAGTCTAATCTAAAAAAATAGTAACTAATAACTACATTATATCATTCAATGAAATATTACAAATAGAAATCAATCTAAATCAATTCATTTTAGTCAATACCTGTTCTTTGTTCACATAACTCCTAATAATAAATTCTATGGAGTCAAAGTGAATGTCACAATTATTGACAACTCTATTGAATGTAGACTCCATAAACCAAATGGGGGATTGTATTAGGGAGTTGGTCCTCGGTGTCTCTAGGTGGAATAATTCTGTATTACGAGAATTTTGCCTAGGAACACGAAATTTCAAAGAGGACAAGAGAGGAGGACAATCAATACTATTGTGTAGTAATTTGTACAAAAATTTGAGTGATAAATTATCTCTCCTGCTCTGCAATGAGATTAAACTAAATCGACTCAATAATTAGTTATGATTAACTCCTCTCTGTGGATAAACTTTATCCTAACTCCAAACTAAGAATTTCAAGAACCTTATATAAATAGCCTCAAGATGGCGTTGATGGTAAGTGTAAATAGGATGCCAGATCATGATGCCATACTGCAACTTGCTACATGTTAGGGTATTAAATAGTCCTATGTATGTTGAGGAATTATTAAAATATATATTTTGGAGGCAGATGAAATAAGTTGGGTGATTCCTCACCTTATCAGAACGAGGAATGAAAATATCAAGGAATGTCTACTTTCCTTTTATTGCTTCATGAATATGGATCATAATCACAGTATTGAAGTAAAATATCGAAGTTACATTCACATTCTATCATTATGGAATTATTTATCTTACAATGTACTACTTTATGTAATTAACGTAAGAAATACCTTGAAATTCAATATTCAAATCTATAGATAATAATTAAACTATTTGCAATGAATCCAATGAATATTAAATATCACAAATTATGTCAAGAGATTTAGCTTTGATTGACTAATGGTTTGTATTATATTATCAATATAATCACTTAGTTACATAATCAGATTGCTTTAGCTGATAAATAGCTGAAAACATTCATTTTGAATATAAATAAGATAAATTGCTTACTTATACGGTTATATTAATATATCAATTGAAGGTATATACAGTGAAAATCATCAAATATTGTGGTATTTTCAACTGTTCTATTTCTTGATTTGATTCGATATATACCTACCTATGCTATGTCCAGAGAAGAAATTATACCGACGTTTCCAAAATTTGATAGTTACAGAAATAAACAAGTATAATATATTTTGGAATAACCAACAAATATTTCCTTATTTCTGTCGTATTCGATTCTTTTCTATCAATAAAGTAAATTGAAGTGTTATTAATGGCAGAAAATTTTATTTATAACGTATAACTAGCTTCTATTTTTTTTAGAGTACCGCAGAAGAAGATTTTTTGTGGAATGTGATTACTGTTTAAAACCCATTACATTTGTCTGTACCTAATATACAAGGTCAGTTTACAATATTCCCTAGGACAACAATTCTAAATAAATTCTCATTACGAGCTCAAACAAACACACAAATTTTTTTAAATGTATATTTGATTAATAAATAACACTTATTACACTTAAAGTACTTTTAGTGGTAATAAAAATATTTGTATCAGTTCACTGATTCTCATGTTTAGGAACAAACAACAGTTTTGTAATTTTAAATCAAGTGTTTGGTAGTGAATTCGATGACATTGTTGAATCAACGAATAATTTTTTACATGGATTGTTTTGCAAGCACAGTAGTTTAGCTGTATGGAAGAAAAATTGTTATTTTATAATCTGTACACTGGCAATAATTTGAAAACTTACAATTAAAAATGGAGAAACGGTTTTTTTTTTAGTTTCAAAAATCATCTTGTCCTCGAACAAACAAATTTGTCGGAAAAAAATTTCGAATTTATTCTGATAAAAAATGCGTTACAAACACTGTTTTTTAATTTTGTTTATTATTTCGATATATTTTTTGGATATATGTTTTCCTGTTGTATGTTTTTGATAATAATAAGGGGATGAATATTAATGTCGATTTTTTACTTACTAAAATTCATAACTTTTACTGGGTTGGACCCTCGGTTAAGAAATTCTAAATTATTATGGTGTTTGTAGGTACTTTTAGTAATATTTTTCAGTAGTCTGATAGCACATTGTGATTTCGAATGTTTTTCAATAGCATGAATAATCAGCTTGATTGCATATTTATAATATCAATAAAAATCGTGAAATATTGCTTGAAATCTTAAAATGCGAATTGAACGCGATCTCTAAATTCCAATACATCTTTAGTATTCTAGAAACCCTTCGGTGGTATTCCTTATATTAATATGTAAATTCGTCACTTTCGTCAGGACCATTCGTTATTCACTCCTGGGCTATAAATAACTCAAATACGGGAATTAGCAGCGACAAGTTTCATTTGGAATTTTATCCACCATGAAATATGGCAGTTAGTTTTGCCGATTCGACCTTTCGATTCAGTGCCATTGATGTAGGCAACAGTAGGCATAAAATTCCTAGCAAAATATTTCTGTAATTCTTCCGTATCTGCATATGAAATTTCGAATAATATATCCATTATATTTTTATGTACCAAGTGATATTTTCATGTAACTATCACAAACTTCTTTGAATTAACTGTTTCAATTACCTGGTTGGAAATATTGTTTCTTTTAAAGTTGTTCTGTTTTAAAAAATATATTTCCTTGAATTATGTTTCGGATTATAATCTAAAATAGTGAAGAACTGCAGCAACTTTTGGAATATCTAACAAACGAATTCAATATAATTTTGTTTTAGTACATGATTAAGAGTTAGTTAAATATTTATTTCGATTTCTGTCAAAATAAAGAAAAGGTTATGAAATTATTATTAGACGTTACTTTGTTGTAAATAATAAAAACATTCACTACTGTATATCAAATATGTACTTGATTTAAGATAGTTGTGTTAAAAATTGATCAGTAAATTCTAATTTTATGCAGAGGTATTGACTGAGGTGTTCATTTAATACGCAAGAAATCAATCGAAACTCCCTCGTGTTCATAATCTCTTAACCTAAGAAAGTTTCATACCATCTTCAACAATTGCCGTTTCACGTTTTTTATGACATCGATATATATTCAAATAAAGGTCGTTTAGAATAATTCCCGATACAGCTTGCCTCATATTCAGAATATATTCACTCATTTCCAACTAATATTATTCGTAAATTTGTGATTAGATGGACAGATGATTTGTTGAGAGGTCGACAGGCAACCTTTGTGTTATTTGAGTTGTTTTATTCATAACATCTCATTTTCATGGATATGAAAATCTGAATATTCCATGGCGGTTTCTAATACATAAACTTTTCAAATATGTTCTTCAAATATTTGAAATATTGTCCCGTCTACCTATAAAGAGGAGAGAGAGAAAATTTCGAATATATATATTTCGAAAGTTTTTAGCAATAACAGGCTTTTTTTGATATGAAAAACTTTATTTTTGTTGACGTTTCGTTGTATTGGTATCACAACTTTGTCAAAACTAATCTAATTAGTTAATAGGTTTCAATTAATTATTAAAATCAATTAGTTCTGATAAAGTTGTGATACACAACGAAACGTCAACATGAATAAAGATTTTTTAATTACGAATAGCCTGTTATTGCTGAAAATATATGATTATATAAATACATATATATATATATATATATATATATATATATATATATATATATATATATATATATATATATATATATATTACAGAAATTATTCGTACTAACCAACCACGTACGCACATGTAGAAAATGTATTATTTCATTTTAGTTCCAGAGTACAGACGACTTCAATTTCAGAAACAAGTATCTACTAGTGTCCAAATGAAATCCCTTCATATAGGCCAAAATCATGCACAATGATAAAAAGTCTCTCTTCAATTCTCGAAAAAAGAAATATCAGGTGTTCATTTTGATTTTGAAAGATATAACAATAGTTAGTAAAAATTGGTTTTTCAGTTGAAAACACGTCAATTCTTACACACATATTTTCATATGTAACGTATTTTTCATTTCATTATATATATATATATATATATATATATATATATATATATATATATATATATATATATATATATATATATATATATAACGGTTTTTTCAGTTGAAAACACGTCAATTCTTACACACATATTTTCATACGTAACGTATATATTTTATACATAGATATACTACTTCGAAGGCCTACTATATATAAATCACGATACAGTTCTTCAAATGGGGTGGGTTTTGTTTTACCTACTAAATTCGAATTGTAACCCAGTGGAAAATATAGGTAACTCCACGTGACCTGTATACGCAATTTCTAAGTATCGACGACAAAAAATTTGAGCAAAACCTCATTGGCAAACCATTGATGGAAAGCCGAAGATTACGTTATTATTGTCCACAAGATGTTCTAACGGGCTACCATATCTGATAAATATTTTGATAAGCAATATAGACCTGTATCATGATAAAATCTTTCTTGTATTACTTTACATCAAATATAGCCACAAAAAATGATGGTATACACATATAAAAAATGGGCTACCATTGTAACAGTTATTTTTAAATGTAAAGAGACATAAAACTCAAATTATAAATAGCCTCTTGGCGTTGGCTATACGGAAAGGGTAATAAATCTATCCTATATTTCCCAAATGTACAAACGCACACACACGGATACATTGAAAATGTGACATATTTATTTATATTCACCGTCCCTAATCTTATCTGGTCGTCTATAAAATATAAAGTTGCGTGTACTGTATTTTTCCCTAAGTTGATTATTTGGCGAAGTCCTCTCTGGCCGACCCTTCTTCACTTCAAAAGTGAAAGAATGTTTTTCTATACAAAACTAAATTTTTTAGGGCTCTGAGATAATGCAAATTGTATTCAAAATTTCTTTAAAATGGAGATAGATATTAGAGAAGAGTATTCTTCAACTAGGGTATTAGCTATCAAGTGTATTTGCAAAGTAGTCAAAACACAAATAATTCTATGTAATCAGCAGCAGAAAGGTCTCTTTTATCTTAACTCGAGCTTTGGGGAATATATTTTTCTCTTCATCAGGATTTCTACAAATGTGAATAAAAATTAAAGATTGTAACAATATGATAATCAAAGAAGTCCAGTATCATGAACTTAAAGATAGTAAGATTTTTCTCAAAGTTGTTAAATTCTGAATCATGGGATATTAAAATTCTTAGTTGTACAAAACATTCAAGTACAATTTATAGCCAAGTCTACTAAAACATTTAAAACTTCATATTGACGCTCAGTCAATATAAAGATTAAATAAAGGCGATCTTCTCAACATCAATGATAATGACAGAGCGGAACTATCAAAGAAAGTTCTTCTTTTTTCTGTAACAGGCAAGTTACAAATCTCAATTCCAGTCCACATTTACATAGACAAAAATGAAGAATTTTATACTTAATGAGTATTTACTAAATTAACTAAACATATTCTAATAATTTCAAAATATTATACCTATTGTCCATTATAATATTTTTTCGTTATACAGTACAATCAGGAGAATGGATACTGGTCCAGTGTTCATCCACCTGATGACGATATTGCTTAACGAAAAAATATTCTATGGACAATAGGTATAATATTTTTGAAATTCTTAAAATATGTATTTGATTTATTAATGGTTTGACATTAAATTTCAATACGTATATGCCTCCTCAATCAACTGATTCGATATTATGTTTTTCCATCAAACGATTATGTTTTTTTGTAATGGAAAAGTTGCAGTTCGCAATGAAACTTCGATGAAAACAAATATTTTTTCAGCCAAAAACGGCCTGTTATTGCTAGAAATATTATAAAAGCCATATGTATGTATATTTATATATATAAACAGGCTTATTTTAATGTTAAAAACTTTATTTTCGTTGACGTTTCGTTGTATATCACAACTTGGTCAAAAGTTATGAATAATTGAATTTTATGAATTACTATAGATATCAAAATGTCAAACTTATTTCTTAAAAAAATCAAATTACTTTTTTTGTATTTTCACATATTGATTTTTAGTATCAGAGGAATATTTCTGGCTTAGCATTCGCTTCGGAAGTTTTAGTCTTCTTCACCATGAGGAAACCTCTGAAAAACTCATGGTAAGCCAGGTGATTCTTATAAGTGTGATTTATATATATATATATATATATATATATATATATATATATATATATATATATATATATATATATATATATATATATATATATATATATATATATTACATATAGTCGAGTTTTATACTTATCCAGAATATGTATATTAATTGGTTTATGTGTTCAGATCTATCTTCAGTTTCAGACACATAAACCAATTAATATACAAATGATAGGTAAATCTGGATAAGTATAAAACTCGACTATTGTATTTATATATAGTTGTGTATTCACGCCCCGCAATTTTAAATCTTGTAATATTTAAAATATTCACTTAAATCATACGGTGTAAAGGGTCATATATATCTATATTAAATGAACAATGTATTCAGGTATTTAATTGGTTGGATTAATGCTGTATGGGTTAAAATCGCTTCGAAAATTAGCCATTATTTAATCGCAAAAAGTAAATGACAAAAAAAAATGTTATTGTGGGTTATCCATAAGACATAGACATATACCATCACGGACTTTTCTGTAGACCTTTTTCAACACATCACATTAGAAACCTCAAAAATAACAGTACTTCTCCACTATTTAGTGGATGTTATTATACATATAAACCTTCCTCTTGAATCAGTCTATCTATTACAAAAAACCGCATCAAAATCCGTTGCGTAGTTTCAAAGATTAAAGCGTACAAAGGGACAAAGGGACAGAAAAAGCGACTTTGCTTTATACTATGTAGTGATATGTATATATATAAATCACACTTATAAGAATCACCTGGCTTACCATGAGTTTTTCAGAGGTTTCCTGATGGTGAAGAAGACTAAAACTTCCGAAGCGAATGCTAAGCCAGAAATATTCCTCTGATACTAAAAATGAATATGTGAAAATACAAAAAAACTAATTTGATTTTTTTAAAGAAATAAGTTTGACATTTTGATATCTATAGTAATTCATAAAATTCAATTATTCATTAGTTTCGACAAAGTTGTGATATACCACGAAGCGTCAACAAAAACAAAGTGATTAACATTAAAATAAACCTCTTATTGCTAAAAACATTGAACATAAACTATCTTGAACAGGCAATAAATCAATTTTAAAAAATATATATATATATATATATACAAGTATATTCATATTACAAAATTTTTTCAATAATAAAATAATTGTAAATGGAAAACGTCTCATAAATTTTCAGAGAAGTTATGTCAATATCGAGACACCACTTGGCGGTATAGCTTTATTAAATGAAAGGGATGTTTTTGGCGGCTATTGTGCGGAGTAAGAGACTTCGCACTTCGTCTACGGGATTTTGGATTTGGTGTCTATGAGTGTAGTAGACGAAGTCGGGTCGGGAGTAAGGCAGTAAACCACGTTGTTTGGGTCGATATTTGAACGCTGCTGTGCGTGAGTAACTCATTCATCGTTCCACCATTCATGCAGCGTGGCTCGTCTCCCACTATGAAAACGTTTGAGGTGCATATTTGCCACCAAATTAGAAATTTAATGCCTGCAAGGTCGTTTGGACTCTGTTTAGATTCCGTGCATGTCGATAGCGTTCAAGGTTTCTTCGTTTGAAACAAAGCCTAAAATTTACAACAAATGCAATTATTGGTTGCGTGATTTCTGCGAATTTAACGCTTTACAGAGAAACAAAAATTTCACCAGGTTTATTGAAAATTTACTAATTTTGTCACTTTGTCGATTTTTGTTTTAGATTTTTCAAATATGTAATCTCGAAGTACCTACAATACTTTGTGAGTTTTAATTAAACTAAGCGCTTCGTAAAATGTTAATTTAAATTGATTTTTTTATTTTCATACCTTTTCTTTAGGCTTAAGAAACTAAGTAGATAGACGATAAGTTTTAGTTCATTTCCAGTTCTTTATTCCATTAAAATCTGATAGATTGAAATTGAAAAATCGAAATTTTTTGAGTTGTACAAACTTTTTCATTGATTATATGTTGTAGGATTGGAAACATTATTATTCAAGTAAAAATTATTAGAAATAAAATGTTATGTTAGTCCTTAAAAGCGAGAAAACTTTTTTCTCGCTCTTCAAAAAAAGAAAAAGTAGAAAAAAAAAGAAAATTTCCAGAAAAAACCAAAATATACATGTGATGTGTCAATATGCTAATCAATATTTTGAATTTTCAGCTGTTCAAAATTATATTTTTACATACGAAACTTTCTCTCCGATTAGGTTTCTATTGAGTTTATGTACTATGTTACTGCCCATTTTACATATTCATTTGTAAAATCATAAATGAAGCTAATCGACTTAAATGACACGGAGGTTTCGCTTATTTCTTGGTGAAATATTATGTTGAAAAATAATAAATTAAAATTAATACAGTTGACTAAGTTTCACTGAATATATTAAAAACTCTACATTTGTTTTGGGTGATTAAACCCATTATCAAGAGTATACTATATTACAGTCAGTAAGTTTCAATGAATATAGTAAAAACTCTACATATGTTTCGGGTGGTTAACCCATTATCAAGAGTATACAATATTACAGTCAGTAATATTGTATACTCTTTGATAATGGGTTAACCAACTGAAACATATGTAAAGTTTTTAATATATTCAGTGAAACTTAAGTCAAATGTGTTAATTTTAACAAACGACTTGTTTTTAGCACTGGAATTGCTAGAATTAGATTCTAAATAGGAGGAAAAATGCTTTCTTATTTACACTAAAGGGAATATGTGGGTTCTTATTATGGAATAGGTACCTCTCAAGACCCTTCAGAACTATGTTGAATATAATAAATTAATAGACATTCGTGTATAAATTTTATATCAATTTATACAAGATAGATTTATAGAGGTTTCTTCAAATTGTGCTTTTTTATTTGGAAATTCCGTATTTGTAGAAAAATTGTATAAACCTCCTCAAGTATTTCGACGTTTTTCAACAAACGACTCAGTTTGTTAAAGTACTAACGTTTCTTTCCTGTAAATAAATCTTCATGCTTAAGAATTCTTTATATGCAGAATTTGCGTTTACACTCACGACATATGGATAATAGACCTCTTCCCTGTAATATATCGAGACTAAAATAAACAACAGGTACATAAATCCTTACATGTAAATATACAACCGGTCATAAAATACGCAAAAGGTTCGGAAGTCGTGTCTCCTAGGGGATCGAGACCCCAACGCATGAGAGGCTCATGAATGAGGCGCAGCAGCGAAGCGCCACTCGACTGGAGCAAAACTATAATTTCGAGATAGAAAAAAGCACCTTTACTGCCTTGTCTGCCTACCTGTTATATTGCTTTTTTCCGTGCGACCCCAATAAACACCGTTTTATGATTATTTAACACTAGCTTCAGAGGCGGGAAGATTTTATGTGGTTGTTACGGGTAACTTCGCTAAGTTCAAGATTCTCCTTCGAAATTTGTATTCATATTAAGATGTTGCAATAAAGAAATTTTCCATTTGAATACAAAGTTTACATTTTCTCAATCAACAAATATATATAATTTAATTACTAGCACTATGATCATATTTTTAATTGAATGACAGCTACTATATATAATTATTTATTTTACATTTTCGAAACAAGGAAAATAATCGAAATTTCCCGATTGAAACCAAAAATTTCTAAAGATTCCTAATTACTCATGATATTTTCAATAAGAATATAATTTAATATTTTCAATTTTTCAGAAACCTCTTCATTTTTGAACAAAAAAGAGGGTTTCAATTTTCGGAGATACCTATTGAAAGTTTTTGAATTCAACTTGAAATAGTTTGAAATTATGTTATTGTTATTCGTTCCTCAATGATTCACGCAGTAGCAGAAAAGACAACTTTGTAGGTACCTACCTATCTCAAAAAGTAGAGAAATTTTCGAAATTCTACTCTTGCTTTCTGAACAGAAAAATATCAGGAATTCACTTTATTTTAGAGTTATGATAAACCCTCAATTTGTGTGGAACTTGGCAACACGAGAATCCATTATTAATCATCAATCATAATTAATGAACTTTTCGATTTTTTCTGTGTATTTTTGCTTATAAGAACGATTTTGGGTTGAAATAAGTACTTGGCGAGTAATATATAGCGCCTAGAAAAATGTTGTGAAATATCTAGATCATGTCGATCAAATCCAATAACATTATTTTACATCACAGTAGTGTAATGTGTCTTTCGAGAAAGTTCTTTGTTTATGTTGATCAAACAACTATTATAAACTAGGTACATACTGCTGAAAATTCACTATTTACTTTCATCTTTTTACTGGAGAAGGAATGAAGGATATTTCATATTTATGACTCTCAATAATGATGAAGAAAAACTGTCTTAACGTTTAAGAAATATCAATCTCATTATGAACATAACTCAAAGGTCATATAAAATTTTTCTCATTCGATAAATTACCTATTTGAAATTGTAAAGCCAATATCGAGTTTCTTCAATTAAACGAGATAACCTAGGGAAATTAATCCGATGTAATCTAGGTAGAAATTAGAATGGGAGTTTTGCTCTACTCCTTTATTACAATCCATCAATTCGTCGTGATAGCGAAAACCAATAGCTTTGTTCGCGGTAAGGATTCTGAACCGATTCAGAACTATTCACATGCGCAGTTTGAATTTTGGCGTTCGCGGATCACCCAGTTCCGAACTTTTATTTACAGTTCTGTGTTCGCGGATAAACTGGGACTGGTTCGGAATCGATTCGGAATTGGTTCTACCGGTTCGAAGGATCAATCTAAAACTGTAAGTTCGGGACTTGCGCATTCACGATAGTTTGCCAATTGGTATCATAGAAAATTATTTCTATGATTTGTTTATACATGCCACATGGTAACAAAACGGAAATAATGGAAAGTAGAATATTGAAACTATTCAAGAGGCAATGTATCTTCTGCCATAATAGAATCACGCTGTGTGGACATTTCTGAAATAAAAAAAAATTAAAAAATTAAATAGAAGCAAAGTTTTCAAATTTGCATGATAGGTTACATTAGGGTTCAATTCTAAGTTAGAATTTAAATGATTTGTTATAAATAAGTTTGAGTGATTAATGAACAATAATATTGGTGTTTTTCTTGGTCTGTATATATATTTTTTTCAAACTCTCATAGAATACCTTCTCATTATATTTGAAAAAGAATAGGTATCCAGAAATCAATTTGGAAATAGCAAAGATTTACGTGAAAATCAGTTGATTTTATTGCTAATTTTGTTATTAATGTTTATTGATATCTAAAACTCCTCATACACGTTTTGGAAACATCAAACTTGAAGTTTAGGAAGAAATTAAAAAGTGTTAATTACTCTTGAATTCGCATGTAGTCCTGAGTAAAGTTGAAAATTGGAATTTTTAACTGCTTGGATGTTAATATAAGTACTATGGAATATAAAGTTGATTTAATGTTCGCTGATCTCTTGGTGAAACATTGTTTAATATATTGAGTAAAAAAGAAACAGTTGGCTTGGTTTCATAAAATTTATAATGAATACTGAATATAATAAACTTTTAAGTTAAGCAGTTTAACTCTTGAAAATGGGGTAACATGCCGAAACAATTGTCAAGTATTCATTATAAATTGTTTGAAACTAAGCCAACTGTTTTTTATTCAATATACTATGGAATATACATATACAATGTCAATATACAATGGCATTATATTTTCCTTTTTATCAGGTATCCACTTCGTGCTGAAAAATATGCTGACTTTATCAATTCAGATTGGTTTAATATAACGATAATTACTTATGCCAACCTCTAAATGTCATGATAAAACCATTATTTTTCTGTTTCTAAAACGTTGAATGTATCAATCAACTCCAACCAAAAACAATGCCAGTATCAAGTGCAGAACGAAATGTAAACTATATGCAGTTTATATTTATAGATGGAGCCTATCAAGGTAACATGGTGAAAATAACATTTGCAGCGTATAAGTGGTGGGTTGCAGTTGCTCGTAACATCACGAAATGTAGAGTGATGACCATTGTCTGGCGACAGCTGATAAATTAGCTCTATGTGGTCCTCGTACACCTCTGTATTGAATAAGGAACGCTGTATAGTCTCCCATGTGACACGAAAGGGGAAGAAGATAACGTGTTGGCGAAGTTATGTTTTGTGAAAGACATTTAGGACGAAGTGACACTTGATTGATGGTTGGCTGCTGGCCGGGAAACACGGTGGCGTGTTATCAAATACACTCGCTTAGAATAACCCTTTTAAAAGTGACCAAGACTAATGGACATAGTCAATTTTATGACAATGGCTATATAAATAACATGTTCCTGGAAAATGTATAAGCTGAGCTGCATAAGATCATGCATTCGATAGATACTTGCTACATCGACTGTATTTCTTCTGAATGGCGTTTAGTTTTGCGTAACATGAATTCAGAAGATTGATTGACTATGACGCATGGTAACCCAGATTTAAAACAAAATTTCATTGCAAATTGAACTTTTATTTTCAAACATGGAATATAAATGTATTGAAAAACGGATCCATAGATTCAAAAGCACACTATAACAGCATGAGTTCAAATATACCACATATGTATATGTGTCACATAATGCCCATCTTTCAAATTATCTGGTGTTAATTATAAATGAAGAATATCTATTACTTGTTGGAAACATAGTTCCTTATCAAAACAAGTGTACATAGAAATAATTTCATCTGATATAAAATCGAATTTCTTAGAAGCTAGAAATATACCTGAAATCAATTTTACTACATGAAGAATCTTAGAATCTTCGGAAGAACTTGAAGAAAATCTAATTAATTTGAATATATTGAACAGGTTCTGAAGTTACAACTTGATGGTATATAATAAGAAAACTAAATTTGATTCATTAGTTTAAAGGTTTTTAATTTTTCCCTGTAATTGGATGTAAATTTGTTGGGAATTAATGTATTATTATTGTCATTAAAAATAATAAAAGCTTGATGCATGGATTACTACTGTTTCTAAATTTTGTTTATCATTTGACGATGATTTTAGATTGAACATTCATTTTACTTTAAGTATATAGTCTCAAAAATGTTTCTTTTCCGTACATACCTACATAGTATTGTTAATCGTGTGTCGTTGGAAATATTGTTTAGATAAATCCATATTAAATAGTATCTTCACATAAATTCATTAAAAATATGAAATATGATTTCATCTGGAGAGCAAATTATTTTTAACGTGAGCAAATGATGGAATAAAAATTAAACTCCGAAATATTTTAATTTGTTTCTCATTATTGACATTTATATTTTAAAAATCTTATTAGTACCAATTATATGCTTATTACTTGTTTTGGAAATTATTGGAATATCGTGATGATTTTATATATCATTTTTATCATTGTTAGAAAAGTTCCAAACATATGTTTGAATGAATTGATGAAACTACTGAAACCTCAAATTACACGTGTCTTGATCATAGTGTAGTTAATTATTATTAAACATCGACCTCCAGGATTCATGTCAATATTTTAAATGTGAACCTAATAAGCGGGGACATAATTAAGATGATAATCAAATCAAATTTCACAAATTCATGAAAATGACATTCTATGTAATCTTATATTTTTTAATATTTATTGTCTGTTTTCGATGCGAATTATAATACGAATGTAATACTGGAATTCAGTCATTAATATTTACTTTTTGTCATCTTTACAAATTCAACTTTTCCTTGAGATATTCATCATATCAATTTGAATCGGCTTATAAGATATAATTTCACAGAAATTTTTTAAAGCTAGTAGTTTATTAATTTTACAAAATGGTTTTTAAATTTTCTGGCAATAATCATCGAAATTTTCGAAATAAAATATATTTTCATTGATTTCGAGAATTTTAAAAATTGCATGATTTTCCACCTCGTTTTTCTCAAATTACATATGGTCATTTATTTATTCAATAGTTATGCCACATCATCATTTCTGTAAAACGTGTGACTTCATTCTGTGGTTCGAGTACTGTATTCACCTGAGGAGGGGGTACATAGGTATGTCTGGCCTATCATTGAATATAATTCCTGCACTGAATGGTGAAATAAAATTCTTTCTTTGAAAACAAAAACAGAGTACAAATTAATAGTTATCCCTTTTTTTTGCAGAAATTCAAAGTAGTATAGGAGTATCTTGAAGAAAGTACCTACTATTTGTATATTTATAGGTACCTCGTTCAAAATCACATTTTCATTTATTGTTTGGGTTGTTAATAGTTTGTGATGAGTTTATTTGATTTTTCTTTGAAAAAGGTTTTAAATTTATAATAACATCAGTAAAAACTAATCTTGAGAAGGTGTGATTAGTAGGTTATTATTTTTCAAAATTAGAACAAATGTCAAGAATGAATATTGATAATAAATTTTGAGAAATAACCGCTGACAATAAACGTTTTTTGGAAAATAATCTTTATATGTACATTCTTTTTTTGAAATTTTCCTTTTATGTCCATATTTTAATTCAAAAAAATGTATTATTTTTATCTGACCTTTCGCTACAAATTGTAACAGCTTTATCGAAACATAAATCAATAATTATTAAATTATTACAGTTGTCAAATAAAAATGACATTTTTCCATTTTACGGTCTATTCTCTGCTAAAAATTTTAATTTTTAGTTATATATATATATATATATATATATATATATATATATATATATATATATATATATATATATTCAAAGATTCATATATATAATATATAGTATATATATGTTGTCAATACTATACTATATTCATCAAGGATACAATTGTTTCATCATAATCGATATATATACCAAATTAAGAGAAGTTCTAGAGAGTGTTGTCATATAGGATCTTGAATGCTAGGGAGTGTTTATACGTCCTTTCGCCGATAGAGGGAGCCTACGTGAGTATTTCACTCTCTATTCTCTTAATTTGGTATAGGACCTATGTTCGTTTTGATCATCGATTCTTGATTGATAGATTAAATATGGACTGATGATTCATAATAATGATGAAACAATTGTATCCTATTTTCATTCAACAAGATCGATGAATTTTTCGAAACGCTCTTAGTATTCACTCTCGAAAGTGATGGGTTCGTTCTCGTTGGCAACATAATCCCTGAGAGTTTTATTTGAAATGATTTTCGATTAAGAGTCTCTTATTTACATGAAAGTGTTTTGGCTTCATGTGATGTTTCAAACTGCGATGGCTTGTTATTGGGTCCCCTCGTGGTTGCAGCAAAACGATCGATCTGAACTTATTATCAAGCGTGCACTGGATGAAGGCAACGTTTTCAGTGTGGAATCGTGTCGTTGATTCGATAAAAATGAAGTACGTTGGCGGATGTAACTGAGCTACTTTCACATTCACATTACTGCATTTATGGATTGATTTTATGAATATTGAAGTATATGGCCAGACTAATTGACGTAATAAATTTTGCTGTACGTAATTGATTTCGCGGATTTTATTTGAGGTCGCTAACAGAAGATTTAATATGCACTTTCTGAAATGTGAAAGATTACAGAAAATCGTGAAAAAGTGAAACAAGGTTCATTAAAAAGTTGAAATTGGCAGTGTGATGTTTATACGCAATGAACACTAAACGAATCTCATAAATCTGAATGATTATGTCGATTATTTATACGCAATAATAAACTGAAATGAATTCCTGAAAGCAATTAAAAATGACGATTGTTTTATATAACTGAAAATGATTGACATGAACTTAAACTTTATGTGTTTTAACAATACAATAATATGTCTCTAAAGAAGTACGCATTTCTTCATTTCACTCTGGAAAAGCGGGAAACTCTCTGGCAGGTGGGGCTTATATAAAATAATATAAATGGCAAAATAATTGTAGTAAGCAGTCGGTGAGGATATTTTTAAAAACTGCATTCTAGAAAAATCAATTTGAACAACGGTGAAACATCTTTACAATGGATGTGTTATTAAATTTATGCTGGTAAGTTCTTTCAAACGAACGTCATGCGTTATTGATCAACACATTTTTACTTAATAATTGATATGCCACTTATGTGAAAACCATCATTGATGGTTATCACATATCACTTATGTGAAACCATCATTGATGGTTTTCAAAAGAAAGATAAGGAATTATCTACTAAACCCACCAATAGAGAATATGTCGGATTTTTTTAGAATCGCCTTGGATTTGTTTGGGTTTGTGTTGCTATGTGCTGGGATCCTTGATTTGTGATGTTTTTTATTTAATTTTTATGGTATAGAATATTTTTTTCATAGAAAATTAGTATGGAAGCCGGTTAAATACAGTATAATTTAATTACAGTTAAGAAGATTTTGTTTGGGTTTATTAAATCCTTGTAGCCCCACAGATTGCCATCGCCAAAGTGGGCAATAATTTACTTTATTATGTTTATGATATACATGTAACATGTATATGACAAACATGTATAAGTAATATTATTTCACAAATATATATTATTATTATTATGTAGCAAATGTTTGAAATAGCCCAGTCGATATTAATTTTTTTTTAACTTATTCGGAATGCAATTTACAAATTGCATTATTATTCATTTGAAATTTTATATACTAGGATCGCGAATATTTAAATATCAAAAAACATCTCTGGATGTGAAAAATCAGATTTCTCTAAATTTAACCTCAAATCGGAAACAACAGCAACACTAACTATTCCTACATACGAGATACTTCATTAGGAACGCATTGAATACCATTGTCGATAAAATTTGTAATATTTATCAACAAATAAAAAATCAAACCGCAAATCTCAAATTGATATTCTGTATGAAGTAAACCGGAAATAATTACAACCACGGCCACCTTTAATACAGGCCATGAAGAGCGTAGTCCCACGGTGTTGCCAAATTGTGCACAGTGTTCTACTCCCCTAGTCGGTTGTTCCCAAAGTTTCGAGCATTATTTCAACTCTTTTTGTATATTGCGAACGAATAAGAAATATTATTCGTATTTATAACATAAAGAATATTATATTGGGAATTGTGAGCACATATGTCTGTAACAGACAAATGTAAAACATTTATTATTTCAAGAAAACAACGATGTTTTCGATAAAGCCCTACTGCGTAAAAAATACTTCTATTAGTCAGTGGGATTTATTTACATGAAAAGTTGCCTAACCAAATTTATTGAATTATTTGAGAGAATAGGAACCTTGAAAGAAACGCTGTAGGAATTACTCAAATTGAATTATTTTCCTAAGTATAAATAAATATTTCTCCAGTTATTAATAATATTTTTGAACAAATGTACAAAATCATAGCTTACAAATATCCTGTTTTGAGGAAAGTTTGGTTTTGAAAGAATGTGTTATTGTTAGATTTGTGCATAGCGATCTGTTTATTCGATGGTTATCGGTTATAATATCCAAAACAATGAAACCAGCATTTTGTACCGAAGTAATAATATTTTTTGTGATTGGTGTCATTTCTGAACCTTTTATTTTATGAACTGGTAATAATTTTACCACTTCGGAGAAATTACCAAAAGCTGAAGAAATCATGAACCCCAAAATTGTTGTGGCTACTGAATTGTCATTACAAGCGACACCAATCAAACTATTTCCTCGTATTGTAGGTGGCCGTGTTACAACGTATAATGAACCTGAAAATCTGAATATGAGTTTTCAATAAAATGGAAAAGGAATACCTGTAAAAAAACTCCCAAAAGTACAAGAAAACAGCGTACCAAGAAAAAATTACAAACATCTATGTGTGAATTGTTGTTCAATGAGAGAAACATTTGAATTCATCAGTTGGCTTTATTAATTCATAGGTAAAATAATATGGTTATACTATAAGTACTACCTACTATTCTGATTTTCCAATGTTGAATAAGTTTATCTTAATTACTCTGGTGCTTTTTCCAATCAGAATTTCTCATCATACTTACCAGTATTCCGTTCTTTAGAATTTCTCGAACACGTTTCAAAGCATGTTAGATATACGAGTATTATGAGAAATGAGGTACTTACTAGGTTATTGCTTGAAACGTTGATTGAAAGTACCAAGTTTAACATTAAACGTGATCTATAAAGATGATATTGAATTGACTCAGGTCATAACAAAATTCGATTCACTTCATAACCTTCTGTTGTAACAGGTTTAGGTTTATTACCAAAGTGAAATATTTACTGTCTTATCATACTTAGTTGGCATTTTCCAGTACTATTATTCGAATTTTTGAAAAGGGATTTCTAAGTTTTTCAGTTTGAACATTTTCTATTTTGATATTGATAATACATTATTTTCTTGTATGTTTGTGGAGAAAGATAATAAGATGATCTTTTATATCATAATAATAATGAATTATTTTTCAATTTTTGGCTTCGCAGTTTAAACTTATATTAAATGTGTTAAATACTTTTTGTTAAAATTAATTAAGTCTTTTCAAAATTTGCAGATTTCCACACAAAAAAATCTTCCACTGGTTTCGCGAAGTTTATATTCAACAATATATTTTTTAATCACCAACCGGTTGTTAACTTAATAAATGATTTGCTGTTAGTTCATATAACATAAAAATCTTGAAAAATTTAAGTTCACTTAGATATGTTCTTTAATTATTATAATATCTAATAATAATAATTTATTCCAAATGGAATTTGTAATATCAAACGATTTTAAAATTTGATTCAAGTTTTCAATTCAGAAATTTTTATCAGAGCTTCTTAATTTCCTAAACTTAAATGTTATCTCAAATTTGGTAAAATAGAATAGAACAACATGTTGAAGTTTTCAAAACTTGAATAAAATTCAATTGAATCAGCTTATACAACCGGTTCTGTATTTTTCCATACTTCATTATCTACCTTTTATTGGATAATGAGGTAAAAAGATATAATTGATGGTTCGTATATTCACAAAGGATAGTATCTTATTTTATACCCATATTCAAAGAATATTCTGCTAGCTAATTTGAAATAACACCTTCCATTGAATTGCTGCAAACAGCAAATAACATAGGTCGAACAATTTTCATTGCAAATTTGTCAGATTTGAATTTAGATATGTAAGATTTCCGTGCGGAATATTATAATTGATATCGAAATAAATATCACTTAGTATGCAATTAAGTACCATCAATCATAAAGCTCTCACAGATGTACTCGAGGACTGGAATTGGCTATTTACCGACCCATACGATGCAATGGCGACTCTGATTTCTTACTGGAGATAGTCGCATCTTCGGCATTTTTGCATTGAAACTGGTTTCAAATAAGCAGGGGCGGATTGAGATGGTTGTAAAACCTCAGAGGATATAACATATGACATATGACAGATGGCGCGATTTTTAATGAATAATTTTTTGCTTTAGGGGTTGTTTGGTCATTACTGTCTGACTGACGGAATATAACTGTATAATAATTACCTCAATAGCATATCAATCTGACATATCAAAAAGTGAAGTTGTATATTTTTGTGGAGCTTCAAAGCTTCTGACAAAAGTTCTGGACCATTGAAAGTGCCTGACGCTTATGGATACTACTTCAGAAAATGTTCTACAAATTGAGGTTATGTTTCTATTATCTTAGTTACCTTTCTCACCTGGTGTCCGCTCAGCTAGCACAACTAGCTCCACAAGCATGCAGGTAATCAAAGCAAATGAGACGCTACTGAGAACCTAAGGTTTAATCTATATGAAAATTTGTAATTCCAAAATATGAAATAATTTTGGCATCGCAAAATATGTGGATATCATTATTTCAAGCCATTCTGGATGAATTTGGACATTTTTTAATATACATATGTGAAAATCAGCCTATAGACATAAATCATATGTGAAGTTCCTTTTTCATACCCCAATTATGTTTATTTGTTTTTCTTCTGGAATGTGGATATTTCAGGATTATATCATGTGTTTGAGGTAATATTTAAACGAAGAGATAGTTATTATTATTTTGAACAATTTTTTATTCAACGTTAAGAGTGAATGTTAAAAGCATTGTAACGGTACTGGTAAAAGCAATAGGCTTATAAATTTTTTTTCAACAAAAAAATAGGTATAGCATATATTCATCGACGACTCGTGATGCTTAATGAAATGCTTCAAAACTACATTAATATTTTAAAGACGGGCCTTGATAGCAATGCTTACTCCTCATTACAACGACTGTTGAAATCTTTTACTCTTGATAGAGATGTCAATTATCAATAAACCCACTTCCGTTTGTAGCCTTGGAGATTTATTGTATTAATATTTGTTTTATGTGAAATTTTATCCGGATATTATGGCTTTTATATGTGAATAAAAGATTCTTAATCCTAACAGACTCACTTAGCGGCCTAATAAACCTCCAACAACTATATCCTGAAAATACCGTAGTACAGCAATTGAGAGAAGAATTATACAAATTACAGACTCAACAGTATAGTGTGAACTTCATTTGGATTCAATCCCACGTAAGAATAAGTGGAAATGAAAAGGCCGACGAACTAGCAAAATTAGGTCTAAGTTCACAAAATCAACAAAAAATGAAATACGTGTCATACAGTGATCATAAACCTCACATTAAACAGTTTATCGACGACTTATGGCAATCTGAATGGGACAAAAATAGAGCAAACAAACTTTACCCGATCATACCTAAAATAACCAGAAAACCGACAGTACCTCAGAAGAGAAGAGACCAGGTCGTGATGAATAGAGTGAGAATAGGCCATACCAGACTAACTCACAAACACATCCTGGAGAGAGAAGAACCGCCAATCTGTACAAACTGCATAACACCAAAAACTATTCACCACATCATGATATGCCCAGTATTCAACAAACAGAGAGATGATCTAGAAATAAGCAACCGAGACCCTTCGAAGTACTCAGGACCAACCACCAACAAGTGATAAAATATCTTAGGAAATTGAATTGTATAACTTTATTTGATTTAACCTATCCAAAAAAGCCGCTAATAATCCTTGGTGGTTGGTGATCACTTCATTCATTGTTTGTGATTTAAATAAAAAGAAAAGAAAGAAAAAGATCAATACATCTTAATTAACTAACTGAATAATTTTTTCTGTGTCCTGTATTTTGGATATAATTTACTACAAGAAAATAGAGGGGGTATTCATGATTTTAATGAAGAAGACAATATGTAATTGTTTCTGATGAGTTTTTATTCGGATTCTATTATAATACTCTACTCAAAAAACTACAAAGTCGAATAAAAAGGTGAACATGGGAAAATGAGAACATCACTAAAAATCCAACTCTGCTCCAATGTAGAGCGGAGCAAGACAGAAATATATACTTTAACACTGCTTGTAACAATCATTCTTTCATCTAACTGCCAATTAAAAGTCTGTCCGTATGTCGCCAGAGGCAACCGGTGTGTCAACTCAAGGCCCTAATAGTGGCACTTCTTCACCGGGAGACAAGCCACCTTCAAAATATCTTAATGTCCGATCAACTATGGCCGAAATGATCCGCGCGAGAGTGAAAAGTGAAGGGTCTGGACGATTTATTCCTTTATTTCTGGTCTGGTTGGAATTCGATGAAACGACTTGATTTATCAATCGTCCGGATAAGGTATTTCTTAGAATGGTGGCTTGTTATTTCGGACTCTTCAAAGCCTCAATGTTGGCCCCACGCAATAAGATCTGACAAACAAATTAAGAGCAGATGAAATTTATATGATTTCTGGACTAATTAAAAATTTTAAGAGGGTATATCAAATTTGAGAATATGTGAAAATATCAGTGTACTACTTATGTGTTTAGAAAACTATTTTCTCAAACAATATGTTTGATTAATATATTATTCATTACCATTAATCACGAAAACCAATCAAAACGATGATTGGACATACTTTTTTTGTAATTCACTACGAATTATCAAAATCTGAAGGAAAATGGAAAATTCTCCTATTGATTAATACATTTTGAGCATATACATTGTTATATGCACAATTATATATAACATATGTGCTTTGAGTTGATGGCTCCTAAGTACCTCTTCTGAAATAATTCGAACATTGAACACAAATTTTGAAAATTTGTTGAATTCACACGACTTATTTTTTGGGAGTATTGTCGGGACTTATTGTCGAGAGTTCAAGAACATCAAAACTGTATCAACTGAGGATAACCAATTAAAAGCTAAAACCTATATCGAGTGCTTCAAACAATTTTCAGTAATTCGTATAGCTTTGAAGGTTTTTTCGCCAAATCTATGAAGCAACACTGAATTACCAAATGCAGTTTATAGTATTCATGAAGTAGACAATACCCATATCTATCATTTGGAGAGAAATACTGAAAAACCAATTCAATCGCTACTTTATATACCTACCTCTCTTTCTTCCACTTTCTGTTTTCGTAAGATAAACTGTATTTGAATCGATTATATCAGAAACCACCCATGTGACAAAAATATATTATTGAATTATGAATTTTTGAAAATTTATAACTCAAAGACTTGATAGAATTTTTTTTTAACAAAATAGATTATTCCAATAGTATGTTTTGATTTGTTAAAAAAATATTTGAAGGAGACTAGGCCTATACTTGAGCTGCAAACCAGTTTTTTCTTCAGTTTTCCGAAAGTTGAAAAAAGCGCACTAGGTGGTTTCTGAAATAAACGATTCATTTTCAAAGACAATTATTTTATTGATGCCCGAGTATTGAAACTTGTACGAGGTTCCGAGACCTTTTGGTTTCTAATAGCTTCTCTTGAAATTTTTGAAGGCAAATATGACCTGGATCATATTCAATGAAGCTATATTGCTATTATAGATGAAAAATATTTAGAAGTTATTAGGAGTCATGCATTAATCACGTGATTTTTTTTTGGTAACTGTTTGTGCCCCGTTCCCCTGGTGATACGTGTTGAGGATTGAGACAAAGCCGACCTACCCAAAATAACGTGTAGTTATTTGATGTGAAAAATCGGAATATTATCATTAATTAAAAAGGAGGTATAGAGAAATATTGAAATCGATGCCAAACCTGATGGAAGTGCGATACATATATGTTTCGTTCTGCAAGGAACTCGTCAGTCGCACCACGTCCATCGAAGTGAGACAACGATTTCAACCCCCAAGCATCTTCTTGTGAGTCCAAGTGGAAGACCGCAGAGTTATGAATACTCCACAAATATATAAAATGAATGTAAATATATTTTATATATATATATATTATATATATATATATATATATATATATATATATATATATATATATATATTTGGAAAATAAATATAAAAGATATGTGAAATTTTGATGCTTGTGTGGTGGTGTGTCTATAATCTGAGAGGTGTTTTCTACTGATTTCCATAGATCGAATTTTGGAGTATTCATAACTCTACGGTCTTCCACTTGGAGTCACAAGAAGATGCTTGGGTTGAAATCGTTGCCTCACTTCGATGGAAGTGGTGCGACTGACGCGTTCCTTGCAGAACGAAACATATATTTCTCGCACTTCCATCAGGTTTGGCATCGATTTCAATATTTCTCTAACATTTATCCCTTGAAAGATGGTGGAAGCATCCCATTGTACACGTTCACATATCTAGCTCTACTATAACATTCTCTTGATTAATTTGAATTTTTCGAATATTATTTTGAAAGTTTTTAGCAAATTAAAATCAATTTCAAGAAATATATATATATATATATATATATATATATATATATATATATATATATATATATATATATATATGCCATACGAAGAAACGAATACACGTGATTATTCTCACTACACCCCTAATTCCTTTCGGACTACCTATCACCCCTTTCGAACCTTACGTGATTAATGGACAGTCCTTTATGAATGAAAACGTGTTATTTTATAATGTTGTGCTACATTGTATACAACATTGAAATCAAAGTTTTGATGAAACAATCGTTTTTTGTTAGCATTACTTCATTAATTTAGCAGTTATAGTCTGATATATACAATTTACTATCGGTTCCGAACGGAAACATGTAATCTTGTACATTACCCAAGCGTTCAAACCCAGCTTGTGATTTGAACCACACATGTTTGTTTCACAGATGGTACATGAGTTATCTAAACCTATGTTCCACATATGCGCGTTAGTTATATCACCTGGCTTATAATTCAAATTTTACGTATAGATTCGTAGATTAATTCGAAGGAGAAGAGAATATTATCTGGAAACATAACTATCAAAATCAATAAAACTATCAAGTAGAACCTGCTGAAAGTCGAAACCAACTTAAATCTTCAACCATATTCGACAAGGTGATGAGACAATCTTTCTCCCTGATCGTCCGCCATATTGCATTCAATGGTATGCAACCATGCACCGGTCATCGAGCCTTGATGTCACATTATCCCAGAGACTGGTTTTAAGCATCCACCTCGTCTGGTCATAATTTAGGCAATCCGGGCATTATACTATTTAAATTATTGAAGAAAGGCTTGATACATCACCGTCCTCAGCATGCAGATACCAACCGATCCCACTGACACATCTATAAACTGTTTAAATTGTTGCCGTGCTCGCTTCACATAAATTATATTTACTACCTATTTATTGTGGGGGCAACCAAAACAAAATCTTAAATCAAAAGAACGACATTATTAACAGGTACTCAGAATGCAAGTTTTATTGTTATGCTTTTCGATATAAATCTGTGATTTTATTCCTATGCTCATTTACTATTCTGATTTCATTATTATGTTCATTACTTAGGGAGCTTAACGAAGTCTTCATGTTCTGTAACTCTATTCTTTTATATCTTGAATCTTTAAATTTTTTTTTCACTTATGTTTCTTAATGCTGTATCGTAAAAGTACCAAATAAGATTCAAAAATTTTTTTTGAAGTTGAATCATTTTTATTAGTATGGTAGGTAAGTACGTATAATATTGATGATTGATGAGGCCGATACTTGGAGAAAATTAGTATCAAAATCAGTACTAATCGAGCATTTGATAAAGAAGTAGTACTTCTAGAACGTCGTCATGTGTATTTGTATTGAAATTATGAGAAAATTCTAAATATTGTTTCATTATGTATAATATTGTCGAATTATATTGTTGAATTAAAATTGTGAATTAAATTTGCAGTTATATTTAATATTATATCAAATTATATTAAATAAAACCTTTAAAACTTAGGGGATTTTAAAACCCACTTACAACAGGCTAACACACTTCATATAAAAGTATAATGATATGACTTCATATGAAGTAAAACTCATTTATCTGTTTCTAGTAAAATATTCGAATATTTGTGTCACTAGTTTTTCTGATTTTCTGTTTTGATGTATTGGTGATTTTCGTGGCGTTTCGAGGAGAATATTTCTGAAAGAAATTCACTTAGCTGTGTACATCACATTCTTCTGAGAGAGCATTTTTTGTGGCGTTACGAGGAGAATGTTTCTGAAAGAAAATACATCACATTCTTTAGAGAGCATGGACGTATCATAAAAAATTTCTTTTCATATTGATGGTTCTATTTCCAAATACTTCATTCATTTTTTGTGAAATTAAATTTGAAGTTAATACAAAATTATATGAAATGAAACCCCCAAATCTTAGGTCACTCAAAAGCGGGTAACACACTTTATATAAAAATATAATATCACTTCATATGAAGTACAGAAAGTCACTTAGCTGTGTCTAGGGAAATATTCAAATATTTGTGTTTTTCTGATTTTCATACATTTTGATGTTATGGTGATCTTTGTGGCGTTTCGGGGAGAATGTTTCTGAAAGAAAAGACATCACATTCTATGAAGAACATTTTAGTTTCATGATGGATGTATCATCAAAAAATTGTTTCCATGTTGATGATTCAATTTCCGAATGACTCTGAATGATTCCATATTAATTGGATGAGGTATGTTGGCAGATGTTCGAATTACTTGACTATGATGATTGCTTACGTCCTAAACGGATTAGGAATGCGAGGAACACGATGCAAAATTTACAAATATGTCCAAAGGCTTTTACCTGGATAATATCTTGTTCATTTTTATCGGATTTGTCATTCAGAAACAAACAATTCTAATCGCTTCAAACCGAAGAAGTACTATACATTACATATATTTGTACATCGAAACTCTATCATCGTATAACGTTCTTGATTGAAAATAATAGGATTATAATTTTTCCAATTCTCTATTGCGATACAGAAGTTGGAAATCGATCGATGTCCCGTATGTTCCAAAGGGGCCCAGGGACGAACTAGAATTTTAAAATAAGGTGCGCCTTAATGAATAGGAAATTTCAAAAACATTATGAGTAGAAATAGATTTTTGTTAATATTTCTAACAAAAAATGATATCGAAATGTATGATTCTAAATCGAATCAATTTTATGCGAATAGGTGACATATAATATATTTTGCTTTTGGAGTAGCTTTTAAGTTATATTCGTCAATTTGTTGTTGAATATTTTGAAAATTTTGTAAAATAAGTATTACTCTGTTACCGAGATAAACACGAATCAAAGTCTCAAGAATTTAATTATTTTCCAGAATTTTTCGAATTTTGAGTATCTCTTAACTGAAATCTGTCTTCATTAGTAATTTTTTTGTCTGTCACCTTTACCACTAGTTTGATATTTAATTATATGTTTTAAAATCGGAGAAGTTTTCAAATAACGCAAAATGAAAACACTATATCATCTGTATATATTTTTGATGAGTGTTATCGCTTGGCTTGGTAACAGGTCCTCTAAGTGATTGCATAAATTGGCTTTTTTAACAATTTGAACGGAGTGCAAAACTACTATTATCGGTTTGAATACATTTCATGGTCTGTCTGCCATTTCGCCAAAATACTTCACTCAGAATACAACAGTCAAAAATATACTTCAACTCCCTTAGAAATATTTGCTGAAATACTTGATTTGCAACAACAAACGGCCATAAATATGGAAAAGCGACCTTTTTATAATTACATATTTCAAGCAAATATTCAAGAACCGAATTTTGTTTAGAAATATACATAGTCATTTATTTATATACATATTTATATTTGAATATATTTACGTATAATATAAGCTATAAGCATAAGCTGTTTCATTCTAAAAGGAAATTACCAAATGAAGCAAATGATAATGTCATACTTTTCACTTGTTCAAAAATTGAAGACTATAAAACCGTAACGAAATATTAGTATTGATTGAGGACTTCATGGGTTCAATTGTTTTTCTCCTTTATTTACAGAGTTTGTAGAGAATTTTTAACAATTTGAAATGAATTGACATTGAGACATTTCTTGTAAATATGAAATATAATGTTAGCTTGTGAGATAGCAAAAAATTCAACGTATCTGAAAATATTTTAGTCACTCTCCTTGATGGAATGGTCCAGAATTGATTATTATTATTGTTCAACTAGCTGACCCGGCGAACTTTGTACGCCCATTTATTTTTATCTGAATATTTTTCAAAAAGCCAGAAAGACATGTTCTACTATTTGTGTTAGACTATCTTGTTTTTAATATTTTTTCCTTTTGGAGCCAGGGACTCACTCACTTACGGAGGGACTGCAATACTCCCTGTTATTTCAAATCAGTCGAATTATCAAAAAATTCCTTAACACGTTTGATGTATTGAAATTTATTAACCTGTCCTTTCTATAGTTGAACGGCATGTTCCTAATTTCGTAGCAAGTACTTGTTCCATATATCTCATCATTAATTATCTGAGATATTTGCTGGATATAAGTCACTAAATGTTCAGAATTTAATCCAATCCCGGAAACCAATGAATATAATGGCTCTGGTGGCTGTACCAATAGCGTCCCTTTGAATTGACTCTTCGTGCAATATTTTGTCGCATCATTGGTAGTATTCTCTTATCGATAACAATTAAACTTTGCCTTGCAATATTGACACACAACGTTCATTGGCCCAATAGCAATGATTTGCTGTGAACTGTAATATATTTCAAAGTTACAAATGAATGCAGGTCGATTAGAGTTAGACGCAACCTTTTCATATTGATTCGATTCATATTGAACGGATTCCATCGATTCCGTTCAACTTCATTCCGAGCTTCGCGTTGCTCGTCATTTTAACTTGCTTTTTATATCTTTGACTTGCTGGATTCCGAGTTCTGCGACTAAGTTTGTACATCTAATAATAGCTAGCATTTTTAAAAACGAAATTACAAGTGTAAATTAAAGAAAACTATGTATTCTTCCTGTTCTATGTACCATGTTAGTAATGTGTATGTTAGTCGATACAAACTTCCCAAAATTGTATATTGTATATTGAATTGAAGTTTTAATATTAGTCGTGATAGCTCTGATCTAACCGAAATGTGTAATAAGGAGATATTCAGTTTTTTCACATCCTCTTTTTGAGAATTAATAATTATTTCTTACTTATATTATGCATGCAGTATTCTTGAATTTTCTAATTTTACACGCAATTTTTTGCGTTTTCCCTGAGAATCACAAACACAACAAAAAAAATAGCGAAATCGGTCCAGCCGTTGACTCTACATTTCAGTTAGAACACGTTTTTATGAGAAAAAGAAATGGGATATTTTTAGAATTTTCCCGGCAATTATTTCAATTTTTCTGTGCAAAACATCCTTTGACTTCAATGAACAATTTCAAACAAAGAATTGGATCAATTGGCCCAGGCGTTGTTGAGTCATGCGCTTACCAACACATTTTGCGATTCATTTAACCAATTTTTCAATTTTTGCTGTCAGTTATTCTAAAAACAGAAAGTTGATAACCCTTAAACTATGAATAATTTCAAAATGTAGGATCCAAAACAAATTTTAGAATTATTCTTTAGATACTGAAACGTTGTAAAAAAGGTGAACTTGAACGTAAATTACGATTATTTTTGTGCAAAGTTAGGCGTAGATGCTGAAAGATAAAAGCTTCAGGAAAGTTTCGACTAGTAATTTCATATAATGCGATCTTCGCTCCGATCCTGTTCGCATTGTACTCTTCGAGGCGGATTATGGCGTTCCAATTGACCCGACTGTGACGACTGATTGACGACAATCGAACACGCAAAGTGTGATTCATTACACGGTTGTGTATAGTCCTGGGCATCAACAGTACATTGCTCTCTTCGTCGGATGTCAAACTGCCCTTACCCGTATTATGGCAGAGATATTTATGACCCCGTAGAAATCTACACAATATTGTTCCCTGATTTAATCTTTGAAATTAATGCTTCATATATTGAAACGTAGAACTGAAATCGAAGGCACGCATCAATCAAAACTTTCGTATTGTTCAAATTTCCCAATAATTTGGTTTTATGATATACATTCATTGATTATTAAAAATGTGATATGTTTCGTATCATTGAAGTACTTGGCTAAATTCCGTAAAAATTTATTTATTATTTGATACATTTGACATGTGTTTAGTGCAACACAATCCATCATCAGGAATTTAATGATACTTTGCGCAGTCCCGTAATAATCACTCAAGTTTTACACTGCTGATTTATTTATTTATTTATTTAACATACACTGTTTTACAGGACAAGTCCTAATTACAAAACAGGAAACACAACACATACAAAAAACAAAATTTGGTTGTACGAAAGTTTCAATTTTGTACTTTCATTTTAAATGAAAGGGTTTGTGATATGAATCACAAGTGATGAAATGAAATATAGTAATTATAGGAGTGAAAAAAAACTTAAATCCTGACCAAACTTATACATACATATAAAATTAAACACACAAGTACATATACATTCACATATTAACACTTCAACGCACATAATTATATGGGTTAATATGAATTCTGTTCGTGACTATATATAAATGATTGTTTTATCAGAGATTATGTATATCAAAGAAACTTGCCTTAATATCAGTAACAGAACAGTTGAAAATATCCACCTTAGCTCCTAAAATATTATATTGTTCACACATCGTGTGCAATGGCGAAAATTTTAAAACATTTGTTCTAGCTGCTGGAAGGTAGCACGTGAATGCGCTTCTGGAAGAAACTCTTAGAACAATAAAATTAAGCTTTAGCAATAATTCCTGACATTGCACTTCATTGTTAATTATTTTGTGCAAGAAGATTATTGCATCGCATTTCCTTCGCGCACTGAGTGTGTCCACTTTATGTCGACTTGTAAGCGTTTCATGTTGTATGCCTATAGGTGAATATATTCCATCAATTCTGAAGCACAAAAGTTTCAGGAAGTTTCGTTGTATAGACTCTAGTTGATCAATGTGTAACTGATAACCAGGATTCCATACTGTTGATGCGTATTCGAGTTTAGATATTACGAAAGCACAATACAAAGTTTTCAGAGTTGAAAATGTGCTATAATGTGCTGATTATATATCAGCACATTATATTATGATTATATATGATTAATGTTATTATAATAATAAAGAGTCCAAAACTACACTTCATCAGTACTTAAATCTTGACAATGGGCTAGGAGCACAAATATTGAGCGAATAAACAGATTCTGTGTAGTTTTCAATCAGAGGGAAGTCAAGGAACATTGAAGATGTCAAATATTCAACTGCTGATTAAAAATTTTGAAAATTATTGATTTAAATAAATATCAAATACGAAGTAATATTCTTCAACGAATTTTGAAATGTTCAAATAACTCGCTTTTGGACATTATATATAATATACATAAGATACTCTGTTGAAATTCTCAATTCTGTGGTTTTTCAGATATGATCAGTCATGACTCTTCTAGTCAAAAGTCAAAGTCAGGTTTTTGATTATGATTTTTAATGTCTATTGAATTGATAGAATACATTGATATCGGTTGATCTTGAAACTTGTATTGCATAATGTTATTTGGTTGATAGGAAATACAATTAACTAAGTGTTCAATTTTCTTTGGTTTTAGTTTTGAGTCTTGTGAAAATTACCTTTCATCATTTGTATTGTTAATCAACCATGTTGAAAGCATCAGAAGAGAATGACACAAGATTTTAGCTTGAAAAAACAATACTTGAGCTTGAAAATTCTCGATATTATATGTTATCTTGAAAAACACGAGGAGGAAATCATAATTCAAACTTTCGAATCACGTTAAAGGTTATTAAACGTTACTGCATTATTCTACAGTTCTATTTCATTCTATAAATGTGCATTATTTGACGAACATAATAATCGATTACCTAGAATCAATTAATTATTAGTGGTAACGGAATTAATATCCCTGGATAAGAATCTGACTTGAGTATGTACTTTCAATCGGGAATATAAAATCCTGGAGTAAACGAATTGAGGTCCAAACGAATATCTATCTTTTCTTAAATTTTTTTGAGATCAGAATTGGAATAAATAATCTGAATAACATTGAAAATTTCTTAGAATATTTCCAATTCATGATAACATACCTACTTCTTGTTTGGTTGTCTAAATTATTCAAAGTTTGAAAATCACTATTCGTCCTTTTTGAAGAATAAATGAATAAATTAAATAATTCTTCCAGGTATTAAATTAATTATCATTAAATTAAATTAAACTCTTGGCTTAATGTTTCACGATTATATTCAACAACATGAATTGGTCAACATGTTTCGAGCGAGAACTCATTTTCAAGACTAAACTATAATAAGCAACGTACAACAAATTTATATTTATATAATGGATGTGAGTTTAATTAAATATTTAATTATGTTTCACCAAGAGTTAAGCGAGAATTCAATCTCAGTCAATACTTCGAGGTATTCGTTCCTTTTATATTTTTTGATTAAGTGAAGGATTTTTCATTACCTAACTTTCATTTTAGTATCAAAATGGTATTCTGAAGGAGGAAAATTATTAATATCTGTTATTATTTCGTTATAAATAATCATAGCTCGGTATTACTGTAGTATTTTAAATTTAAATGTTGATGTTAATTGAATAGCAGAAACAAATATTGAAAATTCTTCAATACACACAAGTTCATGAATTTCTATATATGCTTCAATATTTTGTTCTGAATTAAAGTGCAATGATAAGTGTCAATTTTCAATAATTATCATCAGGGTTTAAAGGAAATGAGTAACTTTTGTCGAGTATTTTTGACATCATAGGCAGTACGTTTTCAAGATAACTAGGTGATTGCAGTGATTATGATGTTAAAGGAGTGATATAAAGGCATTCTTGCGTTAGTTTGGAAGCTCTAGTGTAGTTATTGGATCCACTTTTATATATGGGATAAGTAATTCATATAACACAAACTCAATAACGTTTAAATTTTGTTTCAGAGTATCAATTTTCATGAATTAATTCCCAAAAATTAATCCAAGTATGTATATATTAAATTTATTCAATACATATTTCAAGTAGATAGCAGTGGCGTAACCAGGGAGGTATGCCACTGAATTCCCCTCATTAAGTTGTTGATTCTGTTTAAGTAAACAAAGGACGATTGAAAGAAATTTGAATAGCAGCAAATTTTTGCGAAACAAGCGTACAGAATAAATTTGATTTTTCGTTGAGGTTTTATGTTAGAATAGAGAAGTTATATCAAATCATTCACCAAACAAAAGGAAGACTCATTCTTCATAACAACGAGACACTGTAATTATGAGTGAGATTTATTTTAGTTATCTTTGAAGAGTGGACATAATTATCAAATTATCTGTAAATTTACTCTTCTGGTTGGTTTAAGCATAAAACACTTGATCAAATCATAAACTTTCCATTGTAATTACGAGTATTATTATGTTTAGTGCTTAAAAATTCCATAATTTACTTCATCATATAAAGGTTTTTATTACTTCATAACCGCATATCATCGTCGCACAACGATCTTGAAATTACTGGCTACAGATCAATTTGCTTGCTTACAATCTTATGTTTTTCGACCTCTTGATTTCGAGAGCATCATTTAGTCATCAGACATATCATTTGCGAGATTGATTCGACCTAAAAGCTATAAAAATCTTGATGGCGTCTAATTTTGGGCATATTATACGAAATTTGGGTATCGAGAGGACTCGTTTTCTTGAGCGAACATAGATATTTGTGATGGAGCAGGTAAGAAGTCGACTATGTTCACTGGGACAGTTTCACCGATTCCAAAGTGAATAATGACAAGAATTTTTCAAAACTGTGACTAGAATGAATTCTTCGAAGCGGATAATCATTTACATGAACTTACTTCAATTTATCTTCTAGTATTATTTCTTTTTAATCTTGAACTTCAAGCGGGTCATTCAATATCAAGGACATCAATAATAAACTAGTATGTTCAGGCTTGCATTGTCATAGACATTTTCCGAAGGATGTAATTCGAATTCATTGCCGAATTAAAAAGACGTTGTATAAGAACTGAGGAGTCAGTTTTGTTGTGATAATTTTATCGATGGTAATATTTTCATTAATTAATCGATTGGGCCGATATTTGATGAAAATCAAAATAAATAATTCAAATGACTCTAAGTGGTTTTGTGATTTTCACTAAAATTAATTCAAAACATGACAATATTGTTTCGCCCACACAGTAACTTCCTCACATGTTGTGGATCATTGTGGACTGCTTGTATTTATCCTGAAGTGTGTGGAAATAACCATAGAACACTGTTCTTCTTTTGTAGAGAAATAACAATAGAACATATTTCTTCGGAATTGTGGGGGATGACCATAGAATAGTTTTCTTCGATTGCCTCTTACTGGAATAAATTTAATAAAGCAGAATTATTGATTAAAAATTCATCATTCAATAAACTATTTGATTTCTTCCTCTTATTCATTTCCATGGCTTCCATGGTAAAGGTTATAAACTAACCCTGTTAGAAGCCATAGAAATTAATAAGAGGAAGAAATCAAATAGTTTATCAAATGATCAAGTTTTAATCAACAATTCTCCTTTATTAAATTCATTCCAGTAAAAGGCAATCGAAGAAAAATATTCTATGGTCATCCCCCACAATTCAGAAGGAGTATATTCTATAGTCATTCCCCTACAAAAAAAAAGAACAGTGTTCTATGATGAAGCCACTGTGTTGGCGAAAAAATATTGTCAGGTTTTGAATTAATTATAGTGAAAATCGCAAAACTACTTAGTTTCATTTAAATTACGATAATATTCAGTCACAAAATATTTCAGTAAAAATACGTATTGACAGTATTATATATTAGTACTGAAGTCTACACAACATTACTCTAGATTCGATTGAAACAGTAATTTTATTTTCATTTAATTCAGGAACCATTTTGACGTCAGGGCAGAATGAAATACATTCGTGAAAGGCAGAATGAAATACATTCAAAAGGAAACTGTTTCTATTTTAATATGCACTGGGCATCATTTCGAAATCTAATTAAACTATTTGTCTTCTTTCTATGCAGAAGTTCAATAAAGATATAAGTAACAGTTCTTTACTAAATTGTTGAAATAGAATCTAAGAAAACAAGGTAGACGTTAAAATCAAAATATCTAGCAATTGTAATTCAATATATGTGCATTTATTCTCACAATGAAAGTTTCTTCGTTAGAACTATTTGGATAACTGTTTGGGTAATTTATTCGTGTAAATCTTAGTGATTTATCAAGTCAAATTTTGAAAAATTGTATTGCTTTTCGAAGACCTTATGGTAAAATTTTTTTATCTTAAGGTCTGTAGAAACAGTATGGAATTTGAATTGTTTGTACATGAGAGATGAAAGTTGAATTATATGGAGTTTTTGCAACAATTGCGATTTTAATGACTGGAATTAATTAGAGCATTTAAAGAATCGTAGTATAAAGTAACATTTTTGAAAGTAAAGATTGTACGTTTTCATCTTAAATTCAATTCATATTTGAACAAAATGGTTATAGGTTAATCAATTTCAATTTTTTCTTTGCTCATTCTCACTTCAATTATCTGGAGAATAACTCTTTTCAATAAAAATTAGACTCAAAACAATGGGAAATTATTAAAACATCATGTTTATAAAACACGAAAAGCCAATACATTCTAATACAATTTCTTCAGGTGAAGTAATGAAGTTATAAACTTATAAAGTTAGACGTTCGTGCTGCTTTCTCCGTTCGATTTTCTCTACTCTACGAAGGAAACATACAGGAATATTATAGCAAGATATTCAAAAATTACTTCGATTCCATGTATTGGACTAACGAAACCTGCAATATGAATATTTCTTACTTCGGTCTCCGATTAATTAGTGTATGTGACCCTTATTTGTAACGTGACGATATTTACTAATTTCCTGCTACCGAATTCATGACGCAACTAACAGTGTTGACACAATGAAGTTCAGAATATTCTCATATTATTGTAACAGCAAGATGGGTGCTCTCGTTTTCGTTGAAAAACCTATTAAGATCGAAATACTGATGAATACCAACACAAATCTGAGAGAAAATCCAAGTCATGTTTATAATGTTCTCTATAGGAAGAGTTTTCATAAGCTGATTTGTCCATTGTCGATTCAATGAATTTCATATTATCTTTGTAAAAATTCTAAACATCGATGTATCTTGCATAACAAGCCGAATTGACCTCTGAACCCATTTTGCGGATACCGGGTCAGACGGTGAATACAATGTCGCGCGTTGCAGCTCTGCAACAGCATCGCCGCCGTGTCTGAAGTTCGAGCGGCGTCCCTTTCCCCCAACCGACCCCAAGCATCACCCTCCGTAGCTGTCCGTCTCCCGTCAGCGTCAGCTCTCCGATCGATCAGTCTGTGGCTCAAAGCAATGCACGCTCAGGTCAAAAGACGTCTGCCCGGGCAGCAGCGACAATCCCCCTCTCCGCTTCTCATTCCAACGACCCCCCAACCCCCAGACCGTGGCCTACTTGACGGACTCACGCCACGTCATGGGACATTTCAATCTCCTCCCGTTTTATAGACTTGATCGGACTGTTTTTTGGAGTCTTTGATGTGTTGATTCGGGCTTTCCTTTTTTGCCATATAGGTGAAGAAAGAGACGTTGGTTCTCTCATCAAGAAATCATATTCATCAATATTCTATAAATATATACATCTTTGTATGAATATATATATATATATATATATATATATATATATATATATATATATATATATATATATATACTATACTTTGTAAGTATACTTTTATACAAACATTTTTTGATAAATTATTCAAAAGAACATTATAGCAGAGCTGGCTCTGTGAAACATGAACAATGCGATGTCTCCATTACCCTTCTAAGGATAAATGTTAGATAATATTGAAATTGATGCCTATTGAAGTTGGGAGCGTAGGACAGTTAACTGTTTCGTAATACAAAGTACTCATCTTTTACGCCACGTCCAACGAATGAAAGGCAACGACTTCAATCTTTACATATCCTTTTATCGAACTTAAGACAGAAATATACAGTAAGTCGTATGCATATATAATGCATAGATTACTGTACATCTCAAATCTTAGGAGTCAATGAAAAGCACATGAATACATTTCACATTGGAAGTTTTTGAACAATATGGTTGTTAAATAATGCCATCTAGGTTGCTGTTACAGAAACTCTCGCTGATCATTTATCAGAGGTTCCTGAAATGATAGGTACGTGAAACATTAAGGAAAACGACTATAAGAAAAATAAGTTTTAGTTCTAACATACAATGCAAGTGCGATAATATTAGCACGAGAACTAATAATTCTTTAATTCTTTTTCTTGTAGTCGATTTCTTTTATATATATATATATATATATATATATATATATATATATATATATATATATATATATATATATATATATATATATATATATATATATATATATATATATATATACGTATATATATATATATATATATATATATATATATATATATATATATATATATATATATATATATATATATATATATATATATATACTATAAGAAATTTTCCTTATTGAAAATAATCGTTACCATTTATCAAAATTTGTCTTTGTCGGGAAAACTAATTTTATACTCTTATATTTTAGTATTCTGAAGAGGAAGACTCAATAGTACAAGCTATATGAATTTTGGCAATTAAAGAAATATATATATATATATATATATATATATATATATATATATATATATATATATATATATATATATATATATATATATATATATATATATATATATATATATATATATATATATATATATATATATATATATATATATATATATATATATATATATATATATATATATATATATATATATATGTTTGCTCCAAAATTTTCCTTATTGAAAATAATCGTTACCATTTATCAAAATTTGTCTTTGTCGGGAAAACTAATTTTATACTCTTATATTTTAGTATTCTGAAGAGGAAGACTCAATAGTACAAGCTATATGAATTTTGGCAATTAAAGAAATAAATGTGAATAAACTTGAATCAAATTGCAATTCGCATTACTTGAGGTAAAAAAATCTGAAGAGAAATTATTTCACTAATAAATTCTAACATCAGTGTCACTAGTAAATTCTAACATCAAATGAACATGATTCAGATATCTACATAAGGTGTGACATATCTAGTAACCATTTCAAAATAATAACTTTAATTATAATAATAATTATTAGGAACATCAAAATCAAGAGCATACTAGATGGAAGTGCAAGGCAGGTCGCTCAGTTCTACGCTAACACATTTGAACTAAATCCAAAATAGCATAAGTTAAGTCAACAAAATTTTTATTCGCAAAGTATTTACATGGGGGTATCTACTGACATATATCTTGAATCTTAATTATTCTTCTTAGCACAAGTGACGTTCCTGATACAATAAAATAGTTTATATCATACCTCAATCCAGTGTAGCGTATTTCACAATATGTAGACATATGTTATTCATAGCCAACTATGATTTGACGAAGTTCATTTCTTAATAATGAAAATACTGTATATATGTGTGCGTAAATCGGCATGTGAATAATGTATATGTGCTCCTTTATCTACGTATATATCATGTATGTGTATTTCAAGTTAATTCGATTATTAGGCATTAATCGAAAAAAGACATGATATGAGAATAAAGACATGAGAAAAATGACTTCACTTATATTAGAAAGGTTCAAAGATTTTCGAAAGTCTTTCCACTCCACTCGAAGTAACCTATTTCCATCTGAATTTTTTATGGCCGCTATCTAGCACAGTTTTTGCTTGGAAATGACAAAAACTGATGTTTCAATTTCCTCGTCAAAGTGCATAAGATAGATGGATAATTATTCGGAAATTGTAAAAGCAAATAAACTACAATTTTAGTCAATCAAGACCTATGAAATTTCATTCAGGAGACGAACAAAATAGTTCAATTTCCCGGAGCAAATAATTTGATGATGTTAATTTCCGTCACTTCAAAGGGACTCAGTATTTTGTACTCGCAAATAATTATATATTCGTTTTCAAAGTATATTCAATGATGTGGCAATTAACGAAATTTTTACTTTATGGAGGAAATACTCAATCAGAAGATACTCCTTGAACTAGTGATGAGAAAGTTCATAAAAAAACATGCGACAGTGAATGAGGATCAATTACCTGACTCATACTTCTTGAAAAATTTGTTTTTTTCAATGTTGTTGAAGTATATATATATATATATATATATATATATATATATATATATATATATATATATATATATATATATATATATATAAATATATAATAGAAAAAAAAAATATAGAAGAGATTATATAATATTTAATATTTTAAAAAATAGAAGAGATGTGAACGTTCGATGCTTGGTGTGTATTATCTGGGAGATGTTTTCTATTGATTTCTATTGATGGATTTGTGAAGTATTCATTACTTGACGGTATTCCACTTGGAGTCCCCAAGAAGATGCTTATTGATTGAAATCGTTGCCTCACTTTGATGGATGTGGTATGACTGACGAGTTCATTGGAGAACGAAATAGCTGCCTCGCACTTCCATCAGGTGTGACACCGATTTCAATATTTCTCTAACATTTATCCGATGAAGGATAATGGAGCCATCACATCGTACACATTCACATATCTGGCTCTACTATAACATTCTTTTGGTTAAATTGAATTTTCGTATTAATTCGAATGAATACAATTTCGAAATATAAGAAAAACATTAGCTGATGAAGAATTTATTCACAATTTTCCTCTTCTATTATTCAGAATTAAGTTATCCCTCTGTTGCATGAGGTATGCAACAATGTCTGTATTTAGTATAGGAAGTTATTTATTTTATATTTCATACTTTCATTATCGATATTTTATATATCGATAATTTGTATCTTTTATTGTTTTACTCTGTCGATATCAACAGGCAAGAAAACTCTCAAGAAAATAAGTTACTATGTATATATGTCACGTAAATAGACCGTTTTTTCAATATAAACTATGAGGGGCCATTCAATTTTATATCTAAACTCAATAGGGGCGGAGGTGATAGCTCACCTCATTTTTGATGACAAGTAGCCAAAGCTTTCAAACCTATTTTCTTTTCTCTAGCATATAATTGCTGCTCAGGAATTATTAAAAAAAAAACAATACATCAGAAGAAAACTGCATATAATCAAAAATGTCCACGTGAGCATAAGAGAGGGTAAGAGCTGCGTTTATTTTTTAGTCAAATGGAGAGAGGCTTGAACAATTGTAATAAATCTATTTACGTTATACATGAACGATCCTTAAGCTATTTCAGAATACCACTGATTTTTCTACAAATTTTTTTTATGTCGGCTCAACTTTTTTAACGTTATAGAAAAACAAACATCTACTTAAACAATTACATTTTCAAAATTATAATACGACTTGAATGTTAGTATAATTTCGTGAAGAGGAAGAGAAAACTTGAATTATTTTGATTGAAACGCTCTGATCATTTCACAGGTTTTCAAATCTGATGAACGTGTCTTTTTATGACAACGAATATAGATAATATGTTTCTCAATACTATTCATTAGGACTTACTCAAATTCCTTTTTTTCAAATAATATGAAAATAAGAATATAATATGTATTTATATATGCCAAAAATATATTATTTTTATAACTGCAGAACTGAAAGAGGCACTGCACTGTAGCATTCTTCATGGAATTCAATACCCGCTTTCCATTCAACACCTCTTGATATAGCGGAAGGATATCTTAAATCAATAGATCTCAAATTTCATACTCGTACTCTATGGTCGAATAACATCTTGCTCTTCGACAGACGTCTTTCAGTCACTTATATTTTATAACTTATATAATATCATTATTTTATTCTTTTATACTCTGTTAAATTATTCATTCAAGAATATTAATTTTTATCACTGATATAAATATCCTTATTTCCTTTTTATGAAAATATGTAATCAATACGTTCACTATCAAAAATCTCATGCGATAATTTGAAATTCTACAGCCTCAACATATGAGTCCAAGATTTGGTTGATAAATTTTCAAGTCAGCTCAATCCAATTTTGTCGAAAGTTAAGGATACTTAGAGATACCATTTTTTAAAAGTTTCTAGAAAGAACGAAAGAACTACTTACAATATATTTAAAACTCACTTTTGAATAAGGCGATCAAAAACTTCTCGGAAATTTGGTGAAATGAGTCACGAACAATTTGATAGTTGACATAAATTTGTGTTATGATTTTTTTTTCTACTTTTTATTTTTACTTATACGGAATACTGCTGCTTATTGGCAGAAATACATCGAATGCTATGTGGAACTATAGCATCCCTGTCATCCATAGGGATGCTCTTGCGTCAAAGTCAATGAGCTGTTAACTGAACTAAGTTCTGAATTTGTGTTATTGGTGCAGTAAATTGTATGAAACCTATGCCACTAGAGGCTAGAATTTTCAAAACTGTGCATACATATAGCAGCTGAACATATTCCTCTGCTTTATAACTGCAATCCACGATAGTTTTCACTTGTAAATGTCTTATTTCGTGTTTTCAAATGTCATGAAGAGATTCGCACTTTTTCACAGAAAGAGGAGGAGAAAGGTACTTTACAGAATCAGTTTTTTTGCTACAATTATGCAACTTATGCATAAATTCAAGAAATTGAATAAATTGAATTTAACATTGCATTCAAAACAAGACACATATTCAGAGACTTTTGGAGAAGCTTGGGAAGTTTAGGAAGAAAATGCAGTTGTGGATGAAAAATTGATGAAGGTGTCGGTAAAGATTGCTTTCCGCAATGGTATAGAGATGCGACAACACTTTACCATCGAATGGTTTTTGAAATTATTTGCAGATGATGATGTAGAAAAATATGCGTGGATCCAAGATCTTTTTCATGCACAAGCTCCACTAGGATTCACAATTCAACAGAAATAGAGTATCAAGGACTTGTGCGAAAGTGTTCGCAGAAATACTCTCAAGGAACTGTGAACAAGAGTTCTCAAGGAACTCTTGAAAGAACTCTTGACAAGGAACTTGTGAAAGTATTCATGAAATTAGATTCACCAGTTAGAAGTTTGCTAACAGTTCATCACTCAAGAATAAATATGCACAAGAAATGAAGGAAGCAATGTCAAGCCTCATTCCCCTCGTCGAAAAACTAGGTGGAGATCAACAAGCTTACCCATTACATTGATTTTACTGCAAAGTACTTTATTTTTGTTGTTCATGAGTTTTTATTGTTTTCTCTTTCAATTCAAAATTCTTGAAAATGTAATAAAGAACTCAATTTCATATTGTGGATATAAAATTCAACTACTTGGACTGAACTAATATATTATTATAGCTTTACAACTATTAGGCACTAATTTTCATTAGTATTAGAAATTAATATTACGAGTACTATCAATATTTCAAATAGTTAGGGAACAGCACTGTGAGAAAATGTACAACTTATAAGTGCACTGCAGACTGGAAAAGATTGGGAACTTCTGGTCGAGAAGATCTTATGGAAATATGATATAATTGGTTGGTGCTTAAGAGTAGTGAAACGCATAATCTGTTGAAATGTTATATTATTTTATTATGAAAAATATATTATTTTTATAACTGCAGAACTGGAAGAGGCACTGCACTGTAGCATTCTTCATGGAATTCAATACCCGCTTTCCATTCAACACCTCTTGATATAGCAGAAGGATATCTTAAATCAATAGATCTCAAATTTCATACTCGTACTCTATGGTCGAATAACATCTTGCTCTTCGACAGACGTCTTTCAGTCACTTATATTTTATAACTTAAATAATATCATTATTTTATTCTTTTATACTCTGTTAAATTATTCATTCAAGAATATTAATTTTTATCACTGATATAAATATCCTTATTTCCTTTTTATGAAAATATGTAATCAATACGTTCACTATCAAAAATCTCATGCGATAATTTGAAATTCTACAGCCTCAACATATGATGAGTCCAAGATTTGGTTGATAAATTTTCAAGTCAGCTCAATCCAATTTTGTCGAAAGTTAAGGATACTTAGAGATACCATTTTTTAAAAAATTCTAGAAAGAACGAAAGAACTACTTACAATATATTTAAAACTCACTTTTGAATAAGGCGATCAAAAACTTCTCGGAAATTTGGTGAAATGAGTCACGAACAATTTGATAGTTGACATAAATTTGTGTTATGATTTTTTTTTCTACGTTTTATTTTTACTTATACGGAATACAGTTGTTTATTGGCAAAAAGACATCGAATGCTATTTGGAACTATAGCATCCCTATCATCCATAGGGATGCTCTTGCGTCAAAGTCAATGAGCTGTTAACTGAACTAAGTTCTGAATTTGTGTTATTGGTGCAGTAAATTGTATGAAACCTATGCCACTAGAGGCTAGAATTTTCAAAAACTGTGCATACATATAGCAGCTGAACATATTCCTCTGCTTTATAACTGCAATCCACGATAGTTTTCACTTGTAAATGTCTTATTTCGTGTTTTCAAATGTCATGAAGAGATTCGCACTTTTTCACAGAAAGAGGAGGAGAAAGGTACTTTACAGAATCAGTTTTTTTGCTACAATTAGCATACTTATGCATAATATTCAAGAAATTGAATAAATTGAATTTAACATTGCATTCAAAACAAGACACATATTCTGAGACTTTTGGAGAAACTTGGGGCGTTTAGAAAGAAACTGCAGTTGTGGATAAAGAATTGATGAAGGTGTCGGTAAAGATTGCTTTCCGTAATGTAGAGATGCGACAACACTTTTCCATCGAATGGTTTTTGAAATTATTTGCAGATGATGATGTAGAAAAATATGCGTAGATCCAAGATCTTTTTCATGCACAAGCTCCACCAGGATTCACAACACAACAGAAATAGAGTCTCAAGGAACTGTGTTGAAGAGTTTCGCAGAAATAGAGTCCCAAGAAACTGTGAACAAGAGTTCACAAGGAACTCTTGACAAGGAACTTGTGAAAGTATCTTTGAAATTAGATTCACTAGTTAGAAGTTTGGTAACGGTTATCACTCAAGAATATATGTACACAAGAAATGAAGGAAGCAGTGTCAAGCCTCATTCTCCTCGTTGAAAAACTGGGTGGAGATCAACAAGCTCACCCATTACATTGATTTTACTGCAAAGTACTTTATTTTTGTTGTTCATGAGTTTTTATTGTTTTCTCTTTCAATTCTAAATTCTTGAAAATGTAATAAAGAACTCAATTTCATATTGTGGATATAAAATTCAACTACTTGGACTGAACTAATATATTATTATAGCTTTACAACTATTAGGCACTAATTTTCATTAGTATTAGAAATTAATATTACGAGTACTATCAATATTTCAAATAGTTAGGGAACAGCACTGTGAGAAAATGTACAACTTATAAGTGCACTGCAGACTGGAAAAGATTGGGAACTTCTGGTCAAGAAGATCTTATGGAAATTTGATATAATTGGTTGGTGCTTAAGAGTAGTGAAACGCATAATCTGTTGAAATGTTCCGTTTCAAGTCAAGAAGTAAAACGTGGAAACCATAGATGTAGGACGTGAACGCTTCTTGAGTCCAATGCCATCCTTTTTTGCAAATTTAACTCTGATATCTATGGTAATTAGTTCTCAATTATGCAGCGTATGTCTCTATTATCGCGACAGTTGGACCTTGTACCGTGTCTCAGGTGCGACTGATTTACGGCCCTAGTCTGTCCGTCTGTCCGTAACGTCCCGGAGTGACTGATGGTGTGACGTTTCCCCGCACCGACTCCCTCGTGCCCGGTCCGTATGTTCTACACTGCTGTTACTTGATTTGTGAGCATGTTATATGTCAATCTTGCCCGATAGTGGGAAGTACACGTATTCCTGATCATTGTGAGAGAGTCTAATAGTCTGTTTTCATGGAATATATATGGTATTTAAGGTTGGATTGGGTGATCAACACCTACAAGTTGAGATGTAACCAAAGATAATGGGATACTGCAAGCGAGAGATATTTATTCCATGGAAATAAACATTGTATTGTTTTCGGTTTAAATTGTTTTTGATGAGATACAATTATTGATGATTCCAGTGAAAACAGCTTGGAGCGTTTAAACAAATGACTGGGAATCCTCAGAAATTCATCAATGACGATGATGAATCAGAGTAGGTGTAGTCAATGCGTTGATATCTTTTCGTCGAAATTTAATTAATGCAAATAAATTTTGAAAACAACACAATCAATTTATTTTAGCGTCAGTATAATTCAAGACGGAGATAAATTTTGCATCATATCTGAAGATATTGAATATGTACTAACAGAACAACTGCTATTTGGTTCAGCCAGTATCATATTCTGATATGATAATATCAGTATCAGAAATTCCAACTCAACTTAAGTTTATGCATACAGTACTACAGTTAATAAGTGTGGCTAGAAGGAGCAGATGTTCTCTAACAAACAGAAGAAGATTATTCAGTAAAATATCAATCTGGAGCAATATCGATTAACATTTCGGTTAACATTCGGAACAATGTTCCAAAATATAATAAAATCACTGAAAAGGTTTTTCGTCACATTTGAAATAAGTATTGATTCTATTGCCTCCATTTATTTTATGAAAATCGTGAGTTATGTGCTATAAAACGACTCGTAAAGATTTTCGTGATATAGTGAGAATATTCGACGTGAATGTCAATCATAATGAGGGAACTTCAATCAATGCCAACTCAAAGCGAGTGGAAAATGACGACCTCTTCGTGGGGCATTCATCTCCTTTCATTTGTTTTGCTCCGAACAATGCCTCTTCATAAAATTCCTTTGTCACCAGGAACAATTAAAGACATTCAGTAATACCCTGCGTAAAGACAGGAATGTTTCGAACAAGAAAACGGCTGTGAAGTGTCAGTTGAAAATGGTTGTAAAACAATTACCTGGTATCTATTATGAAAAGTTCGATGTTGAGTATTATATACCTACTTTCAGAAGTGTTAAGTTTTGAATAAAATTATATTTTGACGCGCTTGCTGGAGAACTCGGTACATAGCTAGAAACAATTGTATTTGATTGAGCAGTCTCAACGGAACACCTTCTTGTTTGGAAAATGATACAAAAGGCTACCGCTAAGAGTAAATATATTATTACATTAAGGGAATCAATTATTGCTGCGTTGATTATTCTCATTTTGCATCAAAATATTCTACAAATTTATATCCAATCTTGAGGCATTGGAATTTAACAAATCGTTTTCTTCAGATCACCAAACGCCCAAAACGATCGTTTGGAGTGATTTAGTACTCGTTTTTGTAGTTAGTGACATTAAAAATGTTGCAAAGGTAAATCAAACGTCAATGGAAGAGCATCAAATTAACATTCTTGCAAGTTAAAACTTCATAACCATGTATATGTATACAACCAAACATACCCATTTCTATTCGTCAAGAATCATGAACTTTCTGGTCCGAACTGCCAATGCATTACACCAAACAGTCACTTATTGCCAATGTATGGAGTAGAGGATGATGGTAGCATTGTCTGCTCAATGAAAAACTTCGAAAGAAGGAGTGACTGACAAAATCGAGGGTATTAATCTCCAGTTTCTTCTTTTTCAACCCCTGTTCCCATTTTATTTGCAGACGGGTGCTTATAAATTTTCACCAAGAATTCTGTTCTGGCTGGTCTGAATAGTCAGATTGTCCTGGTTGATCTTCTTTTTGATCTTGATCCACCAGGTGGCGGCTGGCCTGCGTCTTCAAGTTATTGCGTTTGGCATGCTTTGTATTTTCTTAACAACGTAGTCATCTTCAAGTTTGTGGATGTGACCATACTTTTTTACGATCGAAGCTACTTTGAGCAACCTCTAATGTACTCAATGCGCACTCTATCCAATCGTGTCACTTCACCCCTCCATGTCAACATATTTATACCATTTTTGTGTAGTTGTTGTTGGTGAAGCTTTTCAATAGTGTCAAAATGCCCATCAAGATCAAGGAAAGCTTTGCAGACAGGGGTGCGACCAGCCTTAACATATGGAGCAGATACAGGATTCCAATTAATTAATCAATTTGGATGTTATTCGGTGTGGGATTTTGAGTGTAAGGTATTTCATTATCTGGTCAAACAAAAAAATTGGTTACTTTTTTGAATTTTGAAATAACAATGGACAAAAGTTTCAAGAATTTTCAAATGGTGAGAATATTTGACTGAGCTAACCAGTAGTAATTTGGTAATCGATTTTTGAATGGGTTTGGGTGTTTCCGAAAATTTTGTAGGTACCAATTGAATGAAAACTGTATGTATTACACATACCTACCTACATGTCATTAATCGATTGTACCGATACTTGATGAAAATCTAAATATATAATTTGAATAAAACTAAATAGTTTGTCGATTTTCGCTATAATTAATTCAAAAACATGACAATATCGTTTCGCCAACACAGTGGCTTCATCAGATGTTGATGATAAACTTTTTTTGTAAAAATTTGCAAAAATTGTGTACTAAACATACATATATAGTGTACAAAACGATATTGTCATGTTTTTGAATTAATTATAGTGAAAATCGAAAAACTACTTAGTTTTATTTAAACTACCTACATGTTATGATGGTATATAACAGGGTTGTTAGTATATCATGGGTATCAATGGGTTAGTAGTTCATACAAATTAAATGGTAGCGACATGGTTTCACACAGAAGCGCATTGATATTAGAGTTTGGTATTTCAAACATGGGAAATAATTAATAAAATTGTTAATTGTCTCAAAACCGAATCAGATCTTTTTAAGGATGACAGAAATAGCATATATAGCTTAGGTCACTATTGAGCAATTAACCTAACAATTCATATTTTTTTCAAACTTCCTCCAGTTTTTTTATATTCTGATTATAAGAAGTCTATTTTACGAATTATATATAATTCAAGCATTTTTATCGTAATATTCAAATACCAACTCAACAATTACAACTCCTTTTATATCAGGCTTTTAGGTAGCTATCCTTTCTTTGAGCTGGGTTTGATTTTATTTTCATTCTTTTAAGATGAAGCATCGCTAAGGGTCCCTCATTAACCCTTTCTTCGGTCCTATTTTACGTAAGGATGCTTTTATTTATTACACCCGTTTCATTAACAAGAAAACTTCATCTCGATCGAAGAATTTTCAAAAGAGTACAAAAATATGACATTGAATGGATAAAAAATACCAATGAATCCTAGTTGCTAGTTGGTGACGTTGACGAAATCGAATGAAACGACCACAGAAGTTTCGTTGTTTTTTCGGAGAAACGATAAATATTCCTGGCTTACCCACACACCTAATCAACAGAATCTTTACCGGTTTCACTAGCGGCAAGTCATAAATCTGTCAGTCAGAAAGCATTAATTAAAACAAGAATTATATGCTTTTCAATATAGTCAGGGCTTAATGGTGAATTATGATTCCAACTATCAATAAAATATTGACATGGAACCATCACTGAATATTTTAATTAATTTAGAAATCTCGTCAAGTATCTAACTGGACATTCAATTGACGAAGAAAGATACAGTCATCTATATATCTATGTTAGTGCTAGGGTTGCCAGATATAAACTTATCAAATCCGGGATAATTCTAGGAAAACTGTGACGGGTCGTGACCATACTGAAAAATATCTTGTTTTTTTTTCAAAGGATTTAAATTTGTATTTGTGAAGAAAATCACATCTTTTTTCGAATACATCATTTTATTGGATAAGGATGTACATACTTAGTAGGTAATGAACGTCATTTCAATAATTTTAAGACGCTTAGACTCAAAACTTTGGTAGTAAATCAACACGATAATATGGATGAAAGTGAGTACTTTGGTAGACAATGAATTCTATATTATCAATTGAGTCCAATTGTAAATAATTAACTCTACCTTTCTCTTGTTGTTAATTTTTGAAAATACTAATACGGAAACTTAATTCTTACATAAATTAAACTCAAATCAAATGGATCGCATTCTCATAATGATTTGTTATGCCTCGATAGGAAATCCATTCAAATTCTATTGTAATAATAATAAAAAAATTACTTTACTTTACCTTTCAAAAGTTGAACTGCGATCGGGTTATTTTTTTAAATATTTAACAATGGATTTAATAGTTTTTCTTAGTCGACACTTTGCAATGCTGAGATTTCTGAGCAAGATTAGTCAAAATTGCTGAGTATTCAGTCCACAAAATATTCAGTGGGCTAAATACTGGCATAATATTATATAAAATACTGAATAATTTATCAAAAGGCATTCTTTTTGGAATTAAAAAAACGAAACAAGCCATGTCAATTGTTGTTAGTTCATTCTACAATAAATAAAACTAGTAGGTTTTTGAAATCCGGGACAGTAATGTCCAATTACTGGACACGAAATGAGACACAACATTTCGGGATTCCATCATGAATTCCAGATTTTCTGGCCATCCGACAATGTAGTTGTTGGTATTATAACATATTTTGAAAATATATTCATAACACGAAAGTTCAGTTCGAATACGAAATATTGTAATTCTCTCTTATGATTTTGTATAATATTTCAAGTCTGTGATATTCTTCATGAATATAAAATGATGAAGCACTTTTGGTTGAGGTAGTTTACATTTCAAATGCTATGTGACTTATGTCACATAGCATTTGAATGAAACTAAATATAATAAATAATATATAATAAATAATATTTAAATTACTGAGATTGAATTTCGTTTAACTCTTGGTGAAACATAATTGAATATTAAAATAAATTAAACTCTTGGCTCACGATTTATTCAACAATATGAATAGTCAACATGTTTCGAGCGTTAGCTCATTTTCAAGACTAAACTACTATAAGGAAAGTACAACAAATTTATATCTATACAATGGATGTGAGTAGGGAGGATAATTGAAAATCTACTTGTTCATTTACGATTTCTTCTTTCTTCTTCCAAGAACTGCTTATTTCTATTGCTTCCAAAAGGTCTAAACGTTTACCTTTATTACCTGCGTGTATGCATTCAGTTTTCTCAAAGTCTATGATGAAATTATTTTAATAATATTTAAATTTTTATATTTGCTGTTGAAACTCTTAAAAATATTTATTCTTAAAATTTTGGAAAATCCAGGACATTCAAGGAAGAGTACAGCGTATGAACTTCTGGAACAATAACATATTACCCGAGTAAGTATTATAGGTAATATAAGTATGATATTGCATATTATAGACAACATACATCGGAGAACCTGATTAGTGTAGTAGTAGTGTAGCGGATAATGATCACTGAAATCTCCTTATAATTCTATTTCTGAGTTCTTACGATTGTAGAACTCGTAAAAGAAGATATTAAAATTTATTTTTATCCGTAGATAGGTTCATAAAATATCAATTCATCTTTAAATGATTCAATAAAAGACACAAAGATTTTATTATTTATAAATCGATCCGGGGGCAGCAGGACACATAATATGTTGTAGATCACCGAAACTGCAATAAAACGGAAGTTCAATAAAATCGAATATACTATAAAACATTTTATGTGATATTCTTGTGGGATAAATATTATAAGAAAGTTGCAGTGCTGCCGAATGGGCGTGAAATTTTGGAATGCCATTTCAGTGAGACCAAATAGAACTTTAGCTGATATTGTAATAAAATTTCACAATAAGAGGGAATATTATCATTTGAATAGGTGGACATGTGGATAATATACACTTCACTGAATATTTCGTTGAATATTTTTTAACTTTTGGAGATGATATTAGAGCAATATGATTTTCAGTTATCTAAAAATCTTACTCATCTTATCATCTACCTGTATGAATAAGAATTGTGGATAAATAAAGAGAAAAAGTAAATAAGTAGTAACACTAAGTAATAAATATCAATTAAAACATTGACATTTTGAAACATAAAAGAAAGAAATAAGGAAAACTGCAATGATTAACCCAGAATTACCGTTTCTCTAAGAATTTTGAAAAATACAGGTTGGAATAAGTGATCAATTTGATCAAGTGATCAATTGAATGAATTTAGTAATTAAAACAGAAGTGAAATGAAAAACCTATGAAGAATAAAATGAAGAAGACTGCGAATTATATTGATAGTTTGCAAAACTATCAAATAAAATTTACGAAATTAACGAAATTTTTAAACGATTGTCTTTTTGATTGAAATTTTTGTATATATTACAAACTAAATATATTAAAAAATTATTATTTGGTATATGTACAAACTTTCTATGTACGCAGTTTGTTCCTCTATCCGTATTCTTATTGAATACTGTTCGTTAAAATCTAATATTTCACATTTAGTAATCTAACTATTTCAACTAATTGATAACTGATTATTAACTCAGTTTTCTACTTAGTTTTTCAATAAAATAGATGTAATTCTGGGACTGAAAAAGTCTTTACAATTAACACGTTATTAAGGATTTTCACATAGCTACATGTTGTTTAAATTTTTGGAGAATATAGATTGGTTACCTGAAAATTGTTACGAACTTTTACACATTTTCAAAAGCTGGTTCGGTGTAATTTTTGAACTGGGGTATGTACCTATTAAAACACGAAACAATCGAAGAAATCTCTGAAAATGTGTTGAAATTAATATGTGAAACTGAGCTAAATGTTTGTTCAATATAACTGATAATTTAATTAATATTATTAATAATATCATTTAATTATAGGTAATATTTTTATAATTTTATGTTTCCCCAAGATATCGGCGAAATATTCAATTCAACAACTTCAATTGAGAATATGTATATATATATATATATATATTGAAAGTTTTTATATTTATATAAAAAGTTTATTTCTGTTGACGTTTCGTTGTTATATTACATAAAACTAAACAGGCAATAAATCAATATATATATATATATATATATATATATATATATATATATATATATATATATATATATATATATATCAATGTTTTGAGCAATAACTATTTTGATGTTCAAATGATAAAAAAAACTTTTATTATTAGTTTTGACAAAGTTCTGATATACAACGAAAATAAAGTATATTAAGCAGGCAATAAATCAATTAAAAAAAAATTTATATATATATATATATATATATATATATATATATATATATATATATATATATATATATATATATATATATATAAATATACGCACAAAATCGATTAAAAGGCATCGGCCTGTGTCGGGCCGTCTAGGGAGAGAATTTAAGATCCAAGATAAGGGTTTTTTCTTGCTGATCTGTGACATTTGCTCAGTCGCAAATCTTTCGCAGTCAGCGAGTAGACAACCCTCTGAGTGATTTACGTCCAGAACGGGGACACGTTGCAAGCCACAAGATGGGAGTCGGGGGGCCTCTTTGGAAGGCTTGAAAATGTAAGCCTTCGTATATGCTGGTGCTTCTTTCTCATCCTCATGGATATATAGTGTTTTTTCTATATCTAAGATTTTTTATATGATTGGTATAGCTTTTTGTACATATTGTTTTCACATCGTTTCAACAAAACTATGAATTTCAAGAAAGACAAATATTACAGACTACTCTGTGGTTATAACTTTTACATTTCTTCTTTAATTATCCTTAACTAATATTGATTGCACCAATAACCTCTGCATGTTAGGAAGATTTGGTATGTAACAATATGAAGCTAACAGTTGCTTTTTGGCAATTCGGAATATAAAATATTGGGTGATAAAAATTATTGGAATATTCTCTAGTTCGGAATTCGTAATTTTCGTTTTGAAAAACAGTGTTTTATGTAATGAAATCTAGAATATGAATTTGATGAAGCATTAGTAGTGATGGAAAATACGAAAGAGTAGTTTATAAAATACATAAAGGAACTTATTAGTTGAGTTTAGCTGAAGTACTTGAAGGTCATCTTCATTTGTCAAACGAATGAATTTATAATACCGTAAGGGATTGAATTTTGGCGATAAGTCTGTCGACTTATTTCATATCGTAGCTGAATTGCTTGAAGGTTTTTTCTCCAAGTAACTCAGCCGAGATATAAAATGAAAAATACTTTCTTATACTATCTATAAAAATAGACTTTCTCACGAACAAAGGTACTCATTTTGACGTCTCCTACGTATAATTTACACTGTGTTCATCTGTTCGACGTCGTTAGAAAAATTGCCAACCATAATTCAAAAAGTTTGACACGAGTGAAAATTCAGATCAAGATAATGAAAAAATATTCACAATGAGTATATACTCAAAAATGAACGGAAAATAAAATTCATGAATGATTGTTGAGATTTTCAAATGCTAAATAGGCACCTAAGATACGAATTAAATATCCATTTGTTATTTCTCTTTTTTTATCTGAAATATTATTTGATGAACATCATCAAAAGAGTTTCAAGTTCAGCATTATCGACTTTGATATACACCGCCTGAGACCACGCAGCCTACTTGGTTAATCCGCAAATCCGCCACTGATCCTAAAGTGTGATGGATGCATCCTACGGTTATCTGAAAAATATTTGAATTGCTAAATGAACATCCATGTAAAAGATCGTCATGAATATGCAGTTAGCTGAAGGTCGAAAAACACCAAATTAATTAACCAGTAAATTTTTACACCGAGCTTCTGAATAAAATAACATAGAATCAAGTAATTGCGCTAAATCAGATTAAAGCGACAATCGGCGAGCAGGCCGACATCGAACTGGTTTTTAGTTTGGATTACGTTGGCTGCTTTATTCCGCTGTTATGCCCATTTCATTCTCTCTCTAACCACCATAGTCACCACTCGACGTTTCTCCTCTTCCGTTTCACGTACACCTCTGCGCTTAAGATGTCTCTGTTCTACTCTTTGAAATCTGATCTCAATATTCGTCTTTCTCTGTTGCGCTCTTTCAACTGTGGTTGTCCATTGTTAGAATGTGGATGCATAAAATCGACACACGCCAGTGTTCTGTAATTCATTCCGATTGCATTTCTGGTTTTTTGCACCGTAGCTGTCAATTTGAGATAAACCCGTGGTATCTGGACTGACGCGATTGGTTGGTTTTGCGGTTGGTGGTTCTGGTGGGGAATTGACGAATGAGACGCGAAGGAATTTACCTGATTCAAGATATTCGGGAAATGATTCTTCGTGATTCTTTTGGCCAACCACATTTCTGCTGCAACAGAACGTAATTGAAAATTGGTAACCTTTCGGTTTTGTGAATGAGTAATTATGATATGGAAAAAAAAAAATCTAATAGACTAATACAGAGCTTATTTGACACAAACTTTAATAAAAGTTTGTAGATTGCAGTTAGAAAGAAAAGAAAACAACAACTGTGTATTGGTTTCATTGTCAAATATTATAAAGTTGCATTTTCGAATGAAAAGCAAATATACGTACTAACTATTGAGTAAAATAGTCGCATTGTAACTATTCTGTATTGTTTCTTAGTCGTTATTCGTTTTAATTGAAAATGAAAAGAATCGACAAAAGCTTGAAAGAGAAAAGAATCTAGATTTCATCAATCGATTTCTGAATCGTTTTTCATAGAACGAAGGAGAAGCATATTCAGACATCAAAATCTTCATATTTGTGTATGTTTCAGAAAATAGCACTGAAAATTTTTGGAGAAACATGCGGTGTTATGTTTTCAACGCAACAAATTCGAAATATGTTTGCTCAATTATTCAAATACTGAAAGAGTTGATTGGGTATTATGTGTAGACAGCTCCCTGCGAGTTTTATTCGAAATATTTCGATATTTCGATTAAGAGTCTCAGTATTTACTAGTATTGAATTTTGCCCGCCTGGGCGTGATCTGGAGCGATTAGGCATGGGACATTCGTACACATTGCGAACAATTTTCTGTAGTGTTCGAATGAAATATCTACAAAGCCTTCCACTTTCACTCTGGTTGTCATGAGTAGGAATCTTGAACGCCAGGGAGAGTTTATACGTCCTTTCTCCGATAGAGGGAGCTACGTGAATATTTCACTAGGTAAAATTGTCCTCAATTTGGTATAGGACCTATGTTCGTTTTGAAAGTCATCGATTCTTGATTGATAGATTGAATATGGACTGATGATTCATAATAATGATGAAACAATTGTATCCTATTATCATTTAACAAGATTGATGAACTTTTCGAAATGCTCTTAATATTCACTCTCGAAAGTGATGGGTTCGTTCTCGTTGACAACATTTGTGTAGACAGCTTCCTGAGAGTTTCATTTGAAATATTTCGATTGAGAGTCTCAGTATTTATATATATATATATATATATATATATATATATATATATATATATATATATATATATATATACATATATGTGTATATTACCTATAGATATATAGCTTCATAAAGTGAAAACATTAATTTGATTGTCCTCTTTCCCTAAAGCCGTCATCACCTCATGTCACACCACTCATTTCATACAAACTTGCAGCTAAACCTCCGGCGAGCTGCCTCAATGAAAAGAAAAACATAAAAATTAATGAGGTATAACATTATCTAATACATCGTAAAACTACCAAGAAATTAAACAGTAGATGAAATTCATCGCACATTACCATAAATCATCATACAGAAACGGTCCGAAATTATATGTAGATAAACGAACTTAACGGGCCCACTGAATAAGATTCAGCCTTTTAATCTAACGAAATGATTTTGAGAAACACTATAAAACAAAAATTAATGGAAACAATAAATCCCCTTAATGCCATCCCGCAAATTTAAACATTGAACGTTGACAAAATCTGTATTATGTCAAATAAATTACGCTTTTGAGACGGCGCATGTCTTTAGAAATCGAGTTCTGGTTTGGCTTCCTTTATAATCGTGAATTATGGGGCGACTTCTTGGAAATTATAAATCAAACTATATTTCAAATGGTAATAAATGTCTTAGCGAAGCAGATATGCGGAATGACGCTTGGAAATATCTTATAGGCCAAGTAATTGAATGGTTGATGATTAATATCAGGACCGTAAGTAGGCCTTGATATTTTGAACATTTCAAAGGTAAAATAATTCCATTTGAGCAACTCACATTGAGAAAGAATATTCAATGGCTATTTAGTTGCTTGACGAAGTTTATTTTTCAGTTGGTTATTATTCAAAACAAAATAAAATAACAAATATAAAAATAAATAATAACAATTTGAAGCCGTTTAGAGCATTGATCAAGATGCGTTAATCCTTGTAGGTACCATAGTTATCATCACAGGTGATATTCAGGGCAGCAGCCTGTGAAAGTTGTCCAGTATTTTGTCACTCGTGAAGTTTTAAGGAAACTGTTTGAATAAACAACAAACAAGGAATTAGATATATTGTTTTCATGATTTTTCACACTGAATGTTCTTATATCGATGAAAATACTGATGTTGTTATTAGACCAATCACAGTTTGACGAAAGCTGGTGCTTTTCTCATATTAGCCGCTGTCTTTGGTTTATGATTGACCAGAAAGTGTGAAAATTTCGATGTGAATGAATGTCATTCATTATATTCATTCATTGATTGATTACATAAAATCAAAGTTTATGTATTTTTGGCTAATTGGTCGTCTTATGAACATGTCATCAATTTCGATATTAGTCTCTTATCTTTAATACATACACAAACATATATGTCCCTATCGGATTTCGAACATAAATCTGAGTGTTACAAACTCTCCCTAATAAGAAGAATCCACATACGATAGTTTCTTCATTTAGAACTTACTAAAATATATGTTACTTTTCGTTAAACAATTTCGATATGTTAAACAATTATCTGTGAGAAGACAACATAGAGCGAAAAATATTTGGAAACCGGTTCAACAGTGTCACATTATCAACATTTTCTAATAACTACTTAATACTGTCAGATAATGTAAAGTAGGTAGATTTTGTATTTATTAATTCATAGAGCGTTTGAAAAACAAATTAAATATAATCAACAACTGATGATTAAATATGGGTATAAATCTGAAATTTTATTGTATTTTTCAAACGAAGCGAAATCTTTAAATTGTTTGATATTTTTCATTTGGTAACAATCAATAATTGCAAACAATTATCAAGTTAGTTTTTAAAACTGTATGTGAAATAAATTTCTTAAGTTGTTTTCTATAAACAAAACAAAAAAATAAAACAAAACAAAAAAAATAAAACAAAACGAAACAAAACAAATAGTTAGACTGAGCTGTTCAGAAATCGATAAATGATCTTTCATGAAGAACACATAATTATGGTAAAATTATTTGAAATCCCCAAATTTTGTTTTATATTATGAATTTATGGGTTATCATGGATGCTAATCATTACGGATTTTTTTAAACCAAAATATAAAATGGACTTTAGTGTACATTTTCTGTTTTGGTATCTATTTTACTGATTCTGTACTTCATTGAAACAAAATCACCTGCTTCATATCTACTAATATCAGTGAAATTTATTGAATCGTTGATTAAGTTCACCTCCATATCTTTTCAAATTTTGAACCTGAGCCATAATAATTTCTCAATAATCGCCGCAGAACACTAAAGGCAACTACTTGAAATTTGATTTATTAAATGATTGATAAATCTGTATCTTTAACAGTTGACGTTTAGTAGCCTAGTAACATCTTGAAATCTTCCAAATATGTGTACGTATCTAATCAAAAAAAATTTACAATTTGCAGAAAATATTGATTCCATTTCGAAGACTTCTTCATACTCTTGGAAGTAAATCAAATTTTGTTTTATATTCTAGAAACAATAAGGAAAAAGAATTGAATAATTGAATACAACTTTTAGTTTTATCCATACAAGAAGCTGACTTTGTCATTTTTCGACTAACCGAGAGATGGCGTTTATGATTATTTTCAACGATTACCTATATTGAAAATTCATTCGAAATATTATTTTTATATCCTTATACGAATAATATTTATTTCCACATACCTATAATATTGTTCCAAATTTCATTTAGGTTAATTCAACTCAACATATTATGTTTTGGAAAGTTTAAATCTTAAGTAATTTTTTTGTTTGATGTCAGTTTATTGTATGATATACAGTTTGATATCTGTTTAACAAGTTATATTCATATTCGGTATTAAATGTAAATTTCAGATTAATATAACACTTATCTCATAATGAGAATGTCTCAGTGAAAAATTGTATCCATAATATCCTCCTCCATAATTTCTCTTCCAACAATATACTTACAATACTTAACAATTAAACAATTTACCCTTGTTAAACCTTTTCAGGTAATAGAAATTATTTCTCAGAAAACCAAAACCATTGAATACCAAAATTCCTTGATATATATACCTGTGTTTTTCAAAATGTTGTTATTATTCTGTAAGCATCTGAAGAAGTCGTTTGTAACGACGAAACGCGTCATGCTATGTAGTCAATAAAGTGTATATCATAAGTTCAAGTGTTTGAATTTAAGTTTATATTCAATTTCTCGATTAGCCGAGAGATGGAGCTCATGATTATTTTCAACAATTACCTATATTGAAAAATTATTCGAAATATTATTTTAATATCCTTATACGATCAATAATTTATTTTCACATGCCTATTATATTGTTCCAAATTTCATTTAGGTTAATTCAACTCAACATACGATTTGAGAAGTTTAAATCTTAATTGTTTAATAGTGATGGCGTTTACTTGATGTAATTCCATTTTCCAATTTAAGTTTATATTCAATATAAATCTTAAAAAATTTTTCATGTTTGATGTTAGTTTATTTTATGATATACAGTTTGATGTCTATTTAACAAATTATATTTATATTCGGTATTAAATGTAAATTTCAGATTAATATAACACTTATCTTATAATGAGGAATGTCTCAGTGAAAAATTGTATCCATAATAACCTCCTTCATAATTTCTCTTCCAACAATATACTTCGCTCTGCTCGTCTCCACTCTGATCTGAGACAGACCTTCATACAGATATTTTCCTTGAGAAAATGGTATTCAATATTATTACAATTTAGATAATGATCATTTTTCCTGTTGATTATTCAAAGATATAAAATGAATAGAATTTTGTTCTGATTCTGAGTTTCACAAGGAAATGCAGATCTTTCCACGGATATATAAACACCCGTTTTTCATCTCGACCTTTGGCAGTGTTCCCACACCCCTTTTGGAATTAATACTTCCGAGAGAAGTCATCAGTGGCGATTCAGTCCATAATTTTTGAAAAACTGAATATTCGTCGATGTCTAGTGAACAGAGGGGTTCATCAAATTTATCGCTCTTTTTGAATCACCCCTATAATAATTCTTGTCGGCCATACCCTGTAGAAGGGAACCGCACCAACGGTCTGCTGCAAACAACATTGAAACGTGATCCATTGTTCTATTTGTGTCAGAAGTTCTTTCTAAAAATGAATTATTAGCGAAGCAAACTAGCAATAAATCTCGATTCTTGTCAGTCATTGTGATCTGGCGTGAAGCGGGACGAACAGTCAGTTGGTTGAAAACAGCGGCAAGTAGAAAAGGACGTAAATAGTGATTATGCTGCAACGGATCTGTCTCGAATTTTGTATATTTCATTAAATTGGTGCCTGCATAAATTGAAACAAATATGAAAAGTTTTCGACGTCAAACAGCGTATCTTTTTCTCGCTCTTGTTGATCTGTGATCTTTATCCTGTACACGAACTATTGTCATTGAATTTAGTTCCAAAAAAACTTATATATTCACAGAAAAATAAAGAATCTCGATATCTATATAATGCTTGCCGAAAAACATTATTGAATAGAAATATGAGGCACATTGCTGTGATCTGATTGCTGTTCATTGCACAAATGTGAACATTTCTGCGTTCACGATTTTCAAAAATTAAACATTTTCTGTATATTTATGAAAACAATTTGGTATGCATGTATATGCATAGTAAGCTTACCTACAAGTTTTTATAAAATAAAAGTCTATTTAGAAATTCTATTAGTTTATAATATACCGGCAAATTGGTAGACCATGAATACCTAACAGATCATAAAACATGTGAGAAATTTCAGAAGTTTATGAATGTACTCTTGTTAAAAAACAATAATTTGCCAAAGTGAATAATTTTATTTACTTAATGAAATATGTTCTTATAATTTGTAGAATATGTGACAAATTCTACTAACTATTTTAAAACTTTTTTAATGATATTTTGTGCCTTGATATTAATTTCTAGAAACTTGATATGTTCGAGTATACTACTGAATTATTTTTGAAATTACAATGGCTTCATATTGCCTTTGTAAGGGGAAATATCCTAATCTCCACATATACGTAAACATTGGTGTGTGCATTTTTCTTTTAATGTGTTCTATTTTTTTTCATTAATTCATGAGCAAAAGTTGTTTTTCTAGAAATGAGAAAAGGCTAATGAATCATGAAAAGATGTCAAAAAATTAGCAGAGTAATGAACACAGATCAACACCGCACACCCCATTGTACTCACATTAGTATTTCTGTTACTTATAACTAAGTCGATAATTCCGTAAATCAAAATGTTTAATAATTTTCATTTTGCTGAATATTCTGATTCTGATAATAAATGCGATCTTATTTTTCGATTATTTCATCGGGTGAATCGGAAAGTAAAAATGTAAAATGAGTATTTCAATTTTAAGTTCACGATTCTGATATTCTGTGCAGTATTTTTGAAATATCGAAATACATTAAAAAAGGTTGGAAGTGAAGGAATGCTTGCAGCATAGTCTTTTAATCATATATAAGTAAGTCAGAAGAAAATAATATAATACGAGTAAACATCTGGATTGTATTTTTGAACATTCAAATCAAACACTCTCAAAAGCACAAAGGAAACATATTCTCCTCCCTAATTAAGAATCAGATGGAATAGTCGAAATATTCGTGGGATCTGAACCAGAATTCACCCTCGAGTTATCGAAGTGTCAAACGAAATGAGATCGGCGGAAATGTTGATGAATTTAAAAATTACATTTCATATTCAATTATTTTCTTTGTATTTCAAATATTTACTTTGGCGGCGCAAACGCTCCAAAGAAAACTGTTTCTTATTTTATATTAGTGCTTTATCAATACGCCGGGGGAGAATCTGGGTCTGAAGGTATTTTCCACAGGGTTTGTAATTCATTGAGCGTCAAAAAATAATGGCCAAAACAAGTTGTTTTTAAGAATCAGGAATGGAATTCAAAATAAAAAAATAAATGTATTTTGCACTTCCCACACATCTCGTATCTTATTATATATATATATATATATATATATATATATATATATATATATATATATATATATATATATATATATATATATATCATTATCATCATCAACCTCTGTCCATCCACTGCAGAACGAAGGCCTCCCCCTGTCTTTGCCAAGATTTCCTATCGGCAGTCTTCCTCTTCCAGGCAACACATAGCCAATCCACAAGCTAATTATCCCATCAATCGTTAGGGCGCTTTCTTGGTTTAACCCTGTCTCTCGGCACCCACTCACCAACCACAGCTGACCAACGTTCATCTCTTGTTCGGGCTAGATGACCTGCTCATTTCCACTTTGACCTTTTTACACACTCCAAGATATCCCTCACCTTTGTTTGACCTCTTATCGAACTGCAGCGCATTCTATCTCGTGTGGTTAGGCCCATCATGTATCCTTCTATACTCTGCTGGGTTGTTCGAAGCTTCTGGATGTGAGCAGATTTCAGGGTCCCAGTTTCGCTGGCGTAGGTCATCGCTGGTAATACGCATTGGTCAAACACTTTACTCTATAAGCTTAGTGGCATATCTGATTTGAAGATGTGTTTCAGTCGGTCAACTATACCCTAAGCTGTTCTAGATCTTTGCATGATCTCCGGTGTAATATCCCCGTCTCCCGTGACAATTTGTCCCAGATATGTGTAAGACGCTGCTATTTCTAATGGGGATCTGTCCACCTCCATTTGCTCTCTGGTGCAGAAAGGGTTCAGCATCATCTTTGTTTTTGCGGTGTTTTTCCAGATTTTCCAGATTTCCAGACCTATTTCCTTGCTCGCGATATTCAGTTCATTGATGCGCTCTTGAATGTCCGTAGCATTGTGGGAGAACAGGACTATATCGTCAGCGAACCTCAACTGGCTAAGGTAGCGGTCATTTATCGCTCCAATCCAGCTTCTGGAACATACACTCCAAAGGAGCTGAGAACAGTTTTGGGGAAAACGAGTCTCCCTGTCTAACGCCTCTTATTATTGACAATTTTTCCGAGTATTCGTTTATTTTGATGGTTGCTGTGGCATGTTCGTATATATTTTGGATCAGCTCGGTATAGCAAGATGGTATTCCTTTCCTCAGTAATGAGGTGGTTTCTATATATATATATATATATATATATATATATATATATATATATATATATATATATTTATATAAATACATCAATTCATATTTACAAGTTTTTGCGTGTAGTAAAGAAGAGCTGTGAGTGAAATTTCAGAATAACATCAGGTAATTCGACTTCCTCAATCAAAGTTCAAACTGTGCCTCCTACAAATCTATCAGTGCAATAACACTGACATCTGAAAAACATCATCGGAACGACAGCAAATTATGTAAATTGAAGGACACACTTAAGTTTATTCGTGAAATCGATTTCCAGGAAAATACCGCGTTTTATTGAATACAGGTTTGTATTCTATAGCTCGGTTGTCAAATAAATCATCTATCATCCGACTGTTCGTATCGCATTGGTGATATTTGACGTGCTTTTGTTTTTACTCTCCCTCCACGATAACTGTAATTTATAGGTTATTGCCAGTAATATTTAAAGTTCTAATTATGAAAGTGGGCTATAAATTTCGGAACAATACTGCACTGTCTGAAAATAATGAGGCCATCTGTCTCTAATTGATGGAATTGGCCGTATAGCCCATGGTAATCTCTCTTGCTGATCATGAGGATGATACTTGGTAGGAAGTTATACAATCAATCGCTTTCATATTTTGTTACATGGGCTTCCACTACGAGAAAATTTTGATAACAATCTTGTGTGATTATTATCAACATTTGAAATTTTTGACAAAAGTAAAGTATCCACATTTATATATTAATAAGATAAAATAAAAATTATTTAATATCTCAATCAAATAAAATTGTAAAACATTTTCGAAGGTTTGTCCTTCGTTATCAATAATTCAATAATCAAAAAGGTGTAACAATCGGTGTTTCAAAAGTGAATTTTTCACATAACCTATGTCAGGTCTTAGACGTTTTTATATGATCTTTCACCAACCACAATCAAACTGAATTTCTTTTTGCCCATTCATTAAAATCGACTTAAATTCTGGATTGTAGACGTTTTGTTTTTTGAACGTATAATCTTTTTTCAGATTATATGTATTGTCTATAATATTCATTTGATAACCGAATAATATGCTCTCATTTTAAGCTTTCATTATAGAATCTTAAGGCATTACTCTTGAACTTTGGCAAGATTATAGTGGGATTAGTAATGGAATTCTTCTAGATTTCTCTCAATTGAAACGAGTGATATTTCTACGAATTCGTTGTTTGCTGAATCTGAAAATTATTGCAGAAACGTCTCAGTTCTTTTGGTAATGTGTTGTTCGCCAGTAAAATCCACACCCTGTATGTCCACACAAATCCCTAATACTCACGATAGCATTCACTCTGGTCGTCTGGTACATTAAAAAGACTGATGATCAGCAGTTGGTTGACGTACGCGACAGCTGCGTAGGTGAAGGGAACCGGGGGCGAGGAACCGGAGGTCTTAAACCTGTCACTGCTAATGGCAGATATCAATCAAGCCACTCAATCACCATCATGTGAGTCACCAACTCACCGGCGAGGGCAGAGGTGAATCTAACGTGGCGGGTGGTGTGTGAGGAAGCCAGATAGACTTCAACGCCTCCACTGAAGGACCTGGAGACGCAAGGATGATAGACTACGCGTGATTCGTCTTCTTAACCCTTTTGGGAGAGATTAATGAGCAAAGTATTGAGGTGTACGGTTTCGTGCTATTATTATATTGTATTCTAAAATCACTTCGATTGGTTGTCAAATTGAATTTTATTGTGTGATAGTTGAAATTATAGTTTTAGTATGTTGGTCGATACAAAGTTACGTATTGTAAGTAATTTTTCAAACTCTAGATTTAGCCTCGAAAAAAACCAGTGTATAATTTGTATCCGTCAAACTGCTACTCTGAGCTGCAATATTAGTGGGTTTATCGAACCACTTTAATAAATGAATTCAGAATAAATTAACCTTGACGAAAAAATAACTCGTCAATACTTATTTATATTACATTCATTATATTTATATATTATTACAATTAATAGTACACAACAAATAAATACTTCCTCATCAAATAGATCTTGTTAAAGAACAGTGAAAATAAATGAAAAACTTTGAGAGGTGCTGATTTCAATGATGTCAAAACATGTGTAGGGTGAAATCAAAACAAATGCAAAAGACTCAAAGGGTGGAAACCTTGGTCGAAATAAAGACTTGTTTTTTGAAAATATAAAGATATTATAATATCAGTTATGATAATTACAATAATATATAAGAATAATCATTTGATTGAAATATCGGTTTTATTTTCTTAAAATATTCAATATATTAAATTAAATTAAATATCTTAAAATCAAGAATACATAGAAAAATAAAATGGCACAGAAGTATTACTATTATAGAAACACATTCTCTGCACAATTTATATTTTTAAGAATATATTAAAGAAACACGAAAAAAAAGTGACAGCAGTACACTAGATTTTTTTCATCTCTTTATGCATTCCTTCAGATTTATTTTTTGAATCATAAACGGTAAGTTTTAGCACAAATTTTTTCACAAAAACATAAAGTAGAAAAATATTATATATTAAATATTATATAAGAAGTAGTCTGATTGGACCCTCTCCACTTTTTCTAAAAAAAAAGATAAAAAGAATGCAAAAAGTGCATTTTTCAGTACTAATATACCATGCTATTTTTCTTGTATATCACTTTTGTTTTTAAGATGAAAAAAGAAAAAATATATTTTTGATCCAACGTTTATATAAACGGTTCGTGATATCACGAACTAGGTATCTTCTAAAAAGATCGAGGAATTACTGTTTAACTCCTTAACTGTTTCGCATTTGTTTGGAAACACCTTGTATAGAAGAATATGACATCGTGAAAGGAATTTATTCAAAATAACTGAAGAACAATAAATATTTCTAATTTAAAAACAAAAAATCAAGGATGAAGAAAATATGAAACTTAGAAGCAAGGAAGATCCAAACCTATAGAAAAACAGAAGTATGAGAAAATATAGGTTTTCGAAATATGATATATTGTTTGTACGTTGAAATATATTTTGAACCTGCAAAAATGTAGGTACTAAATAAAATGATGATTTGTGTGATGTTATGTTAGCTATATCATCGAAATATCCGTAGTAAATTTAAATTAGTACCTAACTGAAGAACTAGTTTTTTTAAGAAATATTTTTGAATGAATTTCTCAATGAACATGGAAGTGGAATGAACTATATTTAATCATTTAAAGCGTTCAGTACCAAATAAATTTCAGAAAAATGAGTATTTATTGTGGCAGTTCATTTAGTCTGACAACATTTACTAATATCTGCTTGAATGTCCATATTAAAACAGCAGAAGAATCTGAAAGTCTGCGACGATAATGCTTTGTATGTAGAAGCGTTGTTGCGTTGTTTAATATTTGGCCAGGTCTGGTAATAAATAACATTGCCCAATTTAATGAAATGTAGCATCTGTTCCGCGCCGCATCAACAAATTAACAGAATTGCTAAACTGCCGGTTTTTTGTTCCTTCCATGAATTTATGTTGCTATAAGTTTTACCGTATTCTAGAGAATGTAGTTTGAATTCTGCGTTGATCATGATCTATGCTCGACGGGCACATTAACGGCTGAAGCCAGTTTCAGATGAATTAAACAATAAATCAGAACTTGTCAATTGGTCTTTTGTGTTATCTTAGTTTGTCGTTAACCCTTCGGAACATACAGATGGCGCATTAGTAATTACCATAATATATGAACACAGATCTCCATAGTTCGCAAACGATTAAAAAAATGTCAAAAGTCATTTATATATGACTTTTTATATTTATTATGTATAAATATATTCATAATAAAGAACTTTATTTTAATTTCAATTTACATTTACATGAATGACACGGAGGTTTCGCTTATCTCTTCGTGAAGAATTATGTTAAAAACAATAAACTAAAATTAACGCACTTGGCTTAAGTTGCACTGAATATTTAAAAAAAAACTCTACATAAAATTAGTAACATTGTATACTCGTGATAATGGGTTAACCACCTGAAACATATATAGAGGTTTTTTTTATATATTTATTGAAACTTGAGCCAAGTGTGTACGTTTATATTTATTGTTTTTTACATTTACAATGTATATTTTTTTAATTCAGTGGACCTAGTTAAGCCCTTCGAAGGCTGACACGGAGGTTTCGCTTATCTCTTCGTGAAGAATTATGTTAAAAACAATAAACTAAAATTAACGCACTTGGCTTAAGTTGCACTAAATATTTAAAAAAAACTCTACATAAAATTAGTAACATTGTATACTCGTGATAATGGGTTAACCACCTGAAACATATATAGAGTGAGCCAAGTGTGTACATTTATATTTATTGTTTTTTACATTTACAATGTATATTTTTTTAATTCAGTGGACCTAGTTAAGCCCTTCGAAGGCCAGCAGGCTTGTAATCTCATTACAGTTACATTACATAGTACATTACCTAATCATTTATCATTAAACTTCTCAAATCACAGACAAACACAAACACCCATGCCTTCACTGGGACTCGAACCCCAATTTTACCGCACTGTTGTAGGGTGTTTCCCGACTGAGTCACTGGGGCGACTACATTGTAGTTCTTAAGTTTCTTAATCACAGTAGCTTTGTGAATGGATCTGTACACATAGTGTTAGCGAAACGCATTAGGAATTTACAATATAAATACTTATAAGTAAGACATTAGACTATTCTACTTTGTTATAACTGTGATATGAATTTCGGCCTGATAGAATATAATTTGAGAAAATTATTTTCATATAAGTGGCTTGTAATAAGAGAAATCGAAGTAAATATTCTTGAAATATTCATTCTGATTACTCGTATCGAAACCCCAGTATTAAGAATTCGATACAATTTGTTGTACCTCTTGATAATAAACTCTTGATAATGAGTCAGTAACCCAAAGAACATCTGTAGTGAGTGATTTTTGTGAATTGTAAGTTACCTCCCAACAATGTTTCACCAACCTTTGATATTATTGAATTTTTTCGTTCGATATTTACACAAATAACCTATCGCAAAGAGATTAATAATTTACTGTGATCTACTGCATATTGGTAAAGTTCTGAACTAATGAATTCTACATTGATTCATGAGCCAAAGAACTTTTCTGCAACAGTCTTGCAAGGAAGTTCCTTCTGCTTTGTATTCGAAACCTTGTTCTTGAAAAAAGACAAGATATTACAAGATATTATTAAATGATATATAACATCAATTATTTTGTATATAAGAAATGTTGTGTCTTAATAACTGTTATTTGAGTACCAAAACCAATAACTGTCCACTAGAGAGCCTGTAAATTTATAGTCGAAGCGCAGACAAGGCCATCAAGCAAAGAGACAATAGACAATTTTTTGCCGAGGTGCATATTACAATTTTCCCTCGACCTCTTCTTGATTATTATGAACACTAAACTCAGCACCACAGTCTTGAACAAAAAAATATACGAAATCTAGGTGGTTTTGTTATTAATTCATTTGAAAACCGCAATTAACAGTTCTTATGACAGGCGCCTATGTTTCTATTGAATCGTTCTAAAATACTTGATTTTTCTTTCGAAAATTAGTACGGAAAATGCCTTGTTTTGTGAAGATCGACAATAATTGCCGTTAAAAAAGTAATATTGAATTAATAATGTAGTATTTTTATTAGAATTGCACTTAATGTAAACAAGTACAAGAAAGAATGCAGCATTACACTATACGAAGCGTAGAACATAGAAAACAGAAAGTGTTTTATGACATTTTCTGCTGCCTTTGAAATACCATCAAAGACAGTGAAAAGGAAGGTTCGTCGAAGTTTATCGAATCAACAAATCGCTTGATTTGTTCTAGGATAAGGCATTGTGCATCTCCAAGATTTCTAAATAATTGAGCTTTGAGGATTTCTGATAGAGGTGAGGCATTTTCATCTCGGAAATAATTGAAAATTTACGATTTTTGTTAATGAAGTATGCTGCTTGAGTGATATTTGCTTTTCTGAATGTTTTATGCTGACAACTAGCCTCTAGTAGCAACATCTCATTTGAGTAGTGTACAAACATGACAAAATAAATGAATCAAATATTTTTGATATGAGAGTAGTTATTTCCTATACTATATCATTTCGACATAGTATAAACCGAAATTCAACTGAAATGTGCTAAATCGAATTTAACAGAAATATTGTGTAACAAAACTGCTACGTTTGGTATGAAACTTATGCCTAAGTGCTGATACTGATGCCTTCTCCCACAGGACGTACGCAAATGGAGAGATATTTCTTCCATTTCTGTTCTCGACCCTAATGTTCTCATCAATCCATCACTCGGACATGGCCCACTCAATGTCTTTCTAGTCCATCAGGAAATTCATGGTGTCATTATTCACCAAAGAAAACTCCTTAAATAAAGAACCGACTCACGTTATTATTCGTAAAATTTATTGGGGATGGTATTGACTTCAACTGAACAACCAAGGGATAAATTGCACCGCCTTGAATATTTGATTAATTGTTATCGTTAGATAATGCTGATATTTCAATAAATCCGAATTCGTATACCTAATTATTGGCACTGCTATCATTATTGGTGGTTTGTGAATTCATTAACATAATATGTACTGAGTTAATGAATAAAAGAATGATGATGAATATTAATTCATGTTTGTATCAAAGTTTCAAAATTTGTATTATTGTCGAATGAATAACTACCATATGATTATTTGATATAAATTCATAGATTGTTTTTGAATATTGATGATTTTAAATGCCTAAATATCATTGACAAGGGGTTTGATGTATGACTGCAATGTTTCGAAAACAATTTCTAGATTCAAACCCTTCAAATAATTTACATGTTATTCATTGTCATTGAATTACTTTTTTTCAACTTTTTTAAAGTCATAAGTCTATGTTTTCCAGAGAATTACTGATAAATTACAAACGGAAATTAAGTTAACGTTAATTAGTTAATCCTATAACAATTCCCGAAAATATATTCAAAACAAACTTTGAAAATATTCAGCATTGCATGGTACTCAAATAATTTCCCCATTGGTTTTTTTAATATCATACCTACAATATCAAATAAATGATTAAATGATCATAATGGTAGTTTTGAATAAACATAGGCGGATAATGAATACTAAACTAAATCAATTCATTGAGTATTATATTCACTCCATAGTTATAAAATGGCAAAAATTTAAAAACCAATTGGAAATAATATATATATATATATATATATATATATATATATATATATATATATATATATATATATATATATATATATATATTGTTTCAAGCTTATTGGCTCTCATCAGAACGGCGTAGTTCAAGTTATTATTAGATGTTACACACTTGAAAGTTGATTAAAAAGGAAAAACACAGAACAAAACAACACAAAATTCCACGTGAGGAATCTACATCATTTTTGGTTAAATCGAATATCTTGACCAAGCTTGTTAAAGCTATATTTTCAGACTGAATCGATGTCTACCTGCGATGAGATATTTATACCTTCTAGAATTTTGTACCGACAATATTATGAATTAAAAACAAGGTTTGTCAGGCAGAAAGTGAGGTTAAGAGTTTACGGTATTTACCTGAGATTTACGTTGTTTGTTTATTTGTAACAGCCGTTACTCTTAACCTCACTTTCTGCCTGACAAACCTTGTTTTTAATTATATATATATATATATATATATATATATATATATATATATATATATATATATATATATATATATATATATATATATATATATATATATATATATATATATATATATATATATATATTCATATATATATATGTACAAATATATATATATATATATATATATATTTTTTTTTTTTTTCAAAATTGATTTATTGTTTGTTTAATATAGTTATTTCGAACGTTTTTAGCAATAACAATAACAGGCTTCTTCTGATATGAAAAACTTTATTTTTGTTGACGTTTCATTGTATATCACAACTTTGTCAAAACTAATTGAAAAAATTAGTTTTGTCGAAGTTGTGATATACAACGAAACGTCAACAAAAATAAAGTTTTTCATATCAAAAGAAGCCTGTTATTGCTGAAAGCATTCGATAAATATATATATATATATATATATATATATATATATATATATATATATATATATATATATATATATTTCTTGAAATTGATTTATTGCCTGTTTAAATATATTTATTTTGAAAGTTTTTAGCAATAACAGGCTTTTTATTATAAATTTTATATATTATAAAAGCCTGTTATTGCTAAAAACTTTCAAAATTATATATATATATATATTCTGTGACGTTTTTGTTATAATTAAACCAAAACTCATTTAAGAAACTGAATTTTTCAATCAGAGTTACGGATGTTTAATTGAATTCATTCATCTTTAGAAGCTGAAATAGGATCCTTGTAGTTCAAACATATTGTGAAATGGGGTCTGAAGATATTCGAAATATATAGCAAAGCGTGCTCCAGCAAATAACTATATGTATTACCTACAATGTTAAAGCCTACAATGAAAAGCCTCCACGATTTCATTACCTACAATGTTATCCAGGTATAATAGAAAAGAACCCCAAGGATTCACAATACCCAAATTAAAGGAAACCATAAATCTAATTTTTACTGTGTCATGATTTAAGGGCCTGAAAAATGTGCAACAGAAGTTATTTCTTTCTTTGAGCTTTTGAATTTGGCTGTCAGGAGTAGATCAGAGAGTAAATCATGAGTTTGTATCTCATTAAAAATATTTCACAGGAACTGACTTTTGGTATCGCTATATTCTTTCATTATTCGAGCTGTTTTTATGTGCTTTCGAAAATTTATTTCAAAAGAAATTTTTCATTGATTGAAACTTGAAATATTGAAATTACTATGACAAATTTATAACAAGAGTAGAACTGAAAACATATTGATAAATTATATGAAACGATCAGAACTAATAGCTAATATGACATTCGTTTATATTTGGTAAAATTTTAATTTGAAATTATTTTCGATTTTCTAAAATTGCTGTCAAATTTGAAATTTTGGTTTATTTGTTGAGATCCTGTTGTTCTTCTCTTGATTATTAAACAGGCTTTGTCATTTTTTTGTTATAATCACCTAAATGATCACCTCAAGTTCTAGGGCAGGAATACTTAACAGAGCAATAGATGCAAGTTATTAGAAAGAAAGTTTCATTATTATTACATCAGATTTAGATTTCCGAACTATTATTTGTTTGTTACCAAATTTAATTCTTACAGGGGTAACAAAGTTTCAGAAACTTTGTAGCGTTTACTTTTGATGCCGATTTCAATTAATATTTTCTGCACGTATATTTTCCAATTATAAAATAGTCATTGTTAAGCAAACGGAAAACCCATTCTTGAGTTATATCTTACGTTGAATGACAGACAGTTAAGATGCTGGCTGAGAGATTGAAGACCGTTGAAGACGGCAATTCTTAAACGGTGGAGGCTAAACAATTGCTTGATGTATAATCTGTTGATCAGTGCGATACCAGTTTCTATGTTCAGTGAATGGAAGGCTATAATGGTACATATTACACGATGCCAGATCTACAATGACGATAATCTTGTTCCGACAAATAAGTTCTTCAGAGAAGATGACAGTTCACAGATAGATAGAGATCTAGCTGACGCAACGTTTTTTCGCCCTCTGCTTATGTTAAGCACGAAAATATGTTTTAGAGGGCTTTCATTTTCAATGCATATTCAAGAATCATCCATGAACCAATTACGCTATCTAAAATTGAATTCAGTGTTCAATTTTGTTCACAACGATATTTTGTAACCAAGATATTTATTTCACATCTTGGTTACCATAAAGATATAAAATTAATGGGTTGTACGATATTCATTTAGTGGAAAATAGTATCGCAGACTTAATTGTAAATGATGAGATAACTCACTCAATATTTTGTGAGAATATTATTTTTCTCCTTCAGTCATTTTTCTCAGCTATAAGCCTACAGTTCCTGTCCCACGATGGAATTCATTGCGCAACAAAAAAAAGTTGAACGTTTCCTTTACTTCATGAGTCAATTCTTACTAATGTTGGGTAAAAAAATGAATATGACAAAGGAAGAATATTTATTAGCTCTACATCCTTTGATATATAAATGATGAAAATTATTGTTTCTAAGAAATGGGTAAATATGAATTACTTATGCTAAGAATATTTAAAGTGTGATTGCACCATCATTCATGATATTTAAATTAAAAAATCCCCAAGAAACACTTGCCAGTATTCCTTTGATTTCGATTTTTAGCTTTCCTCTTGTAAGTGGAAAGTGGAGTATATTTACAGTTAAACCAGTAGTAATTTGCAAGCATCGCTTCATTGCAGTGGCACTGATATCTTCGTTCCATCACAAATATATCAAGATGGGAGTGGCAAAAATGGATTTCTAGGGACATATTGCAGCAGAGTTGCTGTTATTTTTGTATAGTTCGGTAACCAATTGACGGTATCATCTCTTTTGTTCCCTAAAAATTCATGTATAACTTCCTTGAGAGCTTAAGGAAGCTTTTTTTCTTTCCCTTCCAAAACTCAATCGAATGCAACTTTACAAGTTACTTATTTGTGGCCCAACAAAAATGCCTTCCTTGACCTTTGTATCACTCGATTCAGCAAATTTTTCTCTGAAGTATTCAAAAGCCTGGCCTTCTCGGTTCATGGTTTTTACAAAATTTTTCATTAAACCCAGTTTGATTGTAACGGTGGAAGAAGAAAATTATCTATACCGAATAATGCTTTTTCGTTACGTGACAATTTTTAATTACATCGCCGGTAAGATGTCTTAATAAACTCTGTAACAAAAATTTTTTATCATAGGATTGAGTGAAAGTTGAATTGATAAAAGGCAATTAAATCCTAAATTTCATGTTGTGTGTTCTGAAAATTGTTTCTAATCTGTTATTCTTTTTGAGTGGAAAATTATTCTCTCTGTCTCAATTATTTTTGTTATCCTTCCTTGGCAAGTATTGAAATTTCAAATGAATCGAATAACTCATATTAATGGCTCTAGTGATTGAATAAATCACATTATAATTAATTAAAGTTGGCGAATTTGTCCCTAAGAATGATGAATCGTCTGCCAAATATTATTCGTAGAGTAATTTTAATTTTATGACCATTTAAAATTAAACCTTTTTCCAATTTTGAATAGTTCAGCGTATGGCAAAAGTTCAATTAAGCGATTGTTTATTCTATTCGATTTTAATGAATAAACAACATCTATAAATGTTAAAATTAGCAACGGATTGTTTTGTTTACATTTCGACTGAACAATCGAAATTATCAAACGAATAGAGATATTAATAATTAACAAATTAATATGTGTTTATTACCGTTCGTCCGAAATGCACGGTGACTTTGATTAACTATTTGAGTCCAGGGTTTTGATCGGTGATGCAGAAAACTGCATCCGTCCATTGACATTTGAGTGGGTTCCCTGAATTCTGTTAAACAGGTATTTGTGCAGTCAGTTGTCAAAATTCATCTGCATAAACTGGGGATCAAAGAATTAATTATGCCGAGCGTTTATACGCGATCGTCGTTTTGTTAATTGGTGAACATTGAATACTATCGACAATTTGGCTATTTTAATAAATAACGAATAGTTTCCGCTGATGCAGCCCAGATAATATTGTGTATTTACGTACGATTGATTGTGAATAAAATCTGAATCTGAAATGGAACATTGATTTATCAAATTCCAATAACTGTTAGTAAATATCACAAGATCCAATGATTTCAACTGGAAAATATAGAAAATGATCGAAATCATATAGCTAGTCAGATAAAATAGACAAAAATCCTTTACTCTTATTGTATTGTGGTGGAATAACTTAATTATCCTAATTTTCGATCATATTTTTGGTACAGAATTTGATACTATATTCCTTCATATTATTTTGCGTTGTTTTCAAATGCAAGCAAGGAAAGTCGTTATCTAAATAATTTCAGAAATATGAAAGATGATGTCTTCTTGTTATTTTGATCGAAAGAACTTAACATTTAAGCTCTGATTGGTTCATTAAGCTCAGTACTCATACAAATTATATTGATATTTTAATTTTGAAGGGGTATATATTTGAAGATGTAAAAAATTGTAGTAAGAAGAACTAAAGAATTTGTCAATCTTTTGTTCGTAATTCGACGACAAGTATTTTTACTGAAAGTACCTATGCTGTATGGTAAATGATAGTTCATCTGTATTCAGTTTCCAATTTTTGGAATCATTGGCACGGTCGACTTTAAACAGGCTATAAAGAGGGTGGTCCGGCGGTGTTGCCAAAGTCTAGTCGGTGGTCTACTCTCCTATTTGGTTGTTCCCAAAGTTTCAAGCAATATTTCAAACCATTATTTCTTGTGTATTCCGAACGGATAGAAAATATTATTGGTATTTATAACATATCGAATATGTTACATCTGGGGTAGTATTCGTGTAAGAGAAAAATGTAAAACATTAGCAAGAAAACAAACTTCTGTTTTACAGTGGGACTTACTCATATAAAAATTGCAGATATTGCAAAATATTACAGATATTGAAGATATCTTTTTGTGGGAAAATTTGAGTAATTCCGCATTAAATCATCCGCACAGGGATATAGAGCGCATAACTTGAAATACATAATTATAGTATCAGACGGATACCATCTTTTTTTAAAATTATAATTTTATTTGATCAATTAAAATTCGTAAATTATTTGAAGTTGAACAAATATCCCTTTTTTCTGAAAAATCTTCTAGCATACCACAATTAATTTTAATCGATACTTCATTTAAATAACATAAGCTTTTTCCGTTTAAATATGTGAAAGATTGATCCACACTGCTTGAAATATCTTTGTATCTTTTCAATAAATTTTATATTTCAGACCATCTTTCCAATTTCAAGTCAATAGGTAAAATCCAACTCAAATCATTATAATTACAACAACTTTTGTCCATTTAAAAAATACTGTTATGCCTTCTTTCATGTAATTTGGTTCGTTATGATAATAATTAGTTTACTTAAATTAAGAAGATAAAAATGCACTTTGTTGTTAATTGAACCCATTTTAACATTCCAAGAATCAGGAATATTTATTTTTCTGGAGTAATGAAGAATTAAATCTTGAAAATCGGCAATTGAATCTGACTGTTCAAAAATGTTATTCGAATAATCATTGCGAGCTAAATTATTCCTCTGCCTTTCTTCTGGGCTTCTCCTAGGTGAGGGTGCATTTTTTGAAACCTATTTGGAGAAATAGAAGGAACCGAGTGAGTGAATAATATAGTTCTTTTTCTTATGCTTACGTATGGTGAAACAAATTTCTCTTTCCTGATGATATCAGTCTCAGGAAAATACAAGGCACGAACAACTGAATATTTTTTTGGAGCTCAATTATTACGTTTTATACATTTCCTAAATTTACTCTCTGAAAATTCATCTCAAGGGAGACTATATGTCGATACTATTTGGTCACCCGCCTTCAGGGTGACCAAAATTGATTCACAATCTGGAATGCAACAAGTTTTTTTCATTTTAAGAGAATATACTTATTAGAGACTCACTTATTCCAAGCTTGAAACTTATTAAATCACCGACGAAACACCTACGCTGTGTACTTATTTCAAGAAAAAAATATTTGTAAGTAATTCTTACTTAAAACACAACACAAATTTGATTTCAATTCGATGAAATTGGTACACAAAACACTTCGTTTCTATAATTTGATGTTATGGTATCCACAAAATATAATCACTAACACCTATATCACACTATACAAAATTGATGAATAGAAGATTAATACTGAAATTGTAAAATATTCAACTTCAAACTACGAAAGTCTTAAACAACACAAAATTGATTTCGTTTCACTGAAATCGGTAAGCACTCGAAACATTTTGTTTTTATAGTTTGGTGTTGTGATATCAACAAATTATTAACAACAACATTATGTGTTACACTAAACACAATTAAAAAATGCAGAATTCATATTGAAAGCTCAAATGATTCAACTCACAACAGCGACACTTTTGAGAAGCGTTTTATTTGCATTAGTATAATAACTAAACTAATGGGGGTGTAAAATTCCAATAGACTACCTACGCCACTGTTGCTTTATTCATTTCATGGCCTGTTTAAATTCGGTCTTGTCATTGGATTTATATACAAGGAGAATGATAAAGGAACGATTTGATGAAGTCTCTGCTAAATTTAAAATAACCCTTAAATAATCATTAATAAATAATTCATACGTACGAATTGTTGATTTTTTCCGAGTTTTACTAGCAGTGGTGAATAACAATAGTTTGTATTTTATTTTTCAATTTAGTACAAGAAATAATACAAGCAGTGAGTAAAAAATTATATCAATATTCTGTTGCGTTCTTCGAAATCACTGGTATCCATATACGTAGAAGAGAACGATCGTGATTTAGTGACACGTCATCCAGCCATACTTAGGAAAGTTATCGAAGCGAGTTCGGGGATCCTTACTCGAAGCAGTAAGCAGTCAGGTCTCTGCATTAGTAGCTATAAATCTCTAGATAAAAAAGGGCCAGTGTGTCGCTCTATGCAAATAAGTCGGCATGTCGAGAGGACTGACGCGAAGTAAGGAGGGTTGCAGCCGGCACGTGATATATGGGGCACCGGGTGTCAACTGAGTGATGCATGGCAACTTCTCCGCGGGATCTCAGCTCTTCGACGATGCTCTCGTCTTTCCTTTGGTCCCCCCCCTAATGCTCTCGCTCGAATACACTTTCAATAATTGGAACACACATCAACACCGAGTCAGACTAACAGATAAATCTAGACATTTCGCAAGGGTTTGGTGAAGCCGGTTTCAGTTGTGGATCATTTTGCTGAAAATTGAAATGAGATGTTTGTGAACATTGTTATTGTTTTCAGAACTCAATATCTTGACCAAAACTATGAAATGATTCCATGATATTTTCTCAATTAATTGGAGACGGTCGCGTAATTTTGGTAATCCAGATTTTTGCTCTATATATGTATATCTATATATATATCTATCTATATATATATATATATATATATATATATATATATATATATATATATATATATATATATATATGCTATCATCAGAAATAACAGAACTGAAGCCATTCCTGCCATAGAAAACCTACATGAAATTGAGGAGAAAACCGGGTTACAAATTTCCTATGATGAAACCAAATACATGGAAAGAAAACCACAAAATGAATCTTCTCTTATCACAAAACAGGGTGAAATTCTGCAAGTCGGCCATTTTAAAAACCTCGGGGAAGTTATACAGTCCTCAGGTTTAAACCGAATCGCTAACGAACAAAGAATTTCCAAGCTCCAAAAGGGCCTACAAGTTAACATGGGCGTACTATAATAAGGAGTGCATTTCGAGAGGCGCCAAATTGAGGCATCATAACACAACGATTCTTCCAGAAGCAATTTACGCAGCTGAATCAATGGTTATCGACGGTCATTCAAGAATTAAAGAAATAGAAAAACAAGAACGGAAAATTCTTAGAAAAATTTACGGGCCAATCACTAAAAACGGCATTTGGATGAAAAACCTCAAAATCTACTTTATCAAATGACGAATACAATAATGGAAGAAATCAGAAAACAACAAGCAAATTTCTATGCACATGTTTACAGAATGAAGCTGTCCAGAATACCGAAGGAATTACTCTATATAACTATAAAGAGTAAATGCGGAACAGATTGGCTAAAAGAGGCCCAAAGAGATAAAAAATTCGAAGATCACTGACTGTCTCTATAAAACCGCACACGTTGAGTTCGTGCAAAAATCAACGCGCCAACATGTAATAAAATGGACAGATGAACGGAAGAGGAGCATTCGCATTCAGAGAGGTTGAAGCGTTTTTGGGAGGCAAAAAAGATGAAGCAAAAGTCCGAAAAATTGCGAATTCAAGTTCAATCGTTCTCCTCATGGGGAACAAGCCTATTTAATCTTTGACGAACTTGGAAATAAAATAAACGGAAACTACTGCGGATATTCTTTCGTTTTTCGTCTTGAAGCTCGTAGATCTGAAACTTAAACGGCGTTCTGCTTAGAGCCAACAAGCTAGTAATATGATTCAACATCTGCTTCAAAGTGTGCGCTATACCGTTACTACAACTTTTGTTTTTACAATTTATCCTGCAACTATTTTATTTTAGTACGTAAACAATTGGGAAATGAAGGAATGATCCCTTTTTTTGTTATTGAAAAAAAAAGAGAGATTCAAAGTTCCTTTCCGGGCACGACATATACGAGTATATTATAACTCAATACATTTATGAAAACACTAAGCTTGACTAATTATATGTTTAAATCCGACATCACTGTCAGCGGTTGAGTAAGTATTTTTTTTGCTTCGAAAGCAATGTCAGATAAGCCGACTCCTTCAGAGGAAACATAAATCCTTCCCATCAATTAAAAACCATAAGAAACATAAATGTGCAGCACCCTCCTATTTCTGGAATCGACCGAAGTAATTGAGAACGATGAACCGAAGCGAAAAATGTATTTGATTGCGATTTGGGACTTTAATGATTCGAAATATCGTTTCTGCGGAATGTTATGAAAGTTATTAATCACTTCCAGATTTTGTGCTTGATTTAGTGTATATTATTCCGACTGCATTATAATCGAAATTGAAATTTATAATAAAGCAGCATTACTTGGTCATTTTATATAAGAGTTGAAATTTTCCATCAGAGTTAAGGAGGTGAAATTTAATTCATTCTTCTTCGAAAGATACAACATGACGATTATAGTTGGTTTTCTAGAATCTATATCCAAATAAGAGTAATCTTAATCTATGTCTAACTAATGATAACCTATCTAAATCTGAATCAAATAGAATTAGATTTCAACAATATTGTCTTTGTACATCGAAATTTCAAAGAGCTTTCATGGAATTTTTTTTCATGATGAATTCTTGACCGTACAATTCAATATGGAAGGTAAGAATTATCGGGATGAGGCCTGTGTGACAAATTACTATTCACTCTTCAGTTTTTCAATGTTTCGTCAAACAATTTATTGAATTCCTCAAGAGAATGCTGAAACAATTCTTATGAAACAGTAAAAATGATGAGGTTCACAAGATAAAAAGATATTCTTAAGTTACAAAACAAAGTTAAGTAAACAGTAGAAACACATACACCTGTGGCAGCTGATATATGGACAATGTATACCTTGCAAAGAAGCTTGTTAACATCGTATTCACAAAACAATTTGAAAATTTTTGAAAGTATGTCCAATCAGCCCTGAAAGAGGAAAAGAGAAATTGAAAACATCCAAAAACTCACAATAGTCATAATCAATTTCATAATATTGCAATAAATATTATTTAATTGACTTGTACTGAATTTAAAATTTACAGCATTGCTTTTATTTATTTTATTAATGTTCCACATTTCAAGAAATAATCTTCTTCTATAGTTGTACTCATGTTCTAATATTTCAGGATTACAAAAATCAAAATTTCGGCCGGTTGTCTGATAATCCTTTAGCAATGCATATCAGTTTTTTCTCGTAAGACAGTCGCTTTTCTGTTGTATTAAGCGCTGCTTCAGCCATAGTGAAGTTTGTCCCACATAACAGCTACTACATATCACTACCACTTCCTGTTAAATGGCTACGTCAACAAACAAAACTGCCGCATTTGGAGTGAAGATAATCCTCAAGTGTATGCCAAAACAGCGTTACATCCAGGAAAACTGACTGTTTGGTGCGCTTTATAGGCTGGTGGAATCATTGGTCCGCAATTCTTCAAAAACGGTGATGGCCAGAATATTACAGTCAAAGGTGATCGGTATAGAGCCATGAATACTAACTTCTTTATTCCTGAATTGAACAACCATTATGTCCAGGAGCTATGGTTTCAACAAGACGGGCGCAACATGTAACACAGCTCGTGCCACAATCGATTTATTGAAAGACACGTTTGGTGACCGCCTAATTTCACGTTTTAGACCTGTGAATTGGCCTCCAAGATCTTGTGATTTAACACCGCTAGCCTACTTTCTGTGGGGCTATGTAAAGTGATTGGTCTATGCGGATAAGCTTCAAACGCTTGACCATTTGGAAGACAATATTCGCCGAGTTATTGCCGATATACGGCCACAAATGTTAGAAAAAGTCATCGAAAATTGTACGTCCAAATTGGACTACATCCGAGCTATATCCGATCATATGCCAGAATTCATATTTAAAATGTAATGCCACAAGATTTTCTTTCGAATAAAAATTCTTGTCAATAGAATGATCCATCGTTGTTTTATTGCAATTAAAAGTTCTATACCACTAAAAAAAACACCCTCTATTAAGTCATTTCTAATCCAATCAGCATTTTATGATGTGAAGGAATTTTTAGAGTTTGAGGTTTTGAAACTGTTTTTCTGACGTTTGTAATTGAAAATTTCAAGTATGATGATATTTTTTTATTTATGTTTCACACTATTTTGTGTGTTGACGATTGCAAACAATGTGAACATTTTTTGTAAAGCATGAATTAAATATTGTTATATATATATATATATATATATATATATATATATATATATATATATATATATATATATAAATGTGTATACCCAAGCATGAGGTATGACGTGCAGAATGGATAATAACAATGCAATTCTGATGTTTCTAATACATACATGCTTTTCTTTGATCCTCGACTTATCCATAACTGGATATGTGTTTTTGACATTCGAAATGATCAAAAATCATCAGCTTCTAACGTGCACTAACACATCACGCCCTTAGCGACTGAGCTGAATCTCCCTAATCATATCACAGAAATCGGCTAAGAACAAACGGTTATAGAAATGAATTAGCAATCTATCTAGAGCAGGAAGACGCCCGGAAGGCTGTGTTACTTCAAACTCTACGTCTCTTGTTAAATTGTTACACGATTGTTGGTTAATCGGGCGCTTCCCCTTTCAATTCATTAATGACAGCTCAAAAACTTGCCCCAAGCATAGTCTTTGTTGGAGTCTGACGTTTCCATCATACACTAGCGACTATTCTCTTTGAATATTTTATACATCACATTGGCTTTTTACATCTTCAGCACGCACCGGAGCTATGCAGGGCGAGTTTGCCTCTAGACACATTCCCTAATTTGGTCATATTTTTTACATCCTAACAAGAAACCTGCATAATACAGCATTTTTATAATATTCACTTTTATCTTTGAATGAATGATATCATAATAAAACAATTGTTAAACTGATTTACATATATATTAAAAAGAATACTACATGACGTACGTTTCGATGAGATTCACCTTTTTCAAATGCTACGTAGAAGTCTGCACGTAGCATTTGAAAAAGGTGGATCTCATCGAAACGTACGTCATGCAGTATTTTTTTTAATATATGTGTAAATCAGTTAAACAATTGTTTTATTATGTTTATCGATTTACATCAAGTATCGGCCTCATCAATTATTAATTTGAATGATATCAGCACACACATTTTACCACACTGTACCTATAAACTCATCAAGTTTTTTTACTCCTCATTCTCCTTAGCAATAATAGAATTCAAATCTGAATTATACAAATTTTAGCTTTGAAAAAATTGCAAAAAAATTATTTTCAGCTATTCATCTGAAATGAATAAAATTACTCAATCACTGTAAGAATTCTCTTATATATTTGGTTGAATGTCGATGAAGATAAACAATGTGACGTCACCTATAAAAAGCATTACTTCAATTGAAAAAAGTTGCTAATATGATACGTGTCAATTCTGATTATAACACATCATTTAATTAATCAATTGAACATAATGAATATGAATAACTTTGTCGAATCAATATCTAAATATACTGACAATAACGAAAAATGAAGAAATAATGAAAATAAAATGTAATAAAAAGAATATTTGATAACTTGCAGATTAAAAATTGAATATGTATTCACGTATACTTAGGTATTTAGAAGTAAAGATGATGTATCTATTTTAATCTGTCTCAAAATTCTGTATCAATATATTCTTATATCCGTATATCCACTCAAGCTATGTGTCTCGGGACATTGAGTAGTTTCAAATAAATTTATCATTTTGGTTTAGCAATGAAATTAATATTGTTGGGTTCAACAAAATGGCGAATGCGCGAGTATATTGTGTTTACGTTGGTGAAAATTTTACGAACGAATCGATTTAACGTGTACTATCAGGGGTATCTATATGTTGTGTATGAATCATATGAAAAATACTATTGTATTTTTCTGAATTCTCCAGATTTTGCCTCTTCGCGTCGTTGTCTACCTGAATGATGTATATCTGCATATTTTTATTGAATAATGTGAATCAATGTCCCGTAGAGCAATCACCATGTGAAACATTTTAAAATATATCGTCTAATTGAAAACTCTTGTTGAATTTCAAATAATTCTTGAATTCATTCCACATATGCTTCTTCTACAAGACATTATCAGAATGTATAGAGAACTCATTTATAAAGTGGTAATTTGTTAGTTCATCAAGGCAGGAAATTCGTCATTAATTTCCATTTCAAAAAGTTATTTTAGGAAATTCAAAACTTATGTATACATTATCCACTACAATATTTTTTTTATATAGGTACAATGCCTTTATTAGATGTATGAAAACTGATTGCAAATCTTTGAAAATCAACTTAAATGGCACTAGAGGAACTAAGTATATAGTAGGTACACATGAACTTGAATATTACTCAATTTACTTGAGATGTTTGTTTGAAAACATTGCTATTGAGCAATGTCGATTATTCACTATTTTAATGCATTTTACAGTGCCTATGAGTTGAATTCAAATTCTGAAACAAACTATGATTAAATGAAAATAAAATGGTAAAATTAATAGGTTTGAACTGAAAAACAAAAGCTTAATTTCGTTGAAAACAATAATTTTGTCTAACTTATAATCAATACATACGTTATTTCTCATATTAATTATTCAGATTGTTGACAGTTATCTTGGAATGAAATAAACTAATTCAATTTGAAAAGTGATGAAACAACTGATATTACTACTATTTTTCATTTGATTGTAATACTTCATTGAGGTCCTGTAGATATTTTCTTTAATTATTTCTCTTATTTTCAGGTAAGTTACTCAGAATACAAAGGAAGGCACATTGACAAATTAATAGTAAGTGAAAAGTAGAAGTTAATTTCCCTGTAAATAATACTATCCTAAAGTTCTGGACTTGTTTCCTTTTCATCCGAGATCGAATTAAAAACAAACTGGAACGAAGTACCGAAGCAGTTGACGTTAGTTCGTAACGAATGTGTCATAGAATGGAACATAGACTCATTGTCACTGACAGAAGAATGTCGATCCGATACGAGACTCTGAAACAAAACTTTTCTCCATTTATGGCACAACCGCGAATGACGGCTGACAGCCCGAGTGTAGTTTTCTGTGTTCCGCGTTCGATAATCTTTTGTCCGTCGAAAATAGAGACAAAAAGGGGGATATTGATGAGATGTCATAAAAATACGTAGCAGAAGATTCAAATCTATTCCAATGTTATAAAATAAATTAAATGCGTTTGTTCATTCGGATATATTCGAGTATTTTCTGCTCTCTTCAACTGTTTCACGGATTCTTAAAGATGAATAACATACCAAAGAAAAAAATCAATAGCGAAAATTAATTTTGTTAATTTACAAAAACATTTCAATTTGGTTATTTTCAACAGTAACAGCCGATATACGTATTACGTACTCCTAACTGAGGCAAATTGGTATTTTATCGTTGTCATAACAATGATTTTTCTAGGTCGTCGTGTTCTGGGAATTTCAGAGTAGAAAAAAATTATTATTTATGTTTTTCAGAACGAACTTGGACCTCTATTATTCCACATTTTTCAAGTTTTCATGTTAACTTCAATAACCACATATATAGGCCAATATCGTCTTTCTGTTTTCCATGACATAAGTTTTTTTGACATTAAGCTTTTCATTTCCGCAACATTGCTTTATATATTTTCTGATGAATTTTTCTTGATAACGTCATTTCAATTGCGAAAATAAACCTGACCTTAGGAAAAAAAATACATTTTCTTTCCGTCCAAATTGTCACAAACTCTGATACTTGTGTATCTATCTATAGTGGAGTTAGTTGGAATTATCGTATTGGATTTTGAGTACAATGTTACTTATATTAAGTAGCTACTTTTGAAATGTGTCTATTAAGATGAAAAAAATTTTATAGAATCTTTATATTTATACTTGCTCGCGTAAGCGATCAATTTTACTCATGAAATTAATTATTGTTGTGTGGGAATCGAACTTTCGAGAGGAAGCAAAGTCTGCGCCGTTGATTTCAATCATTCTTTTTTATATAAAATTTTAAACCATAAATTTATTTGTACACTTGCACTAAGTTAGTGTTTATTGCGCAGAACTCAAACTTACCCAGAGATCAGAATAAAATTATATCAGAATAAAAACAGAGAGAGAGATAAAATTAAGATCATTAGATCATGTTACAAATCGGTTACCGATATGTCAAATATAAAGACTTTTGACATATTCATTTCACACTTTGTGTTGAGGTTACATAAGTAGATTTTCATTTTTTTTTGGGTAGTGAATTATAACTAACACATAAGCATAAAGTTCTCATGGAAAATGTTAGTGTGTATAAAGATTAGAGAGAATAGTTTAATTTTCATCAATAAAATCGAAATTGATTAGAGAAACGGCGAGATTCTTTTAATCTGATGGCGGGATTGACTATTCGAGGATGTACGATTTGACGTCCCAACAATCCTCTGAATGTAATGTTAGACAACATGAAACTAGATTTCTTAATGAGGGCACAAGACCGACGTTTGTTCTAGAAGGAACTCATCAATTGTGCGTTCATCCCCAAATAACAATTTCAACAACCAATAACCTTCTTATGTTTGTGATAGACTTCCAAATAGAATTGCCAGATATTTCATTATCTCTATACCCACAGTAATGAATATATGAGTAATTGTTATTTTCATAATCTGAGGGTTAGAATAGGTTATTGGAAATTGAAGTCACTTCCTCATTTGGAAATGAACACAAACTAATGGATGAATTTCTTATAGAATGAAACAATAAAATATGTATTATTCTTCCATCAGTTGTGGCTAAGATTTCAATGTTCTCTAACTTTATTCCTTGAAGGATAGTGGAGATTTAATATTACAAATACTGGCATAACCTGCCTGTGTTAAAAAAATATTACTTTCATTTCGAATATCTCTAGAATATTTTGTTAATGAAATCTCTAAATCGCTCAATCTTATTTGTGTATATATATATATATATATATATATATATATATATATATATATATATATATATATATATATATATATATATATATATATATATATATATATATATATATATATATATATATATATATATATATATATATATATATATATATATATATATATATATATATATATATATATATACAATATATATATATATATATATATATATATATATATATATATATATTATAGGCGAGTGATTTAATTATTGTCTAATAGAAGGAATTCAATATCAAATTGCAATGCACGAATATAGAATTTGACACTTCCTTATCGAAATCGCATTTGCCATTATTTTTCACTTTGGTTTAATATCATCAATATTATTTTACGTGTGTATACACTTAAGGTGAAATTTGAATACATTCAAAGTCCAAATTCAATAGCCCAATTAAAATAGCTAAGAATTTCCATTCCACGTTGACAAAAAGTTCTCGCTGGATTGAAATTACAACTAGTCTTGTAGGTTTCGATAACAATAAATATAAGTACAAGAATTGCCAATGAAAAAGTCTTCCAAGTCACCTGATGAACGTAGTGATTTTATAGTGAACGTATTTTCTGTATGGATATTGCGTCTGTTTGAAAAGAATTATTACGGAAATTGTTTAGTTACAAATGGATAATGTGTAGGTCAAAATTAGACTTTTGTCTTTTAGAAACATCTTCTTCCCTTCAACAATGAGTAATAAGTATTTTTATGAGCGCGTTTATATGGGTGTATACACGTATAATAAAAAAAATGCACAATGAATAAATCAGGTATTTTTTTTTTATTTTCATGAACAGATTCAGGTAGAAAATATTTAAAAGTTCTTGGAAATTTGCTTGTATTATTTCTTCATCAATAAAATCGCTACATTCGCTGAATAAAACAGGATTTTTCATTTGCGTCGTTGGAGAAATTGTGGCCACCATTCGTCATTTTAACTATTATTAACTACCCACGTGATCACATACATCATCATTTTACCGTGTACTCACTTCCATCAGCGATATTCGAAGTGAAACTGAATGTCCAGTCGAATAGCGCCGTAAATAACGATTTTTGCGTTTCCTTTTTATTGAAATTACAGTTATTTAGTGGATTGTTCCGGCTGCAACTATGACGTTTGATGATTTATTATTCGTTCATAGTTTTGTCAATTCGAGTTGGTTCTGGGCTATCTCTCTCCGGTATCATTTTCGAATAAATAAACGTCCTGGCATTAGCGTCGCTCTCTTGACACACGTCGCCTATCGACGAAAATCGCCCTTCAAATATCCGAAGTCCTCGTTTTCATTCGCCCTGTTGATTGATTAAAAATATCGTTACTATTTATCCAGAAAGCAGCGGTACAAATTACCCATTTAAGTTACGGCTTTGCTTTGAAAATAACAAAGCTTTTCTTTTTTACATCAATTTGAAACATTGTTTTCAAACATCAGTGTGAAGTTCTCATTGATTATTGAAAGACCTGGGATTTAACAGTGACACATTTGGTTCTTGTAAAAAGCTACTAATCAAATGGAAATTTGACTCTTAGGATCACCTCAAGTTTATCCCAAAACTTAAGAAGTAATTTTTTTTTCATTTCTAATGACGTTTCTATATTACGGTGTCAATTGATAATGAAGAAAGTTGACCAAAACATTTTATTCGGCTTAGAGGTATTTGTTATCATATCTTCTGATAAGACAAATACACCTATAACGGATTTGTGTCCTTTTCTCAAAATTTTAAATTTTTTAAAACTTTCGCGTATGTATATAACTGTATATTATTATATACTGGTTGTTTCATTGGTGACCGGAAATACTTAAAGGGTGAATAGAGGTTTCCAGTGCGGTTCTAGGACCCTAGTTATTTCGTCTAACTTTCTTTGTAACCGAGATACAGGGTGTTTTGTTACTTTTGTTAATCTATTCTTGAGGTTGCTAGTGCCATGCCACACCACACCTTTTTCTGATATTTGACACTGAAATGAGTCACCTAGTATTACAAAAAAATTCAGGTGAAATATAGAGAACAATTGAGATGGTGGTACATTGGAATTTTCACAAGCCTGTTTGGCAAAAACGCAAGAAACTGAATCAAAATGTGGCCTTCGAATTTCTGCGCAGCAAATGTTACTGCTCAAACTTTGAACTCAAAAATTTGAATCAAGAAATTTTTGATACATTATAGCCTGAAAAATGATATCTATAAACTTAGTAATGAATGATTGAAACTTTTGAATTCATATTCGATGAATTCTCGATTTTAGTGCTACTGAATAACTATTAACCACTTTCGTTATCATTTTGATAGTTGTATACCCCACCAGTGAATTCGTATTTTGTAACGTTTCAAAATAACTTACACTGGTTAAATACATATTTTTTAAATCATGGTACCGCATAGAATACTCCGAAATGCACTGATGTTAAAGTACGTTATAACCTTCGTAATTGTAATTTTAGAAAAAATCTTGAAACACTCTATGTGCATACATATTTTAAAATTCTTATTGAGTTAATTCTACTTTCTGAGTACCACTTTCTATATTAATAATGATGAAACTCAGGTTTACCTGTCATTATCTTTTCTCTACATTTTTTAGATTCGTATTAATTTTTATTTTTGAGTACACAAAAAATTAACATTTACGGAATATTAAAATAAATTAAACATTTGGCCTAATGTCTCACGATTTATTTAAGAATAAGAGTTTAGCTCAATAAGAATTTATTTAACAAATAAGAGTTAACAATTTAAGAGTTTAATTTATTTTAATATTCAATTATGTTTCACCAAGAGTTAAACGAGAATTCAAAGTCAGTCATTTACGGAATATATGAAAATTCTTATTGTATTGAGCTTATTGTAATTTCTTATTGTTCCACAAAACACTATTTATATCTGAAACCATATTCCTGAAATATTTTCAGATTTGAGAAGCTATTTTAGCTAAATTGTGTTTCATTACATTTACTGATATGCTGTTGAACTGTGGATTGAAATCTCATTGAAATTAAATAGATGCATATTGTTTAGTATAAATAATTATCAAATTTACATAATTCTAATTTCGTCAGGTAAAAAACTATATTTTTTATTTTTTGGGTCATTTTGATGTCTGGGACGTTACAGTTCTCGTACAACTATCTCTACTTTACAGTCCAATATTCCGAAAACGAAGCGAGCAGCTAGAAAGATAAGGGAATGACCATTCGTAAAGGAAGAACAACTAAACAAAATGTTAGTGGCGTTAGCACTTTGTCTTATTGAAGTCCATCTCGTTCAGTTTTACAACGAAGGGAGCAGTTCAGGGTGCTTGAATGTGCTTTTCCACTCTTCATTATAAAACGTTCCACTCTACATCAGGGAAAATGGGAATACATAACAGTATATAACGTCGACTCTGACGCCATAAAGGGCAACTACAAAATTTAACTATACTCGTATGTAGCCCGGCTAGTTTTTCCATTCGATGGAAATGTATCAGACTTTTATTCTGAAGATCAGGCGATGAGAGAAATGGAAAACGATTGTTTTTTATTTTCACTAGACAGACTAATAACAAAACATCGGAGGTCATCACACTTACAATTTTTTTCAGTTATGTTCGCCAAATTTCGTGAATCTTTCAGCTGGTCACAATCTTTCTAATTGCTTTTTTTAATATATTAAGGGTTTTTGAACTTTTCTCGGATAGTAATAGGTGCAAAAGTCCACTCGTTGCCCCTGAAATCAAATCATTTCAGATCTGAAATTTGGCCCCACCGTTTAACGAAGATTCCAAACGACCCAAAAATTCATCAATTCTTTACATGAAGTATCACTTATATAATGATTTAAATCAAACTCTTGGCTTGATGTGTCGAAATGTATTGAAAAACAATATAATAAATATATTAAATAAAAAACACTTGACTTGATTTCACGAAATTTATAATGAATAATACTCGACAATTTTTTCGGGGCGTTACCCCATTTTCATAAGTTACGCTGAGGTTTAATTTATTTTATTATTTATTACTACTAAGTTCAGCTTTTATGGGGTAAGATACCGAAGCAATTATCAAGTATTCATTATAAATTTTGTGAAACCTAGCCAAGTGTTTTTCATTTAATATATTAAACTTTGTTTTTCCAAAGGATCAGCGAACATTCAGTCAATTTTATCAATACAATGAATTTATTACTTTGAGTCCTTGCAAATTTACATCAAGATAGAGGTGTCAAAAATGTTAGTATTTATATTTAAGTCAAAAAATGGTTTTGAACAAATTGAAATAAAATTCAAAAACCACCGTTCCAAAACCACACATTAGAGATATTGTGGTGTTACAACAATAGGTCTTCACTAATTTATTTTCACTTATTCAATCCGGAGACAAACTCATATAAAATACTGCGTGTACATTGTTGCAAATTTGATGCAAAGTGTAAAGTGTTAATTTGTATGGAAGATTGAATGTTATCAATGATGCTTAAAAATATTGCGGCGTTAAAACCATCATTGCATTGACCAAGTGAATTCAACCGATCGAAATTAAGGAAATTATAATCCATAGATCCAATGTCTAACGGATATATATATATATATATATATATATATATTTCAGTACTTGAAATTTTAGTTGTCCGTTAACAATCAGTTCTTTTTTTTCCAAGCGATGCTGATTTCCTTGGCTTCTAAAAGATCTAAATGTTTTCCGTTATTACCTACGTACTCTCTCTCTATCTTATAAATATACATTTGCTTTGTGGTGTGTGTACTTAGACTTGATAATGTAGTACAGTAGTTGATAATGTAGCTCAGTACTCGAAACATGTTGACTTTAATTATAATTTTATCGTATTATTTTTCAATACATTAGTGAAAAATTAAGCCAAGAGAATAATTTGGGTTATTATTTAAACATATTTCACTAAGAGGTAAGTGAGAATTCAATCTTGGTTGTGGACTATTAGTGCCGGATCTTTCATTCAGAAATGAATTTTACAGTTGCTCTGAATTGTGTCATTATTTTTCTCGGTTCTAGAGGTAATAAATTGAAATTTCTGTTTCCGAGGTAATAGATTATTCTCTTATTTACATTCGTATTTTTTACATGTTGAACTGTTTTTAACTGTCGTTCAGGAGTACGAGTGCATCCTTTTCTGTCACTGCATCTTTCTCTCTCACTGCATCTTTCAACATATGAACAATTACATACTTTGAAATAACATTTCTACTGGTGCCTAGAAAAAACACTTTGTTTTAAAAACAATTCCCATACTTTTTTGGAATATTTGATATAATGAAAAATCAGAATTTTCTGAAAAACTCTAGTCACGCCATATTGATTGTTCTGAAATGTTTTATCCGAGAACATCTTTATGTTTGGAGTAGGTTTGTGGATATATTGATAAAATTGAATATAAACTTAAATTCAAACACTTGAACTTATGATTTACACTTTATTCACTACATAGCATGACGCGTTTCGCCGTTACAAACGACTTCTTCAGATTGTTACAGAATAATCTCTACAGAATAATCCTTACAGAATAATAACATTATTCTGTAATTATCTGAAGAAGTCATTTGTAACGACGAAAAGCGTCATGCTATGTAGTGAATAAAGTGTAAATCATAAGTTGAAGTGTTTGAATTTAAGTTTATATTCAATTATAATAGATTTACTTCAAGTAAACGCCAACACTATCAAATATAATGATGAAAGCTCGAAAATTTATGTGTCAATTATGAATAAATTGAAACCATAGTTGTTGAACCTACTAGTGCCAACTGAAAATTGAATTTTTTTACACATAAGCCCTACATTATCAGTGTTCATTTTGAGATATGATGACTGCACCATAACAATAAGAAAAAATATTGAAAAACAGAGGAGACAAGATATGATTTCGGAAATATGTACCTATTAAGAAGAGAGGATTCCTTTTTAAATTCGAATTGAATTGCAATATTGTAAAAAAATTGTTTGTAAAGGAAGCAGAACTGTGTATTCATCAAGTCGACCTGATGATGCCGGACTTCTTTTTATTACCTGTCCAGCCTGATGATTTGAATTTATCGCTGAAAACTCGTATTATTGCAGGTTTCCAGCAAACGATGCCAAGATAGATGTTAATGACCCGAGTTAATAAAATTTAAATCATCCGATGCACTTCCATCAAGAAAATGCATCGTAGAGCAGGCCATAAATTCTGAATAATTACAAAACTACACGTAACATGTTAATAAGCATACCGTAGTGGCAATAAATTACTCGATTAAATCAAATTTAATAACAGTACCAGTGTATTGGGCTGGTTGTGTGGATGAGAACTGCGTTGAAATATCTCTTTCATTTAAAAATTTTATAGCGGTGTGACTGAGACGACAATTCTATTTCAACTCTGTTCTATTTTATTGCTTGTATTTGTTTATTAGTTTGAAGGTGTCGAAGAAATTAATCATGTTTTGTTTTTTTAATAACTCATCAGAGTTAAGTTTCAATACCACTTTTAAAAATTAGAATTGAAAAGCTTCAGTTGAAATTTCACTCATTTCATCCAATTAGTCTGAACGTTTTGGGCTATCATTGACTACAAGATTTTTAGGTCTGTAATAACGTGTAATGGTTCAGTAAACTATTGTGCGTGTCTTGTTTTTTTTTAAACAGAGAGGCTTGGGGGGAATTAAGCTAGATAAAAAAAGCACTTTCATCTTGACAGCACTACCAAGACACGAAACAATGTGTACCCTAGCAATGGCATACTACAGTAACTCAGTCATCCTATCCTCAGGGGCAGAAACCCATGTACTACGCAAGTCAAGGCTAGCTTTCAGTTCTTTATCCGCTGCTATGTGGGGAATTTCTGTTCACGTAACGCAAGTGGATGTCGCGGTAAACAGTACTCATTATATCAGGGTGTTTAAAACCAACACCAATATATTATTTCTACTCAATCACTGGATTAGCCGCACCCGCAATCCGAAAGGTTCTTTCTACGGAAATTGAAAGATGCAAGCCGAAGATATACCTAAGGCACGCCCTGCACGATCACCGAGAACAAATATCCAGACTAAAATCTTGCATAAGTTTCAGAAAACCAGCTGATAAGCTATCCATTTCATCAAGAGCTCGGCGACCCAGTCTATGAAAGGAAAAAGTTTAGACTCAACGGTGGAACTGAAAGAAGAAGTTTCTTCCGGTTTTAACTCGAATTTTGTTTCTTAGAAGACCCTCAACTGACCTAGAAATGCGGGTTTAAGGTGAAAACAAAATTTCGTGCAGTGGGGTTTCAGTGACAAAGACAACTGCGATTGCGTAATGATCCAGAACTATCAAGAACTAATGACCTAACTATACTGAATTTTAAATACACAGAGATGGATATAAAATGAATGGAACATATATGAAGTGTATAGATTTCAGGCATGATGAATATTTTCAACTGGAACTCTGTAAAACCTCCAGTATTAATTGTATAATATTTTTATATAACAAATAAAGAACTCTTGGCTTGGTTTAAAAATTTATTATGAATACTTGTCAATTGTTCTCCTCCGTACTTGACAACTCGTCCCATCATGGCACGAAGAATAGAAACCAGAATGAAAGAACACAAATTCTCCATATTAAATAACAAAAATTCTACGGGTATTTTAATACATTGCATTCACAAAAACCATTTCATTGATGTAAACTCTAACTGGTGAAATTGCTGCACCCACAGATGAAGAGTAAAACTCTGGATCTTCTTGAACAAGTGGAAATTTCTGATTCACACTGGAGGACAAAACGAATAATAACTGATAAACTTCAATTTCTTAATTCAAAACCTTTGTTATTCCATAATTCATTGGTTTAATTTCATACTTTTACCTGTATATTGAAATGTCCCTCTACTTCGGAAACTCAATATCAGCCTCAAGTCTATTGCAGGTAACGATGTATAGGTATATAAGAATGTCGGTTGAAAATAGTCATTCAGTTTATCTTTCGAAAATGGGTTAACACCCCGAAACAATTGTCAAGTATTCATTATAAATTTTGTAACACCAAGCCAGGGGTTTTTTACTTAATATATTAAACAATAATTCACCAAGAGATTAGCGAACATTCAACCAACATTATTTAGAATATTTTTAGCAGATACAAACGTTCATTAATATTCAATTACTAATCTTTTCCAACAATTGCTATCAATTTTTGATAATTCTTGATCAATAGTGATCAATTATTGAATTTTTCATCAATAGTTGAATTGCTATCAATTTCTTTTATTCTATCGAAATATTCATTAATTTTTCAGCAGGTTTAGGAATTCATGTACCTAAACAATGAAAGTTCTATATTAATGCACATATCAAATATTTCTTTAAATAATTTCATGTTTAGCACGCCCACGTCCGATGTTTCAACAACATACTGCAATTTAGAATTATCAACAAACAACAAGAATATAACACCAACCAGCATAATCCGAAGGGCTTTTCAGGAAATTATTGATGAACATCCAGATTTTCAACTAATATATACAGACGCGACCAAAAGTGAGGATGAACGATAGAACCGACCAGAACGATAAGCTGCAAGTTAAACCCACAAAACAGCATATTACCAGCAGAATGGTACGCTATTCGGAAATCTTTAGAATAGATATGCCGAACACAACAGCGCCAAAAAATATTTGATAATTACCGACTCTATGAGCACATTAACAAGTATAAGTCAATTATATCCGAGAAACATACAAATAAGACTAATAAAGTATCAACTATTCGCTTTGAAATCTAATAACAAAGTCCTCAAATTATTGTGGGTTCCGTCTCATATGGGTATTCGAGGTAACGAAATTGCTGATCAAGAAGCATCGAAATATAACTTCTCCACCAAAAACGTAGACGATAACTGCGTTTCAAATACGATTTTAAAACACATATTGAGTACCAAATGATGGAACAAAACTCGCGACAAAGTTGGATTTATATCGACATTAGTCGATATAAATCCAACACCAAATACTGGCAAGAAAACTTCAACCGCTCAGACCAGATTTTATTGAACCAACATAGAATAGGACATACCCCACTAATACACGTTTACCTAATACAAAAGAGTGAAAAGCCGAAATGCCCTAACTGTGGAACAACGACTATGCCACAACTTGGGAACTATCAACAATAACGTACACCAATCATGTGATATCAAATCTGTGAAACTTTTAAAATAATATTAATGTATTGACAAAATTTTAATACCTTAAAGTGGTCTCTAATAACCCTAGAGGTTGACGAGACCTTAAATTTACAATAAAAAAATTTCATGTTAAATTTATCTCTTTATGGACCTCTAGGAGTTTTTCCCCTTGCTTTACTACTATAGAAATGTTCTTGCTCTTCCAAACTGTTACGAAATTAAAGCAATCGAATTCAAGAGATGAACAATTCGAAAAAAATAAGTATTTTCATGCTCTAAATAACAGGGTAACCAAATTATTAACTTTTTCAATGAATATGTTATTTTCTGTTCCAATGTTCATACGTCACGAAAATCTGTACATGTCAACCTAATTATCGGACTTAAAGCAACAGCCTACGCCGAATGGAGTGGACATTGGACATGTCTTGAATACAGTTGTCATTTGCAGAACTACCTCGTCTTGTAAAAATTCGCGACCGCTAGCTACATTCACTCATCCGAAGCTCAGTGACAGTTACTTGTCGATAATGGAGATCTGCCTCGGACGAAGAAAAGCTTCTCTCCGCTATAACAGCGTCCTGAAATCATGATAACGAGCCATGTTTCTTCAACTCCAGCGTTATCGCATTTTTTAACGATAACGTGAAAGATTTTATTCAGTGACTTGATCCTTCTTTCAAAATTTATATTTTCTGAAGATCGATTTACTTTTTCCATACTTTTTTATTACTTTTTAAATATATGAAACTAATGCTTTTTTCAGAAGTTTCATCATTTCATATAAGTCGTTAAAATTAAGAAACAAAGTAATGGAATAAGTTATTCGACTTATTTCATTTGAAGAAAAGTTATGTCATTTGGTCATTTATCTATTGCTGATCTGAAATGCATTCAACACTGTAGCGAATTTGGTTAAAAATACCGATTTTTAAAAGAAATATCTGAACTGTATGAATGATGGAATATGTATGATGAACTTAAAGGTGCTTTGCTTGAATGCATATCTCATTCACCTCTTTCATTATGTACAGTAAACTAACAAGCAAGAAGAGTGAATAGTTGATAATACTGTATACTCGTACTTTTGAGTGAACTAATGACTCTAGTAAACGTCCTGCAAACCGACTGACTAGAGTTTTAAAACTGTTTTGTGACCAGGCATTTGTCAAAATTTATTTGAATTGATTTTTTCGTATAAAAAGGGAGGAAAACTTTGAATATAATTTAGAGAGCAGATGGCTCAATTCCACCAAATTTTATTGGTTTAAATTAAATTGAACACTTCTTAATGTTTCACGATTATTAGTTTATATAATCTATAATATAAAAATTAATTGCAAAATGTGTTGGTAAGCGCATAACTGAACAACGCCTGGACCAATGTTGCCAATTCTTTATTTAAAATGTTCGCTGAAGTCCAAGGATAGTTTTTACAGCGATAAAAATTCGAATACTTGCCGGGAAAACCCTAAAACCCTAAAAGACCATTTCTTTTTCCCATACAAACGTTTCTTAACTTAAATGTAGAGTCAACGTCTGGACCGATTTTACTACTTTTTTGTTTTGTTTGTTATTGTCAGGGAAAAAATTTAAAAAATTGCGTGTAAAAATTGAGAATTTAAGAATACTTTATTAATATAATATAAGTAAAAAATAGTTATTAATTCTCAAAAACAGGATGTAAAAGTAATGAATATCTTACCACACATTTCGGTTAGTTCAGAACTATCACGACTAATATTGAAGCTTCAATTCAATATAAAATTTGGAAAGTATAAATAGACTATCACACACGTTACTAACACAGCACGTGGTATATTTTTTATGAAGAAGAATAAATACATTAGTTTTCTCCAATTTTCAGTTGAAATTTCTTTTTCAAAAATGATAGATATTAGATATACAAACTTAAGTCGCAGAACTCGTAATGCAGTAAGTCAAAGACATAAAAGATCAAGTCAAACTGACGAGTAACGGCAAGCTCGGTATGAAGTTGAATGGAATCGAAATTAACAATATGAAAAGGTTGCGTTTGAGTCCTATCAACCTGCATTCAATTGTAAAATTGAAATAGATTACAGTTCACAGCAAATAGTTGCTATAGGACCAATGAACGCTGTGTGTCAATATTGCAAGGCAAAGTTTAATTGTTATTGATAAGAAAATACTACCAATGATGCGTGCAAATATTGCGCGAAGAGTCAATTCAAATAGACGCTAGTGATACAGCCACCAGAGCCACTATATTCATTGGTTTCCGGGAATGGACTGAATTCTGAACATTTTTTGACTTATATCCAGCAAATATCTCATATAATTAAGGATGAGATATATGGGATAAGTACTTGATACGATGTTAGGACCATGCCGTTTAACTATAGAACGTATAGGTTAATCACTTTCAATACATCAAACGTGTTTATATAGAAATTTTTGATAATTCGACTGATTTGAAAAAACAGGAAGTATTGCAGTCCCTTCTTAAGTAAGTTAGTCCCTGGCTCCACAAGGGATAAATATTAAAACCAAGATAGTGTAGCACAAATAGTAGAACATGTCAGAATATTCAGATAAATGGGCGTACAAAGTTCGACAGGCCAGCTAGTTTATTATATTAATTTTATGTCAATTAGGTAATTATATTTCACCTAGAGTTAAGCGAGAATTCAATCTCAGTCAAAAGAGACTGAGAAAGACAATGATTTCAATTGAATTGAACAAAAATCGTTGAATTTCACTCAAACTAAACCGGAAACATGGTTCTCATAACAGTAAAAATTATGAGTAAATAGAACATTATTTTATTGCGAATGATCCTTTTTCATCCTTCAAGTTGACAATCCTACCATGAAGATTGAGTAGATTTATCAAGGATGAGAGAAGAGGAAAATGATTCGAATGAATTATTCATTGAGCCATTAAAAATAACATCATTTCAAAGTTGATTCAACAAAACTTATCGCTTAGATCGAATCCAGTTCAAATTAAACTTAATCGAGAAATAAAAAGTAAATGCGACAGTTATCGATCAGACAGTGTATTGCCGGTTTCTTCAGAACAAGTTTCATCTACCTGGCACAACTGAGAAGGGCACATCACGTCATTCAAGATGGATGGATTCCAGTACCCATTATGATGGACAATCCATCAATCAGTCGTGTGAGCCAGTCACTCTGTCTGACGTGTACCAGGAGGCGATGAACCATTTTTTAACCCTGGCTGCAACACGTCGGACTTAGAGTTCTATGGTTCGAATCGTGAATGCACACCGGTTGTGGTTGACTTAGTTTACAAATACCACAATTCGACTTTGTTTTTGCAACATGTGGATTCTAACCATAAATGACTACAGGTTGCAGATGACTTAGTTTATCGAGAAAATGATTCGACATCTTTTTTCACTACCTTATGTATTCAACTGAGAAAATGGAATGGAATATTACGCAGTATTTGACACATGCTCTCATAACATTTATCAATGAATATAGCTTTGAAACCGACTTAGTGTTCATAAACTGAGGATTTCGTGTATATCCCATCGATTCGATGACGAAGCAATTATTGATTTATTATTATGTGAAAAATTAAAATATTCAATTGTGTTTGATGAGCAGGGTTTCAAGAAGTCAATAAAGATCCCACTGGGTATATACGGAATCTTTCTCTTAATGATGTCATACTACTATCATGATCGCATTCTTATATAAATCTGTATATATATATATATATATATATATATATATATATATATATATATATATATATATATATATATATATATATATATATATATATATATAGAAATTCACATTAGTTTTTGGTTATACTGGGAATGATTATTACGACTGTTATTGATATAATTTATTTTTCTGAATGATTCAGAGGTTTTCCCTCCTTCTTCAGCAGTATATTTTTACAGTACAATAACATTTTTTGAATTAATAATTGATGTGGCCGATACTTGATATAAATCGATAAACATAATAAAACAATTTTGGAGTCAAGATTTACACATATATTAAAAAAATACTGCATGGCGCACGTTTCGATGAGATTCACCTTTTTCAAATGCTACGTGTAGACTGATGACATTTCTCGAATACATACAATAGGTAAACTTAAATCATGAATACAGAGAAAACAGGTAGATAACAAGTAGAAGGGATCAATTCATACTGAACTAATATATAGGAAACTAAGTAATTTTGAAAAGATTGAGAAGGGGGCTTGAGGTATGATCAATTTGGCTGTTCAACAGGTTGCCAGAATATTTGTATTTATTAATTTGAAGTGATTCTAACAAATTAAGCTTCATTCCCTTATTTGCGGTATTCAAAATTTCAAAATCAGAATTGCATATATGATTTTCATTAATCAAATGATTTGCATAATGTGAATCTGTCTTCTGATTATCAAAGCTACGTTTATGTTCAGAAATTCTTATTTGAAAACTTCTAAACGTTCTTCCAATATAAAACTTATCACAACTACCACAGTTTATTTTATATAATCCTGATTTTTAATTTTTGTTGACCTTAGAATTGTTATTTTTGATATGTTTTCCTAAGTTATTTCCAGTACGGTAAGCAATGTTGATGTTATACTTAAAAAGAAGAGATTTGAGTTTTTCACTGGAATTACCATAATAAATATAATATCAACTATAAAAAGGTGAATCTCATCGAAACGTGCGTCATAAGTATCTTTTTAATATATGGTAAATCTTAATTGTTTTACAAAAAAATTTTCCCAGTCGAATCCCAGTCGAGTTCGAAAACTTTTGAAATGTAATTTCAATTCTCAAATTTGTAGATTTATACTGCTGAAGAAGGAGGCAAATCCTCTGAATCATTCAGAAAAATAAATAATATCAATAACAGTCGTAATAATCATACCCAGTATAACCAAAATCTAATGTGAATTTCTATATATACAACGGGATAACAAACTAACACATATTATTATTACGATTGTTCCCCATGAGGAGAGCGACTGAACTTGAATTCGCAATTATTAGGACTTTTGCTTCATCTTTTTTGCCTCCAAAAACGCTTCATCCTCTCTGAATGCTCTTTCTTCCGTTCATCTGTCCATTTTACTCCAGGTTAACGATTTGACTTCTGCTCAAACTTCACATGTGCTATTTTATAGCGACATTCAGTGCGATCTTCGAGATTTCTTATAATGATCTGTTGTAGATCCTTTTGGACCTCTTTCATTTAGCCACTGTGTTCTGCATTTACTATTCATAATTATAACGAGTAGTTTCTTCGGTATTCTGGACTGTTTCATTCTGTAGACATGTGCATAGAACTTTGCTCGTCGTTTTCTGATTTCTTCCGTTATCGTATTTGTCTTTTGATACAGTTCATTCTGAGGTCTTTTCATCCAAATACCGTTTCTATTGATTGGCCCGTAAATCTTTCTGAGAATTTTTCGTTCTTTTTTATCTATTTCTCTAATTCTTGAATGACCGTCAATAAACTTATAATTAAACAAAATAATTATTATATATATATATATATATATATATATATATATATATATATATATATATATATATATATATATATATATATATATATATATAATATATATATATATATATATATATATATATATATATATATATATATATATATATATATATAATGTTAAATTTTTTACTGCAAAATTGATAATTCCACCTTTTCGTCTTTAAACAGTTGATTGGATTTATTTTGAAGATTTTATTTCGGTTTTGCAGATTTTTCTGGTTGTTTTCATTTTTTGACTTTTTGAGAATGAAAACAATTATTTATCAATAATAAGGTTTTCGTTATAAAATGAAAACTCAATTCATCATATATTTCCAGTAAAGAACATTTTCCATAAAATCAAAAGACCAATTTTAACGAAAGGTGATTTGAGAAAGTTTCGAAATCGCGATAAGCTGGATCGAAAACTAGACAGGAAATAAAATCATCACTCAGGTAATCAATAAGTACATAACTGTATCAACAAATATTTAATCAAATTATAAGCTGTAAAGAAGTATTAAACTGTATTCTATTTTAAATCTAAATGAATATAAAGATATATTCATACATATAATTATAAATGAAAAAACACATGTATGTTTTATATTTAAATCATGTTTATGAAAATAATAATATATATATATATATATATTTATTGGTTTATTGTAGATACTGAAAATTACATACATATACTAAAAATATACATTAATGTCGTATACGCAGGACAGTTTTACACAGGTCAATCTAAAAACATTCTATCAAATATCGATCAAAATATTTACAAGTTCACAACGCATCATCAACACGAACACTTAAAAAATCGTTCATATCATATAAAACATTTTCAATGATGAATTTCTTAATAAACACTTTAAATTTGATCACAGTCATTGAGGAGGAAGATGATTAAGAAATTTCCAAGACCAGTAGTTTTCTTATATCGTGTATCATGTATATGATAGCTTTCATTTGTCACTGCGGATTATATATAAATCTACTAGGAAAATGAATTCTATAGTTATCGTAGTACGAAACAGTTACTGTCTCACGTTTCCAATAAATGTATGCACAGATTTCAATATTCTCCAACATTTATTCCTTGAAGGATAATGGAGACATCGCATTGTACACATGATTCACATAGCGAGCTCTGCCATAATATTCTTTACAATAATTCGTAAAAAAATTATCGAAAGAAAGTCATAGTATACTTTAATATCGTATATATGGGTATATATATATATATATATATATATATATATATATATATATATATATATATATATATATATATATATATATATACACCTTATTACAACATTTTTAGCAATTACAGACTCTTTTGAATGAAAAAGTTTCATTTTTGTTAACTCTTCGTTCACAATTGCAACTTAATCGAAACGTATGTATAATCCAGAACAAGTTAAATGTTGGTAATTTTAAATTCCGAGTACATATATTTACGCGTATTACAATTCAGAAATTTTTCTTGTATTTATTGAGAAATTATTCTATTTGAGTTATTTATATAATTTCTATTTTCACTGTGTTGGGGTTACATCCTGAGAAAATGACTTATTACTTCATCTCTAATCTTGAGAATTCAAATTAAAAAGAGAGGAACCTAATACATCATCGACCTTCCTTTCGCGTATGAAATTCAAACAGGAAAGGAAGAGTAGGACAGAGCGAGATCAGAGCGAAAATATCTCTCGATAAATCACGACACCAAAGTAATTCGGACCCATAACTCGTGGAAAATACATATAAATTGCACATAATATGACAGAACGTCACTGGGAACTCGTCAAGAGTGCTTTTCCATGCGTTGGCCGTCAATCAAGGCCTTCTTTGATCCGGGTGTAAGTAGCTTGAGCTTTCCTGATTGATTCATTACAAACACGTGAGAGACGGTAGAATAGAAAATAAAGAAAACAGTGGTTGGAGGACGGAATAAGATTAAATTTAGCAGGACCGGATCTGTTTTTAGTTGATGATAAATGACCCGGTGATAGATGCATTGGCTAGTATTTCTCGAACACTGAGCTGATTCAATACTTGTTTAGACTAACTCGTGAAATATTATCAGAGATATTGCGCTAAAACTCGTTATAGTCATACTTCCGAAAGAAGATTGATGGTAATGGAATAAACAATATTACATAAATCTACATAATATATAAAAACAAAGAAAAAATGAGAGGCAAATTGGTTCAGATGATCTAATCAACGATAAATAAGTTGTTTTCATTGGCTTTACTATAAATTAATGATTCATCTCCGAGACATGGGTTGAATTCAAGGAAAAGTTTCCTACTGAATGAAGATGTAGCTAACATCATAGTTTTCATATAGATTTCAGACAGCAGCCACTCCATGGAGGCTGCTGGTTCAATTTGTTTTCGTTATTGAACCAAAAAAAGTTGAAGTCTTGTAATTACTCGTCCGAAATATCAATTTCACAGTTCCTCAGTTCATTTATTCAGTGACAATGCATGTTTTTTCCTCCTGTGTCGTTCATATATGTATATATATATATATATATATATATATATATATATATATATATATATATATATATATATATATATATATATATATATATATATATATATATATATATATATATATATATATATATATATTATTTTGAAAGTTTTTAGCAATAACAGGCTTTTTTGATATGAAAAAGTTTATTTTTGTTAACGTTTCGTTGTTATATTACAACTTTGTCAAAACTAATTATGTTTTGACAAAGTTGTAATATAACAACGAAAAAGTTTATTTTTGTTAACGTTTCGTTGTTATAAAAAAGCCTAACTCTTCAACTGAAAAATCTAAGTGTAAAACAAAATGTTCTGACCAAAAAATAGTTAACTAGGCTGAAGATGTAGCCAGACTGTACGTAGCAGTGAAAATATTAGATGGTAAACAAATGTTCAACATTTGTTTACTTACAGAACTAGATCCTATCATTAAAATATAATATAAATATATAAAAATTAAATGTCACAACAATCATATAGCAATAAACAACGGATTGTCAGAAAACTGTGTCACTAGAGATCACAGCGTGTCAAGTGTAAAACCCTCTGTCAATTGTCACCACAAGTGAAAAAACAGAAAACGTCAATCAGAGCTGAGGAATTGTAGCAGGGCTTATCGAATTTTTTTCGAGAGTAGATAACTATAGATGCAGCTGCACATTTCCAAAAATATCCTTTTCTGGTAGTTACCAGCTAAATCCATTATTTTAAAATTTTCGAAGTCAAAATGATGTCCCATGTTTGCCGCAAGTAGGGCCAAAGCACATCTGTCTGGGTGGAGTCTTATATCAATTTTATGGAGAGTATTTCTTCGCCTGATGTTCTGCGAAGTTTGACCTATGTACACTCCTCCACAGTCTCAACATGGTATACCATATACACAGTCCGAAATAGAAGATGAAGGGACCTTGTCTTTCAGTTTTGTGAAAGCACTTTTACTTTTACCAGAAATATTGCATACTTATATCGACAATTCGGTTATTTTTATTATATTAATTACAGTTTAATTAACCTTGAAATCTAAGATATAACTCAGAACAATTCAATATAGGCATTTTTCAGAGATACTGAAATGAAATGCGGATGATAACACCTGATGATGTCTGATTGCCTTTTTGTCACATACAAAATATACTAAGATGTACTCTAATACCGATTTAATAAAATGGTGATCAGGTTGCATTGTAGTGAAGCCAATTTCAACTTGTTCCAATTACTGTTAGAGTTCAAGACATGCCCAGTTTGTTTGATGTCTTAGTTTTTCCCAATTTCACACTTATATTTTCCATATTCCTCATTACTTGAAAATTTTCAATCAACCACAGTATACACTATCATAGTGGCGCCTCTGAATGATCAATTATAACTTAACTCTTTGCGAACATACGTTGCATTTTAGAATAACTGTAATCTGTAAAAGAAGAAGCAATACCAACTTTTCAAGAGAAACGATATGGTAGTGTTCATCATTTACAATTCGATTTACGATAACAATGCGATTTCAATATCGATATTTCAAACATATTACAGTAAATTCAAAACCAAACTCGTGGAAGACATAAAATGAACCGATGTTTATTATCATGGGATCGTAGTTTGTGTGGCGAATGATTTAGCAAACATGGTTGTCCATCACGGTCGTTCGAATGAACCGTTCGACGGGGACATGACAGCGCGGTGTGTCATGAACGATTATTTATGACACACCTTGTATATCTGGTATGATGCTCGGTATTTATAGTGTTTAATTATTAATTAGAACGACCGCGGAGTTATGTTTGCTCGCCAATAACAACGCTTGCATTGAATTCTAATGGGTTATGATCCAATTCAAAATAGTTTTCGGACCTATGTGAGTGCCTGGATGGTCTGGCGATAATTTAATTGTTACTTTCGTGTAACATGCGAAATGTTGATTGTTATTGAAAAATGTTGTTGCACATTCTTCTCTAGCGCTGTTTTGTAGCCACTAGAAATTTATTGCTATTCCGTGTTTTATTTATGTTAGAAAATATAACAGTGTGGTCTGAGTTTTTAATAAGCAAGTTTTCAGTAATGAAGTGATTTAATATCAATAGGTTTCTTGCACGAGACTCGATGGAGTATTTTGGAATGTATGGTATAAAAAAACACTTAGCAAAATTTCACAAATTTCTTTAAAACACTGGACATAAACTTATGGTTGCCAACACTCAGAAAGTTTGACACTACTCAGTTGTATCAAACTCAAAATTTAAACTTTGTGAAATTTTAAAGATTTATTTCATTTATACGATACAACATCAGTTGGTGGATAGCAGGTTGATACAAAAAGTGAATATTTCGATCTGTTCGGAATACCTTAATTGATTGATAAAACTATATAATTGAGTCAATAACAACCTATGAGTTTTTCCATGAAATATTTTCAATTTATTAAATCAACAAAATTGTTGTTCTTAATCCTTGTATTTGTTTTTGTGGTATAAATGTGTTTAAATTTTTTCATGTAGTGAAAATACCAAACGTTTCGAAGGCTTGTTAAAAAAGTAGAATTTAGTAACGGTTTTATAATGTGTATTAATTTCTTCTTATGATTTGATGAGAAAATTATATAAATTGAAAAACAATTGCTTCAAATGTTATATTTCATTAATGAGCGTAATATTGATTGAACAAACCATTCACAGTGGTCGTTCAATTCTCTCATTTTTATAAGTACACATAAAATGTAAAAATATCACTTTCAAAAATGTCTTCAAGCCTGTCCTGTTCGGGACAATCTCGCGGTGTCTTCTGTGCTCCTCGTAGAATTGCCCCATTTGAATGCTGATACTGGCAATTCCTATCTAGGTACCCTCTGTGATACTATACCAACGACAATCGCTCTTGTCTAGGCCCATATTTGTTTAGGATACTCTTTCTCTGTGTTTTTTCTATATTGACATGTGTTTCAGACCTAAGCGAGTCACTTAACCCTGTTTGTGTCGGTTTTCCTCATAAGCCTCTTGAATAGAGCAGGTGTCCGTTTACTTTTATTGAAAATGCGATGGCTTCAGATATTGTATCTTTCGATTATTGTTTGAATTGAGTTTCATATACATAGGTCCGTTTAGGAAATAAAAAAGCTAGATTCTTCGATGAACGTAGTTTCAATATTTATTATTTAACCAGGAATTTAAATAATTTCTTAAATTTTTTTATTATTTGTATTAACGTGTCTCGACTACTTGGTCATTGTCACATGGTACAATTTATAAACATAGAATAAAACATAAACACAAAATTTATCGTATCTATTAATCATAATTTCAATTGGTAGAAGACAAAAATTTTTGAAATTGAAAAGGGTGAAAAATGTTGAGTTATGCTGAAAACGAAAAAGTATAAATATATGAAAAAAAAATTATCAAATACCGTGAGTAGAGAGATATAAAATCTATTGATCGAATAAAGTTTTTCAGCAAGTATAAATAGTTACGAAATCATTGATTTCACATTTTTATAATGTCACTGGTTTCCATTTTCTGATATGATTTACAGTGCTCTAATTCGTCCTCAATATCATCAATCTAATTATAATTATAGATTTCGCTTCCACAGTTCCTCTTCGAAACACTCAACTTCTTTCTGAACATCGAAGTGGACGCATTAAGTGGACATCTGAAATACTCAGTTAATTGACAGGAAAATAATTCTTTCGATATAAATAGTGTGCGCCCGACACAGGGTTGGCCAGTGATTACGTTAGATTAATATCCACTCATTTGTGACCGCAGTTGACTCGTCAGGGAACATAGACAAATCTCGATGAACTGGCGCATCGACAATTTTATTTTAAGAAGGAATGTTGCTAATTCTTCAACGACTGATATATGTTATTTTTGTGGATTTTCTTAGGAGACAGTTAAAGAACGTCAATCAATTTCTGGATTGTAACATTAGGTACGATAAATTCGAATTTTTTCAATAAAACTATCAAAGCCTTATCAAACTAATGGGGTTTTATCAAGAATTAATGATACCGTTAACGATAAAGGAGGCGATCGAAATGATATAAAATCTGTAGCATGAACAATTTGTTGATATCTGCCTAGCGATATGAGAACGGTGCATAAAATTAGGTAATGGGGATTAGTCTTGGGGATAGGATATAATCTTTGCGTAAGTTCATAATATCAGTGGCCCCATATAATTTATATTTTAAGCACAACCTACCCAAATACATTTTTTCCGTTTTTACATCAATTTTCTGAAAGCATATAACTTGGTTGAACAAGCATAATATTTCAGATATTCCTAAAACGCTAAAAATGTTAGATCACAAGTCCCTGGAGGCATTTCATTTGGCCAACTGGCATATAACGAGAATAAATCTCGTATTTTTCCAAAGGTTTTTCTTTATTTCTTCTTTAGACTGTGGGAGAAATAATTTTTGTACGTACGGTGAAACAAGATGCATTATCGTGTTGAAGAAATATCATGGTGTCTATGGTCTTTAAATTAAAAAAACAACAATTACTAGTATTATATTTAATGGATTCCTCGTCTTCGAATATAAGACTTTTCATACAGCTTTCCATATACGACTAAAATTGCCGTACCAGATAATGATAAAGACATAAATGTGAAAATGAGGGTGATTACTAAAAAAAAAGTTTCTTTCTCGAAATTAAGATTGACTTGTTTTCTTGAATATGTTCGTTGATATCGGAGTGTTTCAAGGAACTATTTATGATAAATTGATATTTTTGATTTGAAAAGAAATATCAAGGACATACGATACAGAATATACAAGGACATATCTTAAAACGATAAACTAAGTATGAACATTGATGGTTATATAGTCGAGATCTCATTGAGAGAAACCATCAAGTATCTCGGAGTTGTCATCGATAAACACTTACGATGGAATGCTCATGTAGAAAGGGTAGCCTCATTTTGAGAAGCTTACTGTTCACGTTTAGGTATTTAAGAAATATATTAGATTCGGATTAACTGAAAGTAACTTACTACGCTCTTGTTGAATGCAGACTGATTTATGGGATTTCATCTTGGGGTGCACCAGCCAGTTGCTACACAAAAAACTAGAGGTGTTGCAAAGAAAGTTCTTGAAAATATCGCAAGCCTAAGCTGTTTCCATCTGATCAGCTGTACAGAGACGCAAAAATATTGGATTTGAGGCAGTTATACTTCCATCGAGGTGTCTTGGAGACATTCAAGAACACAGAAGACTTAGAGATGATTGATCATCATCATAACACAAAATCCAAAGCTATCAGAAAGATCAAAACTTGCCTTTCTCTTAGGACGAAGACGCAGAGAACATTCTTCCACCTCTCGAAAAGAATGTATATCTCTCTTCCAACAGAAATGAGACAAATCTCATCATTGATGGTTTTTAAAAGAAAGATAAGGAATTATCATCTTTTATACCAGCTAAGAGAGAATATGTCGGAATTATTTTAGGATCCCCTTGGATTTTATTAGGGTTTCAGTTTCTGTATGCTGAGATTCTTGATTTGTTATGTTCTTAATTTTAGTTTTTATAGTATGGAATTTTATTTATATAGAAAATGAATACGGAAGCCGATTTAATACGGTATAATTTAATTAAGGTTAAAAAGAGTGTAGCCCCACAGAATGGCATCGCCAAAATGGGCAATAATTTACTTTATTTCGTTTGTGTTATATGTAACAATTATTTCACAAATATATATTATTATTACATACAATGCTATATAAGTTATATTGCATCGTAATTTCTTCGAGAGTCTAAGGAAAGAAGAGTATCCACTTATCTACCTATTGCTATTACTATCGTTGTGATAATAACAACAATTGAAATCTTAATGCATTAAGAGCTATACAACTCATATATTTTGGAAAGTCAAACATTTTTAATACAAGCCAAGATTGTAAATTTGTTAATTTATTGGGTATTGGGCATTGATTACCCAAAAATAAAGTCACAAAATTGACTAGTTTTGAAATATGGTTATGTATTGAAAATGTGTAGATGAAAATATTTTGTTGAATGAATTTTATATTTGATATAATCTAGTAATTATTATTGGTAGTGTGATTGGGGTAGAGATGGACTAGTAGGGGAGACGGACCATGAGCATATGTGTCAAATTTCGACAACAACGCGCCAGCCAGTTTCATTCTTTAGACATCTTCGAACAAGTGTTTTGGTATATCGTCGAATGAAAACAATGTGGATTTAATGTTTTCTGCCCACTTATAATTTCTTTTAGTTTTACTATCGTCTGAAAATTATCGGCTTTGCTATGGTAAGTGAAATTATAATTATTTTCCATATTTTCATCAACCAAGTTTTAAGCAGGAAAGTAAAGAAGTTGTTAATGTTTCATTGTAGTCTCAAATTCAAGTTTTTTTCAATTCAAGACTTTTGATTTTCAGTGGTCCATCTATAGTCCACAATGGAGTATAGTTGAATCAGAATTTTGTAGGAGAGAAGAACCGTATTTATTCTGTTCCAAAAATTCCCACTGGGTATAATACGCTAATACGCCGGTAAAAGTAATTACTGGATCGGTTCAAGTAGCAGAAAAAATTTTAATATTACCGTAACATCACCAGAAATTAACAGTTATCAACAAAAAACTGCTTTGAAGAAAAAGAAATTATTTGATTTTCACTATAATTAATTTAAAACACGACAGTACTGTTTCGCCAACACAGTGACTTCATCAGGTGTTGATGATAAACAGTTCGCCATCAACATTTGATGAAGCCACTGTGTTGGCGAATCAATTTTGTCATGTTTTGAATTAATTATAGTGAAAATCAGAAAACAACTTAGTTTTATTTGAATTATGTATTTAGATTTTCATCGAGTATCGACCCAATCAATGAATGATTAATGATTTAAAAAGAAATTAGGGGAAGATGAAAAAGTAGACCTTAGAAGAAAATCGGAGGATTGATGAAATAAAAATTAGTATTGAATATAACTTAAATTCAAACACTTGAACTTATGATTTACACTTTATTGACTACATAGCATGACGCGTTTCGTCGTTAGAAACGACTTCTTCAGATGCTTACAGAATAATGTTTACATTAGAAGAAATACATTATTCTGTAAGCATCTGAAGAAGTCGTTTGTAACGACGAAACGCGTCATGCTATGTAGTCAATAAAGTGTAAATCATAAGTTCAAGTGTTTGAATTTAAGTTATATTCAATTATAATGGATTTACATCAAGTAAACGCCAACACTATTAAATATTTAAAAATTAGTAATTGTTCGTCGAAGGCCAATTTATCCATCAGAATCTATAAGTTCATATGGGGCACTTTCTTAAACGAAGAAGTCGCTGAGGACGATGGAAATGAGTGGGTGGGATGCAATTAAGTTTATTGAAATATTGCTAAAAATTACTGAAGTGCGTAATGTGTGATGCAATGCTCTTTTTTGCCGCTTTGTACTATATTTGTAATAGGCAATGATGTTATGTTTTCAATTCGACTGAGTTCCTGTTTAAAATCGTTGAAAAATAGAAGTTATCAATCTTTTTCAAAAGGTGGTTCATCTGTCCCCCACTTACCCTATCAGATTTTTATCAGGTACATGTCCCAGTGAGAATGCAATTTAAGAATTTTATATCGTTCATGATTTTAATAACCACAACCTGTTCGTGCTCTAATGATATTCCTTTACGTTACGTTGTAGTTTCAATATCTACGCTCTTCAAAACGATAAATGAATGAAGCACGTTTAATATCTCAAACCTGTCGGAATTACTATTTTCCTTCTGAATCCATCATAATTGCTAGCCTACAATCATTCTGACAGGCAGTTTTCGAAGTCTTCTGCGGAACAATGTCCGTCAGTGTCTCGTCTACTTTCTGCCATCTTTGTCTTAAGTGACAGCAGGACTGACAGACAGCTTTGTCCTGCTACCCACCGGAATTTTAATACAGTCCCGAACTTGATACTCAATTAATCATACGAAACGGGGACCGTTCTCGGCTTTTCCTCTTTACTAACTCGTTGGTCTAGTTTTACAATATGCTGACATTCGTAACTACTATCGCCACTTAACCGTTTTCAAAGTGTATCTATGCACATTGAATTCCAGAATTACTTTGTGTTTTAATAGGCATTTCTTAAATATCTTCATGTCTGCAATGACAGCAGTAGTAATATGAGTAATTAGCAAAATATGACACACTCATAATCTTTTCAATCTCTTTGGGAAATTCCAAGATACGAGTTTTTCTCTCGGAGTTATAGGTATTGAAATACTTCAAGAAATTTTGTGGAAATTACGGTGAATAACGAAACATACTAACACATTAGCTACAAATTAATTAGGTACTCTCTATAATTAGGAAAGAATTGAAAACTGAATTTCTTATACTATTGTAAAATTGTGTGCTAGGGTGATGCAGTTCCGAGGTGCATATATATAGAATATACATATATTTGTAGTGTTTTTCTTCAGCGAAAATGTTGGTATGAACAGCTTTGATATATTACTTAATATTATTACTATCACTAATACAGTATATCTCGGAAAATAATTTGGAAAGGGTGGCGATTTTTTGTGCTTTCAAAAAATATGTTACATGCCAGCTATCATTCAGAGCTTTCAATTTCGAAATGAACCCTGTTTGAAATGATTCTTGTTTTTCGAAGCTATCTATATTGAATTGTACACAAAAATTTTTCTTTCATTTCACTAACCTACGGAATGAAAAATGCTCCGGTCAAATGAAAAAGAATTAATTCGATAAGTATTAAAAATACGATATAATATAGCATTAAAATGAGGTAATTAGTACTCACAATGTTTTTAAATATATATATATATATATATATATATATATATATATATATATATATATATATATATATATATATATTTATGGGTGAATGAATAAGGTTATGTAACTGATTGGAAAGTGTGACTCATTAAAGTATATTCTCCATTCTGCTTCCAAGCTTTCTGTAAACTTCGTTACCCTAATCAGGGAAACTTAAGACCACAGTTGTTATGAATTATACAACCAACCTTACTAAAATTAACTAACGAAAAATGAAATTAATGTGAAATTAATGTCAAATGTGAAATTAAAATTATAAGATGGTTAGTTCTAAGAGCTTGAATAGTTATTTTATTAGTTGTAGAATTTACCAGTTCGGATGAATAAAGCATAATAAGACATATGTGATATTTTATATATTTAATATGTTTTAGCACAATTTTAACTTCAAGAATACTAACTTAATTCTAGTATTTCGGTTGTCAGTGGCAAGTGGAGGACATGCACATACATCATTGATTATACTTCAATGGATTTACTAACGAAGGAAGAACTCGAAGAAGAAATACAAATATATGATGTTTAGGTCTCCAAATCAGTTCTTCTGTTCATCACATTCTCTGCTTCATCAGTCTCCAGCATCTCAATGAATGTTTTTTTTGTGTATATTGGGATACTGTGATAAAACATTCGGTCGCCAAACTCCATTACATGGTTCATTGATAGCAATTCTTCTGTCTACGCGCAAGATTTCATCTGTCTCTAAAGCCACTCTCAAGAGAGGTGCTGCTATCCTTCAAATTCCTGAACTTCAAAAAAAATTTCTTCTGTAAATTAATTGTATATCTGCCTCTTTATTGGATATTGCAATTGGTGTATCTCAATAAATAGGACATACTGATTGTCAATATCGATTCTGCTGAATTTTTCCAAACCCCCTCCAGCGGTGATTTACACGGAAATTCAAAATCATGGCTCCTTCAACGTGGCTCGCACATTCTTGGATATTTATTTTATACATCTGTTCCCCTTGACGTAATGTCCTCCATATATCGCGTGCATGCTTTTACAGTGACGGCTGCTGCCGACAGAGAAGGCCTCAGGTGTCGCAGTGAGTTGAAGAAAGACGCCCAAAGGGATTGATTGCGTCTAGAAGAAGTGGGAGTAGCCATTGAGTAGAGATCTACGAGAATGAGTTTGTTGTACTCGGAAAACCCGGTCGACGATCGGAAAAATAATACGAAGTTTGGAATTTCCAGTTTAGAATTGGAGTATAGAGAGACGTGATGGACATTTGCGTGCAGTTGTTACCAGAGTTTCACATTCTAACTTTGCTGCGCTTTGTTCTTGAACGTTGGAGTTCATTTCTTGAAAAGATTCTCCGAATGCAATGCGGGAAAATAAAGAAAGAGTCGATTCAATAGAAATTTTATTTTTCGGGGAACTGAATGATTATTGTGACACCGTATCTCTGTCACAATATAATGTCGAAGTAATTTCACCAGTGGTGCATCTAAATTCTAATACATATGAGTAAATTTCTCATAATAAGACTATAAGAAATGTTAATATCAAAAGAACAATCCCTGCACCTTGATGCATTTTGCATGAAATATCTGTAATGTCTAAATTAAATAATATTTAATTTTATTATAGGTACTTGAATCAATCAAACAAAATTTTATAATAATCATACTCACCAGTTTCACAACAATTTCACAAAAACGTAGAAGGAATTGAAATATTCAACTGATCTTACCTAACGCCAATGAAGATTCTGAATATACTGAATAATGAGTAATACTGCTGAGGTTCATCAGAATAATAGAGCTTCTGATATATTTTCAGATCACTTATAACATATATCTTGATAATTCTAATATTCGAAACGAAAAGGTCGAGTGAATTTGAAAATCACAGATTTTCAGATAATTTTAAGTGAATATGTGTTTTTCAATAATTTCGAAGTCAATTAATGGTTTTTTGTTACTGATTACTTTCATTCATACCAAGTGAGAATGAAGCTCAATTATTATGAATTCCACGTTCATAATTTTAACTCGTTTTGTTGTCTTAACCCTATGCTACTGGTGAGATCTGTTAAGAAATGCATTCGATTTCATTGACTTCGAAGTGAAAATGGCTATAGCCAATAATTTTCTGAAAAGAAAACGTAGGCTCCCAATTATATATATTTATGTTTCAACCTTGTGGATTTGTGATGGAACAATAATAATCAACAGCTATTTCCGATGAGCATTCTAAGGATGAAATTATTACCAGTATACTTTTTTGGATCCATATTCGATAGGTTTATTAAATTCTTCTTTTTGCCATTTAGATTTCTCAAGCAGGTTTAACTATTTTTATTTCTGGTATTTCCTGTGTGGTATTTGTTTTTCTTATTAGATAATAAAAAGTAGTAATAATCATGAAAGAACCTGAGGAAATCAGATATATAAAGGTCAATTTTTATTTTATGGAACGTCAACGCCAAGTCAACGACCATTCACGTCAAAATATTATTGTTAAGAAAACGTCACTCTACGGGATGGTAGCTTTCCGTGACGTTGCACAGTGAACGTTGTACTGTCAACTGTGCGGGATGTTGTAACATCTTGTGACGTTGACGTTTTGTACAATGTGAGCCATTCTCAAAACAAAAAATAAAATGCGTTATCAATATAATGGTATAAAAAATTACAAAACAGTTGGATATCAAAGTACCAAAGCACCCACAAAAGGTACTCGCAAAATTGTATATACCTATAGGTATAATAATAAGTTCTTTATTCTCAACAGATATAATACCCAAATACAGAATCAATGAAGAGTCAAAGTGAATGTCACAATTATTGGCAACTCTATTGACTGTAGACTCCATAAACCAAATGGTGGATTGTATTAGGGAGTTGGTCCTCGGAGTCTCTAGGTTGAATGAATAATTCTGTATATATATATATATATATATATATATATATATATATATATATATATATATATATATATAGCATATATATAGAATTTTCTGAATTGAGTTTAATTGACTTTTGTTAGATGTAAGTGTTTGGGTTGTTGTGTTTTCAGTATTCCTGAGGAAGGATCGCATATTTTTGGTCCTTCATCAGGAATTTCATTCGGACAACAATTGCCCTCTTATAATGTTTCAATATGGTTATAATTGCATTCAAAAAATCGAAATTTGTATTGTAATTTACATTGAAAAATGTAAATTGAAAAAAAAACGTTTATCCTAGTTTCACAGAATTGAATTATTGAAGTAGTAATTGCAGTTGCAACCCCATTTGTGAAAGTTGAATAAGGTATATTCAATCAACTGAGTTTGGTAAATATGCCAAAAAAGTTCAGGTGTTATTTCTTAGACTGATCAAAGAATATTTTGTTGTGAGACGATTGTTTAAAAGTACTTTCGTTTCGTAGAACAATTTTTGCGACAATATAAGCTGATCTTCGTCGAAATTGATATTAAGCGTCCTTCAGTATCCATCAGTATACATTACGAAAGAAATCCGCATATTGGACAATGTACTCTAAGCGATAAGAATTCTAATGCACTATCTTGCATAAACCACATTTCAGTTTGGTTGCTCGTGATTTTTCAACAAATTTCAAGTTCCACATAATCATTATTTTAGTACCAATATACTACATATCAACTTACAGTTCAGATATTTATTCATGACACTGCGAATTTATGTGTCATAGTTCGACTTTACAATCAGGGTTTGAGATATATGAAAGTATGAATACAATTCGTCTTATTATTTGATTTACTTGAAATAAGAACTGGTATTTTCGAATCACTGTGCCTGTTCTGTTTTCATCGGGTATCTCCAAGATTGTCTACCAGGGCTTTCAGGTTGATTGTGAGGACTGCGAATATTATAGCTGTAGTCGCTCTGATTTTCTCCGTAACACTTACAGCAAGCTGCAGTGATCGTTTGATTGGTCTAGTTTTTCCGCACGTATAACCAACCCCATCCCTGAAACGGTTTGACTGTGAATAAGAATATACGTAATAGGATAAGTACTTGGTGTAAGTAATTCTATATAATACGGTTCTGGTGTGTTTGAAATGGTCTATAATAAATAAAATAATCTCTTCATTTATTCATTTATTTTCTTCTTCTTCCTTCGATTTTGGCCGACTATGGACCACGTAAAATAACTTTTCAAAAATATTTTCCTCCATTCTTTCTTTCCATCCAATACTCCTTCATTCGTTCTCCATCCTTTTTTTTCTTTCTTCTGTCCATTTTGCTTCAGTCTTCTTTTTTTTCCTTTTCTTGAAAACCCCCTTGATCTTCTTCCTGAATTCTTATCTCCTCTTCACATCCTCTCCATCGATTTCCATCCCTTCCATGTCTTTTCTGACCTCCTTGATCCATGTTATCTGAGTCTTGGGATTTCTGTCGAAGTTATGAAACAGTCTCTTGGTCAGTCTTCTTTCATTCATTCTTTTAATGTGTCCATAGAAAGTCACTCTTCTTCTCCTCATTGTGCCAGTTTCATTTATTTTATTTATTTATTTATTCAATTATTATCGTACTAATATACTCAACAAAGTTTCGTGGTGTCCTATAGGAAGAATATCCTTTTGCTTTCAGTTGAATTACAATTACGCCAAAGTATAGATGAATTTCATCTTCATTTACAAGCACCGTATTGATTGATGCGTCAAAGATAATCTTGTGGCAGATTCATTTCTGAAGACAATAGACCTGTTCATATCGAGACAAGTTGATTGCAAGTCATCGATCGTCTATTGCGATGATTTCCAAGATTGACGGCCGACGATCGAGAGATCAATCTCAATCTCCACGACTCGATGCGCATCAAAATGAGATGCTGTTCTTTTTCGACGTGTCTGAAACGCCGACAAAGGAAATGACATTCTAAAAAATATACGTCCGGTCATCTGAGGGGGAACATTGCAACGAAGGATTTAATTTCGGAATGTCAGATCCTTGTGTGTTCATTCGTAGATTGTCTAGTTATTTGATACACTGTAAATTGGCTAGGGTTGTTGCTGATTTTTTGCGCATGACTGAATTCAATCATAACGCAAATGCAAAGTCTGAGTTGTGTTAGGTATCAAACTAACCAGGTCTTTTGATATTAATTAATTATTTGCGTAATAGAATGAATTTCATGCTACAACTAAAGGATCTTCAATTGTAATTATTGAAAAATTCTCTAATTTTAGACCAACGTCGTGGAATGGATTACCAGGTGCTGTGAAAAATTGAGAGATATTAGAGTAAAGCAAAGTTTTCCCTGCTTGCAAACTCTATTAAGTTTCTGAATTCAATCTGAAACCTTACTTGATCTGTACACACATACACACTGTTGTGATGATGGACTATGATAACGATTATGGTCATGATACATTTATTGCCATGATAGGAATAAAAATTGATTGTTTAGTTATATTGACTTTTGTTTTTTTGTAGTTTTGTAATTTTATAGATTTGTTAAATGAAGTGAAGGGTGAATTAGCGATCAGTATCAGTATTGTTCTCATTAGGTATAGAAATGTGATAATTCATTTCATTAACATTAATTTCAAATCGCACATTTATATATAATCCAGTTAATAAATGATCCACATAAAAATAAGATACGAGTATAAATAGAAAAATAGACCGCCAAAAATTGAGTAACATTCATTCCTTACTATTCTCCAAATACATATTAATGAATGAAGATGAACTATAAGAGACTATTGGATAAGAGAATACTAAGACCAAATAACAACGAATAAACCTGATATTAACCACATTAAAAAGCATAGATGAAATACAAATGCCAAAAAAGTTCGCTTACACAGATCTAAGAATATTTTGTTGTATGACGATTGTTGAAAAGTACCTTAGTTTCGTAGATTTAGGTAGAACAATTTTTGCGACAATATTAGCTGATCTTCGTCGGAATTGATATTAAGCGTCCATCAGTATGCATTACGATAGAAATCTGCATGGAAAATTATTAAAACATAAAAAATTGATACAATTTCCTGTCTTTTTCATATGAACCATTTCTAGGAAAAGGTGTTTGTTGTAATTATTTTCGTAATCTAAAATTTTTTGTGGAATTGTCTTTCATAATGTGAAACAAATCGTCTGAAATCTCCTTTCTCAAAATTATCAGATATAAGTAGAACTGCGAAAAAACAAATGAAAATTGATGTATTGATATAATTCATTTTTCAGTGGTAGTTTTCCAATAAATTTTCAATAGTCACTCTCCATGCAAATATCGAATGTTGTTGGAATCGCTCAGTATAATTCATTTCTTTTCCCTCGGCAGTCAATAATGAAAGCGGATAATATTCGACATCGGTAATGATTTATGTTTCACTTATTGTACGGGAGAGCGGCCAGGAAGGGGGCAGAGTAGGAACCGGGAAGCAGAGCGACTGAATGACACGCATCAGTCCAGCATGTCTCACATAAATACAGTAAAGTGCACATTAAAATATATAATATGGAGGTCCAACCGTTGGCGTTTCGCCGACAGGGCAATAATGGGACATTAGTTTGATATATGGCCAGCTGGTTATCAAGCCGATATTGGTACCCTGTGGAACGACACTGAATTGGTCGTAAATATCATTTCACACTCAATATTACCTTAATACGCTATATTACACATTATGTACTGATTTTTAATATTTCTGTGCTTCACTGAACGAATAAGTCAAGTTCCAATTCAGTGTACTGAAAACGAGCATCTTAAATAACAAGAACCATCAATTCAAATTCGAATATTCATAACAGATAAATGATTCAAGAGAATTTTGATTAATAGGGCAAGAAAAATATTTACATCTGGCAACAATGCAGCTCAAAAATAGAAATTACAGAAACCTGTATTGCTCCGAAAATCGAATTTCAGGTTCATTGACTTCAAAATGAGGTATATTTCAGCATTTTTCTCACTTTGAAAGCGACTCTCAAATTTATTAAATTCTTCTTGTAAATTTAAGCATTTTCCAACATTCGGCTTTCAGTATGTGAAATGTTTTTTAAAAAAAATTTCCAACACTGTTCGGCTTAAAAACGGTTCAAACATTTAGTCATGAACATTGAATTGTTTGGACAACTATCGAAATATTGTATTTTGTCGATACTCATAACTCAGTCCTTCAATTTCCGCGAAATAATATTGTCCACGTTTTTAGTAACAAACTTAGTTGATTGAAAATTACCTCGAAGAAAGACGAGTTACGAAATGAAAGCAAGACGTATGAGATAAATTCAATCACGAATGGCATTTTCTCGCACTATTTAAATCGATAAATAACACCGATTTTCTATGTGATTTTCCGGTATAACCTCACAAAACACACTGAAGAATTTTGGTTCTGTGAAACTATTTAGTATCCGCAAAGTTTTTTTCAAGAGTTTTACGAGTATTGACGAATATCGATTTATGTGCAATACATTTGTTCTAAATTTTTCATCAAAAAAATGCAACAAAAAAATCTGCTTTGTTACCTCTCCAACATATATGCAAACGTTTTATAATATATAGCTTGTAGAGATAACGAAGTTATACTGAAGGTTAATATGCCAATTAAAGTCACTATAGCGTCTCTCAATTGTATTGTAAACACTATATTGTCTGTAGTTTTAAAAAGTTTGTAAAAACGTTACAATCATGTGAAAATAGTCGCAGTAATCTTGAAAATGTGGTTACAATTTGAAGTTTTAAAAAACGTTAATGAGATGTTAGTTTTGTTCAAGTTTGATTCTGATAATATTCAAACAGAAAATAACAGTACTATTTTTATACTTTTTCTAATTTTTTTGAATATGTATCCAAAATGCTTTTTCATCTTGTCAACTTATGTCGATTTAACTCTTTATTTTTCTATGATATTTTCTGACCAATTGAATTTGTTTCAGGTGAGTAAAACATCAAGTATAAGTCCATTAAATAGGTAAGTATGATAGGAAACACATCTGTGTTGTTTTGATATCCACCAAATTCAAAATTATAGTGCAAAACTATAATTCTTTCTCCTGTTCGCTATATTCATAGTTTAAGTTACTCTCGTAGCTGTAAATAATAATAATAAGTTTATTTACCATGAAGCTATTACAATAAAATTCAGTACAATATTTCGAAATATGAATAATTTCAAAGATCTTCTAAAACTCCAAAAACCAGCAGGTAATTTATTAAACATGCTCATTCTCTCATTTATTGTGGATCTATGCATTAAACCTGAATTATGTTTTTCTACAAAAAAGTCATCTCTATGACGAGTTTCATGCCCATGAATTTCATTGACGTATCTCAAATTTTCAACCAAATACTTTGGCACAACCTGTTCTTCATCTTATAGATATACTCTAATGTCCTGAAGGTTATCCTCTGTTTTACGCTCATTAAATTCAGTATATCTAACATTAACTTAATGGGTGTTCTCTTTTTACATTTCAAAATTAATCTCATTACTCTGTTCATTATTTTCTGAAGTTCACTGATAGATGCTTCCTGAAGATTGAATAAAAGAAACGTACAATAGTCAATATGTTGCAAAACAATTGTTTTATACAATAATATAATAATCTTGTATGCATATTCAATCTGTTACTTAGTCTAGCCATAAAATAAACTTCTTTTGACATCTTGTTGGCTATGTAATCAGCATGCAACTTGAAATTAAGATTTTCATCTAACATGACACCTAAATATTTCATACTATGAACTCTTTCTATATAATCATCATTTATTTTTATTTTAATACTCTGTGAACGTGTATTTCTTATTCTATATGATGTTCCCACTGTCATAAGTTTTGACTTCTTTATGTTTATTTTGAGATTATTATCAAATAACCACACATACAATCTACTTAAATCATCATTCATTTTCTCAACCATTTCATAGATATTATGACCCGATATATAAAGCATTGTGTCATCAGCAAACAATGATATTTCACACCCTCTTACATATTTTATGATATCATTTATATACAATATAGTATAGTAAAGTAATGGTCCCAAAACCGTTCCCTGTGGAATACCATAATTGTTAACCCTCTCTCAAGATATTCAAGTGCCGAACTTTACCCTCTGCCGTCGATCATTTAAATATGTATCAAACCAATTATACACTTTGTCACTAAAACCAATTTTTTTCATTTTCTCCAATAAAAATAATCTATCAATACTTTCGAATGCCCTTTGAAAATCAAGAAAGATCACTAAGCCTATCTTACCTCCATGTTAGTATGTAAACTAGTATAAAGACGCGATTACTCAATCCTTCAGTAAAAGACTCTACAAGGCAGGCAAAGTTCTATCACATTTCAACTTTTTTAGTTTCAAAACAGACGAGAAACAATTCAGAATTCGAAACAGAAAACAATATTTTTATTAGATTCAAGTTTCTACTTAAGTATTGTATTAATTTTATCAGTAAAACTCATTTCAGTTGTCTTCAATTTTTGAAAAACCTGCAGTAACACTTTGCTCTACTATTTATGATTCGCAATAATTCGAATTTATTCGAATTTCGATATAAACATGTTCAATTAATATATTACATTGATATCCAAAGTGCGTTCAACATACGAACTGTCTGAAAACTTCATAAAACTCATCAATCTGTCTACTTTATGCTGTTTACATAACAGGTAAGAGACATCTCTAGCCGAGAATTGATGAATATTGTTTCCGAAAGTAAAAAGATACAACTTTTCATTATTTATAGATTTGTTTATCCGACTTTCATATTCTCCATCACGGCTACGTCATTAATATGTCACTGGCTATACTGATTTCTCCTGAAGACAAGACAAATGTGGATGTTTCTTCTTCGTCAAGTCCCATATATCAAAGCCCACGCCTCTGACGATCGTCTCAAAAACAAAGACAACTCAGAAATCACCTGTCTGTCTCACTGGATAGAGGTCTGTTACTGTCCGAAACCATCGAGCGTAAAATATAATATTTAATTAACGTTCTCGTGGATAAATGGATCTTAGAGAAAACAGGAGTTAACACTTAACGTTTAGCGAGGTTTCAAATACATTGCATACATGTGTGAGGGTAATAACTTCCGTTATATAATTTTCAAAGGAGAGCAATATACATGCTGGTTATACCGGGGGCATACATTCTTGTTTCAAATTGTTATTATAAGCCGTTAGTTGGTATAATTTACTGTTATATCTTATTGAAGTCGGTTTTTCTTCGAATTAGTGTGCATATATATAGAATCAATGAATTTTTATTAGAATAAACTAGAATTTGTTGCTCTGAAAACAAAGTCTCTAATAAATTTATCTCATACTTTTTCTACATTTTGTTTCACCTGAAAACAGAGAAAGGACAATCAAAGTCTATTGTTGAAAGAAAGTTGACAAAGAGAGAGTGAGTGATTCTAACCCATTAAGTAGTATTTATTTCCATGCATAACTGAAATATATAATTATGACGACATTCGGAGAGCTGTGTTCCCGAGTCTCCAGTGAAAAGAGCGAAATAAAGACAAATTAAAAATACACACACACACACACACACATATATATATATATATATATATATATATAAACATAAAATAAACATAAGTGTGAAGGTTTCTTGGGAATGAGCACAGTTTGAAATTGATGGAATAATTGTTTATTCTACATATGTTTCGGCTCTAGGCCTTTTTCAAGAATATTACAGGTTGACTTCAATTGAATTCAATTGAAGTCATTCAATTGAAGTCAATTATTGAAAGTCAATGAAGCAAATTAAATTGAAGTCAATTTCCAACTAACATGAACCTTTTATATTCTTGAAAAAGGCCTAGAGCCGAAACATATGTAGAATAAACAATTATTCCATCAATTTTAAACTGTGCTCATTCCCAAGAAACCTTCACACTTATGTTATGAAGCACAGCACAAGAAAACTAAACGAATTATATATATATATATATATATATATATATATATATATATATATATATATATATATATATATATATATATATATATATATATATATATCTTGAAATTGATTTATTGTTTTGAGATATTTTATTTTGAAAGTTTTTAGCAATAACAGTTTTTTTTTGATATGAAAAAGTTTATTTTTGTTCACGTTTAATTTTCAATTATTATTTTCAATTTAATTTCAATTATTTAAAGTTTCAATTCATTAGTTTTGACAAAGTTGTAATATAACAACGAAACGTCAACAAAAATAAACTTTTTCATATCAAAAAAAGCCTGTTATTGCTAAAAACTTTAAAAATAAATATATATATATATATATATATATATATATATATATTTTTTTTTTTTCAGTGTTTAATTGGGATTGCAGCCCAGGACAGGAAAATAAGTTACCTCTTTAGTATTTTCCAAGCTTTTTATTATGTTTATTTTCTTCTTCGGAGATACAATAATACAGTATTAACTGTTTATATAACAAGGCACTATTGAAAATTTTTACTATTACTGTGAAGTTAGTCCGGTACGAGTATTCCCAAAGGCATTGGATTCGCATTATTAGATTCGCATTATGTTCGAAATATTGCGTAAATGCATTATGTATATGTGTGTGTATTTATTTATTTATATCTCTTCTTCAGTCATTTCTGATTCAATATCGAATTTATACCTATCAAAGTGAACGATATTTTCATTTTATATTTGGAGTTCATATAAAATATAAGAAGTATCAGGTTTATTTTAATGATTTTATTCACTTTTATTAAAGGTATTGAAATTATTTGAAGGAAACTAACTAGTGTAAAAATTATTATTACCAGTGTTTTCCTTAAAAAAATTATCTTAGTTTTGGGCCAACTCATAGAAAAATGTGCAAATCAAAATGGCGAATAGCAAATGCAAAATATAACTTTAGCAATCATATTTTTTGAACTTTTCCGAAAAATATAATTTTTGTTCTAATTATGCATTGATTCAAATATACAATTCAATATTACTTTGAATCTAGTATGAAACTGTTTTTCAAAAATATGGAAAAAGAGTTCGGGTAAAATGAATTTGAGGATTAGAATTATTACAAATAATCAATTAAGATAAATCCTCAAACTCCTTAAACCTTAAATTCGGCTTCATTTCGTATCATTGAAATGAAAAGCAGCTAATACTTGATGTTTCAAAGTAACTGATGTTTCAATGGTAGTTCATTATCACTTCTTCAATTGAAACATGTTTTCAATTCTTTCTTCCTACTCTCTTTTCTGTGATGTACAGAAAATGGGAATTTCTTGACGTCTACCTTGGTAATTTAATACGTTAATCAAAAATTCTCCATTATCGAATCAATGTTCAATAACTTATAATATTATTTTGGGTAGATCAGCCTATTCCATTACATTTACAATGAGTAACATGCTTTTGTTTATCAAAACCTTTCTCTATATTTCAAAATTGAATTTGTCATAATATTAAAGAGAACAATACTGTTTCCTCTACTCAATAATGTATGCCAAACAACACATAATATAATGCAGACAATACAAGACGGCCGACTGGTCATATAAACAAGACATCTCAGTTATTTTTATGGTACATCTCGGCATAATAAGTACATAAACTTGTGTGTAAATAGTGTTTAACTTGTCCGTAGTGTCCGTAGACCATCGTCTCATAATTCTGTTTTATAGACTGGTCCGAACGGTCTTTGTATGAATCATTCATAAAGTTTAGAGAAAAAGGTCTTCCTGTCGATAATTCCCAGCCAACTCAATTCGCAACAGGCATGTTTATTAGAAAACTGAAGAGGCACAATGATACTTGATCAACTTCGATCTCAATAAATTGTATAAATCTTTTCATCGAATTATCTTCACGTATTTATTGTTTATTTGTTGCATTCACATGTGTAGGCGCAGTTTTAAAATAAGATTCTATATCCCCGTAAACTAGATAGAAGAATGTCTAAGCATGTGACAATAACAGACTTTATGTTCTTCCAGATATTCGTCATTCCGTTCTAAAACAGTCGAGTGTAGGATTAAAATATCAATAAGATGTCAACTCTATGCTTAGCGTATAAACTCTGAACATCTCTGTGATCACGTTCGTCGAAATGATTGACATGTTATTTAAGTTGCTTCAATGTCAGCAGACCATAGAACTAGGCTACATTCGAAACGAGAAGATTGAAGCGTTGGGTGCATTCACAGATTCAGTATTTAATTATAACAGACGCGAAATCAGAGACGTAGTAGAGAATTATTTATATTATTACATCATATGTTACTAATATTGTTCACTCTTGAGTTTGGAAATCCTTTTCAGTTAACCCTATCCAAAACACTGCAATTTTTATGACGAATAAGTATTCTACAAACTAGGTACAAAAGATTCGGTAAGAGTGAATTTTATTTATTGTATTTGCTAGACAAACGAATTATATACTTGTACAATAACTTCTCTTGGATTTTCAATTGAATTTCAGCAAGAGCTACACACATGCTGTCATCAGGTCTCATAATCTTGAACTTGACACTTTTATGTCGATGCTTGTGTATTCTAAATTCTTCGATACTTTGGATTATGCTCTTCTTTATGCAAAACATAATTATTATGTTTTTGATGGTGTGATGGTGAACTATTTTCGTGGTCATTTGGACAGCCTCTGTCAACGCATGACATTGCTGATGGTAGATCTAGCTCCGCTTGTGTGAATTTGACAGTTCCACAGATGTTCCTCTTTGGTTTATTGGGATAGTTACAAGCTCTATCAGTATTAGAAGAAACCTTGTAACTCACAAAACTGAAGTCGACAAATTTATATGGAAGAGAGCAAACGCTACTTTCAAACACAACCGAAGGAGAAAACAAAATTATTTCATTTGCTGGGTAGTAATAACTAGAGTTATCCAGAGGACAGTGTCGTTGAGATAGAAATAGGAAATTTCTTGAATCAAATTTTAGAGATTATTTTGAAGCTAGCAGTGTAATTTTTGTCATCAAAACTTGAATAGAACGAAAACTGAGAAGTCTACAAAGCTTTCAACTTCAACTACAAAGTCTTGTTCAAATATTGCGTAAAATCTAAATATGTATATGAAATAAGGAAGTACATAACTACTTCTGGTGTCGGCGAAAGCGTTATTAACTTCCTAATTAACTAATTAATTATAGCCGATCTGACGCTGTGGATCAGAGTGAGAATCTACGAACAAATTGAAGTTAGTGCAAGGGTGCATTTGTTATTTTAATTTTGAAAGATTTATCATTTTCCCATACACGGGATTTGAATCTCATCAAGTTTTACATTTATAGTGGTTGAAGGAAACAACGACACTGATTGAAATTTTGTCACTGTCGTGGCTTCTTCCTACCGCTTTAAGAGTAAATCTTGATAACATTTGAATCCTATGTGAAATTCATATAACATATATTCCCTTGGACTTACCACACAGAAATTTTAAGAGTATAGTGCTTCATTAGATAAATTGTCAATATTTCAAAATGGAGAAGAAACTAAACATTTTCGAAATGTTGAAAAATACTAAACAGGTAACTCATTTTCCTGTCCTGGACTGCAATAGCAGTTAAACACTGAAAATACATATCGTGAGTCATGAAACATTGAAATCTATATATATCTATATATATATATATATATATATATATATATATATATATATATATATATATATATATATATATATATATATATGTGGTTACCGTAGGCATGCCATGCCGGTTGAAAAGGAAGTTGATTGTTACGCTACTGGAAGGACTGTTCTACACTTTAATTTGTTTTAAGTCGCTCTTCAGCGCGACGTCACTTGTCATGTCTCGCGTATGTCAGATTAGGACCTTGACGTAGTCGGCCGCCCGCGACCTGTTCATCATATTACCTGAGACAGTCAAGGACGCGTCAGTCGAATGTATCTCATTCAACAGTGCCAAGTAATTGCTTTAAATTGGCTTATCGACTCCAGGCAGAGGAGATGTGGTAAATTTCGAATATAAATTATCCCCTAGCAGAATTTTATTTTATTTTGATAAAACGTATTTTGAGTTTTCGAATCACAAATTCAGCTCTTACCTCTTGTTCCTAATAAAGCCTTTGATTATTTATACGTTGGATATACATTTACAAACAAAAACAAGAAAGTATTCGTTTTTACCAATATACTCATACTCAATGAAGTTATTATTGTTAAATGTAAGTACTAAAATACTTCAAAATCGAATCTTTCATTTGTTTATTACATAGTTCAAATAAGCTATTTTTCACAAAGTCAGTATTGATATTATATGTTATTGATGTAAATAATGTAATACATTAAATAGAATCACATTTGTTAAATTAATTAAAATCAAAAACCTTCGGCTTGGTTTCACAAAATTTATGATGAATACTTGACAATTGTTTCGGGTGTTAAATCATTTTTAAAAGTTAAAAATTTCAGTTTAAGTTTTGAAAATGGGGTAACACCCTGAAAGAATTGTCAAGTATTTATTATAAATTTTGTGTATCCAAGCTAAGTGTTTTTGTTTTTATTTAATATATTAAACAATGTTTCACCAAGAGATCAGCGAACAAACATTCAATGAACTTCACATCTGATATGTTATAATTTTGATGGGAACAAACCCATTGACCAAATTAGGTGCTATTGAATCTTTTTGAATCGGAGAAATTATAATTGCTTTTCACATATTATTCCAATTTCATCAATTTCATCTGTTCACAGTTTCAATTATTTGTGACACCATGAATTCTTTAGTCATCATTAAATATTTTCAGTCAACATGAAAATATATTATTTTCAAGCATTTTCGTAACCCACAATGAAAAGTATACAATTTTTTTTTACAGGAATCTCTCATTTCAAGCTTCTTGAAAACTTCTCATAGTTGTGAGGTCAAAAACTATTCAAGGCCTTTCATTATAATCGTTGATATAAAATATGAGTTCACATCTTGGTATAATTTGTGGCCGTTGAATGGATTCTGACGTTAACAAACTGCAGTAATTCTGCATAATTCAGTCTTATTCTGACTTACAGCAGGATGTACGATATTAAGTACGATATCATTCGAGGCCTTCTCATAGAGGTAAAGAATAAACAGTTGGCAGAGAAAGTGAGAAGGATAGACTATAGCGTAGTTAAGTCCCCTTCGACTCGTCAACCTCTTCAGGTCTGTAACCTGTCCACATAAATCTGCCATCTTTTGACAGATTGATGTGATGTTATTCGCCCAGGTGTAGAGATATGATGCTTGGAATTGCTACTTTCCCTTTGGAATTTGACAATAGTACCTACATGTTATCAAGAATAGAAGCCGCGTTTTGAGTTGGAACGTATTCATGACTTATTATTTATTTTATATAAAAGCGATTGATTCAAAATATTTTATTGGTTGAATGAAATTTTCGTTTTTGAGTAACCTAACCTATAATATAAATATCAGAACTAAACTCAGATGCCGAAGAATGGAAATAAAGGAGTATTGAAATATGTCTTCATAGAAATAAAATTGGTATTAAGTACCATCCAGCTAAAACATTGAATCGATTCATATTTCAGTTATTCAATTTAAACAAGTTGGAAAAAGTTTATTCTTTCCACAAAAATCTGGCAGCACTACAAATATTACGTATGTTTTATATCAGATATATCATTGAAATAATGTAGTTACTGAGGAGCTGAAATTTTAGAAAACCAAATTTTAGCAAAAGAAAATTTCAGTATATTTTGAATTTCACGAAAGTGTGTGTTTGATAGTTGGTCATAGAGAAGAGTTCTTTCATTCTCTTCGTGGATATTGAATTCGAAATTATACGAGTTTTCTCTAGAATTACCCAATTTACAATAACAATTACTCTTTCACAATCGCTCTGTCTTTTCCGACCATTCAGGTATATTTAGTGTCGAAGCAATTTGCATCTGCAACCTGCAACTTTTTTGATCTCAAATGTTTTGTTACGATAATTCATACCGACTCGAGACAAAGTGTCAGTAGTTCCAATATGTCATCAATCTCTACCACTCTTCAGTGAATTCACTGAGTCTAATTTTGAGAAAGAGATTAGAATTAGGAGATTTGGAAGAGATTATATGTTCCATGAGTAACTAATATATTTGGAATAACATTTTCAATAGGTATTTGTAGACACACAAATGTTCCATTCATTACATTCAGTTTAATATGCAGAAAATTCTTTAACTCCTAATTGTTTCTTATGTTGTTGAGGCACGTGCAATGTATAATCATATGAAATTGAGGAATTAGATTTGATAGCAGAAATGAATAATTTCTCAAGGATGCTCAAACTTTCTACATTTGCTAATGCTTTCTATTTGGAAAAAAAACTTCCAATAGGAAAATTTTCCAATTTTCTGAAGTCTCAATTTGTTGTAAACTTTTTTAAACATGTTCAGACAATATTTTCTCAACATTCTTAATTTCCACATAACGAAGATTTTCATCCATATAATCTTTTTTCATTTAGTGAATGATTAATTGAATTTATTGATATAAGATATTCAAAAGAAGACTTTTCACGAAAATGAAAATTTTGATAACAAAAACCTGAATATTAGAATGATCCTCCATTGAATCGATGTCTGATGAAATTTTCCTGAAAGTCAGTTTATGTCGGCATTATTTACGATAGGTACAAGACGATTTTTTCTAAAACACGTTGCTGAGACGAAAAACAAAGTCATCTCTTGATGACCTAAAAGGTGAAGTAACCGGCGGTTCGAAAGGCTTCACTGAAAAAGCACAAAGCGGCAATTCGAAGTGAATTTGTCCGACGTTATCTCGGGTCAGGGCAACATGAAGAAAGTCCGGAGTAAACAGAGTGGCTGTCTGGTGGGAGAATAAATAGCGAGATAGATCTGCTGGAGCCATCCGCTCCGGGCACGGTTGTCTGTCGTCCGATGACAGATTTATGTGGACAGGTTGCAGACGTGGACCATGGTGCACCGTTGAGCCGAAATTCCTTTTCTTCTATACCGTCCGGGAGATATGGCTTTTCTGGTCGACGAATATCTTATTCAAATTCACATACATTGAAAACCTACGAATCATAAAATTTGATATCCATGCCAATAAATTTTCTAGGAAATACATAGTCAAACTGTGAGTAAACACTGTTCAGAATCTTGAAGATTTTTGAATAGATTTACATTTTTAGAATAAGGAAATATTTTATAATAATGTATTAGGCAATAAGTAGGTTAACGGGCTATTGCGCATATCACAGGTTCACCACACTCGCATGAGCTTGATTGATGAACTTCATTTTAGCGATTAAGTTTTATTTCATGTATAAATTCAGTAATATTTTCTCAATAAAATCAGTTGTATATCAGTCGTCAACTCATTCACCTGACAAGGAGTAGGCAGATTGAGGCCTTGTCAGTAACAAACAGCAACGAACCCTTTCATATCGATTTCGAGAAGTTTGGAGAATTAGGCCTTGAATTGGTTGTCTATCAGTCGGTAACTAAGCAACCCCATAACAAGGAGTAGGCAGATTGAGGCCTTGTCAGGGGGAAATTTCTTTGTAAGGAAATTGAACTCCAATTTTCTATACAAACACAATATATAGAATGGTTTTTTCCAATGTCAAATTGTGGGTTGATTATTTGATAAAACTATGACTTCAATATTTATTTCAAGCTATAAACCGATTCATATGTTAATATCATAAATTTCGATTGAAAAATTATATTAACCTTTGCCTTTTTTCAAGCAGGTACACCTTGTCTAATAAAGTAAATTGATTTTAATTAAACGGAAAAGTCAGTTCAGAATTCTTCGCTTATTATTATTAAGGTATTAGTTTATAATTTCTAAGTTAAAATCAATTTATAATCAGTTAATTGATTTCTCGAATAAGATAACATCTAAGCATTTCCTATACTTGCTAGAATATAGTTATAGAGTATATTATAGCCTGAAAAGTTTGCTTTATTCTACAAAAACTCTTAAGATCACTCGTCATGTGCTTTGGGCTATTAATCCGTTATCAAGAATTGATATAACTCCTGCTAATTAACTATTGATAATTGGATAGTAGTCGAAGACTATAGAACGCTTGATATTTTTTGAACACTTTGTACGAACTTTGGCCAACATTCTTACTGATTACATTGACTAAAAATGTTCAGAAACGTAAATTGTAGTAATGTGAATCTACGTGATCAGCTTTGCTTTATCATTCTTCTACTTTATTTTTAATTTTACGATTAACTACAACTGGCTTATGATGTAATCTTATGATTTAATTTCATTCGTTATAACTACTACTGATAAATCATGAATGTTGTCTTTTTCATTATAATAAAGTGTTTCAAACTATCAGAAGCGACGAACACAGAACTGAATTAATAAAGAGAGGATAATGACGTAAAAGAACTAACAAATATCTTCCGCGAAACTTCTATTTTTGCTTTGGTTGTCTTCTCAATATCAATAATACTGGTTTTACTTTGTTTCACCTTCAGTGTTGAAGTTGGGGCTGTTGAATTCTTACAATTATTAATTACTGTTGGTAACTTTTAAACTATGTATTGGACGCTATATCGCTCTTGGTCAAGTTTAGTATCCACCATATTGAGAGCAGTATGTTCGCAAATGTTTCTAGCAATAAAAATAATTATAGTACCCCACGGGAATTTGCGATTCTGATTTCAAAATCGCTTTCGAATACGTCAAAAAAACAGAAAGACGAACGTGTTAACAAATAACTCTCTTTAGAAATAAAATTTTAAGCTCTTCCAATTACTTGTTAAAATAATATTCAGTTCCTGTTCGAATACTTTGTTGTAGCTCGAAATCGATGCTTTTTTGATACAGAGTTCGTCCGAATTTGTTAAAGTTATCGTTCATATCCTCATTAATAAAACCATTAAATCCTTGAAATAATTGAACTGAAATGATATATAACTGCAATAACTGAATCAAACAAGTTCATATATGATTAAGAGTGATGAAATCAATATGCACTGAAAAATTCAAACAATTATCAATTTATTCCAACATTTTCAAAACAAAATATTATATTTCCACCGTATCTGTGTTCCTTATTGTAAGACTGGAATAAACATATAAAAATAACTAGATGTTGTGCACCGCAACAGGATCTACAGTAAGTACGGCCCATAAGTCCCAAGATGACTTAATGTGATACTAGACACGCTTAGTTAACGCTAAGCCAAGGGGAAACGAAAGGACATCTCCAAGATGCTGCTGGTGCTGACAGTTTATCACACGACTCTCCTGGAGCATATATAAACTAACGTCTTCTGCAAGCTTCCGCCCTGCGATACTGTTTTCTCCTTTGTGCTCGTTCTTAATTCGGAGTCTGATGTCGCTAAAGTTTGCAAGTTTGTCGTTGAATGTTCTCGTTTTGTCGAATAACAATCTCAATATTTTGATCTTAGGTGTGAACTCAAAGGAAATATAATTTGATTTGTGCTGCCATTTGTCAACAACTTTCATGAGTATTTAAGATCAGAACCACATATATAATTGTTTATTCGTTATTTTTAACGAAACTATTGAATAGTTATCTACTAATATGACATAATCAATTTACTAACCTGAACGTGACAACCTCTAATAATTTTTAAATGTAAATTGAAGAGAATGAAATAAAATACAGCATGAAATTTGAAATAAGGGGAAGTGATTGAGTGATTAATTTTTTTAATGAATGACAGATAACCGAATATAAAACAGAAGATTATCCTCGAGTTTTTCTTTTTGCATTTGTGAGATTCTAATATTATTATTGGTCATATCTGTAAAGTTTTCAATGTGAACCAGGATCACAAAGTTTTTTATCTGAATTGTATGAAACTGTAGATCTCGTTGTGTATTCGTAAATCCAAGAAATCGGGATCAGTGTATAAACAATACTTAATTAAATACACTCTGTAGAATCAATATCATCTCTCTAGGATGATATGAAAGCTGTTACTCTTTACAGTTGAAAACTATTTCATTGTAATTATATTCTTTTTGAACAAACTCGAATAAAATCTGATAGAGTGAGGATATCATTAGAGCGTCCATCAATGATCATTGACAATTATATATTGAAATGTTAGATAGTATTGTCGGCTTCTGTATCTTCTACAAATCGGTAATACCTCGGTAGGGGTTCTTAGCCACACATATAACCGCCAGAATCGTAATTTTCTCATAATTAAAAGTGCCATAAAATATAAATATTTTTATTACACTTTGAAATATCATAATTGTCTCTATTACAGAAAAATAAGCAATAAGCGACCATCTTTAATTCAATGAATATTGGCCATTAAAGATAAAATGGTGAGATGAATAATAATAATATTCGATTGCTTAATAATAATAAATTTGTTAATAAAAAACAAAAATTTTGTTTGTAACTGGTGCTGAGATTACACATTTGTTGATTGATATTCTAAACAGCATTATGCGTACCGGTGTTCGATTTGAATTTACAAAATCTTTCATTTGGAGTTTTCTAAGTATCCAGTTTTTGATCATTTCATTTCTTACTAAATCGTGTGATATATTAAACTATGAACTAGTTCTTTCTTAGTTCATGAAATTAAGTTTAACGGTTGTTTCAAACTGTCAATTGATTCGTTTAATACCCACATTTATGAATATAGCCATAGGCTAATACAACATCTATTAAGTTTCTTAAAATTGACTCCCTGCTTCCTGAATTAAAAACTGGATGTTTTTAAATCGTACCACTAGATGATAAAATAGTAGAGTAGTACGATTGGCAGTTGGACGAAATATGAAAGAAGTACCTTCAATTAATTTTGACCAATACTCACTGTATGTTTTTCAAAATAGTTTAAAGTCATGAACCAGATGAAGTTACACGAAGCAAAGAGAAGATCATTATGAAATTCTTCATTTATCTTCTATTAGTTAAAAAATTTTGAGTACGTGAATATTTAGTGAGGAAAATTTTGTTAGCATAGGTGTCAAATATGAATATTCAACAATAAAATGCTTTTGCACGTAAACCTAGGTATTCATAATAGAACTGAAAATTTTTAAATTATTACCTATACATAAAGTACTTACATGTTTGTAGGTACTGTATCAATATTTTTTATTGGTGGTTATGAACAATATTTCTCGTATTTTCCAATTAACATCTTTTTGTCTTCATGTGGTTAGCTCAATTTAACCACTATAAACTGCTTCACTTTCCTCCACCAATCGAAACACAAATGTGAGAAAATGGATAAACTTATTTCGCTGCGAGTTTGTCCAAATTAAGACAAATGCCCACGTGTCGATTTGATGACAACCTCTAGCAATATGGCGACGAAGCCGAGAATACGTGATTGTCACAAAGGCCAGCTATCAATAACAACTTTTCCAGTAAAAACGTCGCAAGTCCCTCCAAGATAACTCGAGTCACACGTGCCACCTCGTCTTGGCTTCCTTCAGCCACTCAATCCGGGACCCTTGATGTGTTTATGAGACTTTAGGGACACGGTACGCTCAATCCGGATGCGGCAAAATTGCCACCCCATTAAAATGCTCCGCATCAAAATTTCTCGCTGGCACGTTACGAAAGGAGGTTAAATGAACGAAGGAAAAACGACCTGTCGAAATATTACGCAAACGTCAAGGCAGATCAAGTTATTTTGTTCTCAATTCTGTTCGACAGATGTTACTAATTAACCCAAACAAAACGCTTGGCCAATTTTTATTTGGAGAATTTCGGCTGAAATGGCATAATTCAAGGATAATTGTCTATTGCTCTCAACTGAAATTTGAACTTAATAATTAACTTCATTATTTTGAAGAGCAACAAATTTTAATCATGAACTCCTTCCTGAACTGTCTTATAGACTCAGATATATATATATATATATATATATATATATATATATATATATATATATATATATATATATATATAAATCCTGCATAAGAGATTGAACTCACCATGTTTTCAAAAACGAGTGATTATCCACTCACTTGTTATTTCTCATTCTTTCATTCCCCAACATTTCGCATAGTGAGTCTGGAAAATTCAAATGATTCATATAATTATACGTGTTTGAAAGAAGCACGTGGATTTCAATTCTATAACATATACTTCCAAAAAAAAAGCTTAAGGCATTTTCATTAGCAAACTTTCTGGAATTTTGTAGCTATTCAGTGGATTAATTCGAAAGAAAGTAAGGAAAATGAAAAGCAGATATTAATATTAATGAACTTTCAAATGATCACAGACAATTCAACAAAAATAGCTCCTTACACTATCTATTAGGCGATATTTTGCATATATTTCTTAAGTTCACAATTATTTGAATTTTATTCTGATGAATTCATATGGACAGGGATTACTTTTTTCAAATCGTGTGTAGAAATGACTCCATATTTAAGCCGATCTCCGTGGCTTAGTCGGGAAATACTCGGCTTTTTTTCGATGTTTCGGGTGCGTGCCCCGGTGAAGGTGTGGGTGGGTGTTTGTGTTTGTCTTTGATTTGAGTAGTTTGATGATAAGATGATAATTGTTGTAATGTAATTGATTTTAATTGAGGTAATGTACATTGATTACAAGCCCACTGGTCGTTAGAAACCGGCGGTAAACTGTGAACTCCATATTTCAATGCAAAAAATGTGATAAATCATAAATATTACATGATATAACATACATTGAGAGATTTGGCCGACTCGATCTATGAGGATCAGACAGATAATACGGAGATCAGCAGGATGAATGTTTATTTATTTATTTATTCATTTATTTACATATGAAATACCCAAATTTAGTTCAGTAACTCCTTAATTACACAGCGAAACTGCCTAAGGGATGTACAAAAACATAGGTCAGCATTTACATAGCGATTACCATAGTATAACATTCTATATATAGTAAAACATTCTATTAGTTGGTGCATTGGTCAAATAATTAGTACGACAGATGGAGTACGCAAATACATTGTCAGTTGTAGTTCTTCTGAAAGGAACGTGAAAGCCAATTTGACCAAGCAGTTCTATAGAATCTATAAAGTTATTCATTTTATTTTAATTTTATTTGTTATATTTATTTTCATTCATGTTTATTGCAATCAAAAACTTATCAAAACAATGTGTAATGAAATACTTTTTTATGAATCCATATTTTGTGGAATCTAGAGATGCCGAGAAAAGAACCAATATCAAAGAATAATTCTCATATTATATATACAGTTTTCGAATTTTTCTGATTCGAATTCTAAATTCTAAAAAGAATTTTTCTAGCTCATTCAGGTTGAAATAATCAAAAATACTGAAAATGCTTTGTGAGAATCTTATAAAACAATAAGTAACTCCAAGAATAATAGAATTGTTAAAGGCACAGCAGTGTGGTAATCAATGTAGATTAGGCTTTACAGCTACTTCGTGAACCATGAAACTTTTTTGTAATTCAAAATTCCAATGAATAATGCAGGCTTTCATGTAAACACCGGTAAAGCACCGCCTGACACCTCATGGTATGAACAAAAGGCCGTACCATAGATTAGCGTCTGACAGTAGAGAAGATCTAACGCCTCGCGAAACAATGAGCCAAAAATGCCAGGTTAGAAAAAGACAACTCAGAGGGCGCTACGGTCTCATTTACTATACATTAAGCCAATATATTGTTCCTCGAGCGAATATATTCTCAGGCTGGCCGATTGTATCTCAGCTATCGGGATTTAGCCGGAATACAGATCGCCTGATCTCTTCTCAAGTCGATTTTTTATGTACACAGAAGTAATGCTCAAACGTGGATATTGTAACGGGGAAGATAGAATTTGTGTTAGTCGCTATTTATGCCCAACTTCGGGTATTATTGTCTTCGATTCCTTATATAGGTTTCTGATGTATTTGAAGCACATGAAATGAATTTACTCCAAAAAATATTGATCTTATCAACTGCAACTAAACTGCATTTCACCAAATACTACCCTTAAAACTTTTGTACCCATATTATTTAAAAAATACACCTACCTATACGAGGTAAAAAGCTCGAAAAGAAGCCAAAAATGAAAACGAGGTTTTTCGTAACAAACTTGGAGAGTTGATATGTTCAAGTATATCATTATGAATCTAAAGTAAAGCTAACCAATGAGGTAAATCGAACAACAAATTCTTAATGACTGAGATTGAATTCTCGCTTAACTCTTGGTGAAACATAATTGAATATTAAATTAAATTAAACTCTTGACTTAATGTTTCACGATTTTTTGAACAATATGAATTAGTCAACATGTTTCGAGCGTTAGCTCATTTTCTGAATTTAGATCATTTTGTTCTTGACAATGAGCTAATGCTGGAAACAATGTTGACTAATTCATATTGTTAAATGAATCGTGAAACATTAAGCCAACAGTTTAATTTAATTTAATAACAAATTTTAGTTCACGTCACAAATATGACAAATATTGTAGATTGGTTACTTTGGATAAAAGTTTTTTATTATATGAATATTTATTGTGATTGAACGAAGATCATTCGAAGGGATATTTTGAATATCCGATGATTGTTGACTTTTCTGTATATTCAACTGTAGGTACACGTCTCCTTGTGCTTTTGCAAACTTCTATACAAATTTCGGTATAGATAATTTATTTCAAATCATTAATTCGAAAATTTTCAATCTTGCTATTTGACATTAATTTCTTCTAATGTTCTGAAAAATTGGTCAATTCTATATTATTCACTTCAAGTATTCTATCACTTAAAGGCTTTAGAGTATTTAGACTCTCCAGTAGTAGAATGGTATGGTACCTTACTGGTGCTGGTGGGTTCGATTTCCATCTTATGCTTGGGCCGTTTGGAATCAACGTTAAACTGTAGGCCCATCTGTGAATCAAGCACAGCTTTTTGAAGAATAAAAAACTATCATATTGCAGCTTTTATACTTGTTGAAGTTGATCAGTGAATGCCAGTCAGATCACTTTCCTTAAATTATTAGTATTCACCTACTTAAATTCATTGAAAACATGAATTAATCGAATCAATTCTTCGGGCATTCTCAAAGAAAATTCAATTGACATTTCAATACGAAATTTTTCAGAATACATAAACAGAAACTCAGGAGTTCATATGAAAGTTGGTGATGTTGAAATATACCGAGAATTATATATTCTTTATCAAATTTATAGAAATGAATAAAGTGATTATCCTTAAAAACAATCTGTTTTGTTAGAACTGGTATCAAACGAATATATGTATATCACATATTCTCGAGAAAACGAAGTACCACCCTGTCGATAAAATATTGAACAGAAACAATTACTTTACCGTCAGGTAGGCAGTGAAATATAACAAGAAATAGAATTCGATCAATATACAATTATAGATAAACGGCTATTTTACTCTTTATCGAGCATGAGGGTCAGTAAATCATAGCTTCCTACTGCGGGTACATAAATTACTTATCTCTCGACATTTTAATTACCTAAATATTGTATTAATTGTTTAACAGTCTTTTCTAAGTTCTCGGATAAAATGACGATGGTGTAAGATGAATTGTTTCGAAAGCTTTAAGGTAATGAGTTTATATATATTTTTTATTGAGTTTGCTGGCGGTAAATCAATATAAACTGGTATTATACTCTGACATTCAATACATATCTGCAGTGAATATAGGTGTAAATAATAGTAATATATGTCCCTGCTTGTTTGTTATGAATCAGTGTTAGATACTGAATTGATTTTTCATTTTAAATTGTTGAGTATATTCAACGGATCTATACACGGTCCATTTCTAAGTCGAAACTAAAATAAACAACTGGCAAAATTTTAAGGAATTTAGGGAAACATTTAATTCATTCATTTTTGTGTTACTAATCACTAATTTCAATAATAGTCATTCTAATAATAAAATAATATCATTTAATACTAACAGCATACTGTATCACGTAACTTCTACATATAACATTCTATATATATATATATATATATATATAAGACTCTCAATCGGAATATTTCAAGTAGAACTGTCAGGGAGCTGTCCACACAAATGTTGTCAACGAGAACGAAGCTATCACTTTCGGAAGTGAATATTAAGCGCGCATCGAAAAAATCATCGATCTTGTTAAATGATAATATGATACAATTGATTCATCATTATTATGAATGATCAGTATTTAATTAATCAAGAATCGATGACTTTCGAAACGCCTACAGGTCCTAAATCCGAATGAGGCGAGCAACAACTTGTGAAAATTCACGTGAGCTCCCTTGGAGAGAGAGATGTCTGTGGTGTTCGAAAGAAATGTCCACAAAGCATCACGTACTCGCACTAATGTTGTCATGGGTAGGAATCTAGAACACTAGGGAGAGTTTATTCGTCTTTTCATCGATAGAGGGAGCTCACGTGAATCTTCACAAGTTGTTGCTCGCCTCATTCGGATCTAGGACCTGTGGTTGTTTTGAAAGTCATCAATTATTGATTAATTGATTAAATACAATTGCTTAAATAAATGATTGATAATAAGGATGAAACAATTGAATCCTTTTATCATTCAAAAAGGTCGATGATTTTTTCGGAGCGTGCTTAATATTTCGTTCTTGTTGACAACATTTGTGTAGACAGCTCCCTGAGGGTTTCATTGGAAATATTTCGATTAAGGGTCTAGTATGAATGGTTCGCGAATATTGAAACTAACTATATATATATATATATATATATATATATATATATATATATATATATATATATATATATATATATATATATATTATATATAAAATATTATAATTATGAAATGTTTTAATATTAATAACTGTGGTTTGAAGAACTTTGTGAATCAATGTGATCTGAGAAAAATAATGAAGGAGTTTGGAATTATTAACTCTTTAAGTGTATGTTTCTGGTTTTATTTTGAATCAGCATATATTGAGAACTTAATTCAAAAACTTTGAGCCTCAGGTGTTTCCTTGTAATCACCTGTCCATGGGTTTTAATTATCGTTAATTTAATCTTCGATATATCCAACAAAGAAAAATAGTTTGTTTTAAAGGATAAGTTTGTTAGTAAGGCTAAAAAATTAAAAAGGTACTGATATTAGTTTTATGTTCTGTCTCTGTATTGTGCAACAACAAATCATATACAAAATGAAATCACAATGAAATATGCAAATGTACATACGTGATTTTTTTGCTCATACTTCTCCATTTGATTATCAGTATAAAGTGTTAGCTATTTATTACTTGCTTTTTCTTGCCTAAATTAATTTGAAATAACTCAATTGTGTCACGAATTCGCGATAATTTCCGTAGAGTAAAAAACCTTTCCTTTCCATTCAGTGTTCCCTCCATAAAATGAAAAATGAATTAAATTTGTTTATATTGAAAAAGTATTGTCTTTCAATGAAATTTTCAGAATTCTTTGATTGTAATTTGGAATAAACACTTTGGCATCTTGCTGTCAATCTATGAAAATAAAAGGTCAGAAATAGGAATAATTTCATATGAATAAGCTTAAGGTATAAATGCTTTAATTAATTGATAAATAATTACATTCGAAAGAAAAAATTGTTTGCTATCATTGACATAAATTCGTTCATTTTTTTCCAAAATTGACAAAAAGTTTATTGCCTCTACAATCTGTTTTCCATTTGGCGGTGTTTTGCACTTTAAAAAAATTCTCTGACACGTTATACCAGTTGGTTGGTTCGTCTAATCAATCAATCTCGAAATAAATATTCATGATTCTGATCGACGAACACACCAAGGACGAATATTTGCGCTGTAGCCTTCGCATCTTACCGAAGACAAAAACAATGACAACAACCAACTGAAGAATGTTCGAACTTCGAAAGGCCATCAAGAGAACACGTTTGGGATCGACTTTAAATTTCAATTAATCACATCCAGTTGTCAACGCCAAAAGAATTGGGTTGTTGGCAGCAGAAATTTAAATGGATACTTGGGTAGTTGTCGTGGTTGTGCGACTTCATGATCGAAATAGTGTCCTTTAAACGCAGGGAATTACAATTTTCACGAATGCAGAATAGCAATTTTGTGAAGTGAAATTTGTACGCATGGTAGTGTAAATACAAATTTAAAGATCCCTATGTGCGATATTTTTTCGAGATCATATATATATTCACTTTAAGTACTTGCATTTTCTTAGTGTTAATTGTTCATCCATATTTAGTAATATTCTTTTTTATATCATATAACACTTATACTGCTCTAGTGGAACATTATTACATTTTATACTTTATTATCTAGTGCCTATCTGTATTCGATTATAAGCTATTACATGAAAGATATATGCTGGAAAATCAAAAATACAAGTCCGAAATTTCGTCCACATCTATCGCTCATATTCAGCTGGACTAATGCTGATGGAAGGTTTTATAGAATTCACAAATTGTAAATTTAATATATATATATTATATCATAGTTATTATATATTCAGAGGAATGAAAATATTTTTTAATTATGTATTTTGCTCAAATACTTATTTGCGCTAAATGATTTGGCATATAAGTACAGAAATCTGCGAAATATTTTAATAAGGAAAGAACGAACGGAATTATGTGAAAAAGTATTATATTGAAACAAATTAACAATTTAATTGAACTACTCAAATGAATAAATGAATCTTTATATGTATATACTCCTGTATTCAACGATTTTTTTTGGCAGTTTTCAATACCGTAGGATTGAATTTTGAATTAAGGCTTCATGAATTTAGTCAAAGAACTGATGACACTTTGGGTAAATCGTTTTAAAATTATTTACTGGCTCGACTATATCGAATCATTATATTGTAATTTTGAAAAGTATCACTTGTTCTTATGATGCTGTGAACTCTAGTATATGAAGTCACATAATATTGAACTACTTTGGTCGAAAATTCAAGTGAAATCATTTGAGCCTGCACTTTAATCTGGATTTGAATTTGAGGTTTTTCCGCAGCACATATTGTTCACATATACTTAACTTTTTGACGTTATTATATTCCAACATTGACTATTCATAGTCCTTTTATGATATTTCCAACATTCCATATTCTTTTCTATCTTGAACTTGGAGTCGTTCTCCGGATTTTTCCATTTCCGACAGCCTTTTTGACGAGCTTTCATGATCAACACTTAAGTATTCTTTTGTGATAACAGAGTTCTATTAGTGTATTTTCAATAAGAAATTTGTATATTTTAATTTCATTAATTTCATATGACAATGAAATCGAACTTTCTATGATAGCTATGAAGACTTCATTAGATAGTAATAATCATTACATTTTCATATTTCTCTTTATGGTAGGTTATAAAGACCATAAACTCAAACACTAAAATTTTTCATTTAAAAAACTTTAGAGAGTGAGTTAAGCAATAAAAAATCCGAATGACGTATTTTGTTAAGAAAAATGAGATGAGATAAGTACTGAGTGCATTAAAATTCAAAATAACATGAAAATTTTATTTATATGTACTTAACTCAAAAGAAACAGAAAAACGACTTGGGAGTGAGGTGAAGAAAGCAATGGAGATTTCTTAAAAAAAATTGAATATTGTCACATCGATACACTGAGTTTCATTTTAATTACATCTCTATTTTCAAGATATTTTCGTCTATTATTACTGTATTTTGCTTGAATCTGAAGTCTTTCTTGATATTTTATTTAAAAAATGGATAACCAGTAACATTGATTGGTATCTTCTTATGCAATTCAAAATCTAGCCTAGCTTAGTCCTCTTGAATTCTAGAGTAAGATATGTATCAATGTTTAATTAATTAAGAACATTGAATTAAAAAAGGTAGATTCATCATATGCAAATTATCTATAGGAATTCAAGTGGGGAATTAAACTTCTTTTTAATCATTTAATTACTAATTTTTTCATCCAGTAACAGACGGTAGTCCTATATAATTGAGATAAATTGGTAAATTAGATCAATCCATTCATTTAAACTGTAACTTATTCCAGTCAAATATGTTAGATATAATCATTTTCAGGGTTGTTGACATGAGTCCATGCATTATGCAAATGGTATTCAATAAGGTTATTGTAATATATTCAAATTGATTCTTGAGGGATTTCTTTATAGAATTTGAGGATGCTTTTCAGTAGCCGATTAATGAATATGAATTTTTTTTTATGAAACTCGTATTCATAGTTCTTATATTATCCAAATTATTGCAACGAGAATTCCTGATAGAGATTATGAATTATGATTTACGGTTTTTTTATCTACTGTATGATAGTGTATTAGTACTGTATTAGTAATTATTATACCATGATATTATCACCAGATACTCGATATCCTTCAGATGAAAGTTATGATTATTGTTATAAATAATTCAAAATAGGTAGAACTATTTGTGTAAAAGTCTTTGAGTTTTGAATTGAAAATATTGTTTCAGTTTCTGAAATATTCTTTGAAGTAACTTCAGAGCTTCAATGTTTAATTGTGAGATTCTTTCAGAAGGAGAAAAAAATTGAGAAATTATTTTGTAGGAATATTTTTTTTTCGTTTCTGAATAATGGTATCATAATAAATATGTTCAGAAATTTAGAATATTATCAACATTATTCCTTTTTGAAATTCTGTTGAATAATCCATATCAATTAACAAGTTGAAATTCAAATCCATCTTTTCTGTGGAAGAAGGTGACCTCCAAAGGTAATAAAAGGATGTTCGATGTATAGAACTCACCGTCCCAATTGAAACTTAAAAACTCAATAGACAAAATGGAATTTTTTAAGCCAGAAAGGATCATTATAAAACAAAAGTTTTACAGCATATTTGACTGTATTGTCCAATTTTTTAGGCTTTGTTTTTTCAAGGACGTGAGATATAATATAAAAAGATAAACACACACACACACACACATATATGTATATATATATATATATATATATATATATATATATATATATATATATATATAAATCGTGATGAATAACTAGGGACGAGTTCATCATTCATCAAAATGTGATGAGAAAACGGTAAATTTCTAAACATTCTCAATAGAGTTTTCACAAATGTTGAAAATAACAAAATGTTTATAGGTGACAAAACAAGAGTCACCCTAATTCGTTTATTATTATATATTTTTCATTATTATTGTTAGTATAGTTTCTATTTCTCTGTTAATTACCATCTTAAACTGCAGAGAAATATCAATTTTTTACTTAAGTTATATACCTATATTTCTTTTTTCCACAGGATTATTTACTCAAAAATAAAGCGAAATTGCTGAAATTCTATTGAAAATATGTTAATTATTTGAGTATTACATTCTTACGTCATTTCAAACTACCACTTGCTTCGTACCCAATACCTACTTCATCAAAGGAAGGAATTTTTATGACTTAATAATTCGAAAATATTATTGATACATTATTTAATCACAGACTTTATTCGTAAATTGCAGTTCAGTTTTGACCAATATTATCGAACTGTGTAGTATTTTTTTCAGAAGATTCGTTTATAATTTTTCGGAATACCTCTTTTGTTTCAAAAGTTACATATTTAATAGGCCCAACACAAAATGAGTTCAAAAATGTGTAGAGTAATGTGTAGTTAATGTGATGAACGGCCTACACCTGTGTGAATATCAGTACATTCCACTGAAATGATCTCATAATTTATCCAGCAATTGCCATCAAACAATACTTCATTTTGGATTGATTTACTGTGTTCTCTCGCATGGATAACGATGACAAGTTTGCACGTTGTTCACTGCTTTTCCACTGAATAGAAAATAGAAAAGTGGTGGAATAAATTTAATTGAGAGTATGTCGTTGTACTGAACCTATTTATCAGAGTAAAATAGAGATTTTTTGAATAATTCATGTACACTAGTTAACACATAATTCAGACTTTACTTTCAAACGTCATTTTTTTTGAAGTGAAAATTTTTTTAAACTAGCCAAATTTCATAAAAGCAAAGGGTAAAGTGCGTTGTCTGATCGATTACATTACGTTGGTATCGTCAATCTCAGTCAACACTAAAAATTTCGTGTTTCACTGTATTGGAATATGTAATATTGGTAGATGAAGGTATCAGGAGCTCAGGCCACGTAAATCAGATAAAAATGATTGAATAAATAATTTTATCGTCTGTATTTACTGCGCCATCTCTTTGTACAAATTCCTAAGCTTATTGTTTTAACATCCGTAATACAGAACTCTGCATTTTTGCTCATTCACTGAAAGACTCTCTTCTTTATATAGGACATTTACCAGTAAAATGCAGTAAGATCCACGATATGAATCAGGTATGTTAACCTGTGAATTGAGAAAGGTTCGAAGCAGTGAAGTGTTTTCTTATTCCTAAAATACCCACAAATAATGTTAACAAATTGAGACGTTGAAGAGTTTTCAATTTTAACGCCCAGCTCAATGATTGACTGATTTTATTTCTATATATAGGAAAAAAGTATGTGTATACATATCTGAAAGAGAGATAGTTCTTTAAATATATTTTTCATGATAGAGAAAACGCACCCTAGGATAATATTTATTCACTTTTCTCAATTCCGTCAAGAGATACATATTTCTGAAAGTTATATATATATATATATATATATATATATATATATATATATATATATATATATATATATATATATAGTATATAATTTATCATTCATATTTTTATGGCTGGTTAGGTATGGAACCATTAATTTTACATTACATCTTCTTTTCGCTGCCTTTGAGACTTCGTTTCAGTAAGTTTCAAATTAAACTTAAAAGCTACGAAAAGAGCTTCCCCACGCTTCCCCACCCCTGAGAGGAGCCAGTTTATTTGTGAAAAAAAATTCGTTCCATATATGTTATATGGTGAGAAATGCGATTTGAAATAGTTGCTTTAGTTTCTGGTTTATGGAATGAATGGTTATTAAAAAAGGAACCATAACAATCGAATCGCATATTAGGTGATATATAGATATTTATACCTATAGTCTTGAGTCTTGACGACAATATCAAGCTCTTTTGGTTTGAGAAGTATTTTATAATTTTTCAGAACTTCAGAATTCTTTTATCTTTCACTTTATGAATTAATTACCTTCAATATCTAACAGCTGAAAATACAACCATGAAAATATTTGGCAATGTTTCATTTTTGTAATGCAAATACGTAGGTAGTACTGTTTGGTGAATGCGCCGGTGTTTTAATAACAAAGCTGCTTTATAAATACCAAAAATTTTCGTCGTTATCTTGCATATTTGCAGAGGATATATATATATATATATATATATATATATATATATATATATATATAAGTGAAAATGAAAATTATCGGCATATCCCGCAGATCAGAGGTTGTTTGTATTTTCTTAATTTTTCTTTTTGTGTTTCCACCTCCAGTTCGTACAACTAGAACTTGGCTACGCCGTTCTGAGGAGATCGATACCGATAATTTTCGTTTTTATTTAAATTTTCTTCCGCATGATATATTATTTACATATATATTTATACATAAAGGTCACATTTTTGAATAAAAATAACCTTTACCGTAAGAGAAGCTGTGATAGAAAAAATTGTTCATATTATACACAAACAAAGAATTGTTTCAAATAAAACCAGAACAGGGTGATTGAATATTTGGAACCGATAAACACTTGTCTCGTCTTCTCCAATGCCAGGTGGTGAGAGTGAAGGTCTCTCACTATGGAAGATCTGGGTTTCTCATGTTTCAACATGAGAAACGATTCAAAAATAGTTGAATATCTCAAAGTAAATAATATCTTATCTGATTCTGATTTCAAAATTCACAAAATTCTGTTATTTATTTATATACTACATCTAAAATATCTTATTTCAGTGGACGTTCCGATGTGAATTTTAATTTTGTCAAAACTAATGATTGAATAGTTGAAACGTCATTTGAAATGAAGATGTTTCAATTAAAACAGCCTGTTATTGTAAAAATTAATTAGAAAAACTATACATAATCAACGGCAAAAAACACCACATACAAATATATATATATTATTATTTATTACATATAAAAAAATTGATTTCATGCTGATGCTGTCAATAAATATATTTTACGTCTTTCATTCGTAGATGTAACCTTCTGTTCGAAAACAAATTACATGGCATATTTCACCGAAATGTTCTTTTTGTCATAAACTTCTTTTCGATGCAGCTGACAGCTACCTATATACGAGTTAGTAGGTTTATTTCCTTCCCGTCCGAGTGACATGACATGTCCAAATCGGCCTGAAAATGACAGATAGATGAATCTGCGGACTTCGTCAAGTGAAAGCGCTGTCATAGAATGGGACGCTGTCCCGTGTCATTTTCTTCTTCGTTTGCAGGGAAGGGAAGAGTCCAACCACTCATACACTGACTTTTGACTAGCCAGTGCGCTGGAGGGGTGGTTTGTAGGAAATTTTCGAGCCGACTGGGGCGCTAGGCCCTTTGTAAACAGTGTGCCAGTGCAAGCCGGCGGTGGCGGATGCACCCTCATTGAATTTAGTGGATCGGAGTTTGTGCGAGTTAACATGGAGTGCGATCGTGTGTTTTATGATCACTTAGTGGTTTTCGCAAAATATCTAACTTTATTGCAAAAGGGTGAGTTATATATCAATAAACTTCGAATGGAACAAATTAATCGAATTACCTAATATACCAATGTAGTCGTAACACAGATTTTATAAAAGAGTTATTTTCTCTCATCTTTTCGTATCATAGTCAAGACAAATTTATAGTCTACAATTCAGTAAGTCATCTAATAATCTACGATACGAAATATGAAATATTTGATAGAGTGCTAAAATAAAATCAGTTCATTTGAGAATCTTATTGGAACACTTTCAAAGTTATTTTCTTTGGGTTTATTTCAATCAGCTTATAATCCTTTCAAGAGATAATTTTTATCTTTTTCAAAGGAAAACTATGAAACGGAATTCATTGGGAATCGGAAAATCCTCTGTTTCTCCTGCTTTTTCTAATTGCAAGTGGAAAATAGTTTTGGTGGAATCATTTCTTGTAGGTACAGATTGTACAAACTTTCATCTATTATTACATAACTTTTCACGTTCAATTATGACCGAAGACGTTCAAGCTGTTTTATAAATTTTATTTAACTAATTTTGTACTTATTACAACTTATTAATACTTATTTACAACTAATTTGATCTTCAATTGTTCTCATTTAGCTCCTCAGTTTACTAATCGTTAAATGAATTCTACATGCAGATAACTAAACCCTTTAGGTAATTTTAAATTGAGATGTGTATTAAAAATTGTCATTGAAATTGAAATTTGTCATTAATTGTTGCCAATCAAATGAATTTTATGTATTAAATACTTTCACGCATGTTATGATATGTTGATTTGAAGCATTCTCGAAGTGATTCTTAGATATTTCTTTCTGATGTAATAGCATCAAATATTAATTTGGACTTGACATATTATTAACTTTATGTATATTGCTTTTTTTATTGAAATATTTGAATAGAAGCATTGGATCCATTTTTGTACTAAGATAATAAGAGATAAGGACTAAGATTGTTATTCGAGATGTAAATTGAAAGTAACATTTGATGTCTGTAAGAGTTTGGAATTTACAAAAGTTTTTGTAGGCAGAAAATATTGAAGGCCTCTTATTTCGAATAGACTAACGTTATTGAAACGTATATATGTTTCTTTAAATTTGTTTCGTCATTAAATAACACTTTAATATTTCAGAAGTTGTCAAAACGTAACCCAAAATGAAGTTGAGTTACATAATACGTCATTATGAAATCATTTTGGTTTTGGTACATCTCACTTAGTTAAAAATATTTTTGAAATATTACTTTATATTATATTTGTTTTTTATGGTAGCATAATGCAGTAGAAATTTTCAATTTTGTCTTTAGATTTACAGATGAAAAAATATTAAATTGTTCCGCTCTCTATAATGGTCATAATATAAACCGGCACACGAATCCCCTCTGGCAACTCTTTTTTACGACCGTTTTCTTTGTAACGGATCTCGTGTCAGCTTAGCCCCTCACGACAATGGTCTTGTGGTTCTACAAATTATCTAATTCTATTTTTACAGCTGTTTATTCCATTTTGTATCTTCTCGGATTATGAATGACTGATTAGTCTTTTCCAAATTATGATGATGGCATAACACAGAAACGTTGTGCAGAAATAATACTCAATAATACTCACCATCTTCCGGGATTTTAGGTATATTGAATGGAATCAAATGTAAGCACTAATAGACAACTCAGGCAGAAACTCACATGTATCAATAACTGATGTCATCTTTATTAGTCAATAGTTAATCAATATGAAACATATAAAATAGTTTACAATATTCACTTCACATTTTTCTATGAAAGAAGTATATCTTCCGAGTTACAAATATTTTGAGGTGTTATTCACCTTTAAATGGTTGTCACAAATGTCACTATAAGTATCAACATAAGTATTTTGGGTGCCTCTGTGGCGTAATTGGAAAAACGCCTGCACTATGGTGCGGTAAGATGCGGGTTCGAATCCTAGTGAAAGCATGGATTTTTGGGTGTGTTTATGTGCAAGCTCACTACTCGTTTGGAACTTTTGTTGAATTTAGGCCTCTTAGTAAAAAAATTGTTGTTTTATTGTGTACGTTTATGGTATATTGTACAGAGAAATTCTACTGTGTTTTTCTACTTACATTTCAAGAACAAACTTATACAGATTTATTATGAATTCTAGTACATATTCATACAAGCACAGTTATCGTTTTGAAAAGATGATTTGACACATGCTAGTAATTAGAACAGTAAGAATCGAATAAATTGGAACAGGAAAAAATATTCAATGCTGTCTCAAGACTAAAAAACATTCAGTGAAGATTTATGGGGACAAAGAGCTCAGTAATCACTGAGGAATTCACAGTGGGACCGAGCATAGAGTTAATTTCGGCAACTGTTGAGTGACACATGGCGAATTTAAGATTTTATTATGTGGGCGAGACGACATGTTATTCAGTTCAATATCCGTGTCCCTTGTCCTTTTTCGGACGTAGGATATCAGAGGTTGATACGAATGCTGAAATATCCGAAATTCCTACTGGATAGTGGAAAATTATACGTTTTTTCACAAGAGGAACCATCAATCTTTTTTGTTTTCACGTTGCAGCTCACACAAGAAAAGGATATTTGAAACTTCTTCTTTACTACCTATTGGAAATATATTAATAATTAAATTGTAAATTGGAAAATATAATCATTTCGATAATTTAATTTTGTAAGAAATTTTACGCTCTACAGTTCAGAGGCCGTCCATTAATCACGTGCGATTCGAAAGGGGTTGTTGGAGGTGCTCGAAAAAAATCACGAAACATCACAAGGGGGAAGTTGTGTAGTGAGAATAATCAAAAAGCACACGTGATTTTAAGTAAGGGCAGAGAGATTTTGTCTTCAATGTCGCGCTAAGTTAGCTGTGGTTTATTGAAACATATTTGATAATACTTCGCTATTACCTTCAGTCGATTTTACCTTTCCTTAGCTATGTATCGTCTTCGAAGATTAGAACAGCGTTTATATTATCGAATATTTTTCATTTCTGAAAAGTGTGTCATTGCTTAGAAATGAAAAAAGAACAGTTACAAAGGTAATGAATAATAAATGTGTATTTCATGGAAACTTGGGAAAAATCGAACTAAACTCACACGTTATGAAACGAATATCCAACTGAAACAAAAAATAAAATAAATTAAATAAAGACTGAACCGTCATTAATTATACCCAGATCCAGACAGCTATCCATTAGTTCTCTTCGCTATGACATGCAGGTGACATATTTCAGTCTTCCCTTCACCCCTCGGTCCGTTTCTGCATTGATCTGACCAGTCAGTTCAAAGAGGGGGAGGCGGAGTGAGATGGCTCGTCACCGGACTTGGACACGACTGTCACCCCCGTAAACGTCCAAAGCGACAGGTCTCTGTGTCTTTCGAAGAGCGGAGCTCTTGTACCAATCAATAACACCGGACAAACTTTACCTACATGCTTTTATCTCTACAGATTTCAAGTACTTAATATAAATGGATGGCAAAATATATATTTTCTTTATTCTTGGAATACTGAAAAATTACTTTCTTCAATATGAAGGATGTCTGTCGCTTAGCGAAAGTTTATTATTTTATGTACTCCGAGATTATTTTAGTTCACAGATTTGTGACGAAAACTCGTATAACTTCTAGATTCCAACTTTCTAAATACATTTTAACAATCCTCGATTATGTAACATATTATGTATACAACAAAAATTGCATTGATATTTTATGTACAAGTCTGATTTCTATTTTTAAATACTGAGCGATTTTTACTGATCTGATTTCTTGTCTGACGATATTTTAAAAGAATTGATATTTTTAGCAAATACCAAACTGTTTATAATGGAAAAATTTTATTCTTGTATTATAATCAAGATTGACATCTTCTCACGAATTAATGGAATGCGTGATCAAAAGGTTTAAGAATATCTATTCAATCTGTAAGAAAAAACAATACTGACTGACTTTAAAATAGGAGATATGCAACCTGGTGCAACCTGGGCTTAGTGATTGGTATGAAAAGAAATGACAGACTGATGTTATCAATATATAGAGTAATCATAGGTTTGGGTATATAAGATTGAAAAATAGTTATTATAAATATAGTAATGTATTATATTATTATGAATAAGTGTACTGAATTTTTTCTTCGCAATAGCAGAAGAATGAATTTATTATTGCCTGGTTGCAAATTTAGGACGTAAAATAGTACCCACCTACTTGTTAGAAGTGCAAATACTGCAAAAATTTTGATGAAATAAGAAAGAAATAAGTGTGAGAAGCATTGATTTTAATCTTAATCGAACAGTAAGCTCAATGTTGCACAAATTTTTTGAGAACTTGTTTAAAATAAAGTCGAGTGTTTGATTTGAATTTTATTTCACCAACAGTTTAGCAGCAATTCAGTCCCGCATTTATGAATATGTATCCATTTGTGCATTATAATCATATAATTTATGTCTACTCATAGAATTGCAATAATGGACTAATTGTCATTTTCAATTCTATTTCAATTAGATAAATATTTCGAACTGAATTGATTTCAAAGTGAGTATTTTTGGACACATACTGCTTTTGCGGATTATTGGTTCTAGAATCGAGGAAATGACGTATACCCAAGAATATCAGAATCTATTTTCAACGTTGTAAAAAATGACGAACGGAACAGAAGTGTCTCAGAAACAAACTTTGAAAAGTGGCTCTCTCATTAATCAGTGACCCAAAGCATGATTTATACGAGACACTAAATTACGAGCACGAAAGATCGAGATCCGCCTGGTGAAAAGACATATGACCTCATTCCGAATTTAATATCAACTTTTGACAAATGCGCAACATTCAAACGTATCAACTCTTCGCAGGAGTTGATGCTTTATTGCCAGTAAAGCTGATCGTTCCTTATTCGGGGTTACATGGTTAATGAAGTTGCTAGCTAGCATGTAATAATTCACAAAGGCCTTTATGAATTTAGACTTTTACCTTCATAAATTTTTCCATACAGACTGATCTGGAAGTATTGAAATATTTTGAAGGTTTACTACGACATATATAATAATAATAATGATCATAATAATATTCATTCATCCAGTAAGAAAATCTAAATTGAGTAGGGAAAGTCAGTGTTGAACAAAGAGTAACTCCAAATATGTATGCCTGCGTATAAACAATAAAACATAAATATTGGCACTTGAAAAATAAAGAACTTTTATAATGATTCAAAAAGGAAAGAAAGGTATATATATATATATATATATATATATATATATATATATATATATATATATATATATATATATATATATATATATATATTATATATATATATATATATAGAGATTCGAATCATTCATACCTTGTCAATACTGAGACTCTTAATCGAAATATCGAAATAGTTCGAATAAATAGGGTGAGCATTTGTGTAGACAGTTCTCTTAATGTTCACATGGAGAACGAACTTATCACTTTCGAGAGTGAAATGGACTTGTTGAATGAGCATAAGTTATAAATGTTATGATATCATCATTATTAGGAATCATCAGTCCCTATGGGAAGAGCGTTAGTTCGTGAACGAAACACGTGAGCCGCCTCTTCGAAGAAAAGACGTATAAACTCTCCCTAGCATTCTAGATTTCTCCACCTGACAACATTAGTGAGATTACGTAGAAGTTCTGTAGACATTCAATTCAAACAGTATATCTATAATGCTAGAGAGACTTTATACATATTTTCTTCGCTAGAGGGAGCTCATGTGATTATTTCAAGAACTGATGTTCTTCTAGTTTGGATATAGGACCTAGAGGCATCATCGATTCTTGATTGATTGACTAAATATGACTGATGATTCCTTATAAGGATGAAACCATTGTATTATATTATCATTCAACAAGTTCGATGATTTTTCGAAGCGCACTAAATATTCACTCTCGAAAGTGATAGGTTCGTTCTTGTTGGCAACGTTGGTGTAGAAAACCCCCTGACAGTTTCATTCAAAATAAAATTTCGATTGAGAGTCCAAGTATTGACTGAGTATGAAAGACTCGTGAATCTCGAAATTTCATTTATATATATATATATATATATATATATATATATATATATATATATATATATATATATATATATATATATATATATATATCTGTGTAAAAAAATTAATTCTTACTCATTAAATTAAATCAAGCACAAGGCTTAATGTTTCAGGATTATATTTAACAATATCAAATAGTCAACATGTTTCGAACGTTGGCTCATCTTCAAGACTGAAGTATTGAGAAATTAAAGATTAAAGATCTACAGTCTTGATGAGCTCACGATGAAAACATTTTGACTATTTGATATTGTTAAATATAATCGTGAAACCTTAAGCCAAGTGTTTAATTTAATTTAATATTTAATTATTTTTCACCAAGAGTTAAGCGAGAATTCAACCTCAGTCACTAATTGTTACACTGTTAGCAAACAAATGTTAAATTCGAATATTGCTGAATATTAGGTCCATTTATAAAATGAAATGCATTTCCCAAATCTTGTTTCGTAATACAGAATGGCATTTTCGGTTTCTTTCGGAAATGTATTTCACTTAGAATTTAGAATGACGTATTAAAGTTTCAATAAGTGTCCGAAACAAGTCTGATGTATCAGTGGAACTCGTCCGAATTGTCCAATATACCTTATTTTACGAATATCGCCGTCTCCGAGATTGCAAAGGAGATCCGAAAGGGACAAATACTTTTCAGTTTTACGTTCAAAGTGTCAGCCAGGAAGACTGTTACATATGCAATGAAGTTCACTATCGGACAGTAGCTCGTCAAGGATTGGAGCAAGTTAAGCTTGAAAAACTCGATTCAAATTTGTTTCTTGGTGTGTTTTATGTGCCGAATTTGGTATAATATAAAAAAATATTTGTGTTTTCTTGTGAGGTATAAGAATTTCATGAAAGTTGAAGGTTCCAAATATTCAGAGGTGAATTAGGAGGGGGTTCAGAATGTAGAACCCTCAAAACATTCTTTACCATTTATTCACCGACCCCAACTTCTCGCTCATGGGTTTTCCTTCATTTCGATATTCTCATGTTTTCTGTTTCTTCTTTACGGCTGTTACTGTTGTATCGTCTCCAAACCCCCTTGGCGCTCGTATAAGTTTTTAGTAAATTCGTCTAATAGTTTCTCTTAATTGCTGATTGCATCCAATTCTTGCATTTTGGTTCTTGGGCATTTCCAATGTTTGATTGTATGTGCTACAGTTTATCTGGAGTTCTAGCAAATAAATCGAGGATCATCTAAGACGTTCAGTTGTTCAATTCAGAGTCAAGCTGTAAAGTTGATAGGGATTATCGAAAAACTCACAAAGTTCTATTGAGAGGCTTACTGTTTTCCAGTCGCGGAGGTTCAGTCGTTGAGGAGTCTTTACGCTATGAGTAATTTCTACCATTCATTTGATTCTTATGAGTAACCGTGTGCTTCCAGTTATTTAAGCACTTATTTTGGAGAGTTTCCGTTCAGAATTCAAAATGTTTTACTTTCTGTCATACAGTTGAACTAAAAGTTTTTTTACTCAAAGTACAAAGTGTAAAAATCAGCTATTGCATAGCAAATAGTACTGAGTTATATGTAGCTCTTTAGGCATAGATAAAAATGTCAAGCCAGGTTTTAATAATTCTATCATATGAACTTCGAATATCAATGAAAGCGCAGAAGTTTGAACGATGATATTGATATTGAAACAATCCCTCAGTACTGCCCTGATTTATCTTATAAATCAACTAATCAAATCAACAAATCATAAGAATGAGTTCGTTTTCATCACGTCAGGTATGGCCATAAAATATGGCCTCCACGGATGAGCGCGCCATCTATTACATAGCTCTAGGAGGCTGTGAGAATCTTATGACAGAATCACCTGAACGTGGACCTCCTGCAGATGATTAACCATACGTCCATTTCACAACCCACGCGAAAATTGCTGATAATTAAAATCAAAGCTTTGGGAACTCGATAAAACTGTTGATATATTCCTTTCACTGACACAAGATACTGCGAATTCAAATTGAATATAAGCTTCTAAACTGTAGATTCCAACTGATTCATTTTGTTTCCGATTTTTTTAGTAACTGTATTGATCACAACCAAAAAATCAATATTTCACCTAAGTAAACAAGGGTGAAATTAGTAATTTACTTGGAAATACCACAAAATTTCATTATGAAATTGAAATATCATTTAGAGAAAGTGTATTCAATATGTATGCAACATTCTACGGAGTTTTGTTAAATTTTTCGTACATTTTACATTAAATATAGCATTAACTGAGTGTTCCATCCCAGAGTGACTTTCCACTGAAATTCAAAGTTTTGAAAAGTATTTTGCTAATATTCAAGATTATGCTTGATCATGTTTTAACTTACCATTATCATCTTTATATGAGTCTTAGTTAAAAATTATTCTAAGAGTTCAAAAACAGTTTTCAAAATTATATTCACAATTAACACATGACACATCACATATGTGATATATAGGATGTTTGGTGTGGGTTCTGATAAGTCGATGTGTTCGTTCGAACACATCGACTAGTGTCTAGGTGTGAACATTTGTTTATGTCTGTAGTATTAGTGGTTATTTTTCAAGATGAATATAAGATAATGTATAAGATAACGAATTGAATGTCCGTTCGTTATCGACCCAAACTGTAGGTCCTACTTTGATAAATACAGAATAAAAGAAAAGAATAGTAAAAGAGCGAACAGAGTGTTTCTTAATGTGCGAACATACAATGTAATAATTTATGATGATTCTCTGGATACATTTCAATCTGTCAAATATAGATTATAATGTTACAACATTTCTTCTAAACATAAAATAACATTCACTTTTCATTAAACCAATCAAATTCAACTTACATCCATTATTAGTTTTTTGTTCAATGAATTCATTTCTTATCAGAACGTACTCTATCTTGAAAGAAGATCATAAATTTGCGTCTCAAGCTTTCACCAAGCAAATTCTCCAATGAATATCTATAAATTGTCATACTTCATGTTGTGCTATTGTATCATTGTATTCTAATGTCTACTTTTTTTTCAGGTAAGTACTTTCGAATGAGCTCAACGACATGGAACGAAATGAATTCTTCGAATTCGCAGCTAAGAGATAACGAAATAACGTAATGAAAGTAAGACGGAGCTGGAGAGAGATTTGTTGAGGTTTGATCTTGTTTATATTGCCGCAGTATTCGCAATTTGAGTGAGCTTATATGCATATACAACGAAATTGAACCTATATTTTGAACATATTGGAAAATATGTTTCAAGTATTTTTGGGATTATTTTAGTTCAATACCACCACATCTCCACATAATTAACAATTATATATATATATATATATATATATATATATATATATATATATATATATATATATATATATATATAATATATAATTTTTTTTTTTTAGACCTTATGAGCTATAAGTACAAACTCTTTCTTATGAAGCCAAGCTTTTGAATTTATTCAATTCATCATCAGGGCAATATACAAATAAAAGCATCTTACATTCACAACCCAAATTACTGAATTGACAATCTATATACATACATAAATCGAGTTGAGATAAGTGGTCAATCTTCATCGAACTTCAAATTCCCATATCACAACATATAGCAAAATCATATAACACAATATCTAAATATAATTTTCCAGTTTATAAAAGATTGATTTAGATAAGTTTTCATACCTACATAGTACCCAATTATCATTACCGCGGTTTTAAACAATTTTATGTCAAACGTTTAACCCTACTTTTATTTCACTCTTCTTATCTGAAAAAGAGAGACTCTTTCTTATGAAGCTTTATATATATATATATATATATATATATATATATATATATATATATACATATTAGTGCGGCAAGAGGGGAATGCAGTTGGTAGTTACCAACTGTTCAACTGTCAATGACTAGTTTGCCTTTCAGGTTACCGCTCATCAAAACAAATGAAAATTCCCTTTGAATACTATGGCGATTTTAAATTTTAGGTTCCCAATATTAATGAAGATATTGTATATTATGAATATATTTCGTTATAAATATTTCTCGAGGTGTTTGGACTTAAAACTGTATGTAATAACTACTAGATAAATCTGCTCATTATATTATAATCTGCCACTTCATGAAATGAAAGTGAACTGAAATAGTGATAGAAATATTTCACTTAATTTACAATATTTCAGGATATTCAATTGAGAGTTTTAAATGGAATTAAATATCCTACTATTTAGTGAATATTTCAGAACCCTCTAGGTTAAAATTGCTTCGTGTTATGAATATTATATCGTGCTACATTCTGACATGTAGTTAACACATGGAAGTAAGATACCTCATAAGTGTCTATTATATACCTAATTATACTTCGACTTGAAATGAGAAACAATATTTATTTTAGCAAGAAGGAAATTAAGTATCAATACTAGAGAGAAAATATGAAATTTGTTGCAAATGTTTGTATTTTTATAGTATTTTTCATGTTACCAAAAATATTCAGTGTACTTCGAATTGAATTACTATATAATTTCCATTTGATAAATATTAGACAAGATACTATTACATATAACATACTATATTACTAAGAGTAGGACTACTAAGAGAGATACCTGCTCATTTGAGAATGAAAATGAACTGGTTTAAAATATATTAGAGAGTCCAAGCAGTTTTAAAAATGATAATAAAATACTATATTGAACATCATTATATTGTTAGCATTTCAGCAAAAAGAAGTACTCATTATTTCATGTCTTTTGTGCAACTCATTGTTCTAGATCATAAAGGAGAATGCATTGTATTAAAAAAATCTACATTTGTTGAAAAAGATTCACACATATAATTCAACATTTTAATAATTGCTTTATTATGTTTATCGATTTACATCAAGTATCGGCCTCATCAATTATCAATCTACATTTGTTTATATACCTAGGCATAAAGCAACTGAATTGAATGTTCAGAGCTAAATCTTCTATTTATTGTTTAATATGATCACATAAAGTGTATTTAATAGAATACTACTTATTATTGTAGGTGTGTTGTAGAAATACTTGCCAGAATGATAAATGAAATGTTCAACATTAAGTCTGCATCAATATACTCGTACTACACAATTGAGATTGCATTCTTGCTTACCTTTAGGTGAAACATGATCAAATAAAATCCAAATAAAATTCTTGGAACATTAGGAATAAAATATCTTGAAAACAATGCTTCAATCATAAAGATAAAGTGATGTTAGACCATACTTGCTGAAGTGAAAATTCAATACAGTAGTTGGACATAATTCAAAACAGCGTCAACTCTAGTAAAATATTTCTAATGAGACTGTATTAGAATTAAAAGATTATAATTGTTTATTCGGAGGAAATATGAACAAAAAAACTTCAATTCATATGATGAAACATTAGGTATTTTCTTCAATTGAGGCTGACTTTAAAAAGCAGATATTACCTGAGTTAAAGTTGAAAATGCTTTTCATGAAATATAAAGTTCAGAGGAATATACTACATTGGGTGAAATATTTTTTTCTATGGATGTATCTTATATATTTATGACTTTAGAAAATGGAATACAGACAAGTATAAAACTCACAATAGCATTTACACATTGAAAAATAAAGAAATGATAATGCATATATAACTAATATATCACACATTGCATATATAATTAATCTCTAACTAAATCAATGATGAATCACAATATTCAAAACAATAATAAATAATTGTACATTGTGTATTTCAAGGAAAAACTCAATTAGCACTTCACTCAATATAATACACCATTACAATTCCATGAATGTTGGTTTCTAGGTATATTCAATACTTTAAAATATATTTGTCCACTGGGAAAAGTAAATACTTCCAGTTATATTGAACGAACAAACCAAAGAAAGGAGTGAATACGTTGCAGATTTTTAAATGAAACAAAACATGATAAAAAAGCTCCATCTTTATTCACAATAAATTCTGTATTTATTCAAATGCATTGGTAAACGTGAAAAATTAAAAACGGCAATGTGACAATTCGGCTCACAAAATCAGCTTCAGTCAATAATTTGTATCTTAGAGCGGAAGAAGCTGCAAGAAAACCCCTTTTATATATGGGGTACGTTACTTAATTTATATTTGAGGTTGACCTTTCTTGTCTATTGAATATTTATTGCATGTTCAAAAATATAAATTGGAGGTGAAGATGGAAAACTTCATCTGTTGTGAGAGTCAATTCTAATCTTTACTCAAGCTTACATTTTTCACCTAATAAGATAATTTCTTTTCTTCTTATTATGTAGTGAGACAAAAAAGCTCTACTTTATTACCCCAGGATCGGAGGACAAACCGAAGTAGTAATAAAACTTCTGAAAGATATTCTGTCTTCAATATTGATTGGAAGGAATGATAGAACCTTATGATTTGAGTACAAAGAATGAATCTTACTAATCCATACAGAGTTAAATTTATTTCGAATAATGTCGCAGAATTCCAAAAGAAAAATTCTCAAATTGAGTTCAGTGAATTTTAAAGTTAGGACAACATAACATAATACTTCCTTCTGAAGTCATATAAATTCATAATCATTGAAATCTGTCAAAAATAAAGTCCAACTGAAGTACATTTGTCTTGAATACTTCTAGAGAAAAGAAAATTGAATTTTACTTGTGTTTCCTTTATACTCTGCTCACAAAATTGCCCAGCCTGATGAAGCTTAATAAAGCAATCGCGAAGTAGAAGTTGTTTTTCAAATTTTGAGCATATAATGCAATATATAACGCGTACATACTACTTTTTGAAATAATTGAACCATTTTTAGAAATTATTCGAAAATGAACAGCTATGAAAAACAAAAATTTGGGTTTTTAACCCTTAACAACTAAAAATAGACATTAGCCACCAATTTTGAACGGACAATGAAGATCCAGGTGCCAGTAAGATTTTGTGAAGATATTTGAAGTGGAATATGTTCACGTAATCAGGTTCTTGGCGTACGTATCATCTGAAATCAGAAAAATGTGCATATAAAATAATTGGTGAGGACACTAATAACAATACAATTACAAAGCGTAATAGGAATTTATGTAGGTTTTAATCCTAATCCTGTATTAATTCTAAGTAGTGGTTAATTTTCAAATTTGATACTTTATCTACAAAACTATCCGAGATTGCTTCAAGAAGCAATTAAGGCCAGAAGTTATTAAATTATCTATTCAATTATCGTTCAAAAGTTGAACCTAGCTGCAGTTATAAAATCATCACAATTTTCAGAAATTCCTAGCACAGTTCCTACATCTAGCAAATTTCTAGGAGCGAATATATTTCACTAATATATACCTATGTATCTGCAATTTTAGTCAATCTGTTAGTTTGGATCTCTATTTCAGGACCCATGATCCCTGTGTTTTTTTTCAATTATACAATCGATGACTTATTGCTTTTTTTGTCACGAATATTCCAAATCCAAGGGCATATTTCTTTTGTTTTTCATTCAAATTCTCAACATCATGTCATGCATGACCTCTGTCGAGAATTCTTTGACACTGATGCACCTTTGAGCATTTATACTTTAACAGTTAAAACTAGTAGTTTAAGAGCCAGTAAACATCTGACGACACACATTTCAGGAAATCCCAAAATTTTCTCATTGAGACAGTTGTACCTACCATACATGAATTGGCTGCCATTCTAATATTTTAAAATATATTATTATACGTACTCAAAAAAGGGGTTATTTCCTTGTGGCAGACCATTTGAACTTTTTTTTTGGCGTATTTTAGTAATCTTCAAATTTTTATATGTTTTTGTTCATAGTATCAGTAGAATATATCTCTCACGGCAGAACGATCTAGCGTTTGCTTTGACCTGGCAGACTGAAAAACATTTTTTCCCTCGGAAATATATCTGTGTGTATTATTACGTAGTATACGGAATGAAGAGATTTTCGTTTTCTCTTTCTTCTTCCTAGTATATTACTGTCGTATTCCTTCTCTTTCAATTCAATTTGACGTCAAAATTGACATATATTAAGAAAAAACTAATATGAAAATTATGTTTTATCTTCAAACGAATTTGAGTTCAGTTGACTCGATAATAATATTATCAACAATTTCGATTCATGTGTATTGATTTCACTCAATAAAGTATATAATTTCTCATTTCACATAATTTTTATGAATTTTTATCTCTTTGAGATTATTTTTTATTTAGATTATTTTATTCTAGACTTTCAACCGAAAAACACTTACTCCCGCGCAAATACATTAGTGTGTAATATTTCAAAATTGGGAAAAAATACTTCTTTCCGACATATTTTAGGAAACTTCAAATTTTTATATGTTATTCTTGATAGCATTAGAAGCATATATCTCTCATGGCAAACCGATCTGCCGGTTGCTTTGGGCCGGCCGACCGAAGAACTATTTTTCCCGCGTAAATAAAACAGGGTGTAATAAATTATATTCGTAGCATAAGGAATGGATGAATTTTCATTTTATCTATCTTCTTCATAATAAACTATTGTCGTATTTCTTCTCTTTCAATTCTTTTTCACGATAAATTTAGCACACATAAAGAAAAAACAGACTGAAACTAATATTTCATCTTCAAAGGAATTTGAATTAAGTTGATGATAATTATATTATTAACGATTTCGATTCATGCATCACTCAAAAAAAGTACATAATTGCTCATTTCACATAATAAATATATCAATTTTCATTTCTTTGAGATAATTTTCTCTGATTTTAAATGCAATATCTAATATTATGTTATGTACCTTCGGTAAGTAGGTTGTAGATTTTATATTTCCATTGTAGCTATTCCACGTTCGCTGCTCTCTAGAAGGTACCTAGTTCCCCCTAGTACGTTTTCTAATTTCAAGTGCACTTCGTAGTCTAAACAAAACATAAACATGATATTTATGTTATTATACCTATTCTGTCGCATCTGAGACCTAGAACAAATCGAATACTTGAATATTCTTTTCAAGAAGGTTTATATCAGTGCATGTAAAATAAATAAATAAAATGTGGTGATATAAAGTCACTTCAATTCAATAAACTCACGAAATATTAGCAAATAAAAGTTTATTTGATTAAATTCGATTGAAATTACCTTATCATGTCAGGTGAAATGAACAAAACCGTTGCACAAAACATACGCTGTTTTGTGCAACGGAAAAAAGAGACAGAGTATTTTTATTCACTGACAAAACAACGGAAACATGTTGAAATATATTACGTTAACGAAGACAGCATAACCTCAAAAACGTTAAATAAAAATAAGATCTATATATTCATTGTGTCTTCATTAATATTAATAATATTAATGAAGATCTGTAACTGCAAATTTCCCTCGTTAATGACAGTACCTTTAATCTATTTTTCAAGAACTATTTTTATGTGTATATCATCTCCAAGAATTGTCAGTAAATATAAATAAGTTAATACCCTATACTGAAAAAAATTTATAATTATTTTTGTTAGCACAATGCTGCTGTCTGCTAAGTCAAAATAACTGGCAGATCCTTCTGCCTTGAGAGTCTAAAGCTTCTGATACTACCAAAAATAACATGAAATTTCGAATTTCCTAAAATACTTTAAAAATACTAAAAACACGTGTGTGAATTTTCAAATATTCTGCTAAAACGTGGAATGCTCTGCCACTTCGTTTTGAGTAGTTGATATAATAATAGATTTCGATATATCAAAACGCCAATACATATATGAATCAAAATTCATTCGAACATGAAATATTGTCAGGTTGGCTTTTTTTATGTGTGCCAATTTTAGAAGTAGATAAGAAATACGACAATATTATTATGTAGAAGAAAGAAAACAAAAATGTGTCTATTCCAAATACGACTATACATTACGGTATAAGCAACCGGCATATCGGTTTGCCGATGGGTGAAATGAAAAATTATTTACTTTGTTGAGTGATGACTCGAATCGAAATTGTTAATGATATTATTATCGAATCAACTGAATTCAAATTCGTTAGAGATGAAATATTATTTCATATTGGTTTTTTTCTCAATATATGTAAATTTTGACGTCAAATAGAATTGAAAGAGAAGAAATACGATAGTAATATATTAGGAAGAAGAAAGAGAAAAGGAAAATCCCCTCATTTCGTATAATACATATAGGTATAGAACAAAGAGGTAAATTTAAAGGAAAAAGTGTTTTGCGGTCTGCTGGGCCAAAGCAGATCGGTGTGCCACGAAAGATATATGCTTCTGATACTATCAATAACATATAAAAATTTTAAATTTTCTGAAATAAAACAAGAAAAATGTGTTTCTTCTCAATTTTCAAATGGTCTGACACAAGAAAATAACCGCAGGAATGGTCTGCCGTTTGGTTTTTGAGTACGTATAATAATATATTCCAACATATCAAAACGGCAGCTTTCCTAAACTATGTCTTTTTTCTCAAATCAAATAAAATCGAATCAAAAACATTTATTTTTCATTATTTGTTTCGTGAAACATTGTTTTTGTTAATATATATCAAAAGTCGGGAGACTTTAAGGTTTTGCAACCTTCTTCAACCCGTGTGAATTTAATTTCCTATTGTATTTTCAAAAAATCAGGAGCAAATTTTCTTATCATATATTTACTGCAGGGATTTAACGGCTGTGGCCGTCTTTTGTAAATTTTCATTAAATACGTGCCATTTGGTCAAATGTCCTATTTTCAATTCATCTGACATTTGATGGTAAAGGAAACCACAGAAAACTTTACCCACGTAATGTAAAATTCTCCAAATTATCACACCTTTTATACCTGCGCAGTACCGAACCTACAGCGACTAAGAATAATATAGGTTGGGAAAGTGATTTCATTGAGTAATAAATTGAAAATAAACCAAAATTTTCAAGACTATGAAATTAATAACAAAACCACTAAATAACTAAAAATACCTGATGAATTGATTTCTTACCTGTTTCAAAATTTTCTTTCACTTAAGGTTCAGAACATGATATATTTGTAAATTAATGTGTTTCCACAACCAATTGCAAAAACAGGAACAACATTTTTCTCCATAATAGTTCATTGATAAATAATTGAAGGTTGAACTTTGTTACCTAAAAATATATCGAATAACAAAAATGGTGTACCATAGACTTAATTTGTGAAGTAATCAAATCAAAAGTAATAAATATCAAAGATTATATAGTTTACGTATCAATCAGACATGAGAAACATTCTTGATGAAAAATTATCAACGTCGTTATTTGAACATCAATGACTAGGGTTTACTTTCAGAAGAGATATAAATGGGAAAGGCACTAAAACGAATACAACGAAAAGAATTAATCTATTGAAGTTAATTATTCCGCTCACCTGATTCATTAATGCTCTGGGCGACTAGAGCAATAGGAGAATATAATTTTTTGGTCTGGTTAAATAACATAAAATAATTACCCTTAATGAAATGAATGCAATTTTAATTGTAAGCTTTTTAGGATATTCATTACACGTTAAACTATACGGCTGAATAATACATTGAAAAAACTTATTGAGAAAAAGCCAAACATGAAACGATTTATCATTTTTAGGAAAATTTTTTACGAAGCATAAATTCTGAATTGTATTGTTTTTCATAAATAATCGAAAATCCATCAATGAATGAAACTAAATGATGAATACATATTATTATTTTCATGTAAGTACTTACCCGTTTCTTTCTGAAGGAATGATTTTACTATAAATTTTCGTCGGTTCGTATTGCCTGTAACTTAACTTCCACAAAACTGCTTCACAATTGTATATTATATTTGATTGAAAGTGAAAAAACTTCACGAACATTCAAGTAAAATACTGTTAAATTATCTCAAAAACTTTCTTATACAAGTCTCAAAGATCGACTAACTCGGTAAAATATTCATACAAGGTCACCCACTATGAACTCAAGATTGTCAAGCGGTTCGTAAACCGATAACATAAACAGAGTCATAAATCACTAATATACACATTTCAAACAGAATAAATCTCCTTACTCACACAACAAGTATTTATTATATCTTAGAAACGAGGATTGGTGCTAGAGGTTTCGCCGCCTCACGCAGATATAAAAAATACTCACTCTTTTATATAAAAATTCATCCGAGAACCTAACTACTATCTATTTTCAATACTACCCCTTGTAGTACTAAAATATATCTAGAGCAAAAGAGTGAAGTTTTGTTTCGCCAAAGAAACAAATTTTTGATTTATGATTTTGCCATCAGATTGGAATTATAGCCGCACAGTAAAAAAATGTACGAATGTAGAAATATGAGTAAAACAGTAGCGTTTTTTCTTTAATTTTGAATGATTCAAGGCTACATTTTGTTGGCTTTGTTAGAAATAAAATCTTGAAAAACATTCTATTTCTTTATACCTATACCTTATAGTGAAATATCGAATTCAATTTAATTAGAGGTATTTGCAAAACAAAAAATTTTATTATAATTTGAGTGAACGTATGAAATAAATACCTTTATTGACTGAAAGTGCGGTAAATGAATGCATTTATTTTTGAAGGATACTTCTTAGCAATATTAGGCTCTGCTTTTTGCTATAATTTACGTTTTCAAGTTATAAACAAAAGCTCATGTTCTTTTTTTTTTATTTTCGGCTTAAAACATTTGCAGTTTGTATTTGTAGAAACAGTTCACCTCAGATTTCAGACTTGCGCTTATGAACTAACTTTCATAACTTCTCCATATTTCTACGATTTTACTCAGCTATAGACTTCACAACACCTCTATGAATAAATGATTTTGTTAACATTCACAAAACCTCTAGGAATAAATGATATTGTTAACATTCAAAGTTCACTCGCATTCAACTTAAATTATATTTATTATTTAGTTTATATATTTCAAATCAAATTTTAAAAACGAAATTTTCAAAAAGATGATAAATTACTCGTATGTATAATTTAATATAAATTTAAATTCAAACACTTGAACTTATGATTTATACTTTATTAACTAAATAGCGTTTCGTCGTTACAAACGACTTCTTCAGATGCTTACAGAATCTGTAAGCATAGATTTTGTAAACATCTGAAGAAGTCGTTTGTAACGATGAAATGCGTCATGCTATGTAGTTAATAAAGTGTAAATCATAAGCTCAAGTGTTGGAATTTAAGTTTAAATTCAGTTATAATGGATTTACATCAAGTAAACGCCAACACTATTAAATATGTATGTATATCAAATCGTATATACGAGTCATTAGTTTGTGGTTTAATTTTTCCTTTCAAATTTGAGTTTTTTTCTAGCGAGCAATAATTAGTTGACCGAAAAAGTGATTAAAAATCCAATAACATCTAACCTATACAACTGTACACTCAAATAGTTCAATTCGTTCGGTTTTTTCTGAATTAAAATTCTTCGTGAAGGAATAATTTCAGAAATCTCAAAAAATCCTTACGTCTTAGAAGATCGTTAGGAGTAAGAGACCAGGTTGGATGCTTGAAATATTTCGCACTCAAACTGTGAAAATGTCATGTAAAAATTTCATTTAACAGCCTTTTACAAATTATTTAGTTGATATCCATATCTCATATTAAAGTAATGGAATAGTATCTCTTCAATTGTTTCAGGCATTTCTGGAATTGGAATTTCGAAGGGGAATAATTCGAAAAAACATGGTGAATCCTACTTTATTTTCGGTCAATATATAATTTTTGAAACTGCGTTGTCAAAATACATTCATTTTTAAATTAATGATCGGACAAACAGTAGGGAATTCAAACGATAATTGTTCATCAACATTGACGAGATATAATAAAATGTTAAATTGAGAAACAATAAAAATGACTTGCATCAATCGAATCATCAAATATCGTTTGATTACTCATTGAGAATGCATGCAACCAATCATATTATAAAATAAAGTTTCCATTTGTTTCAGAATTACGCAGTGCATCTTGTACTCGTAAAACTCTAACGAAACGAACTCTAAAAGTTTTTGCTCATATATTAATAAGTGTATCGTTCGAACATAAAACGTTTCATAAAATATAATATAATAAGAAATTCTGTCGAAAAAATTATATGACGCATAATTTTATTCGCTATACATTTTTGTGTTAATTAATACATTCTGAATAGGAGCAATATATTCTTATGTGTCCATACTTTAGAAGTACATCTTTTCAATTATATTTTCACTGAATTTCAGTTTTTCCAATTTTCATTCTTTGGAAGTAATCCCATTCAGATATAATGCTCTCATGCCAGAGTTTCTTCAAATCCTTGAAATTCTGAAATGTGCTTTTCGGTATGGCCATCAGCTCGTTCTTCGATTCCGATTTTATCTCACCAATTGTGGAAAAACGCTTTCCTTTCATTGTTCTCTTCAATTCTTGAAATAGGAAAAAGTAGCAGGGAAAGCCAGATCTGGTAAATGCGGTGGTTGTTTTTAGCCAAAAAATCAAGAACTAGCATGATGTGTGAGCTCGTGCATTATCGTGATGCAGAATTCTGATTTGTTTTTCCACAATTCAGATCGTTTGAGCAGCATTGCTTCACGCAATACGTAGTTTCGCGTGAAGCAATACTTCCTTGTAGTATTCCTTATTAACCGCATGTTCTGTTAGCAAGAACTCATTGTGAACCACGCCGTTGTAATCGAAGAAAACAGTGAGCAAAACGTTCACATTGGATCAAACTTGGCGTGTCTTTTTCGATCTTGGCTCTTCTAACCGCTTCAATTGGGTGATTGGGCCTTGGTTTCGACGGCATAACCATATACCAAAGGTTTTGTCTTTAGTTATGACCTTCTTCAGCAAATATTATGCTATACTAATGCGACGTTGCTTTTTCTCTAAATTTTGCAATTTCTGAGCAAACATCGCTAGCCCATGTTTCATGCCCAAAAGATCCGACAAAATTGCACTTATAGTAATTTGACGATTTTCCAGAACCATTTCCTTCACAGTTTCGATGTTTTCGTCGCTCATTGACATGGTTGCAACTCCAGGACGCTCATCGGAATCAACATATTCTCGGCCTTCTGTGAAGCGCTTGTACCACTTATAAACAAGTTTTTGGTACAAAGTAGGCCCGCCGAATGCCACAATCGATATTTTGAGTGCGTTGGAGCACTTTATTCCATTTTTAACGCAAAATTTAATACAGATTGTTTGACATATTTCTTTGAAAAATCAAGAAATCGAAGAACACAAAAACGTGACTAACATTCACAGTTGTCAAAAACAAACTTCTAATCAAAACTGGCTGATAAATGGTAACATATGTGAAAAATTTGTGAAGCACCTTAACAAAAAATAATTTGTTAATCGAATGTGCACAGCCCCCGAAAATTGAAAATTCACATTTTTTTTTGAACAGACGCATTATACAATCGGAAAAAAAAAAAATTTTCAGGGCTTTTTCCATGCTTCAGTATGATACTTTGAATATTTGCAATTTCTTGACGTAGAAAAAAATAAGAAATGTCTTTCAAAAAATTTCGGTCTAAGGAGTTACCTCTCATATTTTTTCAATGTACTAACGTTTTTTGTAACTATTTGATTTCCTGACTCCACTGTGGAGAAGCTATAGCAGATGAATATCGGTAAAAACTTATTTTGTTCAAGCTCAGATCTTTTTTTCGGTTTCCTGCGTTAAACATTTGCAGTTATCAATTAAAATAAGTAAACATTAGTCTTTTCGAATTCGAATACTAAGTATTCTAACGGAACATAAATATCGAAATCACTTACTTTATTATTTGTGATGGCAATCTGAGACCGATTAAACGAAGAATACACTTCATGAACCTAAATACTAATTTTCAATTATAATTTAAAGAATAGATCTAGTAAGCACACACTTCAATAGTTTACAATGTAGCTGAACTTTCCAATCACATTTAGAAAAATTACAGGTTTTTATCTCACATGTAATTGATTTGAGGGAAATAATTTTTTATATTTACTCAAATGCTATCTTTTTAACGTTGGTTATATTGATTTTAATTATTTGAACCACAGATGATGCAGAACTTTTGTATCAGTCATCATGTGAATATCGAAGATATCCCACCTTATCGGATAGTTGCTGATATTTATCATAATAATAATATGTAAAGTGCTATAATAAAACAGTATTTAGAATTTTCTCATAATTTAATATAAAATACGAATGATGACGTTTCGAAGTACTACTTCTTTAGTGTTATATTCATTTTCAAAACTAAAATCGAAATAAACTTCATACTATATACCTAATTTTTACGAATTCCATTCGTAAAAACTAACTGTCGGAAAGCAAATCATATGAATATGAAGCAAGCGGTCATCTGAAAAATTATTTGCTTCTTGTTATACATCAATTATTCTCCAAATTGAACAAATCATATTTTGATCATGTATTGTAGGGCTTTGACACACCAAATCAAAAATTAAATTGAGAAATCAATTATTTTATCAAACACTTTCTGTAAATCGATTATTGAGGCCTGGATTTTTTCGTTGATCGATTCAATATTTGAATTTGAACCTATTTGAAAATCGATTTCCTTATATTCGCCTTTATTCCTCAATTTCGCCATCCTTAAATTCAAAACACTTCTATGCTTATATTCGTTTTTGTCTGAGTTCAGTTTTGTTTTTTAAATGAGATTCCTTAAATGTGCCTCCAGATTTTACAAATGCATACAGTAAAATAGCGGAGAATGGTTTTCGAGGAAATTATTATAGTCTGCAATTTATGCAAAATATGTTTTCCAATTCATTTAATTTTCAGTGCCCCGGTAGGTTTGCCGTGATATAACATGATACTTCCACGATGAAATCTGTAGATTTTCAAGTCGAGCACTTGAGAATTTACAGACCTTTAAATCGTACAGTAGACAAAATATCGATGACCATCAAAATGTCCTCCGTTTTGTAATTTAAAAAATAATTTGTGAAAAAAGAAATGAACTTCACACAGAACTCGAATCCGTGTCTAATTATCTTCCATATTTTTCGAGCTTCTTCAGGTTTATTCCGTGCCATATTAGCTTCCCGACTCTACGAGTATTATGAATGAAAATTGTTGTTTACAGTTCACTTACGTGACCCTGATTGAATTATATAAACAAATATTCTAAAACAACGATAATAATATAATATAATGATCACAAGTCCTTGATAGCAGTTAACAGTTTTGTTGATATATATATATATATATATATTTACTTATAATTTTCAACTCGGATTTCAGGTTGATGAATTCGAAATAATGATAAAAAGTAACAGTTTCGTTCGTAATAGTTTAATATTCATTCGGAGACCATTTATTTGTCATTTTTAATTGCAAACGAGCATCTCAGCCTATGGAAACTTCCACATTTTGAACGACAAAGAATCGGTATGAGTAGAAATGAACATTCGAATGAAGCTGCACAATAGGTACAAATAGTTTTTCAGTAAAAATTACAGAAAAACAATTTTATGAAATAGAAGTATAATTAAAGTTTCGAATATTCTAAAATTATATCCTTTCTGCGCTCTGTGGCATATTCTTTTTTCGCAAACTTAAGTCTTGAATGTTTTCGAACAGAAAATTCACGAAAAATAGAGGGCTGCTGTTAGTTTACCGACACTTCTGGAACAAAAATCTTGGACATTTAGGCGAAACATATTTTTTCCCCTGACGTTTCTGCACAAATAAAGATTTTTTGCAACCAAAATAGAAAAATCTTTATTAATGTTCAATTTTCATTCATTCATACAACTTGCAATTGAAATCGATTTGAGTACTTATTCAACCCCAACAAATAATAGGCACTTTTTTTAGAATTGAAATACCATACTACTTCTGATGTAGTATGGTAACAAAAATAAATATAAGCGCTCTTTTCTGACATCAATCAAATTATTATATGATACTACTAATGACTATAATACTTGATAATTTTAAAACAAACTGCCTACGCCAATGATATTCTCATACATCTAGTTAGATAGCCAAATCCCTATAAATTTAATTTTATTGTAAATTTAAAGTACTCATTATAACTCTAAATTTTAATGAGATCAATTTTGTTCAATCTATTTTGATATTTGTTAGTCTTCCTAATTTTCAATGAAATATCTTTCTCTTCCAACAAGAATTCGTGAAAGTCAGAACAAATCAGCCCATTGAAATTATACTGTTTTGATCAGAGACCGAAAATGATCTGTTGAGCGAGTTTTTTTATTGCGTCCATTGCTGCGCGACCAGCCAAAATACTCCCTCTGGTCGCATTGTGTCCAGATATACAAAAAATAATACTTCGCGATATTTAGCATTTCTGACGATAGTGGGTGTTAGGTGTTTCAGAAAAATTCAGCTGAAGCTGAATTGCGCATAAAAGCTTGTCGTCGTCAGAAAGGTTCATGCTAAGAACTTTCAAGTTTAAACATTCGTCAATTAGCTTCGTGTCATCCATTTCAATGTTAATTTTTTGGGAAAACGGACTGTTTTTTCGAAAGCAGACCGTAGAGTACTTTCAATGATTTTTGGAGACCTCATCCAGTTAAATTTGTCAACGTCCTCAATTGGTTTTTCCCAGCTTTCTATGTAGGATTCAATTTCTGAGTAAAAACCTGTACAATTTGTTTGAAATAGTTTTTCGTGATTTTATCTTGTGTGTTCACTATACTTTGTGCTTTCAGAGACAAGAAGTTTTCTTTAATTGTGTGATTCACCAGATGCGCGAATATGTTTCTGATTTCGATTTCCTACTTCTTTCCAACATGGAAAAAGTACATCACTGAATGCATGAGAATCATATATGCCTCTGATAGTGGTCTTCACAAAATTCTAGTCAATCCAAGCTTTCAAAATAAATTTCCAAGGCACCGAACATTTTCTAAAAGCTTCTGATTTCAGGAAAATTTGTTGCTTATCTAAAAAAATTGGATTTCCTTCACAACAATAGTGCACGGACACTTTTTAAAAACCGCTGCTGGACACATGAATTATCCGTCCATTTAACATAATCACTATTCAGTTGTGATTCAAATATCTAAAGAATATACTAGAATGAGGCAAAAATATAAAAAATAGTCGAGAACCTTTGCACATCTCTATTAATATGAGTGAGTTGTAATACATATTAAAGTGATAATAACTATTGAAGTGAGATACAGTTGAATATAATACCGAATTAATTGAATAAAATTTTCTCGGTCACTTCCGAAAAAACTTCTTGTGAAGGGGAAAATTTGGAAAGTATCGAAAACTCCTGGTTTCTTATAACTTAATAGAAGAGAAATGATAAGAAAAAAGATGATACTCCTGTATTGAGAAGTGCATCTTATGCAACATTTTACTGATTGAACTTGGTTAGTAATAAATTAAAAATTGATGAAATGAAAAACAATAGCTTTTGGCTCACAAAAAAATCGCTTCAGCCAATTATGTTATGGCAAAAAGCACAGAAACAGGAGCAGAAAAACAGGAACGCGAACATGAAAAAATTCAATGTAACTTGACATGAATTCTTTGAACTTATATTAAATGCCTCAAAATATAGTGATTTAGTTCATTTTATCACTTTTCGAAATGGAAAGGACCTACATTATTGTAAACATTGCTACTTGAATATATATGTATAGTATGTTGAAGAATTCATGTTTCATGCTAATCTTTTTTTTGTATGTGAAGAATTATATTTGGAAAACGTATGAAAACCTTTAACTGTTCAGAAATATGAATGGAAGATGAAGAATATTTTTTGCTCTAAGATACAATTCTGACCTTCATTCTAACTAATATATTTCTCTTATTATAATAATGTCTTCTTTTTACTTTGTAATGAAGGTCAAAAATCTCGCCTACACCAATATCCCAGGACAATGCAAAATATTGATAAAAAAATTCTTGGACATAATTCGATTTTTATGGATTCGAAGAAGTGAACGTGGGTTAGAAGAGATAAAAAGTTTAACTGCACTGATTCATGAAAATTAATCAATATTTCAAATACTTGAAATATGTCGAAATTCCTAACGAAACATTTTCGTTAGTGAATTGTACACTTTGTATATATACTTTCTATAAACTTATATTGTACATTATTTAAAATATAAAAATAATTGATATTTTTATAATATAAAAAATATTTGATGTGCATTACTTCTGAAGTCCAATAAATTAATAATCTTTTGTATCGGAAAGCTATCTAATTTGAGAAGGTACATTTTTTTCTATTCTTCAAGACAAAGAGAATTAATTTTTTTAAACTCGTTTAAAAAGATCTAGGTACTATGAATAATTTCTGCAGATTTTAGATGTGCATGTTGTTACATCTATTCAGGTCCTTACACGTAGGTTATTTTGAAATGAGCATATTTGTGATATAAGTAATATATAATACCTACATAGCCTATATACTATATAGTTATTAATTATCTTATGTTTCCATTTATTCAGATTTTTTCAGATTATTTCAGTTCACTGCTTCATATATACCTAAGTACCTATGCAATTTATATTCGTGAAAAATATAAGAGAAGTTTCACTCAAAATTTAAATTAGTTTTGCTGGTTTCTTAATGTTTCTTACGATTTTCCCCACATATTCTGACTCTTTTATGAATAAAAAATGTTTACGGTTCACACACGTATCCTTGATAAAAATAAATAAACAGATACTTCAATACGCGGTACAGTGAAATGATAATTTTCATATCACTTATATTTGATTATAATCAAACCGTTGATATCAGTCTATAGGTTTTTAAGCTCGAATTCAAGTTTTTCGAAAAGATTGTGGTTTACAACGTGCTTCACAAATGGACCCTACTACATAAATAATACTCTATATAAAATAAAACCCTACTATAAAATAATCCCCACGATGTTTCCAATCCTTTCTGAATTATTTTAATTGATTGAACAATTTATTACAGGGTGTCTTCGGAAATTTCGACATATCCTGGATTCTAATAACCTCGTCAAAGGTAAAAAGTTAGAATCATTGGCTATAACCTATATGAAACTGTGAAATCATAGCTAATTAACTATTAGAGACATCTATAATTTATACTCAATTAGCAAACATGTTCATGTTTGAAATATTTCTTAATTATATGAACAATTATGAGTAGAGTAACATATTAACTTAAGACAAAATATAACACTTCCAAATTAAGCTGTAACAATCAAATAGCTGTTGATTGCTCATCGCATTATGCATTCATTCCATTACCTATATAGTTAGATACAGTAGGTACCTACAGACTGTTATTGAGTCTTGAAAATGAGCTCACGCTCGAAACATGTTTAAAAATTCATATCGTTGAATATAATCGTGAAACATCAAGCCAAGCGTTTAATTCAATTTAATAGAGAATATTTCAATAATAAGTAAATATTATATTCAATAAAACATTCAATGATAAAATTTCATTTGAATTCACGTTCATTATCCCTTTATTGAAAACTTTGTTACCCTATGTGAAAATTTTCTGATCTCAGCTCCATTATGACCGAAAACTGTCAATTTTTAATTATATACCTATCTCATTATTTAAAATATACTTTCTAATGTCGAGCTCAAATATCTTTATAGTGGTACTAGTTTTCAATATATTTGGTAAATTATTGAAAGCCTCAAATCCGTCATAGTATATGCTGTTTTTAGATTTAGAGAGCTAACAACTTTGGATATAAAAACTATCAGTATTTCTAGTATTACATCACTGACATATGTTATATTTTTTATTACATTACATGGCCAATGATTTTTATTTTATATATGAATATATATGAAGCAAAGATCATTCTTTGTTTTACAGACATAAGTCAAACTCCAAAGTGTTCAGCATAATTTTAACACAGGTATAATATAGCACTTCAAAATGGTTCGCTTGACACTATTCTGTAACTTCTGTAATTTTTTAACTTTTTCTTTAGTCAAACCAATCAACAATGTGGAGCAATATTCAAAACGTGGCATTATTATTGATTTGAACAAAAATAATTTCACATATGTCGACAGGTTTTTTCTTATTCTTTCAAAAAAATAGATATTTTTTAGAGATTTTTGATGCTATGAAATCAACATGATCATTGAAACTCAATTTCTTGTCTGAAATAATGCCTAAATATTTCATCATTTCATATTGTTGAATAAATCGTGAAACATTAAGCCAAGAGTTTAATTTAATATTCAATTATGTTTCACCAAGAGTTCAGCGAGAATTCAATCTCAGCCTAAATATTTAACTGTTTCTACTCTTTCAATTTTCTGTTCATTAATCTTTATAGTTATATCCTTATTTTTATTGGTTTTAAGGGTTTACTTCTACCAAAAACTGTGAAGTTAGATTTTGGCACATTCGGAAAAAAGCTATTGTCATATGACCATTCATTAATTGTAATAGTGTTGAAGTCAATATTACTGATCGTGTATTGTATGTTTCTCTATAGAATAATTCTAAATTAGTAATAATGAAACCTGAATTCTTCATCCTGTTGATTAGGCAACACACATGTCACTTTGAAGTTATATATGTGAGCTGACTATTTGACGATATATATTGTTCCATTTAACATAATGCACTTTATATTTATGATATAATTATTACTAATCCGGATATATTCAGAATTTTTATTACATTAACCTATATTCTTGATATTAAGTATTGTTTCTTATATTTCATTAGAAATAGAACAGCTTTAATTTATTGAATTTTTCTGAACTTCCTGGAATTAGAATTCATTGAAAAAGCCTAGTTTTCGGATTGAGATCTCTTTTATCATCTCTCTTTTCATTTACATCATCTCCAAAATAATAATTCAAATACTAACAAATCAACATTGCTATATAACATACGTATTCGAATGTTCTTGTTGAATTATATATTCGATATAGTAATTTAATATAGGAATGCCTTTTGGATAAAAATAAATATTATGGAATATTCATAATAATTATGGAACTTCATATTTTCCATTCGTTCCGTTGAAATCATATTTCTAACCTCATAAATTCAGATATATGGAGGCTAAGTACCCGAACGGTATAATAATAACCGAGCGAACGTCAAATCAAATTCTCGTATATTACCAACATTCTCAGCTAAATAAACTAGGATCGATTAATTTAGGCGAAGCTGGGCACATTTTGGGCGGCTGGGCACGGTTTGGTCGAATTGGGCACGTAGTGAAGATATATGCCGAATTCCGGGCACCTTGTGGGTGTGGAATGAACATATATATATATATATATATATATATATATATATATATATATATATATATATATATATATATATATATATATATATATATATATATATATATATATATATATATATATCAGTGAAATGTATGAAAGTCAATTACTTCTTCGTGCAATGTAAATTTTTCAGAAAAGTGACGTTTATAAGACTGATAAGTTTCCATTTCTACGTGTTTAGCGACCTCATAAATGATAAATGTTCTTGAATAACGCCAACAACACTCATTTTCTGTACAAACACACTAATTAAAAATATTACTGGATAATTCCTATTTAAAGTCGTGATGAATCATACACGTGGGAAATCAATATTCCTCAGTAAAATGTCAGCCGTTTGACCGATAGAACGTTTCAACAAACAGGTTTGTCACATTGAATATTCTAACAGTTGGAGCAAATAAATTACTTGACTCTCAACATCCATCATATTTTTACCCGGACTATAGAAATTTCTTCTCGGAAATTGATGCCTCACTTAATTCAAGCCTATATAACAAACGTTGAAACGATTTATGATGCATTTTGATTGGTATTATCGTTGCGTTCTTGAAAATCGGTGGTAACATTAAAAATGAACAATTTATGTCATAATAATATGACATCTGTTGATCATATTTGAACCATTGCTTACAGAAATAAAGACGAAGGCTCTCATACTTCATCTAATTGTTTCCATCTTCTACTCCTCTACCTACCAACTTTAATATGATCAAATCTGATGAGCGTCCACTTTATTGATATGCTACGTAACATCTAAAGTTTTCTTCTTCATTTTCCAAGTCACCAACTCGAATGTAGCAGTTGACTCTACATGATTCAATATATATTTTTTGCACATTATAGTTCACGAATATAATATACTAAGATAAGAATTTATTGATGATCACGTAACATACATTAAGTCAATTGAATATCTGAAAAAAAATTATTACTTCAATAGATCTTCATGAAATACAAATTCATAATTTGGATTAATTTTGAATGAATACTTAATATAGAATTTTACTATTAAGACATAGCATTTATTAATTATACGTCTTGTTTGTTTAACTATTTCAACAAGATGCTGATTTTCTAAAAATCCCATTCGAACTTCTTATATTTGTTAACGAAAATTCGAGAAAGACTAAAGCATTAGCACAATTACCTGATGAAGCGAAAAAGTTTCAAAGGTTTCCACTTTTACCACGCAAGGCAGCTACAATTACTTAGATGTTCAATTTACTATATGTAGGTACATTTCAAAAATTTTTTTTGAGTACTGCTATGACAACAAATTCACGGCTATCCCTCAGTTTTCATTTCGACGCAACACTCACTGTTTAAAGTAATTCGATCTCAGATCTCAGACATCCGTTGTGTTTCTGACGAACCTTCCCAATATGATTTAGAGGAGCACAATAAACATTCTGCTGCGCCATCAAGAGGGAACTCTGTGGTCCCCTTTCACTGACTCACCTTTGCTCTGTGTGCATGAATGTCCGCAGCGCCCCCTGCACGATTTATAGACGTAGTCGGAGTGACATCGCGGGTTCTATGCGCGTTTAATTATAATACTTTATTGCCCAATAAATCTAGTGACTCCTGACCCCTCCTCTATGCCCCGCTTTGAAGGATAGCGTTCAATTCTCTGGACCCTGACATATTTTATGACCAAATTATGCGTTATACTCCCGTGCGGCTCCCTTTCTTTATGCGTTCCTATGTGATATAAACCTTCTGTGCACTTTCGTGGAATGTTTTGTGTTTCGTGATACATTTGTTGGTAATTTGGGTACCATCTTCTTGAACAATCAAATACAATGAACTTATACATCAGTTCACTCTGAAATGAACTGAAACCTTTAAATGTAATATATCGTTTGTATTTTTCATACATAATTATTTAGAAATTTTTATATTCGAAGATCCTGTTTTCAAAGAACTCCAAAAAAAGGAGAAAGAATTCAGATGTTTCTGAAAGAGTTACTAGTGTTGAAAAAATCGTCAATAGTTTTCCATTTTCCTCAATATGAAAGAGTGTTTTTCCGTACTTTTGTTTTATGCAATAATAATTTATTTTACAATAATGAAAATGATTGATGATTCACTGATCTCTTGGTGAAACATGGATTAATATAAATCCAATAGAAAATGCCCTGCCTAGTTTTGTGAAACTGAGACAAATAATTTATAGTGATAGAAATAATAAAAACTGGAGTAAAAATGTTTTTAAATACGCCAAATCAACTCTCAGTTACTTTCTCCAATATTCTCCTGCAACAATATTAGTTTATCTGTACAAATAGCCTGATTTCAGGATAACAATTTTCAATCATTCGATATGGATTCATATTTTTAACAAATCGCATTGAACTTTACAGTTGAAAAGAGCAAACTACATGAGATTCAAATAATTTCAGTCAAAACAATCCTTATAAATATTATTTTGAAAATTATGAAAATATTTTATTACTGTAAAAAAAGTTTGATTCTGTGAATACGCCCAGAACTTTTTTCAGCTCGATGATTTAATAACTATAATTTTACTGAATTTTGCTGAAGTCTTAAGTAGGTGCCTTCATTTTAGTTCATAAAATAATCATTGAACACACTAGAGTATTGCTAAATCTTTCAAAATATTATCAATTTTCAACTGATAATATTTAGACTCAGTCATTGATTTTTCACTGTATGCACGAAATATGTTAGGTGTAGGTATGTTATCTGGTACTGCGTTGAATCAATCATTTCATAATATCTAAGCAGATAAAAAGTTTAAATCGTATGTAAATCAGAAAAAATATATGCATTCTCATTGTTATTTATGAAGATAATACCTTATGAAATTTCATTTCTTTTCATATATTCAAATTCATTTTTTATGAGCAGATTCATCCAACTTTCTCTCATTTGGTATAGGAGATGCGATTTCTTATTATGCAAATAACACTTTACTCATTTTCAAAATTTCAGCCCATAATCATCATTCTTCTTTCTTTTGACTGAGTTTCTATGGTGTTATTATAGTTTTTCGCAGTAAAACAACACTTGGAAATCTTTCACTGCGATAAAAAACAAAAAACTAATATCATTTCATCGATATTTGAAACAATCAATCAAAATGGAAATATTCTTGAAAACAATGAATTTTTACTGCTATAAACAATTTGAATATAATTTGAAAGCACATATCTCAAAAAACCTATATTTTGAGTTATAATTCAAATTGATAGATTAAGGAGAACAAAAGATCTAACTATTTTTGCAGGAAATATTGGTGATTGAAGTTATTAGCATAGTCTGTTTATATAGAATTATTCTTAACCTGAATTGAAATAAATTAAATCAGATAACAAGAGAGGCAAGTATATTTTCAGAAGTAGAAATATCTATGATTTAAATCAGAAATGATTATTACCACCAGAAAATTTTTTTCGTTCGTTATTTTATTGAGGAATTTTTATAAAGGGATGACAATTATAAAGGCAGGGCATTTGGGAAGTTTATAATTCCTAGATAAATGTGCGAAAATAGAATAGTGGTGCATTTCGTTAATTAAGAAGACATATTAAAAAAAATTATACATTAAATTAGAAGCATACGTTATAAAAATGTCGTTCATAACTTCATATCGTTGCACACTCAAATAATCGCAAAATATTAGTTTCCAAAATTGGAAATTCAAACATATAATAATTGGATTGCAACTATTTTCAACTTCATGAAGTAGATTCTTCTTTTTTGTAGGTACCTCAACTATAATTCAACTCTAACTCTCATTACTGTTTGCATTTTCCTTGATTCAAATAACTGTCAACATTAAAGATAATCATAATAAATTTTTCATGAATTATCATAAATAAATTTGATGACATTTGTGGTCATTTCAAGTTATTTATTAATTCCATACTTCAAGCGATTATCCATTAAACAAAATATCTGTTTTTTACAGACTTGGCGATTACTTTGACTGTGTAGTTAGTGAACATTTTTTGAGATTCATAGGTAATTACTTGCGACTACTACAAAACGTCTCTTTGAAACAATCCATTATTTAGTATTTCATATGCTGGATATGAATACAAAGTAGACATGAGAAGAGTTTATCACATTACAGATAATTTGTGATGCATACAATTAGATTTGCTTAGACGTGTTTGAATTACGACAAAGTCTGCACTTGTCCAACTATAAATTCCGACTACGTTTGCAACTACGCATAAAAGATGCGTCAAAGTATAAAATGCTCAAAGTGATGGGTACTTTTAAGTGCCACTCATTGTTTTGTATAAATAGTTAGATTAGGTTCACAACGGTGTTGGAATTCGCTTGGTATTTCTTGTATTACACAATGGTGAGGAGAGAAACATTGTTGTGACTATGAGCTGAAAGTAGGATTGTATATAGTTTTCATTTCGGTATCACTTATAATATACATATATTGATTCAAATGGCGCTTTTCCTATCAAAATATTAAACATTTTGGTGACAACTCTTGAACTAGCATATCTACAGCATTCAGTATTTATTCTATGATGAGATTTCTTCTGGTTTTGAACGTGCGGCAACAAATATTCTAAGAAACTTGTAATTATGTGTAATTATTGATAGTCTTTGGCGATTATAATCGCCAAATTATTAACTTGAACTAATAATTATTAGTCCAAGTTTAAAACTCTGAAATGTACAAGGAAAATTGCTTATCTAAAAAAAGCGAGTAGAGTTCGAAAATAAGAAGTTCTACAAGCAGCTTTAGAAAAACTCCAGTAGCTCTTGATTTCCATAACAAGTATTATGTTCAATTTGAAATTGACACACGATTTATGATGAAAAAAATCTATGTCAGCCGATCGAAGTAAAAATTTCGAACTATAGACAAAAAAATTATGTGTAGACATTTATCAGATATGAAAAGGTCTAATGCACTGTGCAAAAATTTATTATTATTATTTATAATTATTATTAGATATGAAAAGTTCACAGAATGCACTGTGATTCGATTGAAATAATATAATATATAATTTTTCATATAATTTTAGGTCTATGAGAAAAAAGGGCACAGACACTTTGAACTATTTCGAATCTAACATAAAATCGTAGATTATTACATATACAAAAGTACTAGGAAAATTGAGTGAAAAATGCGGAAATCTGTATTTTCAGTATGAATGGGTGGTATTTATTGAAAAAAATATATAGTATGCTTTATTATTTCCATTGTCAATATTCAATATTGCGTGGATAACAATATGACAAGATATTGGAGACATTATATAATAAAAACTCAAATGAAAGTTATCAAAACTGAAGAAGAAAAATCATTCTTCAACTTCGCTCTGATTCAATCAATATAAGCCTTGCGGTCAGAAGTTCAGTAAGTAGTCTCGCGATAAAAAGTGAGTGTTGTAATTTGCATCTATTCAAATAATTTTAAACCAATTTTACTGTAAGTTTAATTCTATGTTTTCGATGGAAAAATCATGAAGCATTTGCAGAATTTCTCCACAGACAGATTTGGCTTGAACTAATCCTTCACTCGAATACCTCACAGTAAATAGATGATATATAAGTGGCAAGTTGCTATAAAAACTTTATGAGTATTTGTCACTCATTTTAGGGCTGAATCTCAAACGAAGTATGAATTATTTTTTTGATGACACTTCATCTGCAGGTGTAGGTAAGCAATCATTATCAATTTAATTCATACCAGGTTGACGTGCAGTATAAGTTTTAATTATTCTGGAAATAATTAACTGAATATTAAGTAAATATTTTCTAACAATTATCAGAAATAAATCAGTTCTAACGATAACAATTTGTTCACGTCTATTATGTGTAACAAAATTAAATTATTCTGAATTAACTCCTATAACAATAGTTTGACAGGTGAGTTAAATGGTTATGTAAACCAACTTATGTAAAACTCTGAGAGGGTATTGTTCACAATTTTTATCGATGACAGCTGGAGTAATGAGTTGGCAACACTGTTTCTTTCAGTTCGCATACTGTAATTGATCTGTGAGTCGACATTTAGTGCCAACATGATCTACTACTGGCAGGTGTACGGTGAACATCTGACGAGACCGATCACTGTGTAGATTTTATTTGAAGCGACAATTCAGTCGGTAACAAACGCATCCAATGATCGCATTGTTTCGTTTCTTTTTACAATGTGACTTGTTCCGTATGAGAATTCGTATTGTTTATTTGGCAGACTTTCATTTGTACAGTCCGCTTCTCGTTCTGGTCTCATCAATCGTTCTGGGTATAAATCTATTTGGATTTATATATTGGACACTGTTCTTGAATAACAAATTTCTTCCGTTCTCGCTTATTGTGCTAGGTATAGTTGGAATATATTGGCCTACGTTCAAGTAGTCTAGATCTTAAACAGTTTTCTCTATCAGCCATTTCGACATGTGTCTTGACGACATAGCTTGGAATATTTTTGTTCAAAGTTCATCCTGGATGAACTTTGTTTTATTGAATCGTCTATGGAAGATAGAAACAAAATTTCCTCTTTTTACTTCTAATTTATATTTCAAGGTTTTATAATTCGTTCGTCGTATGACCTAATTTACGATTTATGATAATGTGGTAGTGATAACATATTTTGAAACTATGATAATTTTCTTTATTTGCAGAGATAGTTCACTAACTCAATGAAAATAGCTGAAATGTAAAAGATAGATTCTTGGAAGTGGACATATTGTCTTTAAAAGGCACTTTGTGACTCTTCTTCGGTGTATCTTCTTTTGTCACAAATTTCTGGTTAGTTTTTTGATATTCCAATGCACGTGTGGCACTATGAGTGGCATCAGTTGTTCACTGATGGCGAACAGTTTTTCACTTGTGGCTAACACAACAAGTGAAAAAAACTGTCATCTAAGGATGTTCACTTACCTAGGTCCTCTTATCTATTATGTGCTAACTATAGATCTTAAAGATACCACATAAATACCCTTCAGAAAACTAGTTAAATAACTGTATAATAGTATCAATAACTGTTGTGGGGGTAGAACATTGATTTTCTTTTAAATGAAATGAAGAAAAATGGGAATTTCTCATAATAATATTTTTGAAGTTACTAATCGTTTCAGTATTTTTTATTATGTAGAATTTATGAGTCACTTTCTCCTCATTGCCGTGAATCGGTTTTCATTATTTTCTGGAGAAATATTTAATTTAAAATTGGATGAAAATATAATTTTCACACATATCACACGTTTTTTTCTATTTTTGTAAGTGAAATATGATAATTTATTCATTTATTTCTCAATTTTAGTTCAAAATAAAATCAATATATTTTTCTAAAAGAATACTATGTTTCCATCTGTCTATATATGTAACTATTTCTATTGCAACAATTGGAATACATTGCGATATGTTTATATTAAGAGCTTTTTCTATATGTAATCACATATTATAGGTATATTTTTATATGATGTAAGGATAACTAAAAATGTAGTCTTTCTTCAGAAGTAGGTAAATGGAAAGGAAAACGTATGAAATTAAATGCACTTTACATTTCATTTCAGGAATAGCAACAAGTTAATTCATTTTTCGAGGGACTCAATATTATTCATTATACGTTATGATAACCTTTACAATAACAACGCACACACACACACCCACACACACATACACATATAAAAGCGGCCACATGCACCAAAGAGCTACACTTTTTTCCAGTGGCACATACTCTTTGACCTTTCCAACCGTATCGAAGCATCCAGCTACCACGGCATGTTAATGGTGACGTTAAAACGGCTCAGACTGTAAATCTAAATGTGTAATTGCATCGTGATATCAGCCTATCACACTCAGTGGTTCAGGTGGTGTGCTGTTATGTCGACGCTCGCATCTTCTATGGTTGTCTTGCCGGTAATTGGACCCATGAGCTGATTTAAACGCCTTTTATTCATGTAGGACCTTGTTTCGAGTTGAAGTGGAACGACACTGATTTTCTGTTATATACTCAACGTTTTATAGAAAGTCTGTGGGAAAATTTGATCATAGAATAAATTATCCATAATTTTGATGATCAGTGATCTCTTATTTTTATATCCACAAGTGAATAAAGCAATATTATCACTCATCTGACTATATCTAACGAACTCCATGATTCATATAAAATTATATGATCAGATTAATTTTGACTTCCAGGCAACCAGTATTTAATGTACATACATTAGGTGGGAAAAAACGCATCCTTTTCTTCAAATAGGCCTTTCCTCAATTAACTTCGAAGGTTTGATAGGTTGTCAACGCAATGCACAATATTCAAACATTTATTTCTCATTAATTCACAAACTAAATCCTGACAATGATTGTATATATTCATACCTATATATATATATATATATATATATATATATATATATATATATATATATATATATATATATATATATATATATATATATATATAGCTAATACGCAAGTAGTAATTTTTGTCATATTTTCATTTATAAAAATTAATACCGCTCAAGTATTAAGTAAGCACCATAGGGGACAAGGGGGCCATTGCTCTGCTTATTTCGATAACATACTGTCATGATTCTCAAGCGTTTTCAAGGTTCTGATATGCGAAAAATAACAATTCCAGACCACGATGGAAGCGCCACCTACAGGGTGAACAAATATAAGTCATTATGAAATCCACCTGAACACACAAAATATTTCAACAAAATCGGCCAGCCGATTAGTAGGAGTTCAGTGACATGATACGCTCACAAAAATTATATATATATATATATATATATATATATATATATATATATATATATATATATATAACGATATCAATATTTCATAATTCAAATTGTCAGTTTAGAAATTTTTCCCACTCACCACAGGATACAGTCTATATGAGAAAATGTGTATTGATTTTCATTTTTGGTAGGAAAAAGGAATTGAAGATGTATTCTAAATTACGATACCATTGTTTGAACTAAAGTAATTGTTTGACAAAAATCGTAAATGAATATCATCATTAATATTTTTGTTAATATTCATACAAAATGAAGCACGATTTTAGGAACTTAGGTTGTAATTTGTAATTTTCTCTGACTAAAGAGCACAAATGTATCATTATTATATGTAATTCACGGCAGTTGTATTCGAATCATACCAAAATGCTTAGAAATAATTGCGGCTTATCTAGTATAAATCTAATAATTTCAATCAGATGCAGCTTCTTCGTAATTTCAGTGTCAATAGCACCGGTAGCTTAGAATGTCATAAAATCGAGAAGGACGCATTTAAGACCGGTTGAATACTGAATGAGACAAAATGATACGAATTCCTGAATCGTGATGATTGTGAATCTCGAAATGACAGAAATGCAGATGTCCTTAACTGCTCAAGACTGGGAGCAGATCAGTCTCATCAGTTTTCCAAATGCTCGAGAAGTTCCAATTTAATTTTATTAAAATCAACAGTTCGATAGGTTCCCTGATCGCTGCCTCAGCGGGATCTTATGCTTATTTACTGTATCTTTAATCAATGAGGTATTTATGTTCGCGATGTTGCTATTAAAGGTGGAATTTTTGCATGTGTATAATTAACGACGATATTGCGCGTATTAACTTTACAAGCCGCCTGTCTCTATATTTTACGCATTTATATTTTAGAAATAAATTTATTTGCTATATGCGCGGATGGACTTGATCGGCTGAACGATCCTCTTCCATTAAAATAACGGATCGTAAAGTTATTATTTGTCAAGCTTATTTCGCTCATCCGGACGTACAAACAGCAATAATATCAACAATTTTGAATGAGGTCAGTTGGAAGTTACGATGTTATCATTATAATGTACTAGAATTAAATGAAAATTTTCGAGAATTAATATCACTCAGTTGAAATGGGATATTAGAGTTTTTTTGTCAGAGTTGAACACTTTGAATTATGTTTCATTATTATGTACATTCTACTAAAGAAGTGCCTTTTGGGTACATTTTTTTTCCGACTCCGAAAAATTTGAACCAGCTGTAATTTGATTCGTAACCGCATGTAAGATGATTTTTGAGAAAATTTAATAGCCACTCAACAGTTAACTGAGAAAAAATGGAATTTGATTTTTCGTAAATATCTCGAACGCTATTTGACGAATCTGAAAATAATCCGAGAGAAATTTCCCGAAAAAATCGACCCCTCGAAAGTGTAGGGCCAATATTTTCAATTTTCCCGTTTCAAATTCCAAGCAGAACTTGAAAAATTAAAATTAATAATTGAAGAAATTTGGTAGTTTACAGAATAGATAACTGAACAGTAATCAGCGCTAATGCAAATTGTTTATTTGCATTAGTTGATGAACAGTTTTTCCTATATTAAACATAAATATTGCAAGTGAGATAATTTTTAGAGCTATCTTTGCATGGTCTCAATTATATCCTCTGTACCAATTGAAAAATTATTATTTTCACTTCATTGACATAAAGAAATTATAGAGTTCAAAATTAATAATTTCTGGTTTAGACATAACTAAATTGTTTATAACGAAGTAAATAATAACAATTTTTGAATGTTTTCTCAATATTTCCTAGGAATCAATTTCCTAACGGAAATATTTTTATTAAATTTTTCAAAAATAGCTCCTTAAAATGGAATGAATAAAGACTTGTCACTTATCAATTATGGAAAAGACAAATATACTAAGTCTCGGAAGCAATATGAATTTAATGTCGCTTCATCATAATTCATCATAAGTCACTATTGTTGAATGAACGAAGGGATATTGTTATAGAAAAATAAATTCTGAAATGCAAAATGTATACAGAAATTTATTTAAAATATATTGTAGATGCAGGTATATCATTTAGGTCCTCAATCATTATTAATATCCATTCCTTTATTTTTATTTCTGACGAACAGCTAAATGATAGAATGAAATTAATAGTTTCGTGTACAGTGGTTAAATAATACAAAATCATTTTCAAAATCGGAAACAGTTTCGAATACTCAACACTAATCAAATTATATAAGATATATTCTTCTACTTAAGAATTAGTAGGAAATTAATGAAAATGCACACGAGCACTTTTTCCATCCCGCCAATTCAAATCCAACTGCTGAATTCACAGAAATGGAAAATATATACTAAGTTAGTTAAGAAAGTGGACAGAAATAAGACAGCTCGGGTAAACCAGATAGGAAAACCTCTGGAATTTCAGCATGGTCAGCTTGCCATTTCTCTAATTCACTACCATTCGTTAACGCGTGATACGAATTAATCTATCGATTCTGTAACAATTCTCTTCTAGTATTCAGTCAGATATGTGGTTTTTATTCATAAAATACTTTCTCCTGATAATGTTTACATCATTAAACATTGACATGAAATATGTTCTCATCAGATTTTTGAGGAATTTATACATTTTGTGGATAAATTGGTATAATATTAGAATTGAGCAAAACTTGACTTAGATGGATCGAAGTTTCATGAGTAGGTAAAATAATCTCAAGAAACAAAATGAAAATGAAATGTGAAATTCTAGACTACTATTAAATTTGTCCATGATGTTAGACATATTTTCGAAAATCGGATCAATTGAAGCATTTTTACAAGTATACATTTGTTTAAATTGTAATAATACTATTGATCAACTCAGTCGTATCGTTATAATCATTTCGTTTTCTTCGTGGAGATATGTTGGCAATTTTAGTGTAAAAATTTCGTGTTTTGACAATGGAGCATCTTTAAAATGAGGTGTTTTCCCCAACATTTATTACATTTGATTCTTAAAGGATACTTCCGAATCGTAGGTACCCAGAACACTTTCAAAAGAGGAAAAAGAGGAATTTCACTTTGAAATTACAACTAAACTGATTCGTAATTAAAAGTTGATCTCTATCGGTGTTTTCACCACAATTTTATGAAATTTCAGATGCAATGTAAGTTATTATTGAAATAACAGGTATATTTTAGCTAACGGAAAACTCAATACTCTATAAATCGTATTTTGCAACGCATTCAATGAAAACAATATAATGACATTCACTAGTCGCTAACCTTTATAAATAAAACAGAAGATTATATTTAATCACAACTTTATGAAAATTTCATAAAAATGCTCAGGTTCATAGATTTGACAGTTTGAGTACTGATAAAATGAGATTGTTATTAAATATCGAATATTTGTGCACATGTTCATTTTCAATTACTTTTGAATAATGAACACCGATAAAATTGTCTCTTTGTTTTGTGTCTGCATGTGGCCTTCAAGTTCGATGCTCGGCACTCGGCACCTGATTATCGCCAACGCTGAGCTCAGTTCCTAAGGGAGTCCCCCATTATGGCTCATGGCGCCCTCTAGATGGTCATAGGTGAGAAATCTTATTTCGGCGCGTCGTAATCGAACCAAGACACGTCTAATGAAGTTTGCCTTCTGGACGGGGCTCGAATAGTCTCCGTTTTCCCTTCCTCTAATATCTCCCTTCATGCTTGTTTGGTTTATTTACTATCGCTTTTAATGAAGACAGTGGAATGATTCTGACTTGATCACTGACTTGGGAATTACGAAGCAGTTAGTATTTCTCAACGTGAGTTGATATGATGCAACTATTTGAATTAATTTCGATGAAAGAAAATAGGGGCGTATTGAATGAAATGTGGTATGTTTGAAAAAATGATTTTATCAATAATTGAAGAAAAAACACTTGGCTTGCTTTCACAAAAAATTATATCAAATGCTTGACAATTGTTTCCCCAATTCCAAAAGCTCAACTGTAGAAACTTATCAATTTTATACATATTTTTCAAGATATTATTCATTAGTAAAAATTCTGGATATATTTAGTGACAATAATTCGATTCCTCGATAGTTCCATAGACGATAAAATGCTCTTTCAGTGAATCCTATTTTACTCCAAAAATGTGAAATTTCAACATTTTTCATTATTTCTCCCAAAGTCCAAGAGACCTGACCAAGATCAATTGTTGGTAAAACGATCTCCTACATTTTGAAAGCAAACCTTACCAGAGCGTTCCAAAAGTATGTAAAATGAAACCTAAATTCGTGATTAATTTTACTACTTTGGGTGGTTTTTCAGATATACAATTAGGGTCTTGACTGAGATGAAGTATTGTTTCTTTTGATATGAATCTGCCAACTGTATTTCGTAGGAAACGTATTTGTCAGAAAATATACAATATCCCTTTTACCAAGCTTTGGACCTTTGGGATTCCATCAATTAGGTGAATCATTATTCCAAGAAATCTTCTGTGGCACATAATTTTTAATTATAAGTGTTGCAAATAGAGCAGAAACTTCAGCACAGGTTGAAAAATTCTGATTAATAGACCATCTTGATAATGAAAATCTTTAACTAGCCTAATACAAGTTCGTATCTAATGATCAAATTGTGCATTTAATATTTTACTGCACAGTATAATATCTCTTTAATAATAAAATACACGAGAAAGGCAGTCATGGGAATAACCAATGACTATCGAAGAAATATTGATTGAAAGCTCGACAAAAGCCGGACCAATATCTAAAATAGGCCATTCGAATCAGTTATTGTAAATCAAAATCGTGAACAAGCAATACTTGTTATAATTATCGATAGATTCGTTCAGAGAGGATCGCTTATCTTTCTCAGCCTGTAACAATCGCCTCTCTTTAGAGATGAGCCAGTTGCTGATGGAAGAGAACAGTTGATTAGCGCAATCCAAAGTGACAGTCGATGATTGACATTCCAGCGAGAACATGAAGCAGTGGCGTAACATGATCTACCATGTTCAAATATATACAATGCTTCAAATATTTTGTAGTGATGAAATATATAACTCTGACGCTGAGTATCCCCTACAGGTTTACAGACTTCCATTCCAGAGTTTCTAACGAAAAATTTGATATATTGGCTTCACTTTTATCAATAAGTTTTTTGTCTTCATATAATTGACACTAAAACATATTTTTCTTGATATTTCTGAACTCTTAATATACCTATATGAATATTGATACTCTTTAATGAATGCAATGAAAAAAATGAATTAATCAACAAGAAGATAAAAAAATTAGTATCCTTTGAAAATTATGAATTAACATCGTAGTATTTTCAAAATAAAAATCTTTCAATAAATTTCAAAACACCTCGTCTCATATATGAAAGGGGGTTTATTAAATTTTTCATGTCAATTGAAATGTGTTCACTAATGAATACTTTAATAATATTGTCACTATAGAAACAAATTTTAACTCGTAAATCATCTACGATATATGTACTACCATATAAATTTATTATCGAAATTTTTTTTATATCGATCCAACAATGAATCAAGTACTAGTCACTGTTGTGATTACTCTTCCCAAAACGCTCATTTGTGAATATTTTATGATGAATTTCTTTGAAAATATTTAAATATTAAAATCTTGAAAATATCTTCAGTTCGTATCATATAGTTATTGTTTTATATTGTTTAGTTTTTCAATGTCTCTATCAATTTTTCAATAGAGTATATACCTACTAATAGATCGGAATGTTGCGCCACTGTTTGGATCGACTGTCCGTTCGCATCATGACTGTGCAGATATTCGTTCCATTGTATATAGAAGACGTAACAGGTAAAAGCCCGGAGATAACGATTGTCAAGTATTGGAATGATGAATTTGGGTGGACGAATTTTTGGACGTGGTGATTGATTAAATTGAATTTATGATGGACCCTATTGAGGTTTCTCTCATTGTAATGTTATTGTCAATACAAGAATATGATGACCCGTGGACTATATATATATAGTCCACTTTTTTCTTCATATTTTTGTCAAGTTCATGATTTTCTTTCTAAAACTTCATACATAAACTGTTTCAAAAGCTTCCTTTAAAATAGATCACAAAGAGTTGAGTTGCATCGTAAAAATGTAATTGAATATTCACATATTGGAAATGTGACAAGGGGTATCCCACAGGGCACCATTCTAGATCCGATAATGTACCTTATATAGACCTTCGATTTTCCATGTTTGCCTCTTACGTAACAGTTTGTCACTGTTACGCAGATGATACACAGATAATTCACAGATTCTGTCCCAATGATCCAAACATAAGCAAAGTATTGAATAAAGATATGGAATCAGGATAAATGTTTATGCTAAAAATCATGGTTTGAAATTTAACGTAGACAAAACACAACTCATCTCCATTGGTTCCTCCTCAATTCATAAAAAATTGTCCCTAATAAACAATGTTGTTCTAAACGGACAAATAATTAACTACATTACTGTAGTTACTGTAACTACATTAAAAAATCTCGGTCTGTTAATGGATCAACAATTGACATTCGAAAAACATATAGAACTGCAATTAAAGACAGCATATCTTAAACTTAGAACTCTTTCACCGCTCAAATATATCTTGGACAATAAATCAAAATTAACTCTGATAAACTCCTCAATTATGTCACGGTGTGATTATGCTAATGCCGCGTATTGAAAGCAAATCATTCTTAAGAATAATATACTGCTTCTATGGGGTTAATAATAAGTCTGGCGAAAGCCAATATTAACCACGTTTTGAAATGATTTCCGTTGCTTATGTCCTTATACCTGTTTGTTGTTAATATTTGAGGAAACACTGTAATGAGCTGCCATTCAATAAAGCTTTGTTATTATTATTATTACTAGCTGTCAGTTTAACAATTTTCAAAAGCAGTAACACCAATAACATAAATATCTATTCATTACTTTTTTCATGACTTGAATGTTTCTTTAACGTTATTTATTGGAAAATTTCTTATTCTGCAACAAATTTATAGCAAAAAAAAATTTTACAGTGATGGAAATTCAAAATTTACAAAATCTGAATTCCCAATGAATTCATTCTATTTATCAGTTAGGTCTCTGATATTTTGAACACTTTTTTACCCATATGTTTTCGAATCCCTCGAGTCATTGAAAAATGGCAGCGACGCCGAAAATGCGCCATTTGCTACGCATCGCCCTCAAACATCTCAATCCTTCAACTAGTGAATACCACTCGATTCAACGTAGTAAAGCACAAAAAACCCAGCCACTCTGACCATAGAACAATACAACAGCGTCCGTCGCGATTCAACCACAACCTTCTTGATTTATGCACCATTGTCTCTCATTTGGACGCATATTTCTCCTATAAAGGTATCCGTTCCAATGCTGTATCTCACGATGGTGTATTTATACCTTTCGGGCTATCTAATACTCCGTGCTCTTATCGGCATTTCTGTCTGTCAACGCGAGTTGCTACTCTCGCTATTAATTCCAGGAATTCTTAAAAATATAGCGAGTTTGGCTCGGTTCGTACGCTGCGAGCGTTGAGTTGCAGTACGCGAAACTCACTTGGTCGCTGGTATCAGATTGCTACTAATGAATGTAGGAGAACAAACAGGGTGATCTGATCTGAGTTTAGCCAATTTATAGAATCTCAGTGTCGTCGTTCGGTTTCCACGACCATCTTTCGAGTAACTAGCTCTGTAACTGCGTCTTAACATGAACAATTTGTTGATAGCATCTGTGTTAACATGCTGTTAGTGTACTAGAACTCGAGAATTTGTACGTTATTCTATGGTACTGTCCTCATGTCAACCACCTTGTATTCTGTTAATTTCTCATCAATCCGAATTCAATAATAGATGTTGGTACTGCAATTTCCATCGTATTAGGTAATGAAAGAATCTACATTAAATGTATAAACTATTAAGGCATATAAACAATATATATAATATATTTATATTTCATGATACGAAATTTGCTTTTATTGGTAGGATTTGGAATAATTTCAACAACGTCAGATACCTTTAAGTGTTAGAAATTACACATGTTTCAAATACGAAATTGTTTTAGAAAAATAATTACTATGGGGGATGCAAACAATTGTTGCTCACCTTTTTGTTGTTAGGAAGAACCATTGCCATGTTTTTCCATTATTTTCCCCAGCTTTTGAATATTTCTATAATTTTGAATATATGTTTTGTTCTCTTTTTGTAAACCCTGTTGAGAGGGCAATCTAAAATGCAATGTAAGGAATGGAAGTCCAGACGGTAACGCACAGTTGGTATGTTATGAAATTTATTCTTAAATTTAAATTCTTAGATTTTTGGAATCTAAGAAGTTTAAACATTTGAAATAACAGAGTTTGTGGATTGACCTGATTCAGTTCATTTTGTGTGCACCCAATATATTGGGTTGAAATTAATAGGTACAAACGTGAAGATATATTTGGTTGTTCAAGAACGAACCACGAATAACCTGTAATCTATTTGAAATTAGTTCATATTTTGACAATTCATCCATCAAAACCAGTGAATGCGATTCAGTTATACACCTCAAACATACAAATAATATTGCGCTAGTTATTTTCAGGAATACTTCAGAAATGAATAATAGACCATTGCATATGCTCTCACTTTGAAATGTTGAAACAGTATTTTTACTCAACTGATAGCAAAATCAAATTTCACAGTGAATTCTGGCGGAAATAAAATCACGTAAAGTTAAAACAAACTGGAAAATATTATGAAATTCGCATAATTAGTCCATAAGTTCATTTAGAAAATCTATTCTTGAGAAGTTCAATTCTCAGTTATAGTCGAGATACTCCTCTTAAATAATTTTTATAAAATTCAGCGAAGTGTTTTTTTTTATTATTTCAGCTATTATGGAATTTTCTAACATTTTCCCACCTATTATACAAGAGGTCGATAGATATTATTTTGTGAGTGTCCGATTTTTCTGTTATTAGAGGTATAACGATAATATCTAAGTTATCTATTTCTAATTGAGTATCAACTAATCCAAAAATGAAATATACTTGAAACCATCTCACAAACTATTGCGCACAAACTTTATTGTTCAGGGGGTAAGAAATAACCAAATTATTGGTATGATTATAATAACATTTTATGTACTGGCGAGGTTGTAACTTATCCTCTTTCAACGCAATTGTTACGTATTCACTTCGTCAAGAATTGTCATTTAAACATAATATTGTATGTTTTATGATATTATGTAATGTTTTATCAAAGTAATTTCAAGAAATTCTAACTGTTCTAATGACAATTCGAGTCTCGGGTAAAATACTGAAGTTCATGTTAGTCGTCTCTAAGATATAGTGGCTATGATTAAATAGGTTGTTCAAACCGTTCGTATCGAAAAAAGCTCATACTGAGGCCCTGCTTGAGTTGAGGAATGCTGTGAAATAAATAAGAATAACAGAATACATTCACTAATGAATTGTTTTTGTTTATGGTAGGTCGTCTTGAAGCTCAACAACACTTATAATCACACTTGAAGCGAATGTGATGTTGATTGAATGCTCTAGTGGTAAATTCTAGAATTTTATTCAATTTTACTGTTAAAAAAATAAGCTCAGAATAAAAAATAATCCAATTGGAAATATATATATATAAGTGAATACTTCCACATTAGTTCAGTTAATTCAGACTTAACTATTAATTTTTCTTGACTAATATAATTTTTTCAGAAAAATAGAATGAGTTTTCGCATACAATAGTTAATTTAAAATATTTACTCTTAATAATATCTGCAGAAATCAGTTATATTCTGCAGAGTATAAATAACTATTCTAAGTTTTGGATAGTTTTCCAAAATTTGCTAATACATAAATAGTTACTAAATAAAAAACTTTAGTGACAGTTTTCGTAATGCAGTTCTCTATAATGCATAACAGACATTTTCATGTACAGGCAACTGCTGCTTCAGATGTGGACAATATCTATAGGAAAAAGTAAGGCCCAGTGGGTTGAACCTTGAATGAAAATTCTATTGATATTATTGCCTTATACGTTTTTGAAAAGAACTGTCCTCACCAATAAATACTTGTACATGATCGTAGTAACTTTACCTGAAAAAAAGGTTTTTATGAACGAGATTATATGACATCATCAATTGTGGATTGATGATTGATATATTGAAAGAAATTTCATTTGAAAAAAATAAGGGTAAAGGTCATGATTCACTATAATTCGCTATAATTGAATTAGATTATTTGTGAAATATTGAATTATTAAGAGATTATTAGATATTAGTTTAAAGGTATTATTGGAATAAATATCGTAACGGGTTGTCATTTGATTGTAATTTCCTTTCTTTATTGACATTATTGATATCCCGCATAGTAGAAAATCGTAAAAGTGCTTGTAAACGAAGTGGTTTATTTTCAATCATTCCTTGGCTTCGTTCTCTTCGCTCCAGCCAGTGTTCGATTGCATTGCAGGAAAGGCGGAGTGAAGTCATAGAGTACAGCAACGAGCTGACCAATGAGTTGCCTGTTCGACTTAGCATAGAGAGACATACAGCAGCGTTACTGAAACTAATTACACAGATTTATGTTACTATTGTTCATTGTTGCTCCCCGGGCTCACCGACAACTTGGAGACATACGTGCACGCCCTCTGCCGGACCGGTTTAGAGCACGTACAGTCGCATCGTAGCCTTCTTCGCTGTTTCTTTTTGTTTAAGTCTATCGCGATAATCTGTGATCGACCATTATCTGTAGTGTTGCGACTGTCGCTAGATAGACAATATCATTTGGATTTAGATAATTAAATTATTATGTAATATTAAGCTATATTTCAATAAAATTACTGCAATAATAAAAGGATTTTTAACACGTATTTTGAAGATAAGGGCAGCATAGATTTTCATTTTCATTCCCAAAATGATTCTGTATTTGACACGTCAACATAGATTTAAATATCATCAATAAACAACCTTTATGATTCTCTATAGTAAGCTATAACATGAAACTATAATTTTACGCAAACTTCAATTCGTGAATGTTGACGAAGGAAAAAGTAATAGTTACACAATAATTAGATTGAACGCTGTTTTTGTTTATTACAATTGACACTGCAAAAATTATTAATTCAAATTAATAGATAACATTTCACAACATATCTTGTTCACATGAATAAGCCATAGTTTGTTGGATAAGCATACCTATTTGCCTATATTTGTTGAGGAATATTTCATAAAAGCTTCCATTTCTTTGATCTACTATAACATCCAATGATTCCATCGAAATTCTATTCAAATACTTTTGGTAAGTATGAGTTATTTTCTTTGCTTTGAATGAAAAAAAAGGGAAAAGTGTTCATCTTACTCCTATCTCTTTACATGTTATCGTTCGGAACCGGAGGTCCAAATCCCTCCAAGGTGTTGAAGGTTTTTTACGCTCTTTATCTCGCGCAAAGTTTTATCTGAGCATTGGTGGTGAATAGCCGGTATGTGGACAAAGCCAAATGGCCCTGTAAATCGCTTTTAGCATCATGTAACAATGTAATGGAAACGATCTGACCTGGGCTAGGACGTGTAGCAGGACGGTGAGTGTTGGTAACGACGAAATGAAATTGCGTTGAGACTGCTAAAGAATGAGTACGAGGTTATTGCGTCAAATCTTCAACGACGTACGGTTCATCAGCTATTCCTTTGTGTTAACAATGCTTCTTTTTGTTCATTACTCCACATTTTCGGGAAAGTTTCATGATGTTCATTTGAATAGTGATAATTCATCAATATGAAAGAATCTCTATTTAACATATATATTAAGTAAGATACCACTATCCACAATTTTTTTTCAATATCAAGGCAATCTTTTTCGAATAAAATGACCAAATATTTTCAGAACTCAACATATTTCTGCTAGTTTATGGACACATAAATTTTCCTCAATAAGATTATTTAGATTGATGTCAATTTGTATCCAACAATTTTACATGAATCTTTTCATAATTAATTGATAAGAGGAATAAAACAAAACACCTTTTCTTATAGAATAAATAGGTTTTTGAAATTTATTTCACATTTGTTAATATTGAATAATGGAACTATCTCAGTTATTTGATATTCATTTTGAATTACCTTCACTACAAGGCTTGGTTTAATTGTTTTAGACCTAGTATTCATGTAACTGTGTTATTTGATACGGCTTTCCAGGTATTTTTCATGATTTTTGTTGAAAACATTCAGTTGCAAAACATTGTTATTGAGCTCTGAAATTTTAGAGTAAATCCATAAAACTTGTTTCAAATATCTCATTCAGTTCTCAATTAAGGAATAATGAAGTTTATGAAAACGCTCAATATTTTGAAGTGCAAATTTGAATTCTCTATTTGGAAAGGCTATTGAAGGATATATTTATTAAGACCTTGTGACTACACAGAATTTCGTAAAATTCTGTAGGGAGAAAATTGTGCTAGAGAAAAATTGTATCATCCTAAATTATAGATACCGAAAACAAATTTATCAAGATGAGTGTTCCCAGAATGAAAAATTATCGTCCAAAATACCTACCAATATACCTACTCTACAGTATCACGTACATACTTAACGACTATAGAGATGTCCTCATTTATTCAAAAATTAAAACTGAAATTTAAACATTATTTTTCATATTGATAGTTTGTGCTATTTTTCTAATACAACTGACCTAACAGGGCTGTATCAACTCGTACCTATTAACTGAATGTCAAAGATAACCACTAACAATCGGAGTATATTTCACAACTGACTCATGCAAGATGGTATCGCAGGAGACACATAATAGCCTTTTATGACACGAGCCAGATGCTCGCTGCATTTGCAACTTTAGGAATAGAATCAGTAAAAGTAGATCCAATAGTCGGAGTTTTCAAAACAATATTTCGTAATCAAACTTTTCACCGTTGTGTGACATTTTCCCAACTGTATTCACGTTCCCTATATTGCTTATTTTCAATTTATCGTCAAATCGATCGTTTTGTCCTCATTTTCTTAGACGTTCTACTAATGAAATCGTTCCTTTGATTGACAACTCTCAGCGGATTGTATTCATAACTGTGCAGGACTGCCATTGTTTAAATTTTCCCCAGATGACTAAACTCTGATTACATTTCATTTCATATTTGTGTGGTTTAATTATATATCCTATAAGTTCATAGGGTTGCTTAGCACTATTGTTCGTCATTTTCAATTCCAACTCGATCATTCTAGAATTCGATTCGTACTTTCCTCGAACAAATTTGTCTCAACAAACTGAATTCCAATTTAATTTATCAAGTTTTTGATGAAAGATTTCATTTTCTTTTTTCGGGTTTCAGGATGGCAAAATAGAAAAAGTCGGGTTTGAAGTACATATATGAATTTTGCTGCACCTCAAACTCATTCAATTGATATGAACGAAACTATAAACGTAGTACTCGTAGTACTATGAATACTAGTGAATTTATTACGTCTATAATGGAAAACTTCAAAAGAATTATATGCCTAAAGTTATATGGAATAATTCAACTTAACTACGAATGACTATAACTGATTTTGCATTTAACTTCGAGTTATTGCAAGTTCAAAACAAACAACCATCAACGAAGCTGTTCAGCCATTTTTCGGTAGCATATATAGTAGAGGTTTGTTATAAATTATGTACATTTGGAGTTCTTAAATTGAAGCTATGTACCCTAGAGCTAGCTAGAGATGAGTGTAACGAAGCTATGTCACTATTTATCAACATGTTTGATCTAAATTCAACATTATATTCTGCTAAAGATGTTGTGATCGATTACAGCTCACTTGAATATCATGTTCAAGAAATACCAAACTTTGTTGGTATTTCGTCTTCTGTCTTCTGTTTGGATATTGTGTCTTCAAATCAAATATTCATTTTCAATTATTTTATTGACTCGATATACGTTTTGGGTTTCTATCGCATTGTCAAGAAATTATACAACTGGAAACTAGATTTCCTAGATTTTAGCTCACTGCTCCGAGTTAAAGTGAGCGAGTATAGTCTTACCAAACTACTGCTTTATTAGAATTAATGAATTAATTGTAATTTATTATAATCAGTTCTGAGAATTTCCTACGTCAACTGACTCACTTTGTCGACAAGGCACTTCCCAGAACGATTTTTAACATCTAGAATATCTATATTCTCCTACATATATATATATATATATATATATATATATATATATATATATATATATATATATATATATATATATATATATATATATATATATATATATATATATATATATATATATATATATATATATTTCTTGAAATTGATTTATTGCCTGTTTGAGGTATTTATTTTGAAAGTTTTTAGCATTAACAGGCTTTTTTAATATGAAAAAGTTTATTTCTGTTGACGTTTCGTTGTTATATTACAACTTTGTCAAAACTAATGATTTTGATTACAAAAATACGAAAATTTTGGCAACTGAAAGAGACAAAAAATGTAAAGAAATTTTAGAAATGTTACACATTCGTAAAAATTTGGAAAACACAGTCAATGAAAGAACGGACATTAAACATCTAAATTCTATCTACAACAACTTAATAAACCTCACAAATAACACTCGCAAAATAAACACACAACAATCACAAAACATCACATCTCACAACTCATTCTTTCCAGATCTACCTTCAATTTCACACATATGAACGAACAATATACACATTCTGGATAAGTATATAAAAAACTATATGTAATTGTATATATGTAAATATAATCACACTTAAGAATCACCTGGCTTACCATGAGTTTTTCAGAGGTTTCCTCATGGTGAAGAAGACTAAAACTTCCGAAGCGAATGCTGAGCCAGAAATATTCCTCTGATAATGAAAATCAATAAGTGAATATACAAAAAAACTAATTTGATTTTTTTAAAAATTAAGTTTGACATTTGATATCCATAGTAAATCATAAATTCAATTATTCATTAGTTTTGACAAAGTTGTAATATAACAACGAAACGTCAACAGAAATAAACTTTTTCATATTAAAAAAGCCTGTTAATGCTAAAAACTTTCAAAATATATATATATATATATATATATATATATATATATATATATATATATATATATATATATATATATATATATATATATTTGTATAATAGGATTTTATCAATAGAAGACCTGCTTGCCATAATCATTGAGTAATGTGATATTGAATATAAATTTCTCATAATTATGAAATAATGAATCAGTTATATTTTATGAAGTAATGCGTATTTCATGACAAGAACCTTGATATATAAACTACAGCTTTAATCAAAAAAATCCATTAATAACGATTAATTTATGACAGAGTAGACTTTAAATCATTCAAGAAATGACATCTGTGGTTATCCTTGAACTATCACGTTTTTCAAGTTAGCCTATACGCCAGGTGTTGGGCATAATTGATGGGTCAGTCCATGCCCATGTTTGCATTTCTTTTAACGCAGTACATCAATGCACTCAGACTGCTTCGCAATGACAGATTTATTGGCTGAAAATGTAAATGAATCTGTCTTGTATATACGCGGCCAACTGTGAAAAATGGGTCTGGCATTCGAAAATCACAAATTGAGAAATTTGTTGGGTAGAAAAATTCCCTGCGGCAAATGTCTCATTCTGGAATCATCGGTTTCAAAACCAATATGGTAGGTACGTCATGGGCGTTGTTTTGAGATTACCCATATATATTTTTCATAATCGATTTAATGAAATGATAGACCCATTTCGTGAAATTTCACGAAGTATAATAGTTCAATTCTATATTCAAACTGAAATCCATGACGTATGTAGTCTAACGTTAAATTTTTCGTTTCAAGCAAGAAATGAGAATTAATTGCATCAAAACATTCATTCATCAAATTAGCATAAAAAATCAAACTGTCAATTGTAAGTGAAGAGCAAATGCAGTAGTCTTATTATTACCTACCCAACTGAAATAAAATTGCGAATATCAACGAAGCATCGAAGATCTCTATTTTGAAATTTTTAATGAACAAATTTTTAATTTCTTAAATTTTTAATGAACAAGCTTTACACTGCGTGTTATTTTCAGGGGAAGGTGGCGAGGATTGCTCCCCTGAAGAAGGTGATAGGTTAGAAGGAGATGAAGAGACCGGTTCTAATACCCCTACCTCTGCGGCTTCACCGTTACCTGCAGATGAAGATGCACCGTCTCCTAATGCTGGAGATATTCCTAGTCCAGCTAGTCCCAGATCTATAAATGATGAAGGAAGATGCAGGTAAATTATTGTCTTTTATAGCCATTTCTATAATTGAGAAAAATTTTCAATTTTTTCTGCCTACTTATATAATTTGTCGTAATTATGATTCTTTATTTCCAGAGAGACCATTACACCCTCTCGATGCAATTCCAAAGACTCTGCGGAATCATTAAATCGATGCCCGTCCGGTGAATCTATCCTCTCTGAAAGAGCGAATCTTCTTCGAGGTAGTACTATCAATAGTTCGGGTCTTAGTCCAATCGGCGTTACACTTCCTCCAACCCTTCCAGTAGCCGCAGCTGCAGCACTTCTTCCTCCTCAGTCGGCTGCAATGGCAGCATATTTGAATGCAGCTGCGGCTGCAGCGGTAGCACAGCAATCACATAGACTGATGATGACTTCACCTCTACCACCTTCGTTCAATAGGTCTTCCATATCTCCACTAGTAACTTCAAGCTCGTCACCTCCAGGTGGGTTCAATTCTATAAGTCCAACTGAATTGCAGTTACAGTCATCTCCAGGAGAGGGAATTTTGGATTTTAGTAGGAGACCGAAGTTGAGTGATGGTGAGAGTGATTCCGATGCTGTAAATTTCAGTAAACCAGACAGTCCACAACTAGAATCTGGTATTGGACCACTGGATTTGTCTTGTTCCGGTCGAAAAAGATCTTTGGATGAAACAGATGTTCAACCTCCAACCCGAAAATCAAGAACTAATGACTATAAGAGTCCACTTCCCCAATGGCCAGCTTCTCTTGGTGCATCTCACCTGCCATATTTTGCAGCGGCTGTAGCAGCAGCTTCTAATTTGTCACCGAAAAATTCAGTTCCTCAACCAGAGCTTTGGAATGGGAAACTGAAACACCCTGGGCCCACCCCAAATGACGCAACTAAAGCACTCGAGAAAATGAGTGAACTCAGTAAACTAGGTGGGGAAGATCTGTATAGAAGTATGGCAAGTCAACCTGTGCCTAACTCTGCGACCAATAGGCATAGCGCTTGGCAGTCTCACTGGTTGAACAAAGGGGCAGAACAAGCTAAAGATGTACTCAAGTGTGTTTGGTGCAAACAGAGCTTCCCTAGTCTCGCAGCAATGACGACGCACATGAAAGAAGCTAAGCATTGTGGTGTGAATGTACCCGTCCCATCAATGCAATCTCAGAATTTAATACCACAACCTCAGATCACCTCCCCATCTAATACAAATACGAGCTCTTCTTCTGGTACGTCCAACAAACCAATATCCTCTGATCTCAATATGTTAATCAAAGAAACAATGCCATTGCCTAGAAAATTAGTTAGAGGTCAAGATGTATGGCTTGGTAAAGGAGCAGAACAGACGCGACAGATTTTGAAATGCATGTGGTGTGGGCAAAGTTTCAGATCATTGGCGGAAATGACTAGTCATATGCAACAAACTCAGCATTACACTAATATAATTTCTCAGGAACAAATTATTTCTTGGAGATCTACCGACGATAATAAAGGTGGTGGAGCTGGTGGTGGCGGTTCAGGTAATAATCCTCCACCAAGTGGGGCCAGCAGCCACGTGAGTGCTGTACTTACGTGTAAAGTTTGCGATCAAGCTTTCAGTTCTCTGAAGGAGCTTAGTAATCACATGGTGAAAAACTCTCACTACAAGGAACATATAATGAGGTCAATCACGGAGAGTGGCGGAAGACGGAGGCAAACCAGAGAAAAACGAAAAAAGTCTCTACCTGTAAGAAAGTTATTAGAATTAGAGCGAGCTCAACATGATTTTAAAAACGGAGACAGCAGTATTCTAGAGAAAATGAGGGATCCTACTGGGGCTGGACGAATTACTTGTGAAAAGTGTGGACTCAAAATCGAAACATCTCTTTTTGTCGACCACATTCGTCAATGTGTTGGTGGCGGCGCTACAGGTAATAATCAAAGAAACTTTTTGAAGAGCGCTCTGATGTCTAATTCTATATTACCTCCTGAATCACCAACAAAGGAAAAACTAAATTACATGAAAAATCTCTGTCTCCTCAACAGCGTTCGCCAATAGCAACAGACTTGAGTGCTAAAGAAACTCAACAGACTACAGAAAATAATAACGGATCTTCACCTTCAGTTTTGAATGCCATTGAAAAACTGATAGAAAAGAGTTTTGATTCAAGAACAAGACAAAATACACCATATCCTGGTCATGGCAACACTAATGCACCCATGGGTTCCAGTATTTTAAAGAGACTAGGTATAGACGAAAGTGTTGACTACACAAAACCTCTTGTCGATGCACAAACTATGAATTTATTAAGATCATACCATCAACAACAGCAGAATCATTTTTCGAGAAGAGAGAGAAGTGGAAGTGAATCGAGTTCTATATCAGAACGAGGGAGTAGCCGAGTAGACTCATTAACCCCTGAAAGAAAAATGGATCCTCCAGGAATCCCAATGAGCAGTACTCCGAGGTCGACACCTGATAGAAGAGAAAAATCTCCATATATAGATAAAAACGACTGTTATTCTGACAGTGAGATAAAAGTGAAAAAAGAAGTCGATGGTACTGAATGTCAAAGACTGAACGACAATGATCGTCAGGTTGTCATTAAGAAAGAATGCACTGACGATGAAGATGAGCGTCAAAGTTATCATAGCAATGGTGGCATAAAGACCGAAGAGGAAGACAAAAGTCCCATTATAAGTCCTAAGCAGATAGCTGCCAGTGAAAATATCCAACCAAGTAGCCCTTGTAGAAATAGTACAAGTAGCCCAAGTAGCAGTGATAGATCTGGCACACCGAGAAGTACTAATGGAGATAAAAAACCAGGTGGCAGTCTAGGTGCTTTGAGTTCCATGTTCGATAATCTATCTGGTACGCAGAACGAGAACTCTGCTCCATCTTCTGGAAAAAAAGGTTCTTCTCACCCTTTAGCCGCTCTTCAAAAACTGTGTGACAAGACTGAAACTCATACAAACCCAAGACCTCACTCTTCATCCAATCAATCAATTCCAAATTCCAACCCTACAACCGTTTCCTCGAATACCGGAACAACTCCAGGTGCAATATTAGCTTTTAGTTGGGCATGCAACGATGCAGTTATGACGTCAGATTCTATAATGAAGTGCGCTTTTTGTGACACTCCGTTCATTTCTAAAGGCGCTTATAGACATCATCTTTCTAAAATGCATTTCGTAAAAGATGGTATCATACCGGATCCGGTAGCTTTGAAAAGTAATCAACCAACTTCGTCCAGCAGTGGCGTACCATTGAAAGGGACACAGTTACCGAACGTTTCAAGTGCTGTTAGTGGAAATAAAAGTCCGCCAGTTCCTCCCGGTTTTGAAGAAAGCCCTCATTCAAAATTTCTGAAATATACGGAATTAGCAAAGCAATTGTCAAGTAAATATGTATAAATGAAATCATTCAATCATTCCTTTTTGTAATATAGTCTTAAAGACAAATCGCTCTAAGCGATTACATTGTGATGTTATCATATCGACAACCAATTTAGTTGTAATGATTTTGAAGTGTGTTATATGTTGTACATTTTGCAAAATACAAGATTCAAGTAATTATAATAATTGTTATACGAATTTAAAGTCACAAAATGTAAATAGTATCATTTAAGTCGGTATTGTAAAATATTTACTCCATTTCAGATATATGATATACTTTCAACCAAAAATTACAGACTTCATATAATCAAAACTATTTCACTTGAAAACGAAAGAAAGTGCAGTTGAAGAGTGGAAAAATTCAGTTTAATTAAGACATATTCCAGAAATTGTTTTTATATCATAGTTTCTATTCTTGTTAATTTTTCAGAAATGCAAGAGAATTTCAGAAATGTCAATATCCGACATTTCTATTAAATTGGCTGAAGATACATGTTCTAGATTATCATGATTATATGAAGTGTTTTGTATTCTATTTTGATCAGAGGTTGTGCTGTAGTGAGTAACGAGAAACGTACTAGATATTAGGTTAGAGAGTTCGAATGGAAAGATTGTGAAAAATTCAGTGAATCTCAATTTCGTGTAGTGTTTATGAACACAACATACTTCTTAAAAACAATACCCAGATGAAAATGTAGATTGAAAATTTAAAAAAATATTGATCGAAAATAGTTGCATAGCTTCCTATACTGTTGAGAAAATTTTGAAAATCAAAAATAAAACGACTGACGCGTGAAGTACAATATATGACTTCAATTATTTTTCTAATGTTCAATATTTTTGACAGTATGAGGAGTGTAACTGTTAAGATTGTTGAAAACCACAAACATCCTGTATACGTATATTGCAAATATCTCATCTTCCAAGAAAATTTTAAAATATATTTATCAATCATTATATATTACTGATAAATACAAATGATGTATACGCATTAGCTCATATTCACGGCGAAGCTCTTTTATGTTTTGAAAAATGTTTAAACTTTATTTAATATTTTGTTGTATTTGATTGCAAAGGAAGCTCAAATAAATATATGTTATAAATAGACCGTTTTTGATTCATTCAGAGTATCAGAATTAATTCAAAACACCTCATCATCAAAAAAAATCTGGTGTAGTGTTATCAGTTGTATCTTGGAAAATATGTCTGCAAAGAAGCGACATTCGAAGGTATAAGGTAAGTAAATTTTACTTATTTATTTCAAAAAGTTCAATCAAAGAAAATCCGGTAATAAATCTTCTGAATATAAACTAAAATTCAAACACTTGAACTTTTGATTTACACTTTATTGACAACATAGCATGATGAGTTTCGTAGTGTTGCCGAAAGCAAGTCCAAGACGAGACTTAGGTAGTCTTGATCTTGGTCTTGCCTGAGCAAACATAGTCTTGGTCTTGTTCTTGCACAGTGAGTCTTGGTCTTGGTCTTGGTCTTGCTGCAAAAGTCTTGCAAACTCTTGCAGTCTTGCAAGTACCTGATAGATTGTACTTTTTATTCAAAATTTCAATTTAAAGTTTCGGTCAGTGTAACAAGACCGAAATTTATAGCCTATGTAGATAACATAGATGATGATAATAAAAATCGAATCAAAATTTAAAATTATAATAGAAAAAACGGATAAAAAGGTTTTCATAGCACAAATTCATACGAACAAGATTTTATTGTGCGAAAAGGAGCCTATGATACACCTTATTGATTTTTCTGTTTATAAATTGAAATTAATAACAATGATTTGATAACAATAAACTCTAAATATAATTATAAATAATACAAAAAGATCCAAACGTAAACAGAAATATATAGCTTACGCTACTTCTTTTTAACCAAATGAACGCAATGTGAAACTGATAAACACAATCAAAATATGTGCAGATTATGGAATAATCACAACCTTTCAGTACTACAGTCATGTACACCAAAAAAAAATTTTTCAGAAAACATTCAGAAAACCTCTACAACCTTTCAGTACTACAGTCATGTTAGTCAGAAAAAAAAAAACATTTTTCAAAAAAAAACTCTAAAAAAACATTCAAAAAACCTCTACACTTAGTTAATTAGTCAGCAAAACCTTTCCGGTTGATGAAACGGAATAATTGTGAAAGAGGTATATCTGAATAATATGTGAAAGAATGATAAAAACAATTCGTTCATTTCCTTTGACGCTAGAATTCATTACAAGATCTTCCTAATATTTATACACGAAAAATTGTAAGTCTTATTTCTCATATTTCTAATACAATGAATAACACTTACTTGAGTTCAAAACAAAAGTACAAAATTTAATTTCTTTTGATTCCTGCCAATTGTTATTTACAATAACGGATGTAATGAAATAGTCGACGTTACAAAGGAACAGGATTTGCGACGAGACGAAATATGATAAAGTATGAACAGAATAAATTCTTAGAAACAGCGCTAAATCGATGTTGCCATAATTGAGGACGCAATAACACACTTTTATCATAAATAACACCAGAGAATATACGAATAGGAGAATACTTCGTGGGACCCCCGTAGGAAAGACATAGGGACTAGAATATACGTTCTTATTTCGAATATGTGATATTACTGCGTCCGACCCTGCATTTCATGAGTGTAAATAACACGAAAATTCTTGAGTAATGTTAGTTCATTGTCTGTATTTCATGATATGCATAGAACAAATCACATACTTTCATAACAAAATATTCATACTATATATATATATATATTGTTATATATATATATATATATATATATATATATATATATATATATTCGCTTCTGGAGTAAAGGGAGGAACGGAAGAAAGAGCATTCAGAGAGGATGAAGCGTTTTTGTTCAAATTTTCAAGTTCAAACAAAAAATGATATCAAAATTAATTTTTATTATATATTATATATATTATTATAGCTCAATAACGTTTCGGTTAATATTTTAACCTCTATCAAATTGATACAAATTGTCATATGATCGCTAAAACAAAAATTAATATAAAAATAATGCCTACAAACGCACTGATGATTTGAAATCTTACCACAAACATGAATGAATATCTCAGACACAAAAGTCGACTGAAATAACAATTATATTGACAATTACACTCAAAATATCTAAAATTTTTTTCCAAAAATCAACAACACGTATATCTCTCAAAGCATATTGTTGATATATGACTGGACTTGGAGATTGACCACGTCCATAATATCACTCAATGAGTGATAAATGCGATTAAATTATTGATGTATATTTTACTTTGACCAGTTATGTAAGTTTTATCGTTGATAGAATCTGGATTTTTTTTATATAGATCATTTGTTGGATTTCTCATTTTCTTTTATGCTGCTGAGTTTTGAGGATTTTTGTAGCCTAAAAATCAAACTTATGGCCTAATGTTTGTTGGTGTTTTGTGAGGGCAGTGGTCTTCTTTTTATCATATCTATGTCCATTCAAACTATTTTTCAAGTATATTGTGTTAGCATCTGAAGAAGTCGTTTGTAACGACGAAACGCGTCATGGTATATTATCAATAAAGTGTAAATCAAAAGTTCAAGTGTTTGAATTTTTGTTTATATCCAATTATAATGGATTTAGGTACATGAAGTAAACGCCAACACCATTAAATAATAAATCTTCTTTGACTATTTTGAGGCAGAAAAACTTTTTCAGGCGACAATTATTAATCTCCACAAATTCTTATGACATTACAGTATAGGTACTTGATGAATATAATCAATGTTGAAGAAATTGTTTCATTTCCTAGATATGTAGATGTATAGACAATATCGAAATGGTATGTTTATTTCCGAAGAAAAAAAGGTACTAGGCATTTATGAATCGGAAGATGCGATCCATTGATATAATAAATCTAACATAAAAATGTTTCAAATAAAATTGTGTACATAAATTCCCGTAATTTTGCATCCATATGGATTACGTGATACATACCTAACAAACTACTTCAGATTCAAATTCAAATTTTTTTTTAACTGGAACAATCTTATTCAATTAATAAGTATAAATAAACCAGCTTATTTTGAATGAATATAATTATGTTCGTAACAGTAAAGCAAAAACGTGGAATATATATTATATAAAACTTTGATTTTTAATCATTTGTATTTTATTTGATGGTATTGATAATCCTGATGATATTAATGAAAATTTGTATGTGAAAAATTTAGTAGAAACTTACTTTATTCAAAGCAAAATAACAAAGAATATTCATTACAATTTTTGGACAGAATTGTTCATTGCATATGATAAATTCTTAATCTCATAGTTTCTAAGCAGAATGAAACATCAATGAATAAAGATTCTGTAACATAAAACAAGAACCACATACATAACTATCAGTTATAATTTTGCAAACACAAATTAATCTTGTCATGACTTTTTTACCAGCTAAATTTTTATTATATAGATACCAAATTGCAGATACATTATTGTTTCATTGCTATGAAACTTTCATAATTTTAATTTGGATATGGAACAGTGTTCTAACATTTTGAAGGTAAGTAAGAACGATTTCTACGCTATGAAAAGGCAGGTGGAGTTGAATAATTTTCCAAAATAATGGCTTGATATTAACAGTCAATACTAAAAGTAGCCCGTAGTAGGCCGTTATGGAAAAAAGTGAAGAATAGTACTTTCCAGCTGAATAAAAACTTGAAAACCTGAAATAAACTCAATTTTCAACAATTAGATTCATACACAGCTTTCAGATATATAACAGTGTATCAAAAAAAATGAAGACCATTTTGCTGAATGATTATAGTTGTCTTGGTTTGCAATTAATTCAGAAAAAACTATTCTCAGAAAATGACTTTTTATTTCCACCAGGTCCTTGTAAACTTACCACTGGTCTAATGATGTTGTCAACTTTTAGAATCTACTTCACATCAACTGCAACAGGAAGAACAGTAATAATCTAAGCTTTCCTTAATACCTGTACAACTTTTTTACAGGAATTTCTCCTTTTATCCGGTTTTTCCGTTTTCTTATTTTTTTTGAATAAAATAAATGTCTTCCTTCAAATGCATTTCATTCATCTGCCTCGAAAATATATGGATTCGTTATACGCAATGGCAAATAATTCAATAATTCCTCAACATTTATAGGACTATTTAATACCCTAATCCGTAGCAAGTTGGAATATGGCAGAATTATCTGGCATCCTATTTACACTTGCCATCAACGCCATCTTGATACTATTCAGAGAAGGTTCTTGAAATTCTTTGTTTGGAAAGAGGATAAAGTTTATCCACAGAGAGTAGTCAATCATAACGAATTATTGAGTCGATTTAGTTTAATCTCATTGCAGAGCAGGGGGAAATTTTATCACTCAATTTTTTGTACAAATTACTGCACAATAATATTGATTGTCCTCCTCTCTTCCGCTTTGAAATTTCGTGTTCCTGAGGCAAAATTCTCGTAATACAGAATTATTCCACCAAGGACCAACTCCCTAATACAATCCTCATTTGATATATAGAGTCTACATTTAATAGAGTTGTCAATCATTGTGACATTCACTTTGGCTTCATAGAAGTTATTATTAGGAGTTATGTGAACAAAGGGAATTGACCAATATCAATTGATTTAGATTTGTTATATCTTTTTCATTTTAATTTTTTAGTTAGTATTCAACATTAAGTTATTATTTTCTGTAATTGGCTATTATACTGTTGAGAATGAAGAACTTATAATTCGTGGGTACATAACCATAGTTTTTCATGATTTTTAGAGTTGTGTCTGCTTTTCTAGTTCATGCCTTTGTCTATGTTCCAAACATTCCTTTAGAAAATACTTCCGATGAATCGAACTGCCAATGTTGTCTTCATCTTGTAAGTTCATCTTTCTTGTAAGTTTATCTTATCTTGTAAGTACGTGTTCACTTGTGAAGCTGTGACTGAATTCATCAGTTCACATGTGAACTTTCAGAATATTCTTCGCAATTAATAAAACAAATATAGTAATATTCTATATTTTCCGTTCTGACTGCAGAACATTTTCACAAAATTTTTTTATGGAGGTTTCCTCAAGTTGCTTATCTTTTCCATCAGGTACTATTGTGCTAAATATACAACAGGTAATATTGTGTTTTCAATGCGTTATATTTGTAGATTCTATGGTCGATGAATCAACTCTGTGATAATTCATATTTAAATGAGAGGTAATAATAAACACTTGTATAAAAATCACTGACTGAACAATTCTTTATTCGACTAGTTTCGCCTTTCACGGCATTATCAAGAATGAATACATATTACAAAGACAACCTTTAAATATTTGCAGATCTGTTCGGACCACAGAATACACCTTAAATTCGGTAATAGAGGTGGGGGTTACCAAATTATTAGAGATTTAACAGCGGGGAATGGTTTAGGTCTAACTGGTCATTGGGAAGATTGTATTTATCGGATTTTTTGAAGTTTATTTATTTCCATGGCTTCCAGGTAGTTCATTTTCATACCTTTTTCACAGTAATGGAGAATATTAGGTTTAAAACAACGTGAGATCTTATATCCTGTCGACTCTAGATGTTCCCGAAAATCAGATTGTTCGTTTTTTACGTGTTCTTTTAGCCTAGTTTCAAAACATCTTCCGGTCTGGCCAACATATGACGACTTACATTCTTCACAGTCCAATCTATAAATTCCAGACTTCTTCATTGGCTCGGATTTGGACAATTTGTTATTAAAGATCATTCTATCCAATCTGCTGTGAATTGAAAATGCTATATTCAAATTATTATTTTTGAAGAATTTAATGATTTTTGAAGAGGGGACGTGTGTATAAGGGATGCTCACATATCTTAATTCATTTTTATCATTATTATTATTGATATAGTGTGGCCTATATAAAAGTCTATTGATGAAGCGTTTCTCTTTTTTATAATTAGTGTAATGATTATTTTCAGTGGAAACTGATTGTTCATACCTATCGTACGAATCACATTAAGTTCTTCCTAAGGTCTTGTTTTGATAAGGGAATCGAAAAAGCCCTATGGATCATTGAATTGAGAGCTGCGATTCGATGGCTTATTGGACTGAACGAATTAAAATTTATGATGGCGTCAGAGAAGGTAGGTTTCCTGAATATTTTGTACGAAAATTTATCCTGTTGTTTGGAAATTGTAAGGTCAAGAAAATTCAACGAATTATTCTGTTTCTTTTCTACCGTGAATTTCATCTTCTTATGTAATGAATTTAGATATGTTAGATATTAAGATAATCCCACATACAACTACCCTTTTGTACATAAACTCTAAAACTTAGTGCAGTGTGGGTTTTCAATCCAAAACTTTATGGTACTTATGAGTAATGTCTATGGGTATTTTCATTTAATTTCAGTGTGAATCGATTTCATATCGCTTATTTTTTCATTCTATAGCCCATGTTAAATTACTTCATGTCAAATTACTGATTACTTTATAACTGACTACGCTTTTTTATAATATCAAGAAATAATAATATCAAGAAACTTGGATTGAAGCCACAGCTAACACCATAGCATCATCAGCTCTGTCATCGATTACTTTCAGAGAAACGAGAATCTGAATTATGTTTACAGTCAAAATTTGCGTATGTGATTTTTTTGTGTTATCCAAATACTCTCAGTATTATAAGTTTGGAATTAACATAATATCCTCGATTTTTGAAAAATTTGTTTTCAGTATCCATAATATACCAAAAACCGATAGGAAAACTGAATGAAATAATGAAGTGCATATTCCTGTTGTCTAAAACGTATATCACCGTAACTGATACATCAACGCTAATTGACATTAACGTCCAACAAAACGTTCTTTACCTGAATGGATACATACTCTTTTTTGAGTAAATTTTTTTGAAAATTTTTTGTTTTTTGAAATTTGAATGAAAACATACAAAACAGTTTTATATGTTTTGGAAGGACTGACTGCCTTCACTCCGGTTTCACATCAGTTTGCAGCTGAATGCTACTTTGATGAATTCTTTTATTGATTGTTGATCAATAATCATAATGAAAATGTTTTATATATATATATATATATATATACAATTTTTTTTTTGAATGTTTTTAGTAATAACAGGCTTCTTTCAATATGAAAAACTTTATTTTTGTTGACGTTTCGTTGTATATCACAACTTTGTCAAAACTAATACAACGAAACGTCAACAAAAATAAAGTTTTTCATATTAAAAGAAGCCTTTTATTGTTAAAAGCATTCAAAATAAAATATCTTAAACAGGCAATAAATCAATTTTAAAATATATGTATATATATATATATATATATATATATATATACTTCTATATAGTATTAAAGCTTGTTGATTATTATGTATAGATCATTATTACCACTATTTTCAGAAATAACAGGCTTGATTGAAAAAATTGTTATCTCTTCAAAAAAAAAAAACTTTGTCGAACTTTCATTTGTGTTCACAAAAACACAAAAAAATATTAAAATTTCCCATCATTAAAGCAAGCAATACCTCAATTCGAACTGAATATCTCTTGAATTTTCCACCGTATCAGTGCATATAATAGTGTATATTATATCGAATAATATATTTCAGACTATATACCTATACATCAGATAAGATAAGTTATATAATGAGAATAGTATACTTAATCTTAACCAAATATACTCTTTATCTGATTCTACCAGATACCGCTATTCAAAAGAATTGGATATACTTCATAGTTATGGTACTATTGACAGAGACAGTTGTGCAGCCCTCTCAGAATGTTTGAGTCGATGATTCGAAGATCTTTTGCATTTTTGGGACCCAGAGTTGTCACGGTGTCCCAATCTAAATAAAAAATATCAATATGTTCAAAAGTAGATCAAACGCGTTTCTGTTAAGACAGCAGAAGGAATTATGTGACGTCAGAGCTGTATACATAACTGGGTATGCAAAATCAATTTGGGAAACGTCGTGAATGTTGTACGGTGCCTTGGTGTTTGTAGTTTTGATGTTATGTAGTTTTGAAATTTTAGTATATCCCTTTTTTATATTTGCGAAACAGGTGCAACGCATCTACCTGATACCTACAGGTTTATTTGTTTTTTTGTACTCTTTTTTCATATGTTGAACAATTTTCTCAATATTCATTCCTAATATGTGAAATATTATAGTTGAATAGTTTTTATTCTGTTTTATGGAAGGCACAATCCAAGATCATGAAATTCTTTGTATATTCTCATGAGATCAAATTATTTCAATGTTGAAACTGATGTCACGATTGGGAACGAACCTAAGTATCAACTCTATTGAGTAAAATTGTTGAATACTCTTGATAATGGGATACCCAAAAAATTTCCACCCAAAAAATCTGTAAAGCTGATAATTAATTCAGTGAAACTTAAGACAAATGTTTTAATTTTAAATGAGGGGGAATAAGAAATACTTGTCTAAAAATCACTGACTGAACAATTCTTTATTCGACTAGTTCCGCCTTTTACGGCATTATCAAGAATGTAAAAGAATCATAAAGAATATTAAAGAATTATAAAGGCTTGTTCGGTCAGTGATTTTAAGACAAGTACTTCTTATTACCTCTCATTTAAATATGAACTATCACAGAGTTGATTCATCGTCCATTGAATTTATGTTTTGATTTCAATTCTAAAAAAACTATAAAACAGAAATGGTACATAAAATGAACAAGAACTTCATTGGCGACAAAGTTTTTCGGCATCAGCTGTTCCGTTCAATTCACCCTTCTTGAAATATATGTAATAACCCAGAATATAGTTTCAATTTCGCTTCTAACAAGTAACAACCTTACGTACCGATGATGAATTTCTATGAGAGAATTTTCTATTTCGTGATTCAACACTCATTATAAAAAAACATACGACTGAATGCCTAATATCTTAACTACACTCCTCTGTTTTACATTCTTCATAAAAAAGTCTCGAAATCCAGGGTCTCCCAGAAACTACTGTCCTGTACTCATCAGGCGGAACTTAATCGCTGAAACTTCACGGGGGCCCCATCTCGATACGCCGTGGATAACCATAAATTACTTTGAATGGGCCTCATCGTGTGATCTTAACCGAAAAAACCCTAAATCTGTTTCTATTATCTAAATGTGCTACATATTTGTAGACAACAGCAAGGCCTTCTACAAATATTGCGCCATTCGCGGCGAATATCAATGTTACGCTTTAATATACTATTAATTTTATTTGCGTGAATTAGAATGAGGGGGGCCGACTGTTTGTTTATAACTGAAACTATTTGAACATGTTCTTATGAAATGCTAATAAATAGTGTAGTTTGAAATATTATGAAAAGCTAAGAAAATGCTAGATAAAATTTCCATGTTTCTACAGAATATATGCTCAGTATTGTTCTATATTTTTTGCAAATATGATATACATCTTTGGAAAAGATAATATACATATTTACAAAGATGATGAATAAATTGGATTGCCAACAGAGGAGATATTGATCAATTTATAAAGAAGATATTTAAGAGTTAAATACCTTAAACTCTTTTAAAGTGTTTAAAAAAAGAGTTTAAAACCTTTGGTGGATATTTAAGAGTTCGACAGTCAAGACAAAGCAATCAAAAGAGTTGTGATACCACTTGCTTCAAAACCAAATGTGATCTGAATTACTAGCGTTATTCGAATGTTCTCGAGAAAAATGTCTTCTACTTTGAATATTGAAGACATTTGTTCACAAAACTGTGCCACTCCGTTGTATATTTAATTTATACATGTCACAGTAGTTTCTTCTTGGGTTCCATCCAACATATTCATCATTTGGTCGTAATTCATCTCGGGTTGTAAATTTCCACCGAATGGTCCTTTCCGCTTTGATATAACAATAACAATAATAATAATAATAATAATAATAATAATAATAATAATAATAATAATAATAATAATAATAATAATAATAATAATAATAATAATAATAATAATAATAATAATAATAATAATAATAATAATAATAATAATAATAATAATAATAATAATAATAATAATAATAATAATAATAGTAATAATAATAATAATAATAATACAGCGGAAATAGGAGAAAAATGAAAATATGTATACGGTAGGAAAAACAGAAAATATTCAATAAAAACAAAAAATATAAGCTGGAAAACACAAAGGCGCAATTCAAATAAATAACTCTTCCATTGAACCTTGAAATGAAAATAATTTGTTTATGTTTAGAGAAATGCCTAACATACAAAATGAAATAAAAATGAAAAAAATCAGTAGAAAAACAAAATAACAAAAATAAGAACAGGTTCGTGTCGAGCATGGCGCGAGCGAGCACTCGTGAGAGCTCTGTGCGTAACAAAAATATAAATGAAAACATGAACTCACTTTTGGCAGTCTAAGTGATGTTTACGGATTGTATTAATTATAGCTGTGGTTTTCAAGTTTTTTTGATTTGGGACAAGGGCATATAGGTTATTGATTAATTTATACAAGGTAAACGAAAATGATCTTTCAAACAAAGCTGTAGAGTGAACAGTAGGACAAATGAGACCCTTGGATCGAACATTAATATTGTGCACATCCTCGCGGAATGCTATTTTATTGTATGAATATGGTGGTTGTTTGAATGCAATTATGTTAAAAAATTGGGAGTATGTTTGCAGAAGACGCCTATGGCTCATGTTCAGCCACCAGATCTTTTAGTTTATGGGAAACATGATCAAACTTCCTTATGTCGAATATAAATCTGACACAAGAATTTTGGTCTTTCTGCACTAAGTACGAAGTTTGGGACTTTAAAGAGCTATAGAGTACCGGACCACATTGATTGAAATTTCTTAAAACTAATGATTCACAAAGTAAAGTTTTAGTAGACCTAGGTAGGCTATGCCTATGAGGAAATAGGAGCTTTAAGATGGCATAAAATTTTTTAAACAATTAGAGATGTGACTACGGTAGCGATGGGTGTTGTCGATTATTAAGCCTAGGTTACGTGCACAGTTTTGGAGAGAAATAGTTGAGCTGTCTATGTAAAATTTAATACTGTACAATCTAGCACAACGTTGGTTTGTCTGTGGTTTATTTGAATATTTTCTATTGGAAATATCTGTTTTATGCAAATTCATCGCAATCACATTTGCTCTCAGCATTCAATTTGATCTATGCCAGTATAACAATATATTATATGAATATATTCTTAATTTTCATCCTAAAATTTGACTAAGTTTTTCCAAAAGTAGGTTCACAACCTAACATACTTTCCAATCCATGTAATCAATTTGTTAGTTTCTTTGTTTCCTTCTTGCACAACATATTCTGGAAGTCATATAATTTGATTATTCTGTTTTTCGATTATTTCTAGTAATTTATATGATTCGAGATAAGTTCAATATCACACAAAATCGATAAAAATTCGTCATGAAATATTCCAACATACCACAACAAAAGAAATGAAAAAAATTAAATAAAGCGAAAATCAAAAACCTGAAGAAAAAAACATGAAATGAATAATTTAAAGGAAACAAAAATAAATATAAATGGATTCATGAACTCATGAGATAGTTAACTCTTTAACTTCTCGGAAAATATCTCCACTGATGACCTAATCCTGAATTTTTTAACACAGCATTCATAGTCTTGCATATATCATATGAAAACCTTTAGTGAAATATAGTAACATAGTTGGATATTGAGGAGGAGTGAGCAGTCCCCTGCTTCTTACATACAATGTATGCACATCCGACCAAAATTTTATTTTATTATATATTATAATTTATTATATATTAAAATTTTAAAACATAGCACGACCAAATGAAGCTTTCGTCGACTATCCATAATGAGCCATCGCGACTCATATAGTTTATGTGTTACCTTATCAAATTTACCTCAAAATAAATTTTCCCTCAAATAAACCTTTGCTTCATCTCGATACGTTTGCCATTCAACTGCGTCCAGAATCGGCCATAAACAACGTCACAGTAATTAAAATGAGATAGTACAGTACAAACGGTTTGCTTTAAACTCGCGGCAATATGTTTATGTGGTAAGAACATTTTGAATTTAACATAAACCGTCTTCAAATATTTATTCATATGCCCACTAAATTTGAGGTCATCATTCTTCAGTGAACCCAAGTTATTGATACTGTGTTGTTTTTAAATATTTTTAGCAATAATTTGCTTTTAATTTTAGGAAATTTTCATTTCAGTTTACGTTTCGTTGCGAATTGCAACTTTGTCGAAACTATTGAATAAATCAGGATATCAAACGTGAATTGCAATTTCTTGAAACAATCAAAGTTGATCAATTCGGCTCTTCTGCATCTTATATTCAGAGGAATGTTTCTGGCTCAGCGTTCGCTTCGGAAGTTATTAGTCTACTTCACTATGAGGAAATCTTGGAAAAACTCTGAATTCTGGCTTAACATGAGTAAGATATAATAACAAGACGTTTGATATCCATAGTTAATCATAATATTCAATTATTTATTAGTTCTGACAAAAATGCCATTCGCAACGAAAGTCGATTGAAATAAAGATTCTCCAATTGAAAGGCCAGTTATTTCTGAAAATATTTGAGAAAAAATACGTATTCACCTATATATGAACTGAAAAAGAATCTAATGTTATGTTCGAGCTCTTCACATCAGAACTGCGTAGCCAAGTAGAATATGTACGAACTTGGAGAAAGAAAATAAACGAAGAAACCTGAAGGATGTATATATATATATATATATATATATATATATATATATATATATATATATATATATATATATATATATATATATATAATATATATATATATAAAAAAGTATACAATAATATTAACTTTTTAATATTTTTAGACATTACAGAGCATGCATAGGATAAGTCAAGAGAAAAAAAATTAAAAATTACAATGTATCTTGAAAATAAGCTTTAACGCTCTAACAAGACTTATACAATAGTAATTTCTTAACTCACTTTTTATATTTACTTAAATTTGCCTATTTAACATGGCTATGTAGATGATCATATAATTTAATAGATTGATAAATGGGAGATAGTTCGTATTTAGATGTTTTATGCTTTGGGCACGCTAATATTTCTTTATTTCTAGTACTATAGCCATGGAAACTAGATAATTTCAACAAGTTTCTTTTTCGCATATAGCAAACCTCTGAAAATAAAAATGGAGGCAAGAGTCAAGGTCCCATGTTCAGGAAAAATGGGCATACATGAAGGAGCAATATTGAAAATCATGCGCAAAATCCTCTTCTGCAGAATGAAAACTCTACCTGCATCAGAGGACTTTTTCCATAACAGAATATTGTATGATAGGTGGCTGGAGCCCAAACTATAATAGATGTTCCACAACGCTTCCAGAGGAAAAGATTCTTTTATCCTACTAATTGCGTAATATGACCTGTTTAGTTGTTTACAAACAGCATCGACATGGGTACTCCCATTTCAATTTGCGGTCTATATGAACTCCAAGAAATTTTGCACTATCCTTAGATGCAATGCTGTTATCTGAATAGTGAACGGTCAACCTTCTACCACTAACGTTACCCATTGAAAAATAAACACATTCTGTCTTCCCGTTGTTAATTATCAGCGCATTTTCTTAACACCACTGAATAAAGCACCGTACCAGAATCACGCACAACTCTTGAAGCTCCTTAAAACTGTTAGCCTTTATCGCAACTGAGGTATCATCAGCAAAGAACGTTATCATACATTTACCCACGAATACAGAAAGAAGTTGGGGCACATTATCCACCTCGTTATCAAATTCGTGGGGAGATCGTTAATAAACATTAAAAACATGACCGGGCCGAGAATAGAACCGTGAGGAACACCTAATTTGACATTATGCTCAACAGAAAAAGAATTTTTGATTCTGACGGACATTGTCCTATCCTTACTGTCAAATGCTCGCGATAGATCGAAAAACAGTCCTGCGACAAAAAAAAGCCGTCGTCCAGACTTAATATATATATAATTATATAATTGTATATAATAACTCTCTTTTGACGATAAACACGAATAATATATATATATATATATATATATATATATATATATGAAATATATATATATATATATATATATATATATATATATATATATATGTGAAACGTGAACAATGTGATGTATCCATTATCCTTCTAGGAATAAATGTTAGAGTATACGGAAATCGGTGCCTACATTTATTGGAAGCGTGCGACAGTTCACTGTTTCATACTACAAGGTACTCTTCAGTTACGCCACGCCCGACAAACGAAAAGTAACTACTTCAATACTCAAATATCCTTTTGTCGATCATAAGACAGAAATGTACCATTAAGTCGTATGCATATATAATTCATAGATTAATGTACATTTCAAATCTTAACAACCAATAAGAAGCACATGAATACATCCAAAATTTAATATAAATTGATAAATAGATCTAAACTTTCGTTTTTTGGACGTGGCGTAACTGAAGTGTACATTGCAGTACGAAACAGTGAACTAACTGTCTTACGCTTCCAATAAATGTAGACACCGATTTCAATATTCTCTAACAATTATCCCATGAAGAATAATGGAGACCTCTCAATGTTCACGTCTGATATACCCAACTCTGTTATGTGAATAATTCGTCCAAAATTATCGAAAGAAAGTTATATTATGCATTTTATATTGAATATTTGTAGGTGCGATGATATGAGCACGATACTTCTTCCACCGATTCTTTTATATATATATATATTATTACGAAATCGGTTGATTACCTGATTTATTACTTTATTAGGATTTGGTATGATTGGTTGTATCAGGTTTAGTTTATATAAAAATCGTGCATTCACATATATTTATACGTTTCGTGGGTGTTTGCTCTCTTCTTCAGTAGTTATAATCTAAAAATACAAGAACCACTCAAGTATTTAACATTATTCTAAAAATATTGTACATTTAACAATTACCTTAGTGTAACATTTACAGTTATATAAAATAGTACAGAACATATAATGTTTTGCCGTCAATCTATATGCTTTCAGAACTTATATTTTTCTCGAATTTTTACTCTTTCAGGTGTCTGTCAGTGAAGTGTCAACGTTGTGTCAGTTCACTTTTCTTCTTCTTTTGTTTTCCTTGGGTTCTTAAGGAGTGGTTAATAGAATAAACTCAGTTGTTTGACGTCATGTCTGTCGTTCACCGTGTTCTCTAGATTTGCTTGTATATGGAACATCTCATGTATTTCTCTCAGCTTCTTGTTTCTCTGTGTTGTTAGTATTTTTGCTTCCTCATAGTCAAATTCGTGGCCCTCTGTTGTTTTGTGCTTGTTCAATGCCGTTGTTGCTCCTTTCGTGTATTTATGGGAGTTTATACGGTCTTGCAATCTCTGTGATGTCTGTCCTCTGTATTCCCTTCCGCAATCTTTGCATGGAATTGAACATACTATATTTGATTTTTTCTTTGATGGAGTTATTGTCTTTAGTTTGCTGAACACTTGTTTTACCTGATTCTGTGGTTTGTGGACAGCCTCGATATCATGGTCTCTTAAAATATTTTTCAGTTTGTATGATGTATTCTCCATGAATGGTATTGCGATTTTAGTTGTATTACTTTTTGTTTTACTCTTGATTGTCTCTGAGTTGGTAAGAACCCAAGGAAAACAAAAGAAAAGAAAAGTGAACTGACACAACGTTGACATTTCACTGACAGACACCTGAAAGAGTAAAAATTCGAGAAAAATATAAGTTCTGAAAGCAAATAGATTGACGACAAAACATTATATGTTCTGGACTATTTTATATAACTGTAAATGTTACACTAAGGTAATTGTTGAACGTACAATATTTTTAAAATAATGTTAAATACTTAAGTGATTCTTGTATTTTCAGATTATAACTACTGAAGAAAAGAGCAAACGCCCTCGAAACGTATAAATATATGTGAATGCACGATTTTTATATAAACTAAACCTTTTACAACCAATCATACCAAATCCTAATATAAATATATATATATATATATATATATATATATATATATATATATATATATATATATATATATAAGGAAATGAAAATTGTTTGTGCTTATGGTACTGAATGAAATATTTAAGAAAATGAACATTAGAACATTCATTTGAAAAATTGAAATTAATCGAGAGAATGTTATAGTAGAGCTAGATATGTGAACGTGTACGATGTGATGTCTCCATTATCCTTCAAGGGATAAATGTTAAAAAAATAAATTTTAAATGATAAATGACGAGTTCCTTGCAGAACGAAACATATATGTGTCGCATTTCCATCAGGTGTGGCATCGATTTCAATATTTCTCTAACATTTATCCCTTGAAGGATGATGGAGACATCACATCGTACACGTTCACATATCTAGCTCTACTATAACATTCTCTCGATTAATTTCAATTTTTCAAATGAACGTTCTAGTGTTAATTTTCTTATATATATATATATATATATATATATATATATATATATATATATATATATATATATATATATATATATATATATATATATATATATATATATATATATATATATATATATATATATATATATATATATATATATAAGTGTGTGTGTAAGTATTATATCCATTTTGATATCTATCAAAAATATGTGAAGTTGACACGAATTTATGATTATTCTTGTCGGGTTAAAGTCATAAACAGGGAGGAACAGTCTAAACCTATTATGTCAGTTCTGATCCTTAGAAGGTACATGTTGAAGTCATAAGATCTGTTGTTATTAATAACTATCAGACTGGTTGCCTTAGGTGTCACTTTAATAGTGTATGTAAGATAAGAGGAGTGAAATTACGTTGATAACAGCTGACAACGTCGCACCTCGTTACAGTGTTTACACTTCGTATACCTGGGTTTTTATTTTGCCGTATTAAGACGTCAGTCGAGTCTGAATACATTAAACTGGGCGGATGTCTTTGCATTAAAAGTGACAACAGGAGGCAAGTTGAGTCTTCTCAATATAATGTCGTTTTCGAAGTTAAATGAAGCTTTCTTGAGGCAATGTTCCTTGAAATCGTCACATACCTCCATATTCCTTTAAATTAATTCAATATCAATAAAATATTATATGAATGAGATTGAATTCTCGCTTAACTCTTGGTGAAACATAATTGAATATTAAAATAAATTTTTAATTTATTTTATAAAATTTATTTAATTTTTTTTTAATATTTAATAAAATATTACATGATGGTTAATGTGGAAGTTACGATATCATACGAAATCAATTCAATGAAATCTACGGGATTTTTATGAAATGGTCAATCTTGAGAAATGAATTTTAAATTGTGAATTAATGGAGATATTGTGTTTTCTGAACTCAATGGTAACTATGCTTTAGTAAAATTCACATATTTCTCGGTTACTAGCCGTACCTGAAACTTTTACGTACCTACACATACTTGTTACTGGGTTATGAGAACAAATATTTCTAGCAGATGTATATTTTAGTTATAATGGTTTCGATAACACTATTTCATTTGATATCAATATTTTCTAGCGGATCTCCGTACCTTAGTCGGTAACACCCGACTATGTTGCGCTAGAACTGGGGTTCGAGCCCCGCTGAAGGCATGGGCGTCTGTGTTTGTCTATGATTTCAGAAATTTAAATAATGATATATGCTGGGTAATATACATTGATTACAAACCTAATGACCGTTCGGAACCGGCGCGGAGTTAAACTGTAGGCCCACTGAATTAAAGAAAAATATTTTCTATAATCTCAAAAGTGCATTGGCGCTTAATATTAATAATGAAAGCAAAACAAAGAAAATCAAGAAAAAGAAAAAAGAAGACTGAAGCAAAATGGACAGAAGAAAGAAACACAAAAGCATGGAGAACGAATGAAGGAGTATTGGAGGAAAAGAAAGAATGGAGAAAAATATTCATGAAAAGTTATTTCACGTGGTCCATAGTAGGCCAAAATCGAAGGAAGAAGAAAGCAAAACGAATTGATTAATGAAATACATATCATATGATGAGATACAAAGAATTTTTTTGTATATAAAGTGCGAATACTCAAAAAAAGTTAATACAAAGCGATAAAAACGAACACAAAAACAATGCACACAAGAAAAAGTCGAGTGAATATTATTGGAATGAATGAACTAAAATACTTATTGACGGAGCTTGCAGAATAAGATATCAGAAGATGTTGATTTCTACTCATTTAATTGATGTAATAGGTATTGGTTTATTAGTTAATTATAATTTTCAATTACATTATTCGAATACCCAATCAGTTACTTAGATTATGAGAATATCGGCTATTAGTCCTCTCCAGAATTTTAGATAAGTTTTTTTTTCACTTTCGTTTACTGAAAAAACATTCGTAGAGGCCTCTTCTCATCGATAGCATAACGAATATTCGGAAAGCCGTAACCATATGTTGTTTAAAAGGAAAATGCGCCCATTATCCGATGTCACATAATGAAAATCCAAAGTATTTATTCGTCTTTGTATCTTTTCATATAACTCTTGTTTGTTTTTCATATAACATTTTGTTGTCAGCTTCAAATCATTCAGACTTCCCTATCTTTTGAGTCCTAAAATCTACGGCAATATGCAAACATTTATTGGAAGTCTTCCATACTACAATAATATGAAGTATAAAGATAAAGCGTGAATTAAGGGATGAATGACTTCTTCAATTATTTTTCATCTTTCCGAACCAAATATGGACATTTTCGATATATTTAATGAGATTTTTTTTCCCGTTGGAAGCTATGATAATAATCGATCAAAAGTGATGAAGTGATTTTGATCGATCTTAACAGTCTTTTCATTGCACAAACAGTTCTTTTATTTCGCCATTCATATCTCAATGAAAATGGATCAGTTCTGAAAAACAAGATAATTTTAGTGAATCTTTTTAATAGAATTCAATCCATAGTTAATCCATTATCAACACTAAATTTTATATCTTTTGAAGTGAACATATATCATCAGACATCAGGAATATTATATTCATCGCACATTTGTAAAGTGTGAGAGTACTTATTACTGATTATTTTCTATGCTTTATATGTATTTTCAAAAACTGAACAAATGTTATAGTGTAAAAGCTTCTGCTTTTCTGCTATATTCAAGGATTCCGTTTAATTTTCCTTATTTTACCTATATATTCGGCAGTTATTTAGGAAATATATTCAGTTTGGAAATCAAATTATATAACTAATAAAAATAAGTATTAATGAAATCAGCATAGAGTTACAATATTGAAAGGATTATTTTTTTCGCAGAGTATTTTTGTATTTTATATGTTGAGTTAGCAGAAGTTTCGCTAAAAGTACGAGTATTGATTTGAAAGGAGAGAAATAAGAAACTGACTGGTTTTGAGAAATCGCTTTATTACACATGCTTATCCACAAGGAACAGTTTTTGGGCCGTTAACCAATGTTTAATTTATATATGAACGATGTAATTAAGTATGTTAAGATTTGTGAAATTTCTCTATTTGCTGACGACATGACGTTGTATACTACGGATAACAATTCAAAGAATTAGCAAATGAAATTAATAGTGACCTTTATAGTTTGCATACATGGTTGTGTGATAACAGTCTTTCATTGAATACTGATAAATCTAAATACATTATTGTCAGAAACAAAGCAAAGTTATCTAGATTAGAGTATGATATACAAATCAAAGATGATAATGTACCATTGCAACAAGTCAGTGAAATTAAGTATTTAGGTGTTATTATCGATGAAAATTTTGAGTTTTAAAAATTATTTTAGATATGTTATGAGCAAAATTTCAAGAAACGTAAATTTTTAATCAAGCATAAGTAATTATGTTACTGTCTTTACAAAGTATTTAGTGTTTAACTCGATAATATTACCACATTTATACTTCTATTCAACTGTATTATACAACTTGTCTCAAAATGGAATTCAAAAGTTGCAAAAGCTCCAATATAGAGCTTTTAGAATTATATTGAAGTGCAATAGGTACACACCTGTGTCACTCATGTTAAAAACACTAAGTTGTTAAAATATTAGGCAGCATATAGTATATAAAACTCTAGACTTTGTTTATAAGATAAAATATGGCAATGTTCCTAGCTATATATTTGACCGTGTAAAATATGTTGAAGATGTACATGGTTACCAAATAAGGTCTAGCGAACAAAATTATTTCCTTATTAATAAATAAGTGTAGTACATTTGAATGACTAAATAATTTATGTGCGAAAGGAATGATTTTATTTAATAGTCTAAATCCGAACCTAAAATTATGTGAGAATAATAATGATTTAAAAAAATTATTTTATCATTTTGTAAAAAATGAGTTTTAGGGTGAAAAATGTTGTTTGATGTTGTATATATAAGTTGTCTTTTTTTGTAAAGTATATTAGATGTGCTAAATAAAAGTTTACTATTACTACTACCACTACTACTACTACTATTATAACAATTTTGTTGGAAGCAATTTTGAACTATAAAGCTTCATAATATTTGATATTGAATGAATTTTCATAATTCGAAATGGTTCGGAAAATTTCCAAAACTTTTTCAGTTTTGAATGCAATTTACATAATACCTTTACGAACATATTGTACAAAAATGTGAAAAACTTATTATGCTTCTTGACAAACTCGTGGTATTTTCTATTCGATAAAACGTAATTTAAATTATTTGAACTCGTTGAAAATTTAATATTGATTATATAAAGTATTTGTCTTTCTATAGAAATTTGAAATTGCAGGCCTATTGAAGTGGAAAGCTACCTTCACCAAGGAAAATTGTTCATAATCGATCAAATTTAAATTGTTTCCATAGAAATATTTAATTTTCTGGTGGATCATAAATTATTTACCATGTATTTGTTATATTCTGTAAGATGACTTTTGAATCAGAAGTATTTGATTTCCTTTAAAAAGTGTGAGAATATTTCACATTGGAGCATTTTTCCCTCGTAAGTTTTCATGAACACTATCATCAATAAAAACTTATTTCATAAATGAAAACAGATCTTCAGAAAAATTAAAAATGAGATTATTCAATAGCTATCAGTTTCAAAGATAATAATCATTTCCAGCGATATCCTTTTCACTTGTAGAGATTTTGTATGTCTATTATTTATATTTGTGCAATTTATGTTATTCCTATATTGAATAATTTATAACTTCAAAACACTCGATGTGTTTATGACTCAAGATCACGAGCAAGGAAAACTCATTGCATTATATCATATTGTACTGAAATTAGTTGTATTTTTTTTGAAAATTTCTACCCAACTGATACCCGAAACAACTGAATAATATTCGTCGGTTCCCAAATTTGTTACAAATGAAGTATTTCTGTTTGAACCGAAGACATTAATCGAATTATTGACAACAAGCAATACATCCTTAGAGTAAGCGAAAATCAACATTACTAGAAGAACATCAAGACCGGGTGCGGATACATGAAAAACACCAAGATACAGACTCCCATGAGTATTTAACAATGTTAATTCTACGATCGCACATAAGATAAGAAGGGGCGCATAGAGTGCTCAGCTACGGTCCCCTTTCAAGCCGACTATAGATCTGTCAGTAGGTAGTCATTTATGTCGCCGTACTGCGATAAACAAATCCATATCTGCACAAACAGTTCACAACTAGTCACGAACTATAATTTGAATACAATACATGTCATCAGTTATGTCGCGTAGAGACCGTATTGCTCTCTGGTCGCTGGTCGCTACTGCCCCTGCTTTACTTCTTCTGTGTTCCGAGTCTGAGCTCGCTACTTAAGGCAATCATTGACGTAGTCTTTCGGTTCTCAGTGGCTTGGATCTACATTTACAAGTTTTGCTTCCATATCTGTGTCACTCTGGTATAGCGCAGCGGACCTCTACGTTGACAGTAAATTGTGATAAAGGGTATTGTCGTCTGCTTCGTGAAATATTAGAGTAGTACCTACCGTCTGGAATACTTCTAGAGTATAAATACTTATTACTCATTCAAACAAAGACAATATTATCGGAAGGAATGATTTTAATACTGCTCAAGCAAATGTCAATGTGATCACAGTAACAACTGAGTATAACTAAAATTAATTCAATTCTCATTTTCGAGTTGATTTCGGACAATCAGAACCTTCATTTCACTTACCTGGTATTAGTTAGAGATTTATTATTAGAGAGATAATTTCCGAGAACACTTCCAGTTAACTTTATGTACCAAATTCGAATTCACACATATTCTAATTTTCATAGTCAATGAATGCGTTTTGCATTCATTCAATTAACGCGACGTCTGAATTTGACATTTCCTGTAATTATTCAATATGATGTTATTCGAAAGTGTATGAATAAATGAAATTGACACATGGAAAAACTTTCTAACGTATTCCGAGTAAAAAAAACTATATACTCAATGAATCAATACAACTGGATCATTGATTTTAGGACCATTCAAATATTACGTAAGCAGATTTATTACAATTATTACATATCAGTGTGCGTGTTCACTTTTTACTCGCAGTTATTAAACCATATGAATTATTTGAGGAATCCCAGAAAATGCGTTTAGTTTTCAAGCAAAGACAACGTGAGGGTTGCCATTTGTGTAAAAAAGTAAATAACTACTGATGACGTAATAATCATCTAGACCCACCTACCCCCCATGTCATCCAAAATAAGCAAAGCAAAGACCCCCCGTCCCCCTATAGTGCTTATGTAATACTTGAACGGCTCCTTACTGAACTAATCATAATTTATCAATCTTAGAGTGAATGTATTTGAAATTATGAGGAGTATTCTCAATTTTAAATATTTTAATTAGGTATTTTCAAATTTTCAAAAAAAAAGGAACCCAGTAAATACTACAATACTATCAAATTATCATCGTTATACTGATAATAAAATTGCAGATCATTTAGGATTCATAAAGATACGGATATATTATTATTTCTTCTTAAATAAAATCGTATAGTTGCTGAACATATGTGTTCTCAATATGGAATCCTGTGGGATCGCACAGACACACACATATAATTAAATGTAATGGATGTTTTTTTTAGAGGTATGGAGCTTTGAGTTAGCATTACTGTTGAAGATGACTACCGATTCAACAGATGAGACGTGATTTATTCTCAGTTTGGTTTGGCAATTCATCATGAATAAGACTCACGCCTGAACAACGCTTGCAAATAGTGCAATTTTATTTCGAAAATAATTGTCCTGTGCGGAATACGTATTGCACACTACGTCCATTTTATCGTCGACAAAATCGTCCATCAGAGCAGTTAATTCGATTAACGATGGAACGTTTTCGCACCACGTTTACTCTTATTGATAACTCGCATCCCCAGAGGCCGTACGTTCGTACAGAAGAAGCTATTGCTTCCTGTAGAGCGTAGCACTGAGAAAGACCCGAATGAGTCCATCCTCCATCGAGCACAGGAACTGGATCTGTGTCCATCCACTTTATGGGAGATTTTGTCTTGGTTTGCGTGCTTACATGGTGCAAGAATTGAAGCAAACGATCATCAAGCAAGTCGTAAATTCGTCGAATGGGCCCAAAACGAGATTGCTGTTGTTCCCGATTTTCATAAGCGAATTTTGTTGAGCGATGAAGCGCACTTCTGGTTGAATGGCTACGTCAACAAACAGAACTGCCGCATTTGGAGTGAAGATAATCCTCAAGTGTATGTCAAAACACCGTTACTTCCAGAAAAACTGACTATTTGGTGCGCTTTATGGGCTGGTGAAATCATTGGTCCGTACTTCTTCAGAAACTATGATGGCCAGAATGTTACAGTAAATGGTGATCGGTATAGAGCCATGAATACTAACTTTTCCATTCCTGAATTGCACAACCATGATGTCCAGGAGCTGTGGTTTCAACAAGACGGCGCAACATGTCACACAGCTCGTGCCACAATCGATTCATTGAAAGACATGTTTAGTGACCGCCTAATTTAAATATGAAAATATTTGTGTAATGTTGTTTCTGTTTTTACATTCTTTAAAATAGTAATCGAATTCATGAAAAAATGAAGAGAGGCGGTAGATATAAAGGCCATATATGCTGTTCGATATGAGTCTTTGTAACCTAATCCGTGATTAGTTCATACAGCTCATTCTTGAAGTACAAAATTATTTCTTTATATTCGAACTTCCACAAAATATGATGATATAAGACTATCGCTTGAGAATTAGCGTAATAGATTACTTTCAACACATTGGATTTAAAATGATTTTCCAGAATTTTCAGAGTAAAAATACCAGTACAAAGATATCTATTCACTTGGTCAACATGTGGATACCACTTCAATCATTTGTCTATTTGTACTCCCAGGAAATTAGCTTGTTGACCCACAAGAATTGTCTGATCTTTGTACTCCAATATATTTGGTAGTAAGCAGCTTTGATTCTCAGTAGTAAAATACATATTCCGTTTTCTGCATATTGATTATATCAGTTTATTCTCGTTTCCACATTCTTCAATTGGTTAACACAATTTGCACAGAATTCCAAAGAAACTACTCGATATAATTATGAATAATAAATGCGGAGTGGCTAAAGGAGGTTCAAAAGGATCTACAACAGATCAATATAAAAAATCTCGAAGATCGCACTGAATGTCGCTATAAAATCGCACATGTGAAGTTTGAGCAAAATTCGAATCGTCAACCTGGAGTAAAATGGACAGATGGACGGAAGAAAGAGCATTCAGAAAGGATGAAGCGTTTTCGGGAGGCAAAAAAGATGAAGTCCTAATAATTGCGAATTCAAGTTCAATCGCTCTCCTCATGGGAAACAATCCTAATAATAATAATAATATATAACGTGTACATTATCTTCCTTAAAATATATATAAGCGGGTGTCTTATTTTCCGTTTTTTGATTTTCTCTCGAACTTTTTGAGTTTCACTGATGTAGTTGATTTTTATCCAAAACTATTTAATATTATTACGAAACGTTCGGCTATCTTCCTCATTTTGTTTTCGAAAAATCTCGTTCAGTGTTAGAACAGTTTGCTGTTACAAAGTGATGTAAGAATGCTCTCAAAGCTCCATTCGATTGAAACACCTGTTTTATTGACTGTGAGACAATGCGAAGTCTATTTCTCATAGCGAGACGCGATGTGTCTTCGAGAACCTTGTCCACAGGAAGTTTCACTCGCACCTTTGAGAATAATGTACCTACTATTTAATATGAACTCACAGTGTGCTTTAATTATAACCTGTATAAATTTGTCACTTTTATCACCATATCCGTGACAAACGGAAGTAACTTGAAAGATTTATTTAACTCGTCAACATTGAAAAGAAGAGTAACTCGAGATTCATCATTTTTGATAAGAGAGAATTTATGTTATTATATTTTTATTTAAATGTGGTGAATATGTTTTTGTTGTAAATTGTGGTACAACTCCGTCGAAAATGCGTTATATACCTACTCTCTTTGTTGATCTGATGTATGATGAAAATAAATTGTCTAAAAATACTAGACAATTTCATTTTAACTTTTTAAACAGCTTATTTGGTAAGCACACGCTAAGTAAAAGAATATATTATTTGACATTTACATTAACACTATATATATATATATATATATATATATATATATATATATATATATATATATATATATATATATATATATATATATATATATATATACCTAAACACAATATTATATGAAGTATTATTATTGTTATAGTGATCAATCCCCATTAGAATGAAGAAGCGATGAAACTTGAAATCATAATTTTTAGGCTTTTTGCTTTGTTTCATCTCCTTAGAATGTTCTTCTTTTGTGCATTTGTTCAATTTTTGGTAGGCGCTGTATAACAGGTCTAATCAGTATCAAATAACAGGTTCTAAACGTCCCTCTAATAGACGAGTGCTTGCGGTTTTGTTTTATAATATTCCCAAAGTCAATTTAAGTGTTAATGAAAGTGCAAATCTTAATACTCGTGAATGCATTATCGATTGGAAAAAGACACGTATACCGATTAAATATTTACCTAACTGTGTTAAGAAACATGTAGCCTCATACCAAGTTTGGAGAAATTTGCAAAAAGAAGCAAACAAAACGCAAGATGTGTTTGAGCAGCGCCGACAAGAGTTTGTTACAAATAAAAATAGTTTGTTTGATATTGCACATGCTGATGCGCTTCAATCAATAAAGATAAGATCCTCTTACATAAACAAAGAGAGCCACGACGACCGGGGCACTTAGCTGGAGTGGACAAAAAATTTACAGAAAATGAGGAAAAGGTGAGTCTTAGAAATATCCAACAGCTAAAGGCTAGGTACTTATTTGGCATCCATAACATTATCTACGTTTTTTCAGAGCCATTACAAGAACCTCCATCATCAGATTTTGAAGTAACAGAGATACAGATAATAAATTCAAAATTCGGCCATGCACCAAGCTAGATGGGTGGCCAGAGCTATTAATTCATTAAAAATATCGAAATGTAGCTCTCAATTCAAAATGTCAAATAAGGGTAAAACAGCTATATTAGACGTCTGCCTCTTTATCGTGACATCCTATGTCAAGCTTTGGCTGCATTGCTTTTTTGCGGTAGAATAATCCTACCAGGAAAAGAGTTTGTTACCAATATAAATAATTTGTTTGATATTGCACATGCCGATGCGCTTCAATCAATAAAGATAAATGAAGAAAAGATCTTCTCACAAAGCAGAGAGAGCCAGGACGACCCGGTCACTTAGCTGAAGTGGACAAAAAATTGACAGAAAAGGAGGAAAAAGCGAGTCTTAAAATTACCCAGGAGCAAAACGGCATGCTACTTATTTGGCATTCATAACACCCTCTACGTCTTCTCATGATCCATTACAAGAAACTTCATCCTCTGATTCTGAAGTAACAGAGATACAGATAATAAATTTAAAATTAGGCCTCCAGGCGACATGCACCAAGCTAGATGGATGGCGAGAGCTATTTATTCATTAAAAATATCGTTATTTAGCTCTAAATTCAAAATGTCAAATTTGAACGTCTATTATATAAATGTCTAATCAGACGTCTGCCTGTTTATCGCGACATCCTATGTGAAGACTTGACTGCAATGCTCTTTTGCGGTAAAAGCGCCCTACCAGATTGTGCTTTTTGAAGTCATACGAATTGGTCGACTAAACTATATCAAAAGCGGCTATATAGAAGTTTTGCCAGCATTTGTGGCATTTGGTAGACGAAGTGTGTATCATGTCTTTATTTGACGATGATATTAACCAAGAAAGTATGGTAAAAAGAGTTGCTGATTTGGCCAAATATATCCATCGGTCCACAATAAACGCTGCATTCCATCGAGTGAAGAACTTAGAGGGCCTTTTTTCGAAATAACATCTATGACTTTGTTTCCATGAACAGAATTTCTTTTTCAGGCGAATCAAATTGATGTCAGTTTTCTCACGGAGTTTCCGACTTCGTGGCCTACTAATGTTTCGTTTCAACACGTTAAAATGAAGGTGCAGTCACTGAAAGTGAATGATACGGCTGAAAGCGCCGTTAATGTGATTAACAGCTCATTCAGCCTAAAGGCAAAATTCAATGAATAATGTCCTTTAAATGATTAACATGTATAATGCATAATAAATATAAAAAAACAATTAAAGTATCAGAGTTTTATTTACAAAATAAATATTGAGTTAAAATATTTCCAAATGGTTTCCATACAAACTATTATATTCGAAGTTTGACATCAAGTCATTGGGTTATCGCTATCCGATTTCGATAATATTCATTATTTCAGTTATTAGGGTCAAATGGAACAAAACAAAAGGGTATGGGTGTCTCAATTTGTAAAAAGAAATTTTGCCCTTACAGTCTTATATCATTTAATACATATAAAACATAATTAAAATAACATAAGATGACAAAACATATCATAACATCAACATAAAATAAAATGACATAACATAACATATCATATCGTAACATTATAAAATATAACATAAGATAACATAACATAAGATATTATAATATATAATAACATAACTGGAACATTTATCCCTTAAATAACAGTGCAGAACTTATATCGTAGGTACAGGTACACATAGCCAGCTCTGCTAATACATTCTTTTGATCAATTCCAAATTACTAGGAATGCACTTAGCCAATCATTCAGTCTCGTAACTTCAGAGTTTTTGTTTTCATTGGCAACGTTTGTGGCAATTCCCGGTCAATTCAGTTCAAAATATTTCGATTAAAGATTGGGTTTCTTCAAATTAATATTTAGAAGGACAATGCAATTATTGTAAATTACAATCGTTTTTTACGGTTCTTGCTCCTGAAATTTTTGAACTCAAAATCTTCATTTAAAATTTATGTAGTCATTGGAAATAATACATTCGATACTATCTCAACATTTATTTTTCTGAAATAATTTCCGAAATATTTGATGTAATGAATTATCAATCATTTCATACCTGATTGCAAAAGACGCATTTATAAAAAATGTTGTACTATGGATTAGGTAGTTCGAGAAATAGTTGACATGAATTTTATATATATATATATATATATATATATATATATATATATATATATATATATATATATATATATGAATTTATAGAACATGAATATCGATTACCATATTATTTGAATATCTTACCACACCGTTCCAACACTCTTTTGTGGTAAATTTATCGCATGCTCATAAAATATTTGCTTTTTCTTGCTAAAAATGGATGGAGTAAATTGAGAACTATTATTTCAAATACCAAATGCTCCCAAATTTTGGTAGTAACCAAAATACATAATAACCAGAAACTTCTGATTTCACAAATTTGCTGAATGTGCGTGTGAAACAAAAATTTTTTTCAACGGTACTTTAGATCTAATCAATGAAACTTATTTTAAATATCAAATTCATATATTTTAATCGGAAAAGATATCAAGCTAATAAGCAAACACAACAATTCATATCCCTACTTTTTTGAAAACTGAACACGAAATTTCTACCTCAATTTTTAATTGAAAGTAATTGAGATTTATGAGTCTACTTGAAACAGAGAGATTGATATTTAAAAAAAAACAATTTCGTCCACAATAATAGAATAAAAAACACTTCTCATATAGTCAATCATTTCAATTAAATTGATGAATAATAATTCATTTCGAAGTATCGTAATTTTGCATTCTTTCAGTTGTGTAATACAAAAATTTGATATTTTCAGAAGGAACCTAAGAGAGATTCTATTTTGCGCGTCATCATTCTAGCGTCCAAAACAATGAATTGTGTACCGTGAATATTCCAATATCTTCTTTTTGCGTCGAAGGTAGAGCCAGGTCATAGTGTAGTCGTCAGTCTTTGCCGAAACGCGAGGCAGATTTTCGAGTGCGCAAATATTATTGACTATCTGTCTTAAACTTATAATTTACACCCTTAACATTCGGGGTGTAAAAACGGGTCCCAAGCTCGAACGCATATGAATCATTATGATGAATTAACGACAAACATTTAGAAAACACCCCTCAACGGTCGCCTGAGCGGCGCACGAGTACACGACGCTTTGTATTCTGTTCCTTTGCTTCACTCTGAACTGCTTTCCTGCTCTGACAGTTCTAACCAAATGCAGGTTCACAGAGATTGTCCGCGATAAATGTCTTTTTATGTATCTGCAGTCAGCCCGAACGTATACGGGAGCCAAATCGAAATGAATCAATTATATATATATATATATATATATATATATATATATATATATATATATATATATATATATATATATATATATATCCTCTCGTGTTGATTTTTGACAAAACATCATATGTGCGATTTTATAGCAACACTCAGTACGATCTTCGTGATTTTTTATATGGATCTGTTGTAGATCTTTTTGCACTTCTTCTAGCCACTCTGTTTATAATTATATCAAGTATTTTCTCCGGTATTCTGGAATGTCCTATATTGTAGACATATGCATAGAACTTTGATCGTCGTTTTTTAATTTCTTTCGTTATTGTATTTATCTTTTGATAAAGTTTATTCTGAGGTCTTTTCATCCAAATGCCATTTTTACTGATTAGCCCATAAATCTTTCTGAGAATTTTCCGTTCTTGTTCTTCTATTTCTCTAATTCCGGAATGACCATCAATAATCATTCTCTCAGCTACGTAGATATCTTTTGGAATAATCTCTGAGTTATAATACCTTAATTTGGTGCCTCCCGAGATGGACATTTTATTATAGTACGCGTATGATCGTAGTTGTACTCATAGTACTCGTAGCTTGTAAGCGCTTTGGAGCTTAGTAATTCTTTGTTCATTAGCGATTCTATATTTATATATATATATATATATATATATATATATATATATATATATATATATAGTATTCACACAAAGACACAAAGAGGGGTATTCTTTACGTAGAATTTTGTGTTTCAATTAACTTCAATATTCGAACATCTAAAACTTGAACTTGAAAGCCAATATCTCGCAACATATGTCACTGTTACAAAAAAAAATTGCAGGCTTATACCGTAAGTTTCTTTTTTTACTTTTACAAATGTACCTGTATAAACCTATTTGAATTATCTTAAATATCCGTACAAAATTTCCGGAGGTATAAATATCGCCTCATTGGCGGATAATTGATTCAGACTTTAGAACCCAACTGAGACATTCATTTCAAGCCACAAATAAGTCGATTCTTCACGTAGAATTTTGTGTTTTAATTAACTTCCAAGTTCGAACATTTGAAACTTGAACTGCGCCTGAGAGCTTCTGAAGAGAGCCAATAGCTCGAAACATATGTCAACGGCTGTTACAAAAAACAAATTCCAGGTCTATACGGTAAGTTTCTTTTTATATATAAAAATTTTTACGGTATATCAATTACGGTATTTCAATTTTTATACTAAAAATTGAAATACCGTATAATTATATATATATATATATATATATATATATATATATATATATATATATATATATATATATATATATATATATATATATATATTTTCATTTCATTTCAATTTTTTTTTAGTTGAGAAATCTTCATTTCGGTTATTCATTGATCAACTAATTAATTATTCATTAATCTAAGTTGACAAAAAAACGTGAACTGAAATGAAAATTTTTTTATAAAAAGGGCCTCCTTCTGCTGAAAATATTCTGAAAAAAAATGAATAATCAACCAAGGAGGAGAAGTTTCTCCTAATTCAAAGACGAAAAGCTTGTAGAAATTTTTCAAAATCGTTCTTCGCCTTCGAAATCTGGTGTATTGAAAAGATTCTAATATGCCCTCTTTTTTATTTGTATCAAATATTGTTCTACACATCATAAGATATTTTAGTACTTCTCTTTGTGTACTTTTCAAACTTCTGAATTACTCGTAGTTCACTGGCACAGATCCGGTCATGGAAATTATACATGTGATATAAAAGTTTCTGCTTCGTATCGTAGTGAAAATTCTGGGGTTTTGATATCGGTTCTGTCTCTTGTGGCGAGGTCGGAAATATAGAACAATTACTACTCTTCTGTAGCAACTACAGACATGAATGAGGGGGGTGGGGAGGTAACACACTCTTGCATCATTCAGAAAACAGTAAGATATCATAACCTTTCAGCGTAGCAATTTATTGTCATTCAACAGCTGAGAGATATATAATAATAATGATAATAATAATAATAATAATAATAATAATAATAATAATAATAATAATAATAATAATGAAAATAATAACAACAACAATAATAATAATGATGATAATAATAATAATAACAATAATAATAATAATAAAAATAATAATAATAGTAGTATAAATAATAATAATAATAGCAGATATATTTTCTCCAAAATGTTGAATACAAAGTGTGCTACATCCAGTAAAGAAATGAAGTGAAAAAATAGAAAATATCAACTAATAATAACCAATGATAATCAATATTAACAATATACAGGGCAATTGATAAAATCTAATTGATACGTCTTTAATATTTAGAACAAAGAAATAATTATAATATTCATCATTTAAAATATGCTCTTCTATTATAGGACAGTTTTGAGCTGTCTGTTGAGTGAGCCCTTGTATGTAAAAAAAATCTTCATGTTGATTTTTGTAAATTTTAGTAGTTTTAAATTTACTAATTTCTTTATTCATTTCTTATATTATTTGGTATAGTTTCATATGCCTGAACCGCCAGATAGTGCGGATTTGACAAGCCTTTATTCGTTCTGACATTCGTAAAATAAACATTGTTCCGTTGTCTTGTAGAATATAAATGTGGGTCTCTAGAAAGTCTGAATGCCTTATTTAGTTTTTGAGTTTTATTCCATATTTTATGGGCTATTTTGCATTGACTTTGACATAATCCTCAAGCTTGGAATTTGGAGTTTTTATACAGAACTGTTGTGGACATGACCCAATCATATTTGAAGAAAATTTTGAATATTCTATTTTGCAGAATTTCAATTTTATTAAATTCAATTATTCACTTCGATAACCAGGTTTCTGCAAATGTAAGAATGTCAATGTCATTAATTTTAATGTGACACTGTATACCATCAATTGTTTTCCTAATATTCTGTGAATTCATATACATTTTGTTTAGTTTTTCTTCATTACGTTTTTTGAATCCTCTTCATTATTAATTGGCATTAGTTTTGAATTCTTGTTCTTTCGTATGAGAATATTTCCATCACTAATCCACAAATATTCAAAATAATTTTGTTCCTTCCAGGACTTTGCACGCTTAAATAGGTTGAGGTTGTATTTTGTCAAATAATAATAAGTTCTTTATTCTCAACAGATATAACACCCAATTACAGAAAAAAATAACGATGTTGAATACATAACTGAATAATTTAAAAAAAGATTCAACAAAGAACTCAATCTAATCTAAAAAAGAGTAACTTATAACTACATTACAGCATTCAATGAAATATTACTAATATCTCAATCTAAATCAATTCATTTTAGTCACTTTTCGGTATTCACATAACTGTTGCTAATGAATTCTATGGAGTCAAAGTGAATGTCACAATTATTGGCAACTCTATTGAAAGTAGACTTCATAAACCAAATGGGGGATTGTATGAGGGTGTTGGTCCTCGGAGTCTCTAGGTGGAATAATTCTGTATTACGAGAATTTTGCCAAGGAACACGAAATTTCAAAGCGGACAAGAGAGGAGGACAATCAATACTATTGTGCAGTAATTTGTACAAAAATTTGGGTGATAAAATTTCTCTCCTGCTCTGCAATGATATTAAACTAAATCGACTTAATAATTCGTTATGATTGACTCCTCTCTGTGGATAAACTTTATCCTGCCTCCAAACTAAGAATTTCAAGAACCTTCTCTGAATAGCCTCAAGATGGCGTTGATGAAATATTTGCCATTACGAATCCATATATTCTCGCAGCAGATGAAATAAGTTGGGTGATGTGTGGAACAAAGGAAAGCTTCTGGTCGAAGACTACACCAAGATCTCTCGCCTTATCAGAACGAGAGAGAACCTGACCACCGACGCTATAATCACAGCCAATTCGGTCTCTTTTCCTTCTGAAAGAAACAACATTACACTTTGACACATTCAAACACAAAATCATGATCAATAATGATCTTTGATTCTGTTCGAAATCCAATTTTTTGTGCAGTTAGACTAGTTTTGGATTTAGATCTTAAAATATCTTTTTTCATCTGCTCGTTAATTAATGTTACTTTTATCGGACAATTCTTCGAGGTGTCATTACCCATTCTAAAAGTTGCAACTTGATCTTCCGACAAACCGATCTGCAGTTCCTCACTTATTTTTTTAATTATACTTATTCTTATTTAATTCTTTTTGTTCATTTTTGTTTATTTGCGTTTTTAGTATACCAACTTCCCTTTTCAGTTCTTCGTTGATGGTAATTTGCTCACTATACTGCTTGAATACTGTTACATTTTTTGTCCATCTCCTCTAACTTAGTCATGCCATCATTGACGGTATAATTTTTCGGAGATTGCTGTGGAGGAGGTTTGCGGATTCCTCGATCTTACAAATCTCGCAATACCATGACTACTGAGATTTACTCAATTTTCGGTAGGCTTTCATCGACAATTCGAGACACTGCCTATGACTCCAATGCAAACAACCGTCGCATTGCCATCCTCTTCATCTGTCACTGTTTTACGGCACTTGTTGCATCGTTCATTTTCTGACTTATTCATATTGAAAACAGTCATAGTCCCTCGCCTCACCAACGTGAACAATCGGTTATTAATCGTTTTACGATCAACAGATGTAATCGTTTTTATGCTTATGGTGCGTAATAAATGAATGAATTGGATCTAATTTTTAAGAATATATAATTGCAAATATTCCTCGTCACCCAAAAAGTATGACAATCAGTAGTAGAGTTTCTGACTATTTTCTTAGAAGACCCTCTTCACTTCGTCAAATTTAACAACGTTAATTCTCTATCACACCGGGAGCACATGCGAATAACATATCACTTCTCAAAACTCACTTTATCAATTTTCAATTTTAAAGGATTAAATATTCATATGCTTAATCCTCAATCCTAAATTCATGAAAGAAGCAATTTTTACGTCTTAGCCAACATTTTCCTTATTTGACATTTTCTACATGCAACTTTCATTATTAAGAATTCAGCTTCATTTGAATAGATACTTTGATATCACTAATCGATTGGGCCGATACTTGATGAAAATCTAAATACATAATTTAAATGAAACTAAGTAGTTTTTCGATTTTCACTATAATTAAATCAAAACATGACAATATCGTTTCGCCAACACAGTGGCTTCTAGTTATAACTCTGTCTAGTTATGGCTAAGTTATATAATAAGGCCATTTCTCAACTATATCCAGATAGCAACAGATAGCCAGAAAAAGTTCAGAACATTAAAGTATTTAGGCAACCCTGTATCCAAAATCTCGAAGTTTTTATCTGATAGAAATTTAACGATAGCTTTCAAAACCCAGAATACCGTGGGTAGACACATCAGAAATGCGAAAGATAAAATTTCGCCTGATGATAAATCAGTTATTTATTTGTTGCGCTACTTGTCCCAAAGTATATATTGGCCAAACTGGCAGGAACTTCAACCTTAGAATATCTGAACACCAAAGATGCTTTGCAAAAAATAAAACCGATTCTACGTATGCAACACATCTATTAGAAGAGAACCATGTCTTCGACAACAACTTTAAAACATTACATACAGAGCGAAAAGGTTATAACCTAACCCTGTTAGAGGCCATGGAAATCAATAAGAGGAAGAAATCGAACAGTTTATTAAATGATCAAGTTTCAATCAATAATTCTCCGTTATTAAATTTATTTCAGTAAAAATGCAATCGAAGAAAAGTATGGTCATCTCCCACAATTCAGAAGAAATATGTTCTATGGTCATTCCCCATTAAAAGAAGAATAGTTTTCTATGGTCATTTCCACCCTACGCACTTCAGGATAAATATACGCAGTCCACAATGTAATAAGTTATAGTAAGCTCAGTTTATCATCAACATCTGATGAAGCCACTGTGTTGGCGAAACGATATTGTCATGTTTTGATTTAAGCATACCTAGTGAAAATCGAAAAACTACTTAGCTTTATTTAAATTATTAGATACTTCGATGCTTAGTAGATATATTCGTTTGTGGGATAGAAGACAACCTTCAGCAGTATATTTTCTGTTTTAACATCTACTGGCACTTCAGAGTTGAGCCAGAGTTTTGAAGGTATTTAGTAGCAAAATAATTCTTTCATTATTTGAAAATGTTGTGGTCTCCTGAGTAAAATTGGACATTTATTGTTGAGAGTACATATATTTGTGTTTATTTATTTCTTAGTTGCAGATTATTTCTATAAATTTAACGTTGCACGTTACTCCAATTTCTCGTTTCAATTTCAGCACACAGAACATCTTAAAACTCTCAGTACCATATAATAATTCTTCAGCACTACCATTAAAAGCTGAAATAGAAAAAATAGAAATTTAAAATAAGGAATGTAGTTTTAATCATAGCTTAATGTCCTATTCATTTGTTCAGACTTCATGAGATGGAATTTGTATTCCTGCCGCAGAAATCGGGAGATCCTTGTGTTTGTGATGAACTTTATGCTGATTGTTCTCTCCAAGTTATTCGACGCAAATGAAAATGTGATATTATGGGAAATCCAAATCAAATATATCCAGTAACGCAATCAGCATCGTCGAGAAACTGTCATCGCGTTATTCTTCTGTTTACACACGATTCAATTCAGAATGCCCTAAAACAAATTGTAGGGCGTAGAAACGGAATTTGGGAAAACGGGCGAGGGCGATACGGTACGTCGTACGCGTCTTTCGGAAAAGATTTGTGTCCTTTGAGTTCACAATGGCTGATTGTTGAAGTATTTACTGCCACGGCCCGTATGGAACAGTTGCTGATAGCTCAGTTGCAAATCACCGTAATGTTCCTTTCTGATGCCAGCTCTGGCTGCGCTTAAATGCCGAGAAAAACCGCGTCCGACAAGATTTGTTTAACTGCTACAGAATGGCGGACGATTTGGTCCTTTTAATGTGCGGGCTTTGAGAAAGGAAGAGGGGAGGCTTATCGGATATTAGACAGAAGGAATCTTAGAGATAGTGAGAAAGTTTTACTCTGAAACTTAAATTGATTATTCTTAATGAATACATACTATACAACACCATACCATAAAAATAAAGAGTTCATATGAATAGTTCAAATAAAACTAAGTAGTTTTTCGATTTTCACTATAATTAATTCAAAAACATGACAATATCGTTTTGCCAACACAGTGGCTTCATCAGATGTTGATGATAAACTGAGCTATTACATTGTGGACTGCGTATATTTATCCTATAATGACCATAGAACACTGTTCTTCTTTTACAGGATCTATTCTATTTATATTGGTATCGATATGTCGACGACATTATTACCTGCTTCACAGGTACCCATAGACAGGTTAATTCTTTTTCAAATTCATTAATTCACTTCACCCAAATATAGAATTCACAAAAGAAATAGAATTGGAAGGCTCTATAAACTTCTTGGATCTTACAATAAAAAGAAATAATAATAAACATGAGTTCTCAATTTTCCGAAAACCCTCATATTCTGATCAAACAATACATTGCTCGTCCTCACATCCGTTCCATCACAAATCAGCGGCGTACAACAGTATGATTCATAGACTGATAAATATGCCTTTATCAACAGATAATTATACTCATGAATTGAACATCATTAAGCAGATCACACAAAATAATGGATATCATTATTGTTTCGTCGATAACATTTTACGGAAAAAGTTATATAATAAGACCATTTCCCAAGTATATCCTAAAGTAACAGATAGTCAAAAAAAGTTCAGAGCATTCACGTATTTAGGCAACCCTGTATCCAAAATCTCGAAGTTTTTATTTGATAGAAATTTAACGATAGCTTTCAAAACTCAGAATACCGTGGGTAGACACATCGGAAATGCGAAAGATAAAATTTCGCCTGATGACAAATCGGGTATTTATGAATTGAGTTGCGGTACTTGTCCCAAATTATATGTTGGCCCAACTGGCAGGAATTTCCACCTTAGAATATCTGACAACCAAAGATGCTTTGCAAAAAATAAAACCGATTCTACGTATGCAACACATCTTTTAGAAGAGAAGCATGTTTTCGACAACAACTTCAAAATATTACATACAGAGCGAAAAGGTTATAAACTAACCCGGTTAGAAGCCATTAAAGTCAATAAGAGGAAGAAATGGAACAGTTTATTGAATGATCAAGTTTCAATCAATAATTCTCCGTTGTTTAATTTATTCCAGTAAAAATGCAATCGAAGAAAAGTATTCTATGGTCATCCCCCACAATTCAGAAAAAATTTGTTCTATAGTCATCCCCCTGTAAAATAAGAACAGTGTTCTATGGTCATTTTCACCCCACGCACTTCAGGATAAATATACGCAGTCCACAATGAAATAGCTCAGTTTATCATCAACGTCTGATGAAGCCACTGTGTTGCCGAAACGATATTGTCATGTTTTTGAATTAATTATAGTGAAAATCGAAAAACTATTTAGTTTTATTTGAATTATGTATTTATATTTTCATCAAGTATCGGCCCAATCGATTAATGAGTTCATATGAATAGAAGAAATAAAGTGGTTTTTCTTCGAAATATCAGCTCTCCAAATTCACGGTACATTTTGTGGGTATTTGTTTGGTTCTTAGGTTGTTATGAGAATTTCTCAATTTCTAGATAAATTGATTTGGATAATCTCAACAAAAGTACAGAAGTGTTCAATATCTTCGTGAGGTTTTCATGAATATCTTTGTCTCACATTCAGATAATCTTACAGATATTTTATATTTTTGCCCAATTGGTAATCCGAGGCAAATGGTATGAGGGTATCCATAGTATACGGAATCTGAACTAGATGTGCTTGTTTCGTATTTCGAGTAGAGACGTTCATGTAGGTATATCTAGGAGTTTATCTATCAGAAGAATGATGATATATCAGGTGAGTAGTGTACAAGGAGAGTCAACTAGTACCAATGAAATGAAAACAAAAAATTGGTTCATAATTCAATTTATTGGAACTATAATTGTTCAATATGAATGAGACATGTATTGAAAGTTTTACTTTTGTTCTCAAATTCCGTTTTTTATCTAGATGCAATATAAAAAAAAACTATTAGCTCTTCTAGTGGTTGAATTGAGAAATACATTCTAGTAGGGAACCTACAGAAATATATTTTGTAAATTCTAATATTTTGTAGTGTAATAATTTCAGGTTTCACAAAATTTATAATAAATAAATACTTGACAACTGTTTCGGGATGTTACCCCATTTCCAAAAGTAGACTCTAATTCTTGTTAAACTCTTTAGTCTAACTTTTGAAAATGGGGTAACACCCCGAAATTTTGTGGAACCTAGTCAAGTGTTTTTATTTCATATATTAAATAATGTTCCACCAAGAGATCAGCGAACACTGAGTCAACTTTATATTTGCCATAATCAATTTACTGAACTTATGGGCATATATATATATATATATATATATATATATATATATATATATATATATATATATATATATTTATAATGAATTTCTAAGGGTTTATCGACTCAGTATTTGCAGTGGTACTCTTTTCTCTTTACCAAGCTTTCGCAATCTACTTTATCGCTTCTTCAGGGTTCTAAAATATATAAAACAACCTGAACCAACATCTTAAACACAATATACACTGTTTGCTTACATGAGAGTTGAGGTTACAATTATTAAACTATTTAACAGCAATAACATAGGCGTAATTTGTCAAATTCATCTAACATTTACAACTTCATCTCAATATTTGATTTTAATATATTATTTTAGGTTAAATGTCTATATTCTTTTCACGTCTCATCTGATCCCAGTTGTTTCTTTTCTTCTTCGTTTTTGTCGTGTTTCCTTTCTTGTTCCATACTCAGTAAGTAGCTAATATGCGTCTGCTTCTTGCTGCCGCTAGTTTGGTGTTATTTGATGTCCATTTCTTAGGTTTTTGTGTTGTTTCCAATCCATATTTATATTCCATAGGTTCATAAAAACCCATTTTTGTTTTATTTGTAAATCATTTGAGAGTTTGTAGGATACTATTTATAATAATTTGTAAGGGTTTATTGACTCAGTATTTGCACTGGTACTCTTTTCTCTTTACCAAGCTTTCGCAATCTACTTTATTGCTTTTTCAGGGTTCTGAAATATATAAAACAACCTTAACCAACATCTACAACACAATATACACTTAGCATATTATATATATACATATTACATATATACATATTACATATAAAGTAAGTAGCTTTACTGGATATGGAACAAAAAAGGAAACATGGCAAAAAAAAGAAAGGGAACAACTGGGACCAGATGATACGTGATATTCTTATCACGTATCTCAAAATCCTAGGAAAGAAATGGACATCAAATAACACCAAACTAGCGGCAGCAAGAAGCAGACGCATATTAGCTACTTACTAGGTATGGAACAAAAAAGGAAAGGAAACACGACAAAAACGAAGAAGAAAGGAAACAACTGGGATCAGATGAGACGTGAAAAGAATATAGACATTTAACCTGAAATAATATATTAAAATCAAATATTGAGATGAAATTGTAAATGTTAAATGAATTTGACAAATTATGCTTATGTTATTGCTGTTAAATAGTTTAAAAATTGTAACCTCAACTCTCATGTGAGCAAACAGTTTATATTGTGTTGTAGATGTTGGTTAAGGTTGTTTTATATATTTTAGAACCCAGAAGAAGCAATAAAGTAGATTGCGAAAGCTTGGTAGAGAAAAGAGTACCACTGCAAATACTGAGTCAATAAACCCTTACAAATTATTATAAATGATTTCTATATATATATATATATATATATATATATATATATATATATATATATATATATATATATATATATATTTTTATAGAACGTTTTACGAACCAATGTTCTGTTTTTTGTGAGGTTTGCCATAGTTTTTATTATTTCGCATCTAATTAAAAATTAATTGGAAAGCATTCAGCGTTTCAAAACAATTCTCATGCAATATCAACTTCCTCTCACCTTATAACTGACTTCGACTTAATTTTTCTATTATTAAGATTATTATTAAGGATATTGTATAAAAGTTTGGAATTTTTGAATCGACATTTTTTCCACTATTTTACAATGTTTAATTCTTCAGATATTTCATTTTGTATTTCACTAATTGGTCGTTCGAGTTTAAAATTGTTCCCAAGAATAATCTGGAGAACTCTGTCAACTAGATCTCTGGTTATTTTTGGTACGGTAATATTATGAAACTAATATTCATATTTTATTATTGTCAACAATATTAATATTTCTAAATATAAACTTACAATCGTTTTGAGTATTATTTCATAAAGATTATTTGTCAATGAGATTGAGCAAAATATGTCGATACATATTGTTTTGTGAGGTATGTTTGCTTATTCCATTTTTTCAATAATGTTGAAGGGATATTCGTTGCTAAGCTGTATTTATCGTTTAAGAGACAAATTTGAGAAATTACCTCTAGCTCAAAAATCTTCTTGTAAGTTGGCTCAAGGTTTTTTGTCAAATTGCTCACTACTTTGGAGCGATTTGAGGAATTTGCTTCAGATACCTATTTTTATTTTTTCATTTATATTCTATTTTAGCATACAAGGGCTCACTCAACAGACAGTTTAAAACTGTCCTATAATAGAGGAGCACATATGGAAAATGTTAATTGCCTATAAACTAAGTAAAATCTATGTTATCAATGCCAACTCTTTCACTGAGTTGATTAATAATAATTCTACAAGTTGATGATTGATGAGGCCGATACTTGGAGAAAATTGATATCCATAATTAAACAATATTTGAAATTACTTCTCATAATTTTGATACAAATACGAATGACGACGTTTCAAAGTTCTACTTCTTATTAATGCAGTATTTGATGAAGAAGTAGTATTTCGAAACGTTGTCATGCGAATTTGTATTAAAATTATGAGAAAATTTTAAATATTGTTTCATTATAATTGTACAACTTTTGTACACAATTCCTGTCTTATGTCAACTAGACGTTTTAGTTGACATAAGACATAACAATCGATTAATTTTGTTATGTACTCTTTTGCTTCAAGGATGCAAACTTTCGGCACAATTACTTATATGAAAGAGAAGAAAGAAGTGTTTTACATTCTGATGCATCTTTTCATTTCTCTTAAACTCACAAAATCAGTTTTATATTGATTATGTATCGATATTCATCCTAATAAATTAATCTTAATGACTATATATCATTTCCATAATAAAAGTTGAAGAGTAAGTGGAAAAAAAAACTTTGAAATATGTAATTAAAACAACCGAATAACACAATTAGTATCACAGAATAACAGTATTAATTTCTACCACTGAGTTCAGAGAAAGTCGTTAGAACTTTCCGCAAGATCATACTCCTCTACAGAATTAATTTTCTATCAACAATGCCGGTACAAGTTCATTATTGTTCTACACACAGCCTGCAGCCTGCATGAGAAATAGAGAGATGAGAGGGCTTAGAGATTTACTAGTCTGTATTGACTTATTGCGTCTAGTTGACCATGACTGCAAGATATATTCGATTGGAGTAATTAAGATATCAATAAGGATGTGATGTTTTGTGCAAACGCACTGTATTAATTGTTATGGGTAAGAGACAAAAGGAAATATCAGTGGTGTAGAAACAACTATTTCAAACTTAATACATTGCAGTTCGAAAAACGTGTATTTTTCTAAAAATCGAAGAAGGAACTTCAACAACTCAGTAGCTTTCTCAAAATTGAAGATCTTGAGTTGCTAACTTGTCCTAAACTTTTTCGTATGAACGCATGCGTTCAGTTATTTTTATATTATCAAGATTTCCATTTGAAATTCTTCATTAACAACTATTATTAATAATAGTTGTGGATGAAGAACATAACTATTTGAATAAGAATGACAACATAACTATCTGAAGTTCTGAATATCTTTCTGATACATCTATCACGAATAGTTAATTATGGTAAATGGTTCATATGGTAAATGATGTTAGAGAATCATCGATAAAGAAGTTTTCCTATTTATTGACTGAAGGCACTACAATCTATTCCTTGGTTAATTCACTGGACACTAGAATCAAAATCACATAAAATTCTGTTAATTATAATGCTTCAAAAATTAATTAATTGTTGAGTCAATGATGATGATGTTATTTTATTTACAACGGAATTTGCTTGAATTCAATTGAAAAACTAACAATCTAGAAAACATGAATCGCTAAAGGTATATTTCGACATAATATCTTTCGAACCCAAAAAAACAAAATTGAAAAACTAAATGTTCATTGAAACAATTATGTTATGACAAAATTAGTCAGAAAATTGTGAATATTAAACTTATTTTTTTGAAGTGAATAATTTCAATGTGCACTTGTTCCCACACTTCATAATTTTATTCCAGTTGATTCATCATTTTAATGAAAAATTTTTGTTAGGTTAGTTTTGCTCACCGGTTTATTACTTTTCGAAAAGTTATTAAGTAGAATGATAGTTCTGATTAGTAATGGGAAATTGTATTTGTGCGTCTTTTTTTACAATATATTTGCTGACTCAATTTGAAAAATCATGTGAAAAGCTACTGTGGAGTAGGAACATGTCAGTGAAAAGAATGAAGTGTGCTCGAATAGATGAATCAAGGAAACATTTATGAAATGAGCAGTTGAAAAACAAGGACTCATTGGATGATGAATATACTGAGGTTATAAACTCCAATGGCCGTTCGGATCAAGCTATAAAACAAACTGACGATTTCCGGTTCCAGTGTGAGAAAATTAAATTCCTTGTTAAGCATTTGAAATATATAGTCAGAAGAATACGCCAGCAATGATAATTACAGAAGTAGTTTGAATATTTTGCTTGAGTGTGAGGACGCGGTAAGTATGAGACTGAGAGCAAATGCCATTTAATACCTGAGTATCATAACCTCTGGCATTTTCTGTGCTATTGATACAGAAGAGAACAAAAGTTTTTTTTCTCCTCAATATAATGATTTCAGCTCAACGAAGACATCACTGATCAGACAATTTTCATCCTGTTTCCTCTTAGGTGTGTTGTCCTCTTCAGAAAATACATAAATGTTTCAAATAGTTCCCCACTTATTTTCTTTAATGAGATCTATGTTTCTTCCTTCTTTCATGAAATAGAAATATCCAAAGATCAGTTTCGTTACTTCTACACCACTGTTTGTGCAACTCAGCATCCTTAGCCGGCAAGTAAGTCGTCCAATTATCCTCGATTATTTTCTCCAGGTTGTGGCCGCACAAAATGAAATATGGCCGTCCGTGTTAGCGGCCGGTAATTAAGCAATCTATCAACCGTTGTCCAGCAAAATACTTGCACTCAATCGATAAAATAGCCCTCGTTGTTACAGGAAACATTCGTGCCTTACCTTCAATATTGCTATATTGCATATTTATAACTAATATATGGCTCCAGGTCGCTTCCAAAATTATTAAACGATGCATCTTCATTTTTGGGTTGCACAAAAGCAGCTTGAAAGAGACAAAGAGGATCAACATTAGGATGTTTCAGAGAAGAAAGATATGGAATTCAGTTTCATCTATCACATTTAATTGTACCAATATTCATATATTTCATGAAAAGTTACTTTGTTTCATGAAATGATCGACAATAATTGATTAAAACAAAATTAAATATATTATCAATGCAATAATAGATTAAAAAAAACTTTATAAGAAATTATTATTGGTTTTTCAAATGAATATTTCATTCGACTCCATATTACACTTTATAGATTAGTATGATCAAACCCTATCAGTTTCTTCGGTACATTGGTACATAGTTCTTGATTGGACATTGCAACAACTTCAATTTTCATTACCTTTTCACACCATATATACACACCATATGGTCTGACTTGTAGTCGAATGGTAGTATCCGTTTCAAATATCTCCTGTGTACATCTGCATCTGTGTCTGAATCAGATAACAATTTTTTTCATTTCATTTCAAGAGACTTTCGAAGAAAACATTGAGTTTTGTGACTACTCAAGATGGATTTGCACTTTACGCAACGTCAACGTCACGTCGTCGACCATCCACGTCACATAAAATATTGTTGTGAGTTAAACTTGACTGCATGGAGTGGTAACGTTCCGTGACGTTGCCTGTATATGGAAACATCGCCATGCAGAATGCACTATAGAATATTTGGACGTGACGTTTACAGTCAGTGACGTGGCATTGACGTTCCGTTAAATGCGAATCGACTTTTATTCTGTCATGTTTTATGATATTAATCGTAGTTATGTGAGATGTAACTAGCATATGTAAATAATACGAACTCGTTTTAGTGTATATTACGTATAATTTCTATGCATTTACATTTGATTCAGATGGTTATTATTGTTATCATTCTCGTAGAGCGGAGGAGGTCAGAAGGCCTATGTAGCTCTGTTGGGCCTACAGTTTAATGCAATTCCGAGCGTCCCAAGATTACGGAGGAATCGGACCTTTCAGCACCAGTAAGCAAACAGCGTATAGGGTCGCTATACCGCTTAGCCACTGAGCATTCAAATTTCTCATATTTCTTCTTTATTTTGGCTACTTTCTGGAAAAGTTCGAATTACAATAAATTTTTCTGAACACTTCATTTTATATCAGAAACTATAATGATAACTAGAAATAAATCCAACTAGTTGAAGATGAAAAGAAAAGTGTTAGCAAATTTCCATGAAAATATTTATGGAGAGTTTGAATTGGAAATATGAAACGTGAACAGTATATTGAAAGTCGTTCAAATTAGAGTCACTTCGTTATTTTAATTTATTGACTCTTATAATGGAAAAAAACATAATGTCTATGCATTTCGCAAAACTTCTGCAAAATATAGCATTGTTATATTTCATTATTCGGTGTTATTGTCACGAATTTTTATTAAGTAAATGCCGTTTCCGCATGGAAGTTTTTTCATTACGGAGATGAATTTTCATGAGGAGAAAAAGTTGCATGAGAATTTTCAAACGAAATAATTGGACCACCGTCACTTCGACTATTCATTTGTTGGTTGGGTGGACATACGAATAAATATACTGAAAAAATATTATATTACAAATTATTATAATGATGTAATTTGGTAACCAAGAGAACACAGAGAAAAGAAATTGAGATTTACCAAATTCACCAAACGAAAAGAATAAGGCATTTACAAATAGATTGTTGTTGTAAATCTGACTATCAAATGAGAAGGACAATGTAAGGCAATTTAGAGGCTCAGTAGCCGAACCTTATATGCTTTCGACTTAATGATGCTGGAATGTTCGATTCCCATTTTTTATATATTATACCCTTACATATACGTTTGAATGTAATTTGACTATAAATAATGAACAATTTTTTTGTGGCAGAGACCCTCGATTGAACTCATGTTAATTTAAAGCTTGCTAGGGGTGAAGTATTTTTAATATTTTGTAATTATCAGCCGCATTCTAAGATTTTTTCAATTGTATACATAATACACACACACACACATACACACACACACACACACACACACACACAAGTTTATTTTTTTTGACGATTCGTTGTTATATTACAACTTTGTCAAAACTTATGAATTCATTATAATCTCAGTACATTCATCATCCAATTAGTCCTTGTTTTTCAACTACTCATTTCATGGATGTTTCCTTGATTCATCTAGGTCATCTGTGATTCTATGATTTCATACAGGGAAGGGCGATGAAGCGAAAACGTCCACTTTTATATATAAATGTGGACTCCAAGAAGATGCTTGGAGTTTTTGGGGTTGAAATCGTTGCCTCACTTCGATGGACGTGGTTCGACTGACGAGTTCCTTGCAGAACGAAACATATATGTCTGGCACTTCCATTAGGTGTGGCATCGATTTCAATATTTCTCTAACATTTATCCCTTGAAGGATAATGGAGACATCACATCGTACACGTTCACATATCTAGCTCTACTATAACATTCTCTTGATTAATTTCAATTTTTCGAATGAATGATCTAGTTTTAATTTTTTTAAATATTTAATTCAGTGCCATAAGCACAAAAAATTTCATTTCCTTAAAAATATCGCCGAATAGGCCCCTGAAATACGGGAATAAACGCGAGCGTACTACTAACGCAACCTATTGACATTTATAAACATCGTTCGATGATATTTGTCAAATGGACATTGCAATTTAGTAGAGACCTACGGGTATAGAAGGTATGTGAAATTTCGATGCTTGGTGTTTCTATAATCTGAGAGGTGTTATCTACTGATTCCCATAGATGGAATTGTGAAGTATTCATCACTGTCTTTCACTTGGAGTCACAAGAAGATGCTTGGGGGTTGAAATCGTTATGTCTCTCACTTCCATCAGGTGTGGCATCGATTTCAATATTTCTCTAACATTTATCCCTTGAACGATAATGGAGACTTCACATCGTACACGTTCACAAATCTAGCTCTACTATAACATTCTCTTGATTAATTTCAATTTTTCGAATGAATGTTCTAGTGTTCATTTTCTATATATATATATATATATATATATATATATATATATATATATATATTATTATTATTATTATTATTATTATTTCGATTGTTCCCCATGAGGAGAGCGACTGAACTTGAATTAGGAATTTTGCTTCATCTTTTTTGCCTCCCAAAAACGCTTCATCCTCTCTGAATGCTCTTTCTTCCGTTCATCTGTCCACTTTACTCCAGGTTGACGATTTGATTTTTGCTCAAACATGTGCGATTTATATATATATATATATATATATATATATATATATATATATATATATATATATATATATATATATATCGGCAATTAGAGAGAAACCACTAATCAAAAGACATAACCATTTTGGTTGCTCTGTCTATAATTCAGCTTAACTAGACCGGACATAATGAAAACCAAAAATTAAAATGTGTTGAGTAGGGTAATTTACTAATATTAACATTCCAAGGAAGACCAATATTGTGTTATAAGACGTTATTTTTAAGATAAGACGTTTATATATATAATGACGTCAATTTGGAAATATCCAAATATTTTCATAAAAAACTGTCAGGGACTGTCTACACGTTTCTTTCTCGTTGTCAACGAAAACAAACCTTTCTAGAGTGGATATCGAAAGCGCTTCTAAAAATTATCGAACTGCTGAATCATAATAAGATCCCATTGTTTCATTCATACAATGAATCATCAGTCGTATTCAATCAATCTATCAAGAATCGGTAACTTTCAAAACTCTCTCAGGTCCTATATCCGAATGAGGTGAACATTATTTCGTGAACTAATCACGTAAGCCCCCTCTATCGCCTTTTCTTTGAGAGTTATAGATTAGTTCTCGTTGACAACATTTGTCCAGAGAGTTCCATGAGAGTTTTATCTGATTTATATAATAATATATATTATATATATATATATATATATATATATATATATATATATATATATATATATATATAGGTGTATAGATTAAAATTGATACAATTACAAACTAATTCTCTCTATTCAAGAAATTCGAAATATGAATCACGATTAAAATTGAAATATATTCTGGAATCTCAAAAACTTTTATATATTTTTCGTTATCATATTGTTGACTTTGGTCATCAATATGATAATCAGTGGTCATCCACCCGATTGAGTTTTTTCGTAGCAAAGCAATATTTTCAATTTGGGCATATGAAAATTTTCTAAGAAATGTGCTTCAATTTATTAATTCTGAATCATCGAATTTTATCTTTCTATAAATCATATGCCCCATTTCATAAGTTGAATATTTGGAACAAAAAAGTTATGATGCAAATATGATTCAGATATTTTATTATTCAAACAATTCACACAATTCATATCAGAAAAGTAAAATAAGAAATTCGAGTATGGAATTCCCTAAACTTTGAGTTGAAAAGATTCGAAAGTGTAGATCATCATAGCAAAATTTGCGAATATATGATCATCCTATCAAGTTAACCGTCAACGATAAATACTTCATATCGCATCAGCTTCCCCAGCTTCGATTTTCTCATGACCTCTCATCTATTCTTCAGCTTGTCGCGAAACGGAGGGCTGGATGACAGAAGGCAGCAGAGATCCGTACGATTTATGTCACTCGCTTCTTTTGTGTTTTACCTAACGCACTATGCATTAGTGGACATAAATCAATTTTATGGTTTTGTAAATCAAACTGCTTTAATGGCCGCACATCTTGCGATGCTTCTCCGACCGGTCGAAAGACAATTGGGCAGTAAGTATGTGACTTTGGAATATCATTGATATTCAAAGAATTCCTCTAGCTGTATTTCATTCTCTAACAATGAAATGATTTATGACCTGAAGTGAGTAATGTTGCAAAATCATTTGAAACAAAGAACGTGAAAACAGAACAACAAGTTTGGTATAGTTGTTGTTGAATAAATTCATTATGTTCTTGTGAATCTACAAAATGAATAAATGTTTGAGAAACAGTAAATCACGCTTAGATAGATTAGCATAATTTAATAATTAAACATAATTTTCAGTACGTTTGAATTAGAGATGAAGTGTTTAACAAAATAAAATATTTTATTTCGAAAATTCGTTGATATTTAACTTCAATATTCATAAGTAAATTAACGACATATACTCGTATTGGTTTGATGTAATCATTATTATGAAAATAACATAAGATCAAAACCTCATATTTTTTACACCGAAATTAGTTGATAGTATATTATTGTGACAGTATATAAACAGTGTTTTCAGTTATTTAATTGCACTATGAGGATACACAACATAGTACAATATCAACCACCTGTAAAGACTTCAAAATAGAGAAATAAAAAATATATTCAACTTAAAATATGAAACTAGATCAGCTCAATTGTACGAAAAATACCCAATTCTGCCAGTTAAGAAACTTATTTGTCTTGAACTGTGTGCATTGGTATACAAAATAGATCATAACATATCAAAGAGTTGTATACGGAAAAATTATTCACAGATACAATACAAGAAACAAAGACCGATACAGACTCAATGACAGCATAAAATCAGTTTTTGGAAGAAAAGGTCCCAGTTTTAATGGAGCCTCATGTGCAATAACTTCCCTGAACTGAATAACTAAAAAATTCGTTCATCTCAGACTTTTTCTATATTCAGAAAGAGTATTAAGGCACATATTTCCAAATGTTAAACTTTTGTTGTTAACTATTTAATTTAAAAAATGTTGAAGATACTTTGTGATAACAATTTTGTGTTGATTAACAGTTTTAATAAAGATCTATCTATCTATCTATATATTGTATAAATAGTTGTATTATTGTATATTTTATTTAAATTTTTTTATAATCACTTTATTTCAATCTCAAAGTGAGTGAAGATTATTTTTTACATTCTATTTTTATTGTGAAAAAGCGAGTTTTGAGTTTTTGTCTGATATACCTGCTGATGATTCTGGACAGGTTACTGAGAAAAACTCACACATTATTGTATTGTCATCGATTTTCGATAAGCAGATGAAAACAATTATTACGAAATTACCTCCCGAAAGATAACTTAAATAATAACGTAAATGAAATATAAATGTATGTAAAACATAGCTATTCTCAGTATTTTGAGAATTTCATGAATATTTGAATTTACATTGTATGAATAATCTCTCTCTTAAAATACAGACAAAAATATTTTCAAGCAATTTGAATAAATTGCTTGGAATTTTTAAGATGGAGATTTTTCATCCGATTAATATTCTTTCAAGTATTCTTCGACAAGGTCGATAATTTTGAAAATAGTAAAAAGTGAAAAAAAAAATAATAGTAGAATGAAACCCGTTAAAAAAGGACGAGAATATAACAAAAATGAAAGGAAAAATAATTTACGGGCGATCCGAGGTTGAGAAGTGGTGACGTTTTAAGGGTAAAAAACGGTGCAACTCGATTTTCGTCAAGTCCTATGGAAAAAAAATTGATGCCAAGGTTGTAGGTAATAAAGAGCTACTCAAAGTTATAAAGGTAGTAATGACCTACAACTTTTGTAAGCACACTTTTTTGACATAACCTCAAAATTTATGTGAAAAATTCAAATAATCAAGTTTTTGGTTTTTTTTTTTATCTTACGCAAAAAAAAATTTTTTTTTACGAAATTTCTCAAAACTTACCTACTTTTCTATATCCTAAAGACACTGTAGTTTTTTGTTTTTCGAATTATCCATTTTTTTCACCTTAACTTGACTCAATATCGAAAAAATATCCTAATTTTCATTCGAAAATTCTCGCGTCGAATATCAGCTTTTTGAAAAACGTCGGGCAGTTTTTTGTTCGTTGAAATCTCTTCTTTCTGATAATGTAGAAAAATATAAACATTACTATGGTAAATGTTCTCAGAAAATGCAAAAGAGAAGAAAAAAACTCGAATCCGAAATGAAAATATTTTAAATCGAAAAATAAATATTTCAAATCAAAAAAATTACAGAGTCTTTAGGACATAGAAAGGTAAGTTTTGACCAAATCTCGTGAAAATTTTTTTTTGCATAAGATAAATATAAAAACCAAAAACTTGATTATTTGAATTTTTCACATAAATTTCGAGGTTATGTGGAAAAAGTGTTATCACAAAAAATTGTAGATCTCTTTATTACCTACAACTTTGTCCTTCAATTTTTTCCATAGGACTTGTAGTTTTGCCGGAAAACGAGGTACACCGTTTTTTACCCTCAAACACTCACCCCTTCCACTTCCCGACCTCAGATCGCCAGTAAATTATTTTTCCTTTCATTTTTGTTATATTCTCGTCCTTTTTTAACGGGTTTCATTCTTCTATTATTTTTTTTTGGTTTCAAAAATTATCGACCCTGGTCTACTCAGGATAATGAGTAGTTAATATACCCGCCGTATATTAATATTTGAGAACCAAATTCGGAACACTGATATTTGTCTCATAGCTATCAGATTATATTGTTTTATGTTATCTGAATTAGAACTTCGGAATCTTTGAGATCCTTATACAAACATTTTAAATTATCAGTTTGCATTGCTTCAGTAGTTCATAAGCGCTTGCTTTCAAATTGTGGCATATTTGTGAATTCAGCATACATCATACTCAATATACCTACTTCCGAAAGTATATTGACTTCATAAATATTAGTAAAGATAAATATAGCGAAATAAGCAGAGGCGGTGAACTTCTCATCTTCATGATTTGAAGCTTCCACTATTCAAATTTGAACAATGATAAGTTTAATATGCAATAAAAGTGAAAGAATAATTAGATTCACTTTGATATATGCGACAGAAGTAGGTAATTGTATAAATTATGATCTACATGTATTTTTTCAGTAGATAGTTTAATATAGGTAATGTATATTATTTCTCAAATATTCTTCATATCTTATTATTAAAAAATTAAGTGAGAGTACGAAAATTTATAAGGAATTGAAATAATGTAAATACTTGCTTCGAATTTTATGAATGTCATCTTCTTCCCTCAATATCACAAATTGAAAATAATATTTTTCAATTATTTATTAGAGACAACAAAAAATATTGTGTACATTGGAAATTCACAAAAGCCTTGTGCAATATGCACAGGAAATATGGAATTAAATAATATGTTTTCTATGTAGAATTTTGGGTTTGAGTCATTTAAACGAGAGGAATGAAGGAACAGCTTATAAAGCCTTTCATTTTCGATATTCTCTGACATTTTGAAGGTGACCAATATTTTTTGTAAGAATGAGGTTTTCTTCAAAATTCTCAAAATTCACACCATGGAATTTTGTGGAAAAAATTGACATCTACTTGCCTCTTATTGTGGAAGGCAAATAGCGATGAAATTATACAAAAAACCAAGGTTTTTGTAATGAAAAAGTTGAATGCATTGACAGTTCATCTTTTTCAGCTAACAAAATCCGCTTCAGTCGGTTATTATTTTTATTCACGAGTACATTGAACGTTTACTTTTGTTAACATTTGCTTTTAAAATAACTTTAAATAGTGGAACTCTTGAATATCTTACCTATTTTGTTTATAACAGACATTTTTTCTCCACAAATGTGTTAGACCTAAGAAGATACAGTTCTTTCCAATTTTCTTCATCAATAATAATCAGAGATTGAATATTGATAACTGGAAGATATTAATTTTTGAATTTGAATTGAAGGTTGGGCGATGTGAAATTAATAACTGAGTCGACTACGGAACTGTGTATCGCAAATGCGGTACCTAAAAGCGGTAATTTGTCCCTTACTTTCACGACAGGTTTTCCCTTGTAGATCCTGAAACCGTCGGTATCGAAATGATTCTCGTCCATAGGTCGTGTTTCTTGGAGAGCGGTGATTTCCAGATTGAACTTCCTCATGGTGTTGGTGAGCTTCTTCAGTTTACCTGTTTTAATGAGTGTATTAACGTTATATGTACCAATATGAAGTTTGCGTTTGGTTTTGAGGTTATGGAGAGTTTTTGAGAACCTCCGATTCTTCTCCGCATGATGTCCCTGATCCCCCAGAATCCGATGATCATGTGGAGCCAGTCTTTTGACTGGTGCATGGGGTAGTGATTCTTTGATCTTCTTTTCCATCATGCGTTCAGGTTTAACTACGCTTTGTGGTGGTCTCAGTTGAGACCACAGGGTGTACGACTCGATTTTTGAGTTCGAGAAGATTGAAATACAGCCACCTCAACTAGAGAAACCGACGCTAATCATTGGCCGTCAGATACTGAACAGACGCCAATGGATTTGTTCAGTTAGTTTTTGGTCCGCCCTGTGTATAAGTGTCTCCCATATCTTGAGACTTTCTCTTATTCGCCACACAGAGAGGCGCCCGATGGAGTAGTAACAACCCCATACGAGAATATATATATATATATATATATATATATATAATATATATATATATATATATATATATATATATCGTGTTTAGAACTTCTTTCAAATCACTGTTTACGAAGTTAGGTCATGTTATGTTATGAAGAAAATTATAATGAATTTGTGATGAACTTGTTTGATTGTTTGTTTGAGATCTTCTAGAATCTTATGGAGATGATGTAGTTAGATATGTCCAATTAAAAGGAGACCTAGGTTTGTGTACCATTAAATGTCGGACAAATCCTGACCACAATGTTTGCTGTAAGTCGTACGCTGTCATTGTTACTGCTGACGAAAAGAATGGTTGTCAGCTCACATAAATTATAGTTTTTCAATATAAACAAAATTCAATCTTCAAAAAGCGGATCCTAAAATCTCTCAAGATCCCCATCAGTCATAAATTCTGATGATGAAGAACGTCGTACATTCTGTACTTCTTTCGTTGCAGGTGCTTTCGTCAAATTTATACGTACAAACAATTTATTTTCTGTGTTAAATTCATTTAATTTCTTCAAGTATTCTTTGGCTCTCTTATAAAGGTCTGCTGCTGTATTAATCATAGCGAATAAAGTTGCGCATGAATTGTTTTGAGATCGGATCGTTTACGCTGTCCCTGACGACAGAGGGCCGGGATGACCCATCTAAGGATGGATGCTGGCTCATGTAAGCCAAATGTATAGTCAGAAATATGTTGATGAAATCGCTTGCAGACAATTTTGTGAAACTAACATTTTCAAAGATTTAAGTATTCAGTTGAACTGTTGGAATCGGTTTCATAATACCGAGGAGTTTTCTCAAAAATATATGAAAGCTCAGTTTTTGAGGAGTGGGAGTAAAAAAAATACTTTCAATTCAATTGTGTTCCGAATATATCATCCAAAGACAAATTTCTACAATGAAACATATTCAATTCAGATTTATTCTGATTGTCTACAATAAACTTTATGGACAAAATTATTTCTTATTCTTGTTTTCCAGTATCAGTGAATATATTTTCATTTTAATATTCATTTGATTCGAAACTTATGGATTACCTACTCAGGATAAGCTGAATTCACTCAATCAGAGTCAACAAAATTTTAGCTTAAGTTTTCATTCAATTTCAACTCGTTCTGTAACTTTCTCATATAAACGTTACATAATGGAATCATTAATTGATCTTCTTTCTCACAATAATTAAATTAATTTTCTGACAATAATCATTTTGCCTTTTTTCAATTTGACGAGTTCAAGTTTGTTACTGATAAATGTCCTCATATGACAACTTAACGTTGCCGTTAAAGCTTCTTGAAATATTACATTAAAACCACACACTTAAACGACACCAGAGCTATATTCTGTGATTAAATTTATAATGTTAACATGTAACCTACCTTAACAATTCAATAAATAAAGTAATGAATAAAATTGATAGATGAAATGTTAACTGTGTGGCAGTTCATTTTAAATAAAAGTTTAGTTGGGCATAAGTCTTAAAACCAGTGATTTTATTATAAATACAACTAGTTTATACTGAAGTATATACAATTGAAATAAAGATTTTGCTTTATAGATATGAGGAAACAAAAAGTGAAGGAAGAAAAAGATGGCCATAGCAAAGATTTGGATTTTTTTTTGTCTGAACTTAGCGTGGGCGCTAAAACAACAAGAAGTGTAAAAATTTGCATATTATATTGAGACAAATTGAGTAATGTGTAGACCACTTACCGAGAAATTATTTTGATATATGAAATGAACACTTATTTTCAAATGCACTATAATATATTCTCATAAATTATAAATATTTTGGATTCTTCTTTCTGTTATATTGCGAGTTTCACATCGAATTGTTCACACATAATTCTGATCGTTATTAGAGCATAAACAAGCACATTCATGAATTTGGATATGAAAAAAAATCGGAAAAATTAGGTATGATTATAAATTGTGGGGAATATTATTTAGTTAACACCTTGAATTATACCTGATTCCGTATATCCACCAAGAAACGGTTCTTATCTGTGATCGCCTGACACAGATATAAGATTTATAGATATTTGTTTTTTGTGTGAATTTGTGGGTGAGCTCCACTGGCGGTTTGCCCACAGAGTTATATTGTTCAATGTATTGTTTGTTAGTTTTTAATTCTGTTTTTAGTTTATTTCTATATAACTTATGAATTGTATTGCATTTTTCCACTCAGTGATTGGATTAAGTTGTTGTTGGTGTATTTCTAAATAAATAAATAGATGAATCACTATGTCTGTTTAAGTGTGTGGAAATCATTTACCCCACCCTTTTGTTGAATATGGTTCTCCACAGTATTTCTTAGGATTGTGATATATGAAGGTGTCTCATTTAGGGGCATCACATTCCTGACTCCGTGTAGGACATTCATCTCCAATCAATATATCTAAAATATATAGGTACATATACAGATTATAAGAAACAATGGTTCATAATATAATGAAAATAAATATTTCAAAATCGGATTTTTTCATTGCATTTTTATTGATTTGTTCGTGTTGTTCGAATCATAGATCTGATAACCTGTCATAGCTAAACCAGACTTGCTGTGCGCGGACGGGTCGATCGAATGATTTAAAGCACAGGTGGCTTGATTTGTGGTGAGGCGTTACCCCCAGATATGTTTCTTAATCGTCGGTTTAATTGCCCCTTTGCCAGATATTCGGGATAGGATGCGTGTCCCGACGATGATGGACCGCTTTAATATCCACTTTAAATCACTCCTTATCTCTTCTTATTTATAGCTTTAATGATTTGAATCTGTTTTAATTAACAGATTAACGGAAGATCCAGGCTATTCTGTTGGACTCCGACCGAGAGAACAAGGTTTGACTGAAGGTTAGATTGTAATTGGGAATATTCAATATGTACTGAGAATTTTTGAACAGATATTAATATGTAGGAGCAGAAATAATTATCGGTTTTGAACATAATTTAGAACGAAGTTGAATTGTTTTCATTATTTGCGTTTGAAATTGAAAATTCTATCAACGTATATTATTGAAAATGCATGGAAAGTTTGAACTCCTTTTCAACTGAATACCCGCTCAAAACATTTTTACTTTTGAAAATGGGGTAAAACCCTGAAACAGCTGACAAGCAACAATATAATTATGTTGGACTATGTCAATTGTTTTTTATTGAATATATATTGTGAATCATTCATTCCAATATTTGATTATATTGTCGCTGGTCGACTTACTGAAGTATTACACATGTTGATTGAATGAACGAAGAAATGAAAAAAAATGACGATAAAACGTCAATAATATATATATATATATATATATATATATATATATATATATATATATATATATATATATATATATATATATATATATATAATATATATATATATATATATATATATATATATATATATATATATATATATATATATATATAGTACAATTAAGGTGACGGGAATAATCGGTCTTGTGAAGTGTTTGAAAATTCATTTATTCATTAAAATTCTCTATATTGCGACACTTATTTGTGTCTTCTTCAGGAGAAAAAACAAGCTGCAAAGTAATGACTACAGTGATAAATTTCAATATATATAAAATAATTTTACTTACAATTAGAGTTTATGCAGTGAAGATAACCTAACTAACATTTTTTTTTATAATAAACGTCTCTTATTTTGTTGCCACTTATTCACTACATGTTGCTAAACTGAATGGTCAAAATTTCAACAGCCTAGAAGGCTGAAATTTTTGACAATTCAGTTTAGCAACATGTAGTGAATAAGTGGCAACACTTATATATTTAAGTTAAGTTAGATACTTGGCTTAATGTTTCACGATTTTATTCAACAATATCAATTTGTCAACACGTTTCGAGCGTGAGCTCATTTTCAAGACTGAAAAGAAATAAAAAGTGAGCTAATCTTCAAGACAAAACTACAATGAGGAACGAACGACAAATTTATATCTATACAAAAGATGTGAGTAGGGGCAATAATTGAAAACCTACATGTTCATTTACGAAGTCTTCTTTTTTCTTCTTCTTTTTTTCCACGAACTGCATATTTCAATTTCAGATTGAGAGATCAGAAATGAGTTCACGCTCGAAACATGTTGACGAATTGTGATATTGTGAGATATAATCGTGAAACATTAAGCCAAGTGTTGAATTTAATTTAATATTCAATTATGTTTGACCAAGAGTTAAGCGAGAATTCAATCTCAGTCAATATAATAATATCATCTTCTACTCCTCAGTGTCTATTACGATCAAAAAATGAACTTTATATAATGCCATAGTTCAATGAGTTGATACTTATAATTCTGTGCTATACATGCAACTTTAATTTAGAACATTAAAATGATATACCTACCTATTCTAAAATTAATTTATAATATAAAAATGAATCACAAAATGTGTTGGTAAGCGCTTAACTCAACAATACATGGACCAATTTTGCCAATTCTTTTTTCAAAACGTCCGTTGAAGTCCAATGATGGTTTTTACGGTGAAAAAATTCGAATAATTGCCAGAAAAACCCTAAAAACAGCCCATTTCTTTTTCCCATACAAACGTTTTCAAAATGAAATGTAGAGTCAACGACTGGACAGATTTCACTATTTTTTTTTGTTGTGTTTGTTATTGTCAGGGAAGAAATTTCGAAAATTGTGTGTAAATTTAGAAAATTTTAAAACACTTAAATAAAAAACACATAAGTAAAAAATAATTATTAATTCTAGAAGAGAGGATGTAAAAAAACTGAATATCTTATCACACATAGTTCAGAGCTATCACGACGAATATTAAAACTTCTATTTAATATAAAATTTTGGTAAAACTTAAATAGACCAAAAAACACGTTACTAATATAGCACGTGGAATATTAGATTATGAAGAAGAATACATAGTTTTCTTTAATTTACAGTTGAAATTTCCGTTTTTGAAAATGATAGCTGTTAGGTAGATTTAATGATTTAATAAATGATTAGATGTACAAACTTAAGTCGCAGAACTCGTAATGCAACAAGTCAAAGATATAAAAGAGCAAGTCAAACTGACGAGCAACGCCAGGCTCGGTATGAAGTTGAACGGAATCGATGGAATCGAAATTAAAAATATGAAAACGTTGCGTTTTCTTATCGACCTGCATTCAATTACAACGTTGAAATAGATTACAGATTACAGCAAATCGTTGCTATTGACCCAATGAACGTTGTGTGTCAATATTGCAAGAAAAGTTCAATTGTTATTGATAAGAAAATATTACCAATGATGCGACATAATATTACGCGAAGAATCAATTCAAATATACTCTATTGTTACAGCCACCAGGAAATATATTCATTGGTTTCCGGGAATGGACTAAATTCTGCACGTTTTTAACTTATATCGAGCAAATATCTCATATAATAAATGATGAGATATATGGGACAAGTACCTTCTTAACCTAAGAAATTAGGAACATGCCGTTCAACTATAGAATGGACAGGTTACAACTTTCAATACATCAAACGTTTTAATATAGGAATTTTTTGATAATTCGACTGATTTGAAATAACAGGAAGTATTGTAGTCTCTTCGTGAGTGAGTAAGTTACTGACTCCACACGGATAATATTAAAAACAAGATAGTGTAGCACAAATAGTAGAATATGTCTTTCCGGCTTTTTGAAAAATATTCAGATGAAAATAAATGGGCGGACAAAGTTCGCCGGGTCAGCTTGTAGTTAATATTAAGATATCTCTTTGTCATCCATATTTTGGATGACAAAAAACACTTTTTGTTTGAGGATAAAAATAGGCACTCTCAAATTTCAACTTTCCGAATGTAATTGAATATAATTATTCAAAAACTATTTAAAGACATATTCTTTGAAACTATATTACGAATATGCTTTCAAATAATAATTAGGTAATTTTTCTGGTTGTAAAAACGTGATCTTGAAATATATGTGTCCAGTTCCCTAGGTAAATAAGTTCCTTGATTCGAGTAAATTCCAACAGAATATTTGCAAGATATACTTTCAAATAACAAGTAGTGATTTGAAACTGTTCAGTAAACGAGCAATGTCTTTTCGACGGAACAATATGAGTATGAATAAATGCGTTCCAATTTTGTTTCAAGTTTTCGAATAGATTACCAAATTTATATCTTCTTTCACTCACGCTGTTTTTCTTGAATGAATACATTCTGAGTGCTGGAAGAACCATCTGAAATATGAGACTTGATCATGATATTCTTTCATACTTTCGAACGTCATGGCGGTAGCTCCCATCTTCGACACCATGCGGCGCATTATCATAAACATCATATAAATTAGACCAACGGATAAATTAGTTGTCACACTCGAGTTTATAATGACATAAGATTTACTGGTGATTTTGTTGAACTTAGAGATTACTATGTTTAGAATGAACCTTTTCGTTTTTTCCATCTACATTTCCAATATGATTGTTGAAAATTGTACGTCTAATGAAAATATAATATATTAATTGGAGCGAAATTGTATCGTAGTGCTGTTGAACTGAAAATTCAGAGCATAAAAACCTTCAGTAACCACCGATTTCAATATTCTTCAACATTTATTCCTTGAAGGATAATGGAGACATCTTGATGTTCATGTTTCACAAAGATGAAGATATATATATATATATATATATATATATATATATATATATATATATATATAATAATAAGACATTCAAAATTATCAAAATATTTTTTGGGTTATCGGCAAAAGGTGGGGGCAGAACTTAATTCAAACGACTTATCGTCAGCAATTCTATATTTCGAACGCAATTCGGTTCTTCTTCATGAATACCTACTAAAAATATAGACAAGGTGTTATTTAAATAGTTACAAATTATGGAACAAGGAAACCTACATCTGACATAAGTCAATAAATCAACAAAAACTACACAAATGTCATCAAACTGTTATTTGCAATATGAAGGCGACAGTGCTCAACAACGTATGATCTATAAATGATATGTAATCAAACTTTGAAAAGCGAGTTTAAGTCATAGACACGTATAAGTATGAAACATCAAAGTACAAATCTGTATTGTTACAGAAAACAATCACAACACGATCGACGATCTTAGTCATTGGAAATTTGGCCAGGCTCGTCTAAAGATAACAGATAACTATACACACAATTAAGACTCTCAATATTAGTTTTTTTGTTGATATTGTTGGGAGTATTATTAATATAGCACATCTCCAAGAAGGTTTTTTTTCATAGTTCGATTCGATGGAGAGAATTTTCGGTTCGTCAAAATCAAATTGATGCTCTAAAGAAGATGCATGATATGCGAGTGCGCATCTTTGTGGTTGTAATCTAGCATCACTTCTGTGGATGGCCAGCCTCCTTTTTGAACAATAATTTGAATAATTCATTAATTATTACTGATAAATAGTAAAGCAACAATATCTTATTTGACAGACCTAACATTTATATCCCATAATTGTTGAAATGAATTACTGAAGCACGGTTGAAGGATGGTGATGTCAAATGAAAATGGAGAAAATTGTAGTTATTTATTCCATTTTAATTGAATATAAACTTCAATTCAAACACTTGAACTTATGATTTACACTCTATTGACTACAAAGCATGACGCGTTTCGTCGTTACAAACGACTTCTTCAGATGCTTACAGAATAATGACCATTATTCTGTAAGCATCTGAAGAAGTCGTTTGTAACGACGAAACGTAGTGAATAAAGTGTAAATCATAAATAAGTTCAAGTGTTTGAATTAAGTTTATATTCTAGTTTTTCAGTTGATATTGAACTGAAGTTCTCAGTTCAACCTAATTTTGTTGAATGAAGAAAGAGGTCACTGAAACTTGTGTAAGTTAGTACGACTCTATCCTGACTACAATGCATTTTAACTCTGTTTTCGAAATTGTTGTACAAGACATTTCCAGATATGGAAGTTGAAAGTTTACGAAGATTAATTTCTTAGAATGAAAGTTCTACGTTGCCGCAAATATAATTGATCAGTAGGGTGGTTTTGTTTTTGTTGAATAAAACATTTTCCTACATACAGAAATCTACCACTGTGAAATAATCTGAAATCCATATACCTAGATAACCAAGAATAGATTTCTTTCAAATTAATGAATTTTCAACTCATAAAACCTTTGATATAAATTTCCAATAATTTCTACTATGGAATAGAAACACCGAAAAAAGAATTGAATGTTTGTTGAGATTGAATTCGACAATTCATAAAAACTAACGTGATCCTTCTAAAAATATAAAATTCGGAACGGTTTTCATGAACCCGAATCGGTAGATGAAGAATTCTTTCGAAAATTGTTATAATTTTTCAATACAAAGGTTTTGTTAATTCATTACAAATTGAAATTTCGATATTTCAACATAGATTGAATAATAAAGAAAGATGCTATCTGAAATTTATTGATATTTTTCTACTTCAAGTTTTTTATATGTGTCCCTCTGATTTTTTTTAGACATATGTTTGATTTTCTACAGAATTATTCCCACAGAGCTTCAAATATCAGAACTAGCCAGTCGAAAAAAGTTTCCAATAACAACCAGCATGTGAGGTTGGATTGATCTTGCTATTAGAACAGATTGAAGAAATCTTATGATTATTATTATGAATCAAAGAATTTCAATTGCTGCAGAATAAGATTTCTGTGAAAACCTTATGATTACAACGGGAGTAAAGAAAATATATAATATTTCAGTAGGTATATAGTATTATTCTCAAAAGAGATGTCAGAAAAAACACCCAAACAATTTCAACATTTATTGAATTTCAGGAAAATTTGGAGATGATGTATTATAAAAGAGCAGGTATTGTGTAGGTTCAATTTGGCTCAATTTAGCGAAACTCTGTATGACGAAAACTAGACATATGTTACTTGCAAATATCTGTGAACATTAGTACTACTTCAATCATACTGAATTCTTGATAATGGTTCAATAACCCGAAATTCGAGTGTGCGATGAAGAATTTTATTGAAATTATATTAGGATATATATATATATATATATATATATATATATATATATATATATATATATATATATATATATATATATATATATATTATTTATTTATTTATTTATAATAGCCTGTTTCTGCTAGAAAAATAAACTTGAACAGGCAATAAATTAATTGAAAAAATACTTTCAAGGCTAAATATAAAATGTGACTGTAAAACTAGAAAACTTTAGTATGAAGTTTATTTTAATTTAGTTATTTCTACACTGCCAATCTCCTCTTTCCTCATATAACAAATCCAACATTGTTTAAGTTATGTTATGATATGTAAAATGTTATCTTATACTATGTATAAGTATAACATGAATTTTTATCTATTTATTTATAGATGTTCTAACGAAGCAACTGATAAGTTGCGAAAGCTCAACAGTGAAAAATAAATGGTAAATTGAACGAGTGCAGTTTGAATTTCTCCAAATACCCAATTGACCAATATTCATATTTACGAGTACTTCTGGAGATAACAACATTGAATTATATATATATATATATATATATATATATATATATATATATATATATATATATATATATATATATATATATATATATATATATATATATATATATTATACGATACAAATCATTTCTATTCACTGACTAAAAAGAATTCCATTATAGTGATTTTAAACATGTTCTTCATGTAGACGCATCGCACTGCATCTCGTGACAGATTTACTTATAACCATTGTGACGTAAAGATGCCATCTTGAATCCTTCGAGTACCATCACATTCCATCGCACCATAGGACACCCATTCATAATTGTCCAGAAATGTCATGAAGATCTACTACACCCTGTCCTGAATGAAAGTGTAATCCTTTAGGTTAATCTATCACTTAGCACCTGAAATTCAAAGACAACGACAAGCTGTGTTTGTCTGTGAATTATATTGATTGTTAAAGTTGGAGAATATATTTTGATTAGCCTGAATAAAAATGAAATTGAAGGATTTTATTCCTCACATCTTGCTTTTGTTTCTTACAATCGTGGTTGATTATCCTGAATAACTTGCAAACTTATATTTTTTAAAACAAGCTATATACATATATAGCAGATAAGATGTGAATATTTTTTGAAAACAATTTTCCTTAACGTCTTTGAAAAGATAAAAATAATAATAACACTCGCATTAGTTAAGTTTAGGGCAAAAGCTATACAAAAATAGACAAATCTCGAAATGTTAAATATTTTGGTTCAACAATATTTCATTATAGGAACATGCTTCTTCTACTTACAATTGAACTGGATACTAGTAATAATTTTTTAGAGAGACTAGTCAAAGTGTTGTCAAATTTTTCACTCGAAATGTCGAATATTTTGATTTAACAATATTTCATGATGCAAACATGCTTCTTCTACTTACATTGGAACTGGATACTAGTACTAATTTTTGAGAAACTAGTTGAAGTATTGTCAAATTTTTCAAAATACATATTATTTTGAGGTTTAGAAGGTCCTTAAACTTGATGTAAGATCTATCAATATTTCTAGTATTATAGCCATTAACTTCAGTTCAATATATGACATATCTTGTTACATTAAATAAAAACAACTGATTGTCGTCTTAAACATAAATATATAGGTAGCAAAGAGTATTTTCTTTTTGAGTGTCTATAATTCTCAGAAATTTAACACGCTTTCGATTGAAGTATATCCATCACAATTCAAAATTTTTCGCATAGCTCCATTCTTCAATTTTTGTAGCTGCTGAGTTTTTTCTTTACACAATCCGTAAGTGGAACAGTATTCAAAGTGTGGTCTTGTTATGGACTTGAAGAGAAATAACTTCACATATACAACTTCACTTTTGTAATTATAGTGTAGACAGAGAATATCTAGATCTAATATCACTGGGTTCCATTTCTAGATATTGAAATAATGAAAAATCAACCAAAACTATGCCATCCTATATATATATATATATATATATATATATATATATATATATATATATATATATATATATATATATATATATATATATATATATATATATATATATATATATATATATATATATATATATATATATATATATATATATATATATATATATATATATATATATATATATATATATAATCTGAAAGAATTGAAAAGAAGAATATCAAAAATAACTGATCAACAAAATATTAGGTATACTCCACTACTAATACGAACCAAAATGAACATAGTGACAAGATTGACAGCATACAACAACCAGAATCAGACATCAAGGAAGATACAAAATTGTGTTAAAAAATAGAATGTGATCACCCAACAAACAAATCAATGAGTCAATCTAAAAAAAAATGTAAGAAAAAACCATCCCTTCACTACATCAATATACAAAGTTGAAGGACAAAATGAATATGTCATAGTTCAATATAATAAACAAAATCCTTCATGAACACTGTGATATACAATATGTTGAACAAACTGCACTTTTTCTAAGAGGAGGAATTGCGTTTCACAGAAGTGATATAAAAAACCTGCCAGAACACTGCATATTTGTCCAACAAAAGGACATTTTGACCACTCCTTGATGTTTAAATGACGCTCAAGTAAGAACATAAGGAAATAAGTACAATAAGAGAAAATTTCTAAAATATTCTACATCAGCAGAGAAGAAAACCCAAACACAGACACAGATGATTTAACTCAAATCTATACATATTTAGTATTTGAAAGACGCAAAAAAACTGAACAACTCTACTTGACACTAGCTGATGAATAAACACAGACCATTCAGATCTTGGTTCAAAGAGAAGACTAACTACGAAACCTAACAAATGAATCAAAACAGTAAGAATTTTAATGACATCTGAAAACAGTAAGCTTTTTGGTGAATTTTTGATTCATTTCAATATGTTAATCCTTAAAATGCCCATAAATTCATTAAATCTGAATTTGATGTAGATAATCTTCATTAACAAATTCTTTTTTTTTGCATCATTCTAAATGTTTTATGTAAATTTTGAGAAGCCCTGAAGGAAACTAAAAACAATAATCTGAAACTAGGCAATACGAACAAGAGTATTCATCAATAACTCCCAAAATAATCAGTTTAAATAATAATACAACAATATTTGAATTTTCTCATAATTTAATATAAAATACGTATGACGACATTTCGAAGTACTAATTCTTTCTCGAATGCTGGATTGATACTAATTAATAAGTTTAATATATTTATATATTATATATATATATATATATATATATATATATATATATATATATATATATATATATATATATATATATATATATATATATATATATATATATATATATATATATATATATATATATATATATATATATATATTCAACTTTTTGCTTTCGTGAGTATGAAATATCATCCTTCTTCAATGGTTTCCCATGATGAGAAAATTCACTTTTATCTCTATTTTACAATCAAATACCAATAAATATCATAATTCATTATTTTTGAAATTTGAAAGACATTTCAGAATTTCAGACATTTGAAAGACACTTAACAACCTCCAGCGATGTTGATTTGACTATCGGTTCATGAGAATTTTCTATTGTCCTTTTTTTTGCTAACATATCAGAAAGAGACCTTCAAAAAATCGATGTAAAATAGTTCATGTTCATTTAATAGAGATAAAATTTTTAAATAACAACTATATGCGATAAATATCTGAATAACGATCTCAACGGAATATGTTGGTTATTTTCTATTTGCTATTACTATTAATCAATGATTATTATCAAAGTATTTATGACTCAATGTCACTTTCTGCTTAGTTTATCGATAATGGATATATTGATAATGGATTATTTGAAACAAGAATATCGTTTTTTCGGAATCACAGGTCCAATGACAATGTTTTTGTAGTTCTTATTACAAAATCCATGTTTTCCATACTTCTCCGCCGAAACAAAAAATGTCTTGTTTTTTGAACAAAATTCACAAAAATAGATATTTTATCCTATGTCTACAACATTCTCAGAATCTCAGCGCACTTATATATATCAAAAAAAACATAATTTTGCGCATCCAGCAGAAATACTGAAAGGCCAATGTATATCTTTGAAGATCAGAAATTTAAATACAAAATAAAATTCTGAACTTCAGTTTTGGGATAATTCGTTTTGTTTTGTTGTAATATCATTTTATATTTCTAGAATATTTTGAATTTGAGAAGGTTTGAATCATCATTGAACAAAAAATTCCCAGGCACAAAAATCATTTCATCAACCCCATTCATAACCTCTTAGATATGCACAACTTGGCTGATGTTAGTCAAAAAAGCACGCACCGTCGTAATTCCGAAGTATCATCTGGCAGATCTAGACGCCTGTGGCTCAGTTAATTTCGACCGGTAAGTGGGAAATCGCACTTATCACCCGAGTACAGGTTTTAATATTTAACGAGTGGAGGCAGTAAAATCGGGCTACGTTGTTTCGAGTTAGCTGACACACTTCGTCTTTTTAATACTTGGCTTTCATTAAAGCTTGGGCATAAATCTCCATTTTATAGGAAACTGCCTACTAAATATCTGACGATATGAGTGCTGCCTTTCTGTATGTATACATTATTATCAAGTAAGTATTATCCTCCTACACTTTGTTTAATGAAAAAAATTGATTTACGTTGTTCGTGACAGAAAATTAATTCCTTGTATGCATTCTGTAGGATAGGATTACAATTCTTTCTAATTATATCTATACAAGTACTTGTAACAGGGACATTAGGTCGTTATTGGTAGTATAATTATTGAAAGAATATTCGAAGAAAGGACAGTCGAAGGCTTACTTCGAAACCGAAAAGAAAGTGATGCAATAAACGATGCAATATTGATGAATAATGTTGTGGTACCAAGCGTAATATTCCACGATTAATCAGGTTCTTTGTACTATATCGAGATAGTACTTTCTCTGTCTTTAACATTAGATAACCCTCTTGTAGAATTTCGAAAACCTGTTAGTACCAGTACATTTTTTAGCTAAAATGATTGACTTGTATTATAACGTTTACTAAATACTACTATACGTGGTTGATTTTTTGCGGATTTCCTAAGAAAGTTTGCGTATATTCACTCCATTTATATATATATATATATATATATATATATATATATATATATATATATATATATATATATATATATAGTATATATAAGTACATATTATATTGGTCATTTCCGTCATTTTCTAGTAGTAAATGCGAATAACCGATTAACTTGGTATCTGGAAAATCAAAAATTACTTGTTAGTGTACCATTTATTGTTTTGTTGAGCTTCCGCAACTTTTCAGTTGATTCATCAGAATTTCAAAAGAAACAGGAGAAAAAACATTCTTTACTTATTATTATAACAATGCCTTTTTTTAATGAAAAATTCAAATGCAAAAATTACCGAATGTGGGATTTTTTGAGTTAGATTGTTAATGTTGAATTTCTCTTCGAAAAATCAATAAATTTGTCGAATGACAATAAGATACAATTTATCATCATCATCATCAACCTCTGTCCGTCCACTGCAGAACGAAGGCCTCTCCCTGTCTTTGCCGAGATTCCCTATCGGCAGTCTCTCTCTTCCAGCCAATCCACAAGCTTCTTATCCCATCAATCGAAAGGGCGCTTTCTTGGTCTTACCCTGTCTCTGGGCACCCAATCAACAACCACAGCTGACCAACGCTCATCTCTTGTTCGGGCTAGATGGCATTCCCATTTCCAGTTGGAACTTTTTACACACTGCACGACATCCTTCACCTTTGTTCGACCTCTTATCCAGCTGCAGTGTATTCTAACTAGTATGGTTAGGTCCATCATGTATCTTTCTATACTCAGCTGGGTTGTTCAAAGCTTCTGGATGTGAGTAGATTTCAGGGTATGTTTTTCGCTGGCGTAGGTCATCGCTGGTAAAACGAATTGGTCAAACACTTTGCTCTTTAAAGATAGTGGCATATCTGATTTGAAGATGTGTTTCAGTCGGCCAACTGTACCCCAAGCTGCTCTGGTTCTTTGCATGATCTCCGGTGTAATATTCACGTCTCCCGTGACAATCTGACCCAGATATGTGTAAGACGCTGCTATTGCTAATGGGGATCCGTCCACCTCCATTTGCTCTCTGGTGCAGAAAGGGTTCAACATCCTCTTCGTTTTTGCGATGTTCATTTCCAGACCTATTGCCTTGCTCGCGATGTTCGGATCATTGATGCGCTCTTCCAAATCGGTAGCATCGTGAGAGAACAAGACTATATCTTCGCAAACCTCAAGTGGCTAAGGTAGCGCTCATTTTTCTCCAATCCAGCTTCTGGAACATACACTCCAAACAGCTGAGAACAGGTTTGAGGAAAATAAAATTATTGGTAAATTAAAATATAATTGTTTCATCGTTATTATGAATCATCAGACTTATTCGATCAATCAATCAAGAATCCATGACTTTCAAAACGCCCTCAGGCCCTATATCAGAATGAGGAGAATATTAGTTCGTGAACTATTCGCGTGGGCAATTGCAATCGCCACTAAATTCTGTTCTCAGTTCAAACACAAGCAATAGTTTCTGTTTATAATTATATGAAAGTTATTGATTTATTGAATAATTAATTTTTCATACAATTTACCGCCATAGTTAATTATTATTTTCTCTTATTCCAACCTGTCAAAATTCGTCCTATCATTTGAATATATGTTTTAATATATTAAGCATAAATAGATATGTGTAGCAGAACAAGGAAACGCATCCCTGGGGAATAAAGAGGGCGGGTGTTCCCGGACAGATCTCTCGGCCTTCTTGACTGAATTATGGCGTGTAAAATTTATGATCATTTGTAATACCGTTCAAGGTTTTATGTAGACATTATTCAGTCAAGCAATACGAGTTTAATCGAACTTCTAAATGTGAGTCACTCAATGGGTGACTTTATTTTCGATTACTCCAGACGTTCTGAGTGATGTGGATACCTTTCAATATTCTGAAATAGCATGAAATGAAATATATTAAGTAAAACAGTAAAAAACTTGTTGAAATTGGCACATACGAGAACTTTTGTGCATCAGCACCATCATAGTATTTTGATGAATCAGGTTTAAAATTTGGATAAAAATGTAGTGGGCATATAGTTTCACTTTATTGAAAAAAAAGGGGTTCAGTAATAAAGAATATTCAACATGTTTCGAATGTCTATGTTGATAGGTTAATAATTCAACATCGAAATATGTTGACTGTTTCTTTCTGTTGAATGCGGTTGTTATTTCGAAGTTTGAAATTCATAAGAGGTTCTCAAAAGTTAAACTTGACTATAGGATAATTCAAACACTTGAATTTGATTCACAGTTTTATTGTCATAACGTGACAATAAAACGTTATTGTCATAACGTGACATGTTTTGTCGTTATAACCGACTTCAAAATCATATTCTTTTAACGTCTGAAGAAATTGGTTATACTTACGAAACACGTCACCTTATGACAATGGAAGGTTAATTAAAATCAATTTGAATTATCCTATAATTACAATGGATTTGCACCAAGTAAATGCCAATACTATTTAAAATTACACTTGACCACTTTCAGAAATTAAACTCAGTTTGAATTTCGAAAATGGACTAACAGACCGAAATAACTGTAGACAAATAAATACAATACCGTGAAACTAACTGAATTATGTTTTATAAAATTTGTAATGAAACATGTTTCATCAAGACATCAGCAAATCATCAATGAACACCATTATTGGTGTTTTTTTTAATCATGAACTTATATTTTTATGATTTCCGGTATAATGAGCCAGAAATCTATCTCACTTATTTGAGAAAGTTTGACAATAAAATTTTGTTGCAAGAAGTTTGTTGATATTGAAAAACTATTCTTGAAATTGATATCTATTACGAGAGGTTACAAAAGAGAATACAAGCTAGTAATAAAATATTCTTTTTTGATACCGTAACACTGCTAATATAAAATAGCTAATCTATGTTAGTAATATGTTATTGCAATTAAATTGTTTTATTTAGGACATTTGAAGTTTCAATCTAAATTCAGAGCGCCGCCTATGTTTATTCCCTGAAAATATTTCTCAATGTATATAAAGAGAACTAAGGAAATATACTTAGTAGAAATGTAGAAATAGTAATCAGAATTCTGGAAATATTCGACGGTTATAATATAATAGAAAAAGTGTTAACTATGTCTGCGTTGAATAAAAATTATTGTTTAAGAACCGTTAAGCTGATATAGAATGGCGAAAGAACCGGGGTTATTTGTGAACCATCATGAATGAAAAGGCTCGTAAAAGAATTGTTTAATTAGAACAAAGAAGCTCTCATGGTGCATCTTAACTGGCTTTGAATAACGTCACTATAAACATTTGTTGAATCGATCAGTTGGAATCATATTTGCTAAGATCAATAGAAGAGGTGCTTTCTTTGAAAATATTTATAGAGGTATATTTATATATAATATATATATATATATATATATATATATATATATATATATATATATATATATATATATATATATATATATACTAGTATATATTAATCTTCTCTCTTCTATTATTTTTCATGGAATAAAACCTCAACATTATTTGTGATGTTGTAAATCAAATTTTGATTGAATTATGAAATTTCCATGAATCGATTCAAGGAAGCAGTTCACCATTGCTGAATTGTAATGATTACATGACATCGAAATAACCAACACAAAAATAGGCTGCAATTATATCTCTTCTACTGAGTCTCAACAACTCTTTTCAGATTTCTCTATCTCTTAGCACATGAATTGATAATTTTTTTGGTATAATAATTATTTTATTACACATGGGCACTACACAGCATTCGTAAAATGTCTCCTTTTTTCGTCTTTATCTTCTTTTCTGTATATTTTTGAAAGCATATTTTTTTGCCACAGTTGGCTGAGTTGAACTCGGTTGACATGTGGTTTTATCAAGACGGTAGCACATGCCACACAGCTCGTGAAACTATGAACATGTTAAAGGATGAATTTGGTGAGCAGCTTATCTCTCGAAATGGTCCTGTGAATTGGCCGCCAAGATCATGCGATTTCACGCCCTGGATTAATTCTTGTGAGGTTATGTAAAGTCGTTAGTGTATGTGGATAAGCCAAACACGATTGAAGCCTTACAGGAAAACATAACACGCATAATTCGTTGGATACAGGCCGAAATGCTCGAAAAGGTGACGCAAAATTGCACCTTCCGAATGAACCATTTGATACAGAGCCGCGGACAACATTTGCAAGAAGCTATCTTTAAAATGTAAATGGCAAAGGCCAAGTTATCAATTTCATCAAAAATTTTGAATATATGATGCAAATTGAGTGTTTTATTTGATTCAAAAAACACTACGCTTAAAAAATCACCCATTATATGCATACGACTGGGCAATATACTTCTATCTTGTTATTCATAAGAGGATTTTTGAGAACTGAAGTCGATGCCTTTGGTTCGTTGGGCGAAACGCATTTGAGGAGTGCCTTGTGGCACGAAACAGTATCTGTCTTGCGTTTGCAATAAATGTAGGCGCCGATTTCTATGTTCTCTAACATTTCCTTTGAGGTATTATGAAGACGGCATATTGTTTATATTGAACATAGCGAGCACTGCTGTAATATTCATATATAACATATTATATAATTCATATTATTATATAACATATAATAATATGAATTATTCTTGAAAAATTATCCAAAGAAAATTATAGTATACGTTCAGAATTGAGTATTTGCAAGTGCAACAGTGTTTGTATAGTTTGTAACAGTTTTTCTTCATATATATATATATATATATATATATATATATATATATATATATATATATATATATATATAGTTCAAAGATTCACAGGTAATTCAATACTAGTAAATACTGAGACTCTCAATCGAAATATCGAAATATTTCAAATAAAAACTCTCAGGGAGATGTCTACACAAAACTCCGTGAGAGTTTTATTTGAAATATTTCAATATTTCGATTAAGAGTCTCAGTATTTACTAGTATTGAATTACCTGTGAATCTTTGAACTAGCTACACTTTTGCCCGCCTGGGCGTGATCTGGAGCGATTAGGCATGGGATCATTCGTACACATTTCAGACAATTTTCTGTTGTGTTCGAATGAAATATCTACAAAGCCTTCCACTCGCACTCTTGTTGTCATGAGTAGAAATCTTGAACGCTAGGGAGTGTTTATACGTCCTTTCGCCGATAGAGGGAGTCTATGTGAGTATTTCACTCTCTAGAACTTCTCTTCATTTGGTATAGGACCTATGTTCGTTTTGAAAGTCATCGAGTCTTGATTGATAGATTAAATATAGACTGATGATTCATAATAATGATGAAACAATTGTATCCTATTATCATTCAACAAGATCGATGAATTTTTCGAAACGCTCTTAATATTCACTCTCGAAAGTGATGGGTTCGTTCTCGTTGACAACATTTGTGTAGACAGCTCCCTGAGAATTTTATTTGAAATATTTTGATATTTCGATTAAGAGTCTCAGTATTCACTATATATATATATATATATATATATATATATATATATATATATATATATATATATATATATATATATATATAGTTTCTTCATTTCAATCTTATTCAAGATTAATATTCTTCTTGGAATCATTGATTGATTCGTCGTGAATTGCAGAAAATTTAGAACAGCATTCTTGGAACAAATTCTGTTCACCTTACGACATAATTGTGTATAAACTTCGATATAACTGGAACAGATTATTTAGTATTCACTTGTCTTACCTTCACCGATTTGTTTTTATTGCACGAAACCAATTGCAAATATTATCATTTTATAGGTTTTATTAATTTATGACTTATTTGAGCCACTATAAGCTATAATTTCATTTTATGGCCGCCATTGTTTTATCGAATTTATCACTCATGTTATCAAAATCAACATTATAAATAAAAAATTTTTATGCTAGGTACCTAATTTATGTCTCTGGTAATTATGCGGTGGTTTCGTTCGGAAAATAAATAAGTATTAACGTATGCTATAAATCTAACTGTTTTAAATGTCGATGCTGATTGATGCCAAAATGGGGAATTGCGTTGTGCAGCCCGAATTTATAGTTTCTATATAAATCGATTCATTTGTGAATTAATATGTAGCGAATGCGAGGTCATAATTTCATGTGCACTGCATCATCAACAACAAAAATGAAAGGTGCAGTCTAGTTTTACATTTGTTGCATTTATTTCCTTTGGAGGGATGTTTCTTATATATATATATATATATATATATATATATATATATATATATATATATATATATATATATATATATATATATATTATCTCTCTTCAAGTGAATCATTTTTTTTGTTTCTAGTGTCGTATTCATGGGTCAAATGGGGTATGTATAAGAATAAAATTAACATACCCTATTTGACCCATGAATACGACGCTAGAAACAAGAAAAATAATTCTCTTAAAGGGAGAACGAGTAAGTTGATTGGCCGGATGGAATTACGCATAACATCCTGAAAAGACTTCACGATAGAACACTTTCTTACTTAAAAAGTGAGAAAACCTTAGAAAGTTCAAGAAAGGTTCAACAAAAAAAGAGAATATCACAGACATGGTTACATTCGTTACTAAGGGAGGAAATTAGAGGTATAATGGATACAAGCAAGTACTTTCCTGCTATGTAATAAAATAGAGGAAATATAATTAACATTAACAAACAATTATTGAACAGAATTAGTTCTACTTTTCATGCATGAACAGCTCTCATAATAAAATTTTGTACTTCTGAGATCTCACCTTTTGTCCCTGATTTTTGTGTTTATTATAATAATGTAAATTTTCGTTATAATGGATATAGTATTATAAGTATTGTTCTGATTATTATAAATTGTCATTTCAGTTGGTTGAATAAAGATTATATATTATTATTTTCAATGTTTTTAGCAAGAAGAGGTTTTTTTATGAATAATTGAATTCAATGAATTACTATAGATACCAAAACGTCAAAGTTATGAGAAAAAATCGAATCTCTTTTTTGTATTCTCACATTTTCACATTTTTAGTATTCAGAGGAATATTTCTGGCTTAGCAAGATAGCACAAGTAGAAAACTAATGCAATCCCGTGGTCAGAATGTAATAAATATTGACATACGAATAGAAAAATATGTGCCAGAGTGGAAGAATACAAATCTTTATAAGTACAAAACGAATATTTTCTGCCATTTATCAACACCACCTAACGACTCGACACCACAACAACTTTAATCAGGGAGAACAGACAAGTTCAACAAAAAAGTTGCATAATTACAACTCACGCAACCGCCACTCAAATACCAACACGTCATCGGTATTGGAATAACCGAGTGACCACTAGTTGTGTTGTGTCTTCAGATCTGGAAGTATGACACGCACTTGAAAATATCGGTATATGTCAATGAAAATCATTCCGGGTTTGAATCCGTTATTTAAATAAAAACTAATTCTTTAAATAACGGATAAGAATAATTAATTTGGAACTAGCTGACCCGGCGAACTTTGTACTCCCATTTATTTTTCTCGGAATATTTGTCAAAAAGCTGGAAAGACATGATCTACTATTTGTGCTATATTATCTTGATTTTAATTTTTATCCCGTGTGGAACCAGAGACTTACTCACTTACGAAGAGACTGCAATATTTCCTATTATTTCAAATCAGTGTCAAAAAATTCCTATATTAACACGTTTGGTGTATTGAAAGTGATTAACCTGTCCGTTCTATACCTGTTTTATATTAAATTGAAGTTTTAATATTAGTCGTGATAGCTCTGAACTAACCGAGATATGTCATGAGATATAAATTTTTTTTACATCCTCCTTTTGGAGATAATTTAATTATTTCTTAATTATGTTTTCAATCAAGTATTCTTAAATTTTCTAATTTTACACGCAATTGTTGAAATTTTTTCCCTGATAATAACAAACACAACAATAAAAATAGTGAAATCGGTCCAGCCGTTGACTCTACATTTTAGGTAGAAAACGATTGTATGAGAAAAAGAAATGGGGTGTTTTTAGAATTTTCCCGGAAAATATTCGAATTTTTCGTGTCGTCAAAACCATCCTTGAACTTCAACGAACATTTAAAAAAATAATTGTCAAAATTGGTCCAGGGGTTGTTGAGTTATGCGCTTACCAACACATTTTGCGATTCATTTTTAAATTATAGATGAGACCTTCCATTAAATATTGACGACTGAGAATTCCTCAAAATTTAAATCGCGGGTTGAAAATGGATCTAAAGATTTCTTTAATTATTTATTCTTTGAATTGACATATTACTTAATGTTAAATTGTAGAGCCTGAAATGCAATACATATTATCAAATACTAGTTATAACACATACATTGCACGTTTTCATCAACAGTTCATTTCATATTCATACTTTTTTTAATGACCACCATCAAAAAGATATTTTACTTGGCTTCCAAATCCAAATCCAAAAGTTGATTATATATGTTTTCATGAAAAAAAATCATTCAACACGATGTGAGTCACATAAGCGACGTTTTTTGGATCATATGTATGCACCATATATTTTCCGCAAGAGCTTTATGTTACACAACTGTATATTCTGCCTACTGAGCACAGACACGGTCCTGTTCGTAGTCAGTCTCCATTTCATGGTTTAGGTGGTCTTCTCTTCTCCATTCGCTCCTAATGTATTGCGGGCTTCTATGATCGTTGTCGTTCGTGTATTGAAATGGCGCTATTTATTGAGCCATTAAGGGCCGCTTAAATCATCGAAGAACTATAACAAACGACGTATCAGTGCGGGGAAAGAGGTGATTTCGGTGGCCATTAATAAAACTTCTCCCACTCACCCTTCTCCTAACGTGATATATGATTTTCAATTCTGTTCATAAGCAAACAGAAATGTGAATGCTATTTTATGGCATATTTCTTACCCAGTTTATATATGAATGCACTCATGCATATATATATCATATATATATATATATATATATATATATATATATATATATATATATATATATATATATATATATATATATATATATATATATATATATATATAATGAAAGACTTTCTCGCGGGGAAGATTACAAACAATAAAAGCCTGCAACTCAATTGGAAACAGCCGTTGACACGTGCTCCGAGTTTATTGGCGCTCCTCAGAACAGCGTAGCCAAGTTCAAGGTGTACGAACCTAGAGATGAAATGAACAATAGAAGAACACACCTGTAAAGAAAGTCTCCACTACTAGGCTTCGACGCGAACTCTCCGGGAGAGTAGTAGTGGAGACTTCTTTTAGAGGTGTGATCTTATATTGCTCATTTCATCTCCAGGTTCGTACACCTTGAACTTGGCTACGCTATTCTGAGGAGAGCCAATACGCTCGAATTACTTGTCAACGGCTGCTTTAAATTGAGTTGCGGGCTATACCGATAATTGCATTTTGTGTTTGTACTCTTCCCTGCGAGAAAGTTTTTCATTCGTTGTTTGTTTTCTCGGTTGAGAGATAAATGGTCGCCACGGGGGCGATACGTTGACCAAATCCGAAACCCGAAGAGTTCGCGTGGAGGCCTAGTAGTGGAGACTTCCTTTACAGGTGTGTTCTTCTATTGTTCATTTCAAAATTCCAAAACTGATTGCCCTGAGGAAGAAACGCAGTGTTTGGAAAGCTAGGTTTTGAATAAAGAACATACAAGTTACGTGAATTATTGGTCGATTGCCCTGAAATTTAGATAAGTATCCATACTGTACGACCTTAATTAAATATATTATATATTATATATATATATATATATATATATATATATATATATATATATATATATTATATATATATATATATATATATATATATATATATATATATATATATATATATATATATATATATATATATATATATATATATATATATATATATATATATATATATATATATATATATAAAAATGAACACTAGAACATTCATTCAAAAAATTCAAATTAACCAAAAGAATGTTATAGTAGAGCTAGATATGTGAACGTGTACAATGTGTACCTCCATTATCCTTCAAGGGATAAATGTTAGAGAATATTGAAATTGATGACACACCTGATGGAAGTGCGAGACATATGTTTCGTTCTGCACGGAACTCGTCAGTCGCACCACATCCTTCGAAATGTGGCAACGATTTCAATTATATTAAATTCAAAAAAATTCCAAAAAAATTCAATTCCGAATTTCAATCCGAATTCAATTCCAGTGTTCACTTGGACAAGCACTTGAAGTGGGCCGAGCACTATGCCAATCTTACGTCCAAGCTGAACTCAGTTATTTACAGTGTTAGTGGTTTGAAGGGTGAGTTGATTTTCAAACTGTAAAAATGGTTTATTTTTCTAACTTCCAATCACTGCTATCGTATGGGTTAATTTTTTGGGGAAGTTGTGCATTGAGAGAATCAATATTCTTAAGACAAATGTGTATGCTAAGATCAACGTTAAGTTTCAGTTATCGGGAATCATGCAGGGAAAGTTTTAGGTCAAATGGTATTCTGACATTGTTTGATTTATATATATTTAGAGTTTTGATGTGTATGTACCTTCATCCATGTAAATCTAAAAACTGTAACAGTACAAGACGTACTGAACCTAATTTTTATCCATGTCACACTTCGAGTTTAACGGAAGGCTCACCCCTCTATATGGGCTTAAAGCTGTTTAATGCACTTCCTAAATATTTCAGATGTATATCTAGGCCTAATTCTTTCAGAAAACGCTTATATAAGTTGATAATGGTGTGTGAACCTTACTCAAAAGCAGAATTTTTCAGTTTTTGTAGTAATGTGAAACGAATTGATTTTTTCTTTCAAATTAATTAAATTAATTTTCATTGTATTGCAATAATTTCTTGACTTAAATAAATTATTATCATTATATATATAAATATAATGTGTGTATGGGTGTGTGTAGTTGAGTTGATTGAGAATACCACAAATGATAATGAGTAAGATTTCAGAAGTAAGTTTTTGAATAGAGGCTCAATCTAAATCAAAAATGGATTTATATTTTTTGTTTGAAAATAAAAGAGGAAAAAGAGTGCGCCATGACTTAGAGTCGCTCCATTTTGCTGCAACGTTAATTATTTTACGTTCCGCTCGTAATTCATTCACAAGTATCCATATTTCGCATATGAAGCGATATCGGAATAAAGCGCAGTCGAATCATCATCAAATATTTACTGCACACCCCCAAACGTCCCTGCGGTATTATTTATGCCCGATTGTTTCAGATATTCTTCCCCATTTCCCATAAATAAACAGGCTCGCATTAACGAAAATCGTTTGCGAGCCATAAATTTCGCCAAATAGATCCATAAAAAGAGCTTAATTACAAAAGAGCAACTTCTTTCTCTAAGCAAACTACAATCCGTAGCATTAAATCAAAGTGTTTTGCGTTTATCTGTCGGGTGTCCCGACATCCATCAACCGGGGCTCCTCCTATTCGTCCTTTTCTGCAGATCAACGGCTGAGGGGACTCCAGATTCTAGCTAGAACAGATAAAGGATATTGGAATCTACGTTGCCAGAACGGCCACGAATCAGGAAAACTCACGGAATATGCATATATATATTCGAAAAATAAATTCGCATCAAATCCCACCCCTACAGTTAAGAAATGGCGAAATTTATTCAGTATATATTTAATATCATAAATATAAGTTTATTTTCAATTATATTCAAGATTAAATATCAAAATTTACTACTACGTTGAAAAAAAATTCTGTAGTTCTGGTGCTCATATTGTCGCACTTTATACTTTAACTTTCTATCGATAATTTTTTGACAAATTATTCAAATGATCATTATAGCAGACTAGCTATAAGAAATATGATTTCCTTTTTATTGCTTCCTAAGATTTGAGATGTACATTAATCTAGCATGCTACTCAACAGTTTAATTCTTTTGTTTGGTGGACGTGGCCTAACTGATGACTACCTTGTAGTACGAAACAGTTACCTATCTTGCTCTTTCATGTAGGCAGCAATTTCAATATTCTCCAACATTTATCTCTAGAAGGATTATGGAGACACCACATTATTCATGTTTCACATAGCCAGCTCTGCTAGAATATTCCTTTGAATAATTCGTCAAAAAATTATCTAGAGTTATAGTATACTTCATATGTTATGATATTATTTATCATATTTTTTATTGTTATAATTATTTGAATTAATTTTCTAATGTATTTTCGAATTTAATTCAGTTGACTCTTTGTCAGGGTGGATTCTTTTTTTGAAATCTTAATTTTTTTGAAAAAAAAGGTTTTTAAAAAAATCTTAAAGATACACTTTAATCACAACAATAATTTGAAGAAGAAATATCAAACAAACTCTCAACTTCTTACAACTAAAATACTATTGAAATTGAAATAGCCTTTTTTATGTAATCGATAATTAATTTTAAAGTTAATTGATAACGTTTTTCTTCGAGCTCTCTTCTTTGGCTTCTACGATTCAAGACTTCTTTATACTTATTTTCAAGAATTTTATATTTCAGCTCTAATTTTATTTTCCTCAACTTGGCTTCCAAACTTCTCATAAATTTGCTATACTTCTATTTTGCAAATTTATTTTCTTTTTAGATTCATTCTTTCAAATTTTATTTTCAATCCTAACTCAACTTCTAAAACTTCTTGGCTTCTCAACTTCTTGGCTAGGCGTCTCTCTATCAATTGTTCCAAATTTCTCTTAATTCTCAGTCTGATATATTTCAAAGCAATCTCTGATGTCCAATTATCGAATTTTGTGCATCAAGTAGACCTCTGTGATTCCCTGTTCAATTTTAATTTTTGTTGTCTATGGTGTGCTTCTGTCTATGAACGTCCAAACTTCATAATTGAGGTTATGTTATGATTTTACAGATGTCAAGAATTTCATACTTATAAAAGGAAATCATGTATAAAATATTTTCACACATTTAAAGTAAACATTAATATAAATTTATATTATTTTGGTAAGGTGGAATATATTTGAATTATGTTTATTATATTTATTTGAATTTCCAGGTTGCTTTTCCAAATTGATTTGAAAGTAGATTGATTTGATATTTGATTTTACAAATACATTATATAAATACTGTTATGTGACAAGAAATGAGTTATACAAATATCCATGAATTCCTACTTCCCTTAGTCATGGATGGCATCACGCGTGAACGTTTAGACTGATTTCGCTAATTCTTGTTTTTGCTACTGTCAGGAGGGGATTCTTATGAGAGGAAAAATAGAAAAACTAATGACGCAAATTTAACATATAAATGCAAGTATATTTATAATATAAATATATTTATATATTCTAATATATATTTATAATATAAATTTTATATATTAGAAAATTCGAAAAAAATTCGAAAATTCATATTTAATTTTTCTAGAATACTGAAAAAAAGAAAAAAAAAGGAAAGTTTACATAATTTTCTGTACATTTGTTGCATTTGTTAATCGGAAATAAATCACTTCATTTAACAGCTATTTTGCTTTTTCAGCATCTGTTCATTCTTTGAATAATATTTCGCTACTGCAAATAGTGCATATATATGTATATTTTCTTTAGAATAGGTTTCAATGTTTTTCAAGAGCGTGACTGTAAATTTAACTGAATTATTCAATTTATTTTCGTGAACACTTCTCAATTCACGAAAATGTAAGAGAGAGGTATAACTCACTATCGTAAATAAGAATGTAACAATATGTGTTGTAGAACTATTTGGTTTACTCAAAAACGAATATACTTTTGGTGAACTCTCTGGATTGTATTCTGAAAACAAATATGATAATTATTATAAAAAATGCAATGTCTAATGGCAATATGATGAAAACAAAAATATTAACTTCAATATAAAATTTAAATTTTTATGATGATGAATCAGTGTTAAAAATAACAAAAATGGCAACTAAGCTAATTCAGGTCATTTTTCTCAGTAGATAAATGGCGTGAACGATCGCCCGGTTTGTTTTAGAAACTGGGAGACACACAGGAGGAGTCAATTTTCATAATTTGGCCGTCTATATTCGGAACGCCGTCCAGCCATCGGATGAATAGTCCTGTCGCTCTCTTGGTGACACAAACAAAATTGTACGTCTAATTTGATGGCTCCAGATCAGGGAGATGGACCGTTTCTACTCAATTTATTGTGACCGGTAGAGATTATTCTATCTTAATGGATGAACATTCAGAACGAAGAAAGAAGTATAAAATCTAATGGTCACATGACTCAAATAATCAGACGGCGTCAAACTGATTTCTGTCAATGGTTGAAAGTAGACTTCAAATAGCTAAAGATAATTCTGATTTCCATCAGAATCCATTACTCCCTATAATGTAATTATTCGAATCGATTGAAGGCATAATAGATATGACAATTTACATTTTGAGCTTATTCGAGTTAATAAATAAATTCTTTCTGATGAAATGAGTAAGAAGATTGAAATAAAGAATAACTTAGAATTTTATAATTGTAGAGTGAATGCGAATCCATAAGTAAAAGGGAAGGTGCAGCAACTACAATGGTGAATGACTTCACATTAAAATGTATATATACAGTATATATATATATATATATATATATATATATATATATATATATATATATATATATATATATATATATATATATATATATATATATATATATATATATATATATATATATATATATATGCATTTGTTCTCTGGTGCAGAAAGGGTTCAGCATCATCTTTGTTTTTGCGGTGTTTATTTCCAGACCCATTTCCTTGTTCGCGATGTTCAATTTATTGAGGCGCTCTATAAGATCGTAGCGGTCATTTATCTTGATTCCTTTCTCGCTTCAGTCCAGCTTTTGAAACATACACTCCAAAGCAGCTGAGAACAGCTTTGGGGAAACTGGTCTCCCTGTCTTACGCGTCTCATTATTGGCAATTTTTTCGAGTATTCGTCTATTTTGATGGTTGTTGTGGCATGTTAGTATATATTCTGCTATATATTCTATTATATAGGAATACCATCTTGCTATAGCTAGGTAAAGCAAGATGGTATTCCTATTCTTAGTAATGAGGTAGTTGCAGCTAGAGTTCTTATGCAGGTAAAATGCCTTCTTATAGTCAATAAATGCCATATATAGAGGAATTGATATTCGTTGCATCTTGATATCACTTGCAGGTAGTGAAAATGTGATCTACTGTACTGTATGACTTCCTGAATCCCGCATGTTCTATTGGCTGAAATGAGTCCAATTGTCCCGATAAGCGGTTAGTAATTATCTTCATTAAGATCTTATATGCTGTTGGGAGTAAACTTATCGGTCTGTAGTTCCTCAGGTCCTCCGCATCCTCTTTCTTATAGAGCAGAACCTTGGACGCGTTGCTCCACGAGGTGGAAATATTTCTGTTTTTCAAACAGTCACTGAAAAGCTTCGATAGAATGCGGTAATATACTGGGCCTCCTGATTTGATAACGTCCACGGTGAGATCGTCCTCACCTGAAGAGAGGTTTTCAAGGATTCAATTGCACTTCTCGTTTCTGATGTCAGAAATTGTTCTTGAAGAGCAAAGTGTTGGATCAATGCGTATTACCAGCAAAGACCTACGCCAGCGAAACTTGAACCCTGAAATCTGCTCACATCCAGAAGCTTCGAACAAACCACAGGAGATTAGAAAAATACATGATGGGTCCAACCGTACGAGATAGAATGCGTTGCAGGTGGATAAGAGGTCAAACAAAGGTGAGGGATACCGCGGAGTGTGTAAAAAGGTCAAAGTGGAAATGGAAAGACCATCTAGACCGAACAAGAGTTCGGACGAGAGGAGAAGAAGAGGAGAGATTTTGATTATAACAATACAAAGATTTTAGCAACTGAAAAAGACGAAAAATGTAGAGAAATTTTAGCAATGTTACACATTCGTAAAAATTTGGGACACACAGTAAATGAAAGAATAGACATTAAACATTCCAATTCTATTTACAACGATTTGATAAACCTTACAAGAACACACGTCAAATGAATACACAACAATCACCAAACATCACATCTCAAAAACTCATTATTTCCAGATTTACCTTCTATTTCACACACATAAACCAATTAATATACATACTCTGGATAAGTATAAAACTCAACTATATGTAATTATATATATATATATATATATATATATATATATATATATATATATATATATATATATATATATATATATATATAATGAAGAAGACTAAAACTTCCGAAGCGAATGCCAAGCCAAAAATATTCCTCTGATACTAAAAATCACTATGTGAAAATACAGAAAAAACTAATTCGATTTCTCTAAAAAATAAGTTTGACATTTTGATATCAATAGTAATTCATAAAATTCAATTGTTCATTAGTTTTGACAAAGTTGTGATATACAACGAAACAACAACGGAAATAACGGTTTTCATATTAAAAAAGCTAGTTATTGCTGAAAACATTCAAAATAAACCATCCTAAACTGGCATTAAATCAAATTTTAAAAAAATAATAAAATCGAAGTTGAAACTAGAAATTGAAAATTGAAACACCGTAACTAGAAACCCAATATTAATATTATAGAAAGTGAATTTCAACAAGGAGTTAAAATTGGGACCGAAACTTAGTATAGTTAAATACGTTACTGCCAATTAGAAATATATGTACAATTATATGCTGCAATAGTAATAACAGTAATAAGAATAATTGTAATGAATTACAAATATGAATACAATATGTATGATATGTACAAAGAATGTTATAGATGACGTTACTATATTGTCCCGCTCTGATGTGTTGAAAATTGAAGGGCACAATGATTCAGTTTTTTTTCTAACGAATGAACCAAATATGAACAGGTGATAAAACAGATTCGAGTGTGTTTATAAAAGCTATTTTGATTGAGAAAATTAATATCAATGAATCATGCACTGAATTCCACACTTATGTCAAAACAATCTGATCTGCTACCTGGAATATTGTTATTGAATATATTAAGTAGAGGGCTAGTGTAAACCTCTACATGGTTATTGAGTAAATCTCTTGACAGATAATGGAGCTAGCAGATCGTACACGTTCAGAGAGTGTACGATGATGATACTCTAGGTACTATTACATTTTTTTGATCAATTTAAATTTTTCGAATGAATGCTGTGATAGTATTTTCCTTAAATATTTCATTTAGTGCAATCAGACGAACGAGTCCATCCTACATCGGTCAGAGGACCCAATGTCTAAAAAAGTTATCCATAGAAGTGATGCTAGATTACAACCGCAAAGATGCGCACGTGCAAATCATGCATCGTCTTTAGAGCATCACTTTGATTTTCAAGAACCAGAAATTTCTCCATCGAATCTAGCTATAAGAAAAGAACTTTCTTGGAGTTGTGCTATATCAAGAATACACCTAATAACATCAACAAAAGAACTGATATTGAGAGCCTTAGTTGTGATTATAGCTACCTGTTATCGTTGGATGAGCCTGGCCAAATTTCCAAAGGCAAGGACCATCAGTCGTGTTGTGATTGTTTTCTGTGTCAATACAGATTTTCAAGTTGATGTGTCATACTATACGTTCTATGATTTAACCTCGCTTTATAAGTTTGTTTTACATTACATTTATATATCTTACGTTGTTGAGCACTGTCGCCTTTATATTTAACATTTTTGTAATAACTGTTGTCAGGGCCGCCGTAAGCGAGCGTGCAAGGCGTGCACTGCACGCGGGCGGCACGACCAGGGGCGGCAAATTGAGCGACTTCTCACGTACCTAATCATAGTCATTGTCATATTATCTATTGTTTAAGAAAATAAATAGTAAGTCATATCATTTAAAAAATCTGACCGAATTACGTTAACACCGCCATCTATTGACATCCATCAAAACTAAGATGGAACACGAAACGTCGTCTCTGTATTTCTATGGAAAACGGAACTGTTGATGTTGGGGGGATCACCTTTGACCTCCTCTTCAATTCGCTCGCTGTGGTAGTATAGATAAATAGAACGACCGGCACAATGAATTGCAATTATTTTGTTAATAGTTCTTTTGAGGTGAATTTGGGCTTAATTTATTGATATTCAAACTTGTCTTGTGTGATTATAATTCAATCATTCGTCAGTATGAAACAGAAGTACAAAGTCAACGTAATTATGATATGTTCAAGTAGCATTATAAACGTTTTGGTATGAAAAATTTTTCTTCAATAGTTCTTAATTTCGAAAATTAATGAGTAGGTTATGTTATGATTGAAATTGAACTTACTGTAGAAAATGTTACGTGCGATCAAAACCCATTTGTCTGACTGAAATTTAAAGTAAAAATTACTGAAAAAAAAAGTAAAAATTACTTAAGTGAAAAAAATCTTATATACACAATTAATTTCAGAAACCGCAGAAATGGAAAAAACTTTTGGGACCGCAATTTCGACAGCAAAATGGAGAAAAAGAGGCACACAAAGCAAAAATGGCGGGTTCTTTACGAAAATTTTGTGGTAAGCCAGATAATAAGGAAACGAAATTCTACGAAGATATCGATGTAGCTTGCAGCAGCACAGCCTTAAATGAAAGAGCTATGGGTAACTGAAGAGATATATTATGTTCTTCGGAAGAACTAAACTAAAACAAGAAAAGGTACTACTGAAGAACCTAAGCAGTTTACCTTCAAAAGTAACAGGCAGCATTTTAGATTGTTGTTAAGATCCTGGTTGGTGGCCTGCAAGTAGGAGTAATGATCTTGTTCATATTTTGGTTAATCGTGTCCGGTAAAGGCGCCCAACTGCAACTTTCCTATTAGTGATGACGGAAAAAAATTTACAGACAATTATTATTATAGAAATCCTCCCAATGGAGAAAAAATTGAAAGAGAATAGTTTATTTACTCTATTTCGAAAGATTCAATACATTGTTTTTGTTGTGAATTATTTGGTAAATCTTTAGTAGTTTGTCTGCTTTGAACAGGTTTTTCTGATTGCAAACATTTGTCATTAACATTGAAAAGGCATGAAACAAGTGTCTCCAACAGCGAATATGTGAAATCGTGGGTAGAATTAATTGAAATGTTGAAAAATAAAACTACTGTAAGTCAGATGAAACTGAGACTGTTAGAATCGGAAAAATAGCAATGGTGTGATGTATTAGAAAGAATCATAGACGTAATCAAATATTTATTTCATCAGTGTCTGGCATTCTGAGGGTCCCCAAAAACATTATATGATCATGACAATGGTAATTTTTCAAAAACAATCGAAATGATATCATCCCTTGATTCAGTTATGTGGGAACACATTCACAGAATTCAATCCTCGAAATCAGATTCAAGTCGTATGACTCACTATTTAGGAGATCAAATTCAGAATGAAATAAATGAATTGCTCGCCAAGACTAAGTTTTTTTTAGCAATAGTTTGAACATGAAATTTTAAAGAATTTGGACACAAAAAATTGATAGAAAATTTCGCAAATTCAAAGGCAAGAAGGGTACATTTTTTGTAGATAAATAGAAATAAAAAACGTAAGTTGAAAATTTTTCATATTAGTAAACAAAAATATCAAGTTAATTGTAGAATATTATATTGAACTAAGAATATATGTTGTATCTTCGTTTATTTTTTTTCTTTTTCCTCGCCATAATAAAGAAAATATAAGAAAGAATTATCCTTTTTTTGACAAAACTCTTATAGTAGGGCGACCTGGGCGGCATAATCGGTTTTGCACGCGGGCGACAAAACAGCTAGCAGCGGGTCTGACTGTTGTATGACTTTTGTGTCGTTTTTGTTGGTTTATTGATTTATGTCAGATGTAGGTTTCCTTGTTCTACAAATTGTAAATAATTGATTAACACCTTGTCTATGATTTTAGTATTCCTGAAGAAGAACGGAATTGCCTTCGAAATATAGAATTGCTGACGATTAGTGGTTTGAATTAGTTCTGCCCACCTTTTGCTGATAACCTAAAATATTTTTGAAAGTCTTTTATATATTCATATATATATTTATATATTTATATATATATATATATATATATATATATATATATATATATATATATATATATATATATACATATATTTCTTGAAATTGATTTATTGCCTGTTTGAGGTATTTATTTCGAAAGTTTTTAGCATTAACAGGCTTTTTTAATATGAAAAAGTTTATTTCTGTTGACGTTTCGTTGTTATATTACAAATAATTATTATTTGTAATATAACATTAATAATTATAATATTATTGTAATATAATAATTATAATATTATTAGTTTTGACAAAGTTGTAATATAACAACGAAACGTCAACAGAAATAAACTTTTTCATATTAAAAAAGCCTGTTAATGCTAAAAACTTTCAAAATATATATATATATATATATATATATATATATATATATATATATATATATATATATATATATATATATGTAGTGTAAGGGATTGTAAACGGATGAAAGAAGAGGCAACTACACTACAAGTGTACTACCTTTATTTTTGTCAACGTTTCGGTTAAACAATCGTAACCATCATCAGAACTCTGCAATATGAGCCGATGTTATAAAAATCATTACTGAAGATCAAGACTTACCAAATAGTTGAGATTATAAAATAAGCCACATGGCAAGAAACAAAAGAACTGAATTATTTCTATATGCTCATATTGCAGAATCCTGATGATGGTTACGATTGTTTAACCGAAACGTTGACAAAAATAAAGGCACTAAGTGGCCTCTTCTTTCATCCGTTTACAATCCCTTACACTACATAGTAATAATACGGAGGTATTCTTGTCAGTTTATATATATATATATATATATATATATATATATATATATATATATATATATATATATATATATAAATATTGAATCAGCTCATTATATTTATCTTTATTCACAATTTGTTGGCCTAGCAAGCTTCGTGTAAATTTAGGATATTTTATCAGGGAAGAGCACCTAACTCGCAAATTTGTCAATATTCAGCGTGTGATCGATTCAAATCAATCACATTTGTCATTCATTACGTAGGAACGAAATGGAAGCGCGAACCTATCAATCGCATTCGTTCGTCAAAGATTGAACGATGCTTTTGCAAGATTGATCGGTTGACAGTGATTGAAGGCCGTTTTCGAATCGGTTGAGTGGAATGCTATAGATTATTCAAGGTGAAAGGATGGAAACTCGGGATGAAAGAAAAAGACCAATATTGCTTCGAATGAATATATAGTTGGCATAATTCATCGAATTTATCGCTATTGCGTGTAGGTTCCCTTCTTAGAGTTTCTATTCATTATGATCTTCAGAAGATCAAATTGTTGACATTTAACTGATAAAAGTGTCCACTTAACTAATTCAGACTCATCAATGATATTATATGAATTGACATCCCTATTTCGAAAGAATGCCGTATGTACCGGGTGTCCCAATAAGAATGGCTCTCGACCATATCTCGAGAACCGTTTACTTTAGGAAAAAAAAATTATAACAAAAGTGACCCAAAAAAAAACCTGGAAATTATTTACTGGGTTGTAGGTTCACCGCCAGAGGGCGTAATTGAATACCAAAAATTAAAAATTAAGTTTTCACCAATTTGGCCTAACTAAGATGCTTTTAAACTACCTCATTCCTCAAGAAATTCTTACTATATTCGGTTACATAAGTTTAAGTCTGTCTTTTCAAGTAAGAGGAGGGAGAAAGTTGGATCCTTAACATGAAAAAACGCCTGTTACTCAGGTTCTGCTCAACCGATTTATGCGAACATAGTCTTTTTGAAAAGAGCTCTGTTTCACCAATGTCGGAGATTTAATTAGGAAACAAAGTAATGAGTAATGATTTATTTATTTGTTTGAATCTAGTTATCCTTGCAAAATATCGAATGGAAACATGCCTCTTCAATTATGGAATATAAAAGAAGTTCAAATTTGCAACATGATAGCGAAAACCACATGTAAATAAATTTTTCCTACTCCGAGATATCTTTAAAAATGTGTTAATTCAAAGCGTTTTTCGCTTAAATAAAAATTACTTAGGTTTTATTGAACAGATTTGAACTTTTTTTGACTCCTCAGAATTCATTTGCTAGTTCTATTAATAATGGTTTCAATTATTATCTAAACATTACTGTTGTTTTAACCGGGAAACTGCGTTATGGAAGATGAAATGCAAATATATGAAAAAAAAATAAGTAATGGAAGATTTACATTGCCCGTCGTTTTTAAACGGGGTATGAGTCGACAAAAAATCTGCTACCGGGGTGATGCCTTTGAGGATATTGTATTGCATACATTCTCATACATTTAAATTAAATGCCTCTCATATCAAAAGCTTCTTCGATTGTGAGAATCATCTTAGATTTCACTTTCAATTGAATTTTATATTGAATTTAAAACACACGAATCGCAATGACACGTAAATGAACAAACTACTATGGTTATTTATTTGACTCAAGATATAACTTGTTCAAGATATAACAATAATCAAAGTAGCTTTTTCGTTTTTTTAGTATACCGGGGAATATTTCTGGCTTAGCTTCAAAAGTTTTAGTCTTCTTCACCGTGTGAAACCTTTGAAAAACTCATGGTAAGCCAGATGATTTTAATGAGTGTGATTTATATATATACGTATATACATACATATAATTACTCATAGTTGAGTTATATATACTTATCCAGAATATGTATATTGATTGGTGTATGCGTGTGAAATTGATGGTAGATTATGAAGGAATGACTTGTGAGATATGATGTTTATAATATACGAATTTATAACATTTACTGCAATAATTGCAGTAAATGTTATATAGGACAAACGTCGCAAAATCTTAAAGAAATAGTTAAAACACATAAATATACAAAAACTCAAATAACAGCCTAACATGAACATAAAATAACTGAAAAACACGATTTTGATTACAACAATACAAAGATTTCAGCAACTGAGAAAAACAAAATATAAAGAGAAACTTTAGAAATGTTGCTTTTAGCTCTAAATTAGGATTATGATGATAATCTGAAATCGAATAACACAAATGATTAATGTAATAAAAACACATAAGTTGTTCTAACTACAATGAAAAAATAAGTGAATAAATAATGTAAATTCAGTTTAGTTCCTTGGTCTTTTCAGCACTCTACAAAAATTTTTAAAATAATTGCTTCATACGGGACGAACGTTTATTTCATTCTGAAACATGAAAATATTATTGGCGTTTTATCTGCTCATTTCATCATTCCGTAGCTATTTCATATATTCAGTAACTACATTCAAACGAACCATCTAAATTTCTCTAATCTCAATCACTTGTTGCGTCGTTATATGTTATCATAAAAGTTCACTCTAACGAACTATTAAAACTTCAGAAGGAATTCTGATAGAACTGCGAAAACTATTATAAAGCAAATAATCAGTTTTTTCAACGATAATAAAATTCGATAACAATTGCCATTAAATGAAATTCCATTGAACCTGATAAAGTTAGGCAAATTCCAGTTTAATTTTTCTAGTGAAGATCGAAAGTACTGTATAGTAACGAGTGTTTTTTTCAGAGGTATAGAACTTCAAGTTGGCATTACTGTTGAAGATGGCGACCGATTTAACAGCTGAGAAGTGATTTATTCTCAACGCTTGAACAACGCTTGCAAATAGTGCAATTTCATTTCGAAAATAATGGTTCTGTGCGGAATACGTATCGCGCACTACGTCCATTTTATCGCCGACAAAATGAAGCACACTTTTGGTTGAATGGCTACGTCAACGAACAAAACTGCCACATTTTTAGTGAAGATAATCCTCAAGTGTATGTCAAAACATCTTTACACCCAGAAAGCCATGATTTCAAACTTTTTCATTCCTGAATTGAACAACCATGATGTCCAGGAGCTGTGGTTTCAACAAGACGGCGCAACATGTCACACAGCTCGTGCCATAATCGATTTATTGAAAAACACATTTGGTGACCGAATAATTTCACGTTTTGGACCTGTGAATTGGCCTACAAAATCTTGTGACTTAACACCGCTAGACTACTTTCTGTGGGGCTATGTAAAGTCATTGGTCTATGCGGATAAGCCACAAACGCTTGACCATTTGGAAGACAATATTCACCATATTGCCGATATACGGCCACAAATGTTGGAAAAAGTCATCGAAAATTGGGCGTCCAGATTGTACTACATCCGAGCCAGCCGTGGCGGTCATAGGCCAGAAATCATATTTAAAATGTAATGCCACGAAATTATCTTTCGAATAAAAAAAATTCTTGTCATTCGAATGATCCATTGTTGTTTTATTGCAATTTAAAGTTCTATACCTCTAAAAAAACACCCTTTAGAAGTCATCTCATTTTCGAATGTGGATTTCAGAAGATAACCACAATGATTTCCAAGGTGTGCAAACTATATATACCAATATATATTCAATATTTATAGAATTTATATTATTCATATTCATAATATATGAAATATCACTTCATACTCGTTCTTCTTTTCGCAAACTCAAAGTGAAGAATGAATAATAAATTGTAATAGAATGATATCGAAACTGATCCGGTTTCGGTGCTCGAAGAGTAAACATAGTTTTAGCGCAGCCCCAATACTTGATGTAATTACAAAACATTTACGAAGTATCCGACATAGTGAATATTGAAAAACACAATTATAAGTGCGGTGGATGTGTGGAAATATTGACTCTGAAGAAATCAACGTGAAAATAGAACCAATCCAACAAAGTATGGACAATCGGCTGCCGTATTGAGGTTAGAAATTTTTCACATAGAGTATTATTAGAAACGTCATGTGTCATAGTAATACTGTCAGATTGATATTGTCAGTGACGTACGTCGAATAAGTGTTGTGGACTTGAAAGATATCTCTCTACCGCCGTATTTAATTTTAGGAAAAGAAGTTAAAACTTAAACATGGACGAACAAGTTCAAATTCTTTTTGATAAAATGAAAATCGAGATGCAGAAACAGACCGTTGAGTTGAAAGAGTCTATAACTAATTCAATTATGGAGAAAATGGAAGAAAATATAAAATCTATTAGAGAAAAAAACAGAAATTTCAAGTTAAAAGCAAATAATCTCGAGAATGGGATTGAGTATTTGAAAAGAGATAACAAGTAAAACAATATTATTATTTCTGGATTAAAGGAAAGAGAAGAATCTACGTCAGGGCTAATACAAGAGGCAAAGGAAATATTTGATAAAGACATAGATATAAACATGAGGATTTAGAAATAAACATCATTTATCATATTGGTAAGAAAAGCACAGGTGTAGAGCCGAGGCCGGTGCTGCTTTCCTCTTAAAATGAGACAATGAAAGTCCAAGGTGGAAGAGAAGATCAAGTTGAGTTGGAATTGGAGATAAAATTTTGTAAAGATAAATGGAAAAAAGGAAAAGTAATTGAAAAAATAGCAGTATATAAAATTTATAGAAATTCAAATGAAGAAGTCTGGACTGTTGGCGTAAAAAGAAATCAAGAGAGTTCGAAGAAAGAGGTACCTCAAGTAAATTTTTAATTAATTATGAATTTCATTAAAAAAGGGCATTCAAAATTTTGTATTAAGATTATTTTAGTTGTAAGAAGTTAAGAGTTTGTTTAATATTTCTGTTTTAAATTCTTATTGTAATTGAAGTTTGTATGTTTAATATTATCAGAGAAATATTGTTTTAAATATTTGAGATTTGAAAAATATTCCACTCTGAGAAATAGTGAGCTAAATCAAATTCAAAATTCATCAGAAAATTAATAAAGCAATGATAACAATTAAAAATTGATAAATATTATCATAACAATATATATATATATATATATATATATATATATATATATATATATATATATATATATATATATATATATATATATATATATATATATATATATATATATAATATGAGAGAATGTTTGTTGAATGAATAATTGGGTTCACTTTCATATGTTATTGAAGTAATAACGCTTGTGTTTCGAATGAACAAAAATTCGAAAAAAATTATTTCATTATATCCTAATGATTGAAGTAAAACTGTTTTCATGTAAAAAATTCAAAATATTCAATAACGATACAATTCAAGATGTAAAAAATCTTCATCAAAAACTTAATTCAAATTTATGTATTGAATGAAGGGCAATAAAATTATATTAAAATTTTGTGCAAACAATGATAGCACGAAATTTCAAACAATATATGAGGTGAAAAAATATTCGGTTGTCCAAATTTCGCAGGCATTATAAATAACTACCCTCCAGACTATATTTGTTTCCTGCTTACATTAAGCAAGGAATTGAAATTTATCGTTAGATATTTCATCAGGCAAGACCGCCAACTCAAGCGAGTATTAGATTAGACCCAAGAAGGATACGTGGAGAAGTAAGGGGATGGAAATGGCCAGAACTGGTGAAGAGGGGCGAAACACACGCGCGATATATTCCAGATTAATTAAAGCAACATCACAATATCACCGTTTAGATCTGAACTGTCGTAATAACTTTATAATTTAGTACATTCGAACTGAAGCAGAGGACGAACTAACTATACGAATTCTAGACAGAGGCTTCTCTCGGGGGGATATAACTGCCTAATAAGTATATATATATATATATATATATATATATATATATATATATATATATATATATATATATATATATATATATATATATATATATATATATATATATATATATATATATATATATATATATATATATATATATATATATATATATATATATATATATAAGAAATGAAATGAAATTTTTTTGTGCTTATGGCACTGAATGAAATATTTAAGAAATGAACACTAGAACATTCATTTGAAAAATTGAAATTAATCAAGAGAATGTTATAGTAGAGCTAGATATGTGAACGTGTACGATGTGATGTCTCCATTATCCTTCAAGGGAAAAATGTTAGAGAAATATTGAAATCGATGCCACACCTGATGGAAGTGCGAGACATATATGTTTCGTTCTGCAAGGAACTCGTCAGTCGCACCACGTCCATCGAAGTGAGGCAACGATTTCAACCTCCAAGCATCTTCTTGTGACTTCAAGTGGAAGATCGTAGAGTAATGAATACTCTACAATTCCATCTATAGAAATCAGAAGAAAACACCTCTCTCGGATTACAGACACACCAAGCATCGAAATTTCACATATCTTCTATACCCGTAGGTATCCACTTATTGCAATGTCTATCTGACAAATATCATCGAACGATGTTTTTAAATGTCAATAGGTTGCGTTAGTAGTACGCTCGCGTTTATTCCCGTATTTCAGGGGCCTATTCGGCGATATTTTTAAGGAAATGAAATTTTTTTGTGCTTATGGCACTTAAATTTAATTCAAAAAAATTTCATCATATCTGAATACATTAATATAAATATTTGTTCTGAACCTTTCGACGCAACTGGATGGATAACACTTTGAATGCTGTCATTTGGTACATTTTCTTAGTTTTTAATATTTTTATTCGCTAATAAATTTTCCATCTTTTTGGGCTGTGTTAGTGTTCTCAGTGGTTTTTGCTGTAATTTTCGTTTCTTCAACAGCAGAAAAGTTGAAAAGCTCAACAGCAGAAAGAGTTCGCAACAGGAGAAATATTCTCCTGTTGCTGATATAATTGCTTTTCATGTCATCAGTCTCCATGAAAAAGAGAAAGTTTTCCTTTGAAACAATTCTCACAAATTCTTGAAATATATTTGCAATTAACAATTTTGTTGGTACAACGAAAATCTGGAAATTTAGTGTGACAAGTCAACTAAAATTTTCCGATTTCAAGGCCGAAATTGGATTGTTTGAGAATTATCTCAATATTTTCTATATATTATTATTATATCAATTATTTTGTACCGTTTTTATTAAAAAACGGTACAAAAATGAAACTACCATTATTTATTATTCTACCATTTAATATTCATCATATTAAATCATAGCATTCTCACTTACCTCTGTAAAGCATTTTCTATTGTGTGAAATTTTTCAATTTCACTCAATAGAAGTACAACGATGTACAAACGATTGAGAAAGTGAAACATAGAAAAACAGTTTGAAAACTAGAAAAAAAAAACAGTTAATTAAACACTTAATTTACTTAAGATACTTAGAATGAAATGATTATTAACGTTGTTGTAAGAAGGTGAATTGAGTCCGAACGACGTTTCGGTTACTCATTTATCGCCACCCGTTTTCAGGCGAATACTGATAACTAATGTCGGATGATACATTCAACAAATTTCAGCAAATTTTAACTCCTAAAATTTTCAATATATTTTTTGCAACATTGTTTCATTATTTAATAACGAGTGAATAGTTTACGGTAGTGTATTCACTCATCCAGTGAAGGTAGAAGGTATTATGATAAATACGCAGGTTTGTAAATTTATTGAAGTGTTCTTATTAATATTCTTAAATTTTCATCATCAACTATTTAATTCCTATAGGTTAAATCATTAAATAGTGATCTTATGGTTTTTCTCTTTCTTACGTCAATCTTAAAAAGTATCTGATGTTGATGTCGACTTGAGAATATTCTTGTGTAACTGGAAACTAACTACAATATGATGTGAACTCTGTGATACATGTTCGATACAAATTGTTTGGTAATACAAATTGAATTAGGACTGAATTTCCAATCTATATAAAAGAATTTTGTTTCAGGTTCACAAGGTTTGTTCGATTATAAATTGTTGAGAGTATTCAACTTGGAATAAATTCGCCATGCAAAAATTACTAATACTAATATGGTCCTTATTCTGATAATTTTGATATTGATTGAAAATTATTCGAGTTTATGTAAGAGCTAAGTTTTTCTATGTTTGAAGCTGTGAGATAATCTTGGTTCCTCATCAAACCATGGACCTGCGCTGTCTAAAATTTTAATTCGAAATTTGACGTGAACGGTTGAAGAACTGACACAAAAGTGGTAAAAGTTGAGTGGATTTCAATAAAAAAATTGATTCTAACCAAAAACGGAAAAATCAAAATTATTTTGAAAATGATTGAAATCCTTTTCTGAAAAGCTTCACTACTTTATTTCCGATAGAAGTTTTCTAAATTTAGTCGCAACATCAACATTTTGATTACTCGTTTGTTGTTGAAACTTTTGTTTTACTCACCTATATTTTCTGTTTCGGTTTTAATTTCTTCGCTCTTCCTTTCAGGCTTTGATATAGATCTCATATAATATATAAAGAGTGTTTTTTTAGAGTAATAGAATTTTAAATTGCAATAAAACAACGATGGATCACTCGATGGACAAGAATTTTATTCGAAAGATAATCTTCTGGCATTACTTTTTAAATATGATTTCTGGCATATGACCGCCACGGCTGCATCGGATGTAGTCCAATCTGGACGTCCAATTTTCGATGATTTTTTCCAACATTTGTGGCCGTATATCGGCAATAACACGGCAAATATTGTCTTCTAAATGGTCAAGCGTTTGTGGCTTAGCCGCATGGACCAATGACTTTACATAGTCCTACAGAAAGTAGTCTAGCGGTGTTAAGTCACAAGATCTTGGAGGCCGATTCATAGGTCCAAAACGTGAAACTAGGCGCACCAAAAGTGTCTTTCAATAAATCGATTGTGGCACGAGCTGTGTAACATGTTGTGCCGTCTTGTTGGAACCACAGCTCCTGGACATCATGGTTCTTCAATTCAGGAATGAAAAAGTTAGTAGTCATGGCTCTATACCAATCACCATTGACTGTAACGTTCTGGCCATCATCGTTTTTGAAGAAGTACGCACCAATGATTCCACCAGCCCATAAAGCGCACCAAACAGTCAGTTTTCTGGATGTAACGGTGTTTTGACATACAATTGTGGATTATCTTCACTCCAAATGCGGCAGTTTAGTTTGTTGACGTAGCCATTCAACCAGAAATGCGCTTCATCGCTAAACAAAATTCGCGCGATACGTATTCCGCAAAGAACCATTATTTTCGAGATAAAATTGCACTATTTGCAAGCGTTGTTCAGGCCTGAATCTATTCATGATGAATTGCCAAACCAAACTGAGAATAAATTACTCCTCAGCTGTTAAATCGGTCGCCATCTTCAACAGTGATGCCAACTAAAAGTTCTATACCTCTAAAAAAACATCCATTATAAGTCCGTCCGTTTGTTGATGATTTTCTTGATTTTACATTTTATGTGGAGAGTTTTTCCATCGGGAGTTCCAGACAACTAACTACATTTGAAATGATGTTATGTTGAAACCATTGCAATAATGAAACTCTGTTCAATTAATTATATAATTAATTATATATTATAAAATTTATCTATATTCTCATTTGTCCATATCCTTCCATTTGTTCTGATGTAGACTGATCGAACTCTTCAATATCAATTTTAAATATATAAATTATGTGAATTTTAACATCAGTTTGGACATTTATATCAGTTAGGGACCTTTGAGTTTTCTATTTCAGAAAGAATTGAACATTTTGAAATATCATAATTTCGAATTGAAAAAAGACTTTATCATCCTGAATCCAACAAATGATTTCAATTTTTTTAACTTTTCCATTTATAATTCAAATAGTTTCTGTAGCTTGAGTCAATTAGCCTTCAACATTCTCAGTTTATAACCCTGTTCAAACTCATTCTGTTTTTTGTTGCGGTCTTCCATTCTGTGCAACATTCATTAAATCATATTCCAAACAATTGGTGGAAAATCACAAAAGTTATTCAATACACGATATATCTATTTTGGGTAACAAACTCATTATCGAAAATTTGATAGAATAATTCTGTATATACATTCACATAATTTTCCGTACAAAATTTCTATTGATCCACTAATGAAGGATTAGTACCACTTTGCATAGCATTTTGAATCGCTGCTGTGCGTGAAATCAGTTGGAATTACTATCATTTAATGCTCATATCTAATTAGTTACTGCGCCACTGATCATCAGTTAAGGGACGCCCTTTCGTGTAAAATTACAACAGTTGCCTACCGATATTTGAAGTTGGAGTTTCTCATGTATGTATAATAGATTGCTACCGTGCATTTTACTCCTACACGATTTACCTTAAGACGATATCTCGAGAGTGCAGAGATAAGGCCAGAGATCACAAGGTTGAGCAAAACATTAAATGTTAGAATAGATTTATGAATATTATTTATGGGACAACTTTGATGTAGGTATCTAACACATTTTGGGTTAATAGCTACAAATAATCATTATATATCATGGAAATATTCCGAAATCATTTGTGTGAGTTGAAATATATATTGCGCATCAATTCTCTAACTTCTATTGATGACCAGATAGAAATGACCAGATGGGTTTTCTGATTTTGTATCAGAGAGATCAAACCAGTCCATAATGAAAAAAATAGATTTATTTAGCAATATATTTAGAAATATTATTAAATGAAAATGAATATTTCATCTACGTTTATGATTTATATAAATTGAAGAATTGAAATGTGCACTATGAATCCTTCTGTTCAAATCAGGGATGAATATTAATTATTAATCTGAGCCGTATTTCAAATAGCGTTAATGAAACTGTTTTCAACATGGTGACGTTCATATTTGGTTTTGAACTATGACATAAAAATCTTGTAGGAAGCTTAAGGGTATGGGATCAGAGAGTGCCATGGAAAAACGTCAACACGTGTCTATAATAGCGAGAGACGGCCATTTTACTGAAACAAAACCTTATAAACAAAATTTTCCGTGACAAATATTAACCATTGGTAAATGTGTTCGGCAATTAGACTAAACTAAAAGTGTAATTGCTGCAGCTGGACTCTGGGCGTCCATTACATGAATTCCAATTTTAAAATCCGAACGCAATATCAGCTTCACTTAATTTTATCTCGGACATCTTTCCGCTTTCCTAATATTCATTTTGGTGCTAACGATGGTGGATAAATATTATCTATGGTTTTGGCGCTATATTCGAATTGTCTGTACTAGACATAGACATAACATTTGTATGAATAGGTAACCTTTCTGGGTTTTCCATGAAAAGTGGATTCGGAAAAGATTATATAATTATAATAATATATCTGCATTCAAGGTCTTGGATCGGTAATATTATTTCACAAGTAATTCTTGTTTATTCAAGAATGGTTGACTACAAAATCAATCAAATGAAACATGATTGATTTCATTGTTAACTTCGGTCCTTGTTAAATCATTTTGATGAATCAATATGATTTAACAAGGACTGAAGCCTGTGATAAGCCCTTAGAAAATGTTTCTCAATATTACCATAATTTTAATGATGCTTCATAATACAAATGAAAATGAAACCATACAGAAGTGAGAAACAAAATTATTAGATGTCATAATCTATTGTAATTTGTGGTTTTCAATTCTATGGGCAAATTGTTATATATTTTTGGTTGGATGAAAAAGTAGCTACAAAGACAAAGAGTTTATTAAATTTAGTATAACTAATGATCTTGTATTGTACTGGGTGTTGGAATGAATTTCGAAAACATTTGTATTTATATTTCGTTTTATGGAATTTGAAAAGTATTGTGTTTGTTTAGGCAACAAAATTGACAAGATTGATTTCAAATTAGTATAGTAACTATAATTTCATCTATATAATTGTTTCACGAGAACCTTAAATAAAGATTATTATTATTATATACAGGTGATTTTTCAAGAGTTAAGTTTTTCAGGTTAGCGAACTGGTTGGTAATGGCATCAAACGTCATCTGTCAAAGTGGAAAGTTTTCAGTACACTCTGCCATTTCATTATGGAAAGACTTACAAACGAGCAAAGATTGCAAATTGTTGAAATTTAAGTACTATCAAAATTCGTGCTCTGTGAAAAATGTGTATCGTTTGTTACGACCATATAATGGTCGTCATAATCGACCTGTTGAATCAACAATTCATGCTGTTATCACCAAATTTCGCACCAAGTTTACTTTGTTGGACATTAAACCATTGTCTCGCATGCGTACAGTGCGTATTGAAGATAATATTGCAGCCGTAGCGTACAGTGTTTATGAGGATCGTGAAATGTCAATTCGTCGGCGTTCTCAGTAATTGGGAATGTGTTACTCAACGACATGGAAAATTTTGCGTGTTGATTTGGGTTTGAAATCCTATAAAATTAAATTTCTGCAAGAAATGAAGTCGAAAAACCTACCACAACGTCTAATTTTTGGTGAATGGGCCTTAGAACAGCTTAATGAAAATCCCCTGTTTTATCGAAAAATTGTGTTCAGCGCTGAGGCTCATTTCTGACTTAACGGATAAGTAAATAAACAAAACTGTCGCATCTGGAGTGATGAACAGCCACATGTCATACAAGAAATACCGATGCATCCCGAAAAAATGACAGTTTGGTGTGGTTTATGGGTTGGTGGCATCATCGGTCCATTTTTCTTCAAAGACGACCGTGGAAGAAACTAACCGTCAACGGCGAACGATATCGAGCCATGATACGCAACTTTTTTTGCCCCAGTTGGCCGAGTTGAACTTGGTTGACATGTGGTTTCATCAAGAGGGTGCCACATGCCACACAGCTCGTGAAACAATGGACATGTTGAAGGATGAATTTGGTGAGCAGCTTATCTCTCGAAATAGCCCTGTGAATTGACTGCCAAGATCATGCGATTTGACGCCTCTGGATTATTTCTTGTGGGCTTATGTGAAGTCCTTAGTGTATATGGACAAGCCTAACACGATTGTAGCCTTACAAGATAACATAACACGCGTAATTCGTGGAATACAGGCCGAAATGCTCGAAAAAGTGACGCAAAATTGGACCTTCCGAATGGACCATTTGATACAGAGCCGCGGAAAACATTTACATAAAGTTATTTTCAAAATGTAGATGGCAAAGGCCAAGTTATCAATTCCAATGAAAATTTTGAATATATGATGGAAATTGAGTGTTTTATTCGATTTAAAAAAAACTACGTTTAAAAAAATCTTCCATTATATATATATATATATATATATATATATATATATATATATATATATATATATATATATATATATATATATATATATATATATATATATATATATATATCGTTTAGTTTTCTTGTGCTTTGCTTGATAACATAAGTGTGAAGGTTTCTTGGGAATGAGCATAGTTTAAAATTGATGGAATAATTGTTTATTCTACATATGTTTCGGCTCTAGGCCTTTTTCAAGAATAGTAGAGGTTCATGTTATTTGGAAATCGACTTCAATTTCACAAATTTTTCGTAAAACTCAGTTTTACAGAATCTTCAATCTTGATTGAAGGTTTTAATTAAAGCCAAAACAAGTGATCAACAAAATCAACAAACACATCAACTAGTAATGCAGGAACTATTATTTTGTCATCTATAACTGAAATTATCCCAATTATCTGCATTCTGAACTATTCGAATAATTCGAAAAATTAACCTCACTTCTTTTAGTATAAATCATTCATCATTTTTGTTAAATATTCATCATTATTTTCATTGAAAGATTATCAACATTCTCATAGATATTTTCGCCCATCAACCAAATATTTGATTGATTTTATTAGAGTATCAGATCCAAGACCCTAAATTAATTGCAAATGAATTCAATTTATGACTGAGATTGAATTCTCGCTCAACTCTTAATGAAACATAATTGAATATTGAATTAAATTAAACTCTTGGCTTAATATTTCACGATTATATTTAACAATATGAATTTGTCAACATTTTTCGAGCGTGAGCTCATTTTCAAGACTATGATTCTATGATCAAGACTATGACTAAGATTTTGAGTCTTGAAAATGAGCTCACGCTCGAAACGTGTTGACAAATTCATATTGTTAAATATAATCGTGAAACATTAAGCCAAGAGTTCAATTTAATTTAATATTTAAAATTCATTTTATATTTTTCGCAAATAGGAGAGAAATTGGCATCGAACTTGGGAACACCTAAAAAATCAACTGAACATTCCACAACTAATAAAGAAATTTCACTAAAAAAATCTTTCTTCGTCAGACCAGTAACAGAAATAACATTTGATAAATTGTATATTTACGCTTTGACAGGTTCCAAAATTATTCAAAGAGATAGTAGTTGTTCCCATATATGAAAAAAGTGAAAATTTATCGACCAATTTCTTTTACTTCTACATTTGCAAAAATTTTTAAAAAAATTTCAAATCTTAGGCCTACCTGGAAAAAATTAATTTGATATCGTCGAGACAATTTGGATTTCAGAAAGGTCTATCCACAAGAGATGCCATTATGGAGATTACTAAAAAAGTTAATAATGCAATGGACAATGGTATCCCTGCATTATGTGTATTAATGGATTTGGCTAAAGCTTTTGATACTGTGGACCACAATCTGTCACTTAAAATGAGTGTGAAAATAGGTTCTGAATTTAGTCAAAAGGAAAAACTTACAGTGGGAATACCGCAGGGAACCGTACTTGGTCCTACATTATTTTGTATTTTTATCAACCACCTACTAAATCTGGATTCAGCCGGAACGATAATCAGTTTCGCTGACGATACAATAATTCATTATGAAGGAACATCTTGAAGTAGCCTTAAGGAAGTGGTGCAGGTGGATTTGTTGAATGTCTTTGATTGGTTCAACTCAAAACGTCTAACGTGATTTTATCGTTATTATGACGTTATTTTATGAATTTTGATACAACCTTCTTTATACCATTTTCTATATACAGTAATAAATTGCCGGATTTTGAATACCAAAGGATCAGGCAAGACAACAAAGTAATCAAAATACAGCGAAAAAACAAATTGATGTATCTAGGGGTGACACTGGATTTCCATTTGCGGTGGGACGAACACGTTGGTAATATTGCGTTAACTCTACGACTGTTGTTGTTCAGGTTCAAATTTTGGAGGAGAATCTTGGACATATCTCATCTCCGTGTTATCTTCTATGCTCTTGTACAGAGTAGATTCAGTATTGCATCCTTTCATGGGCTGCCGCAGCAAGTAACCACCTGAAGAAAATTATGTATAATAAAAACCTGCAATACTCTTCAAACTTAATATTCAGAGAGAGTGGAATACTAGATATCAGACAAATTTATATGTACAGTTGTTTGATATATACTTACCATCATAAAGAAATACTCCAGGATATCGAGCACACTCATCTTACACGTAGCAGGGTTGCATCAGCTTCATTAACTCCATTTTTTAAAAAACCACTACACAAAGACATTTCACTTACCTTAGTATCAAATTTTGCAATTCATTGCCAGAAAGTCATAAATTGTATCTAAGGAATAAAAATTCGATAAGCCTCATCAGAAAGAAATTTAAGTTTTATTTGAGCTCTATTGAAAGAACGGTGGTTCATGATTTTTTGTTCTATAATGAGGAAATAATTTCAGTTTTGTTAGTTTCTAAGTAAATTTTATAATTTATTGTTTAAATTTAGTTTAAGTTAAATTAATTAATCTCGTCTGAGGGACCAGCTTACACGCATCCATTTTGGACATACTAAGCTTTTCTCTCAAAAAATGATGAGTGATTTGTATATTTTGAAAGCAAATATTGTAATTGTGTAACTTTCTAACTGAATAAAGATTAAGATTATAGTAATATCCACGATCTTATTGATATTAATGTAATTATGTAAATGGGCTTTTCGTATAATTCGTAGAAAAAAGTTTGAAGACGATTGCTGAAAAATATTCTCGGTATACTTACATACACAGTACCTACATTTGGTTAGATATCGTAACATTTGTTCAATACATTCGATACATGTATCTCATTTCTAACCAGTGTTGAACAGTTGTAAGCAATCTGTTATATCGAACTTTTGATAAGTTGTTATCAGTAGCCAATTTATATATCCAGAGTATGAATTCCAGTGCTACCATCCACTTTGAATTATACTATCCTTTTAATGTTTATTAGTTCGATGTGTTATATTTTATAATTTCTAGTTTGACACTAATTTAACCACCTCTCAAATTATATAACTCGTATTCTCATTTTCTTTTACTCTTTTATTATATATATATATATATATATATATATATATATATATATATATATATTTATAATATGAGAGTTGAGGTTACAATCATTAAACTATTTAACAGCAATAACATAACTGCAATTTTCAAATTATCCAACATTTATAATTCAGTCTCAATATTCAATTTCAATATATTATTTTAGGCCAAATGCATATTCTTATCACGTATCATCTGATCCCAGTTGTTTCCTTTCTTCTTCTTTTTTGTGATGTTTCTTTTTTTGCTCCATATCCAGTAAGTAGCTATATATGTTACTCAAGTTTTGTGTGTCATTTTTTCTATTTATAGATTTTTCATCTTTTCTTATTTCTATCACCTCATGTATAAGTCTTTTATGATAATCGCGTTCAGTTTTTAGGATTGTACATCGTCATAGTTGGCTCTATGGTCTAACTTTGTTGTATGTGTTACTAGGGCACATCTATCTTTACCATTTTTTATATCTGATTTATGGTGAGCTATCCCATTTTTCAACCATTGTGATGTCTGTCCTATATACTCCATCACAGTCTTTGCAATTTATTGTATATATTATTTCACTTTTTAATGGTTTTGGACCTTGATCTTTGAGTGTACTATATAATCCTTTAACTGTTTTCTGATTGTATGTTGTAATCTTTACATTTTCGTCTTTGAATATATCTTTTATTTTTTTTTGTTAAGTTGTTTATATTTGGTATGGATGCATAATAATTTTTGATCTCTTCTTCCTTAATTATTATAAATAGTATACTACAGACTCTTAAATAACATACAAATATATGTATATATATATATATATATATATATATATATATATATATATATATATATATATATATATATATATATATATATATAATTCAGTATCTACCTAATTTGAATTGGAATATCCTCATGAAAATTCAATACCAGTCACTCACCTCATGGCATAAACGACCTTTGCAAAATACTCTTCAGCAATAAATCTCAGGCGAGTTTATCAGTTATTAGCTGGTTTATTGATTAAAAAGAAAAGAGCGACCAGTTTCGCCATGGCAAAAATCGTTATGGATAAAGCACATTCCACTCGATGCGTAAATTTCCAACAATTCGTATGCAAACTGCCTGGGAAGTGTGACATAAATGACTTCTTGTTTGGAATTATTTATGTCGATCTGTCCGTGTAAATAGTAGGCTGTGTCGAACTGCATAAAATGTTATGAAGTGGGTGTCCCGGTCTGTGACGTGATTCATTTCTATGTTTACAACGCGACCGCTATGTACTGGGCATCAGTTTTATACAGCATTGTGGATAGATTCGGAACGAAAAACAATTCTGTTAATTCTTTTTCGAACCTTGTTCAGGTAAATTGTGAAGCCGATAAGAGGAGGGGAAAATCCAATTTAAAAATTATGAACCAACTATTTTATAACGTTTGATTAATTGAATATCTTATTTGTGTGTTTTCAATAATTTTTCTCATATCGTCAAATGTCATAATTCCAGTAATACATTTAGTATTACGGCTATATATATATATATATATATATATATATATATATATATATATATATATATGTATGTATATATATTATATATATGATGTGGTTTCCTAACCACATCAAGTCCTTGAGTCGGTCGAAATTTACGAAGGAAGTTTGCAGAGTCTTATTACTCAATTGTTTTTATTCCTTGCAAGAGTATTTTTCTGCTGAATTTTTGAATTGTAATTGTTAATCATATTCTTGACGTATCCTATACATATTGTAATGTCATACAGGACAAATAAACATTATTATTATATATATATATATATATATATATATATATATATATATATATATATATATATATATAAATATATATAAATAGTTGAATGTTTCACGACTGTAGATATGTATTTGCAATGTTTAATTGGGATTGCTATGTTAAATGTTTATTTTGTTCATCAGGGCTAAAATAGTACGAAATTAACAGTTTATATAACTAGGCACTATTGAAAATTTTTCTTACAATTACTATGTAGTTAGTCCGAAAGTACATTTGTTTCTTGAATTTTGAAAATAAGTACATTGTACTTATTTTTATACGGACTTACTTCATGGTAATTTTAAGAAAACTTTTCAATAGTGCCTTGTTATATAAACTGTTAATATTTTACTCTTGTAGCCCTGAAGAAGAAAATAAACATTTTCGAAAGCTTATAACTGATTTAACTGATTTTCCAGTCCTGGACTGCAATCCCAATTAATCACTGATAAAAAGAATATATATATATATATATATATATATATATATATATATATATATATATATATATATATATATATATATATATATATATATATATATATATATATATAGTAGTAAATACTGAGACTTTTAATCGAAATATTTCAAATAAAACTCTCAGGGAGCTGTCTACGCAAATGTTGTAAACGAGAACTTACCTATCACTTTCGAGAGTGAATATTAAGAGCGTTTCGAAGAATTCATCGATCTTTTTGAATGATAATAGGATACAATTGTTTCATTATTATTATGAATCTTCAGTCCATATTTAAACTATCAATCAAGAATCGATGACTTTCAAAACGCCTATAGGTCCTATACCAAATTGATGGGAATTTTTCTCAGAGAGAAATTCACGTGAGCTCCTTCTATCGGAGAAAAGACGTATAAGCTCTCCCTAGCGTTCAAGATTCCTACTCATGACAATAGTACTGATGACAACAGACTGATGATTCATAATAATGATGAAACAATTGTATCCTATTATCACTCAACAAGATCGATGAATTTTTCGAAACGCTCTTACGAGTAATATTCACTCTTGAAAGTGATGAGTTCGTTCTCATTGACAACATTTGTGTAGACAGCTCCTGGAGAGTTTTATTTGAAGTATTCCGATATTTCGATTGAGAGTCTCAGTATACGATATATATATATATATATATATATATATATATATATATATATATATATATATATATATATATATATATATATATTTTATATTTTCATATAATATGAAAATATTAGAGTAGGTATAAACTATATGTGTAATATAAATTTTGTTCTGAGGTTTCGACTGAAGAAAATTCAAGGACTCCAACTCGAAAAATTCAGATTATTTGGGAGAATGTCATAGTAGTAGTTATGTAAACATGTAGGGATTGATTTCATCATCTTTCAATGGATTAATATTTGGGAATATTGAAATCGCGAATATTGAAACTATATCTGAACGTCAGCAGAAGACAGGTGTGGCATATTAATGCAAAGACCTTATGAATCATTCATTTCAAAATGTCTAAAAAGATATGAGAGTTATCAGATTCTTGCTCATCGTGAGTTGTTCAATCATTCCTCAATTGGAAATTCGACGCAAATTACACGAGTCTGCTTCCTCCCAAACTTGTTGCAATCTTGCCTTTGTATCTTCGTTTACCTGACGAATTTAGCTATATCACAAAGAACTACTTTGTACTCAGAGAATGACTGGAGTCAATTGACAGAATTATCTGAGACAGTTTTTACTAATGACTCTTATGAATTTAGATTTTGCATCTTTATCAACCTCGATGGAATCTTGAAGGTTAAAACAGAATTTTAAACTTTCTCTGAGCAACAATCATTACTTGCAAATTCTTCTCTTTGGAGTCATACGAATGTGTTTGGAGAAAGAAGTCTAGGCCTCACTTGGCGATAGACAGAAAAATAACAGACTAAAAAAATGATGAATATATCTATTGTTATTGTTCAGCTACAAATTGTAGCTCTGTCGCAACTTCGAAATGAATTGAAAAAAGGCTTCGGTCATAAGTACTTCCATTTATTGCAAATCTTCCATTTCAATGTTTCGATAAAGCTGCTAATTGTAGCGAAACTGTCATAAAAAAATGAATTTTTTTGAATCATTTGCTGAGAATTTTAATTGTTATTTTATATGTTCATATAGATAGTTAATACAGTCTTGAATTGGTTCAGTAGCTGGAACCATATGTCAAGTAAACTGAAGTTCTTTCGTAGAATTTGAAATTTTTTCTCAACCTGATCCCTCAAAGGAATGAAGAGGCGTCAAATTTTTGGCGCCCATGTACTCAGACCCCTGACTATGAATCAGTGTCATATGAATTTAAAATGAATGCTTTAAATTTCTTATGAACATATAACTATACCTTCCATGTAATTAAAGAACATCGTGCTTATTCAGTATATTTCAGATGCCAATCAAATACAGATACATTTATATGTTGGCGCAATTATTTTCACTTTGAACTACTTATGGAAAATTCCACAAGTAGAATATAAGTTTCTTCTTATATTCCAGGTAGTTGATTAAATCTAGGAGCTCTGCTATGTTTGCATAAATCTCCTTCATGTGAACCGCATGTCCAATAGCAATGGAAGGTAGACGGTTGCCATTACGAAGCAACAAAGCTTTCAAACTGAACTTGAAGAAGTCTATGAAAAGACTCTATTCAATCGGCTGATGCCTCATTTTAAAACTACTCATTTAGCTATTAATATTGAAGGGTGTTTTTTTAGAGGAATAGAACTTTGAATTGTAATAAAACAACGATGGATCATTCGATTGACAAGATTTTTTTTTTTGGAAAGATAATCTTGTGGCATTACATTTTAAATATGATTTCTGGCATTTGACCGCCACGGCTGGCTCTGATGTAGTCCAATCTGGACGTCCAATTTTCGTTGACTTTTTCCAACATTTGTGGCAGTATATCGGCAATAACACGGCGAATATTGTCTTACAAATGGTCAAGCGTTTGTGGCTTATCCGCATAGACTATTGACTTTACATAGCTCCACAGAAAGTAGTCTAACGGTATTAAATCACAAGATCTTGGAGGCCAATTCACAGGTTCAAAACGTGAAATCATGCGGTCACCAAACGTGTCTTTCAATAAATTGATTGTGGCACGAGTTGTGTGACATGTTGCGCCGTCTTGTTGAAACCACAGCTCCTGGTCATCATGGTTGTTCAATTCGAAAATGGAAAACTCAATTATCATGGCTCTATACCGATCACCATTGACTGTAACGTTCTGGCCATCATCGTTTTTGAAGAAGTACGGACCAATGATTCCACCAGCCCATAAAGCGCACCCAACAGTCACTTTTTCTGGATGCAACTGTGTTTTGACATACACTTGAGGATTATCTTCACTCCAAATGCGGCAGTTTTGTTTGTTGACATAGCCATTCAACCAGAAGTGCGCTTCATCGCTAAACAAAATTCGCTTATGAAAATCGGGAACAACGGCAATCTCGTTTTGGGCCCATTCGACGAATCTACGCCTTGCTTGATGATCGTTTGGCTTCAATTCTTGCACGAGTTGGATTTTGTAAGCACGCAAACCAAGATCCTTACGCAAAATCTTCCATAAAGTGGATGGACAAAGATCCAATTCCTGTGCTCGATGGCGGATGGACTCATTCGGGTCTTCCTCAAATCTACGCTCTACAGTAGCGATAGCTTCTTCTGTACGGCGTCTTTGGGGTTGCGAGTTATCAATAAGAGTAAACGTGGTGCGAAAACGTTCCATGGTTAATCAAATTAACTGCTCTGATGGACGAATTTGCCGACGATAAAATAGACGTAGTGCGCGATACGTATTCCGCACAGAATCATAATTTTCGAAATAAAATTGCACTATTTTCAAGCGTTGTTCAGGCGGTAGTCTCTTCATGATGAATTGCCAAACCAAACTGAAAATAAATGACTTCTCAGCTGTTAAATCGGCCGCCATCTTCAACAGTAATGCCAATTTGAAGTTCTATACCTCTAAAAAAAACACACGTTACAACAAAAAACTAGGTTATTTTCCTTTCAAAAAACGAATGGGATCCTATGACGTTGTCTGTACTTGGTGACTCTGCAGGAGATTCCATTGTCGTAACCTCGATCCTAGAAGTTCTGCCTTCTCTTGTGACAAATGAAGATCTCTAATGAGATCACTCAACTGATTATTAATTGTATATAAATTGATAAATATTGATATTGTATATGAATATATATTAATTATATATAAATTGAGATTGACCCAATTTAAGCGGTTGATCATTTTTTCTGCTTTGTAATCATGGTCATAAGATCTTGTAGGCTCGTTGAGTTCTCCTTCTATACTGCCTTCATTTTCTGCTTCAAACTCCTACGTCTGGGGTGGAACCGGTGATTTGTCGGAATGTGGAATAGGTCGAGTAGTTGATGGAAGATTCGGCTATTCAACTGTTTTTTCATTGACAATCCTGCTTTTATAGACAGATTCAAGCGGAAATGGCAATCCTCTATGTGGTTAGTGGACACCCGGTAAATCATAGGCATAGCAAAAGCCATCGATCGTTTTTTATTTCTCAACAATTCTCGCAATATAACATTTTGAAATGCAACATATTTATGAATCCCATGGCTCATTTTCGTTTTCTACTTTCATATCAAAATAATGTTGATATGCGGTTTTCAAAAGTGGCGTCAAATTACGGTTTTTAATGGCAAACATTATTTCGCTACGAATGTTACAAAAATTATCATCTAAATTTACAAATTTTCGTAGCATGTTGATTTAATTCTTCGAAACACTCCAGAACAAAATCATTATGCACGAAATACTATAAATTTAACCGTTACCGAATTAGTAACTCACTAAGTAATCTTCTGTCAGTCAAATTATAATTTGACAAATGAAATTTATGTGTATTTTGACAATTGACAATGTTGTCAATTTCGAAAAACAAATTTTCCGCAAATTGAAAAGGAAGAATTCATAGAATATAAAAAGTAGCATGTACAATGTAAAAAGTAGCTTGTCTCTAAAACTAGAGCTAATCGGTTTTTTCAATGGTCGTTTTTGCATTCAGTAAACGAGAAAACATAGGATAGGATTAATTTTGGGACCGAAACAATTTTGTTGTTGCGTAGTGTTATTAGCTGCTTTCGGGAAAACTTCTACATGAAATAATATTTCACTTTTGTAAATTCCGAACTGTCTCGAACGACTTCTTTCGGGAAATCTGTGAAAATTGCAAATTCGTCATAGAGATATGTTAGCTGAATGTTATTATTTCACCCAAAAAAATTGAACAACTGCAGATGCTTACGAAATTTGGCTCATATAATTTCTAAACCAATTAAACGTTACCCCGTTGGCAATGTGAAATATTACCCTAGGCTAATTCCCGAATCGTCTAAATTGACAACCGTCGCGAAATCTTTGGCTTGGCAGGCACGTATTAAGGAGATATCTGGGTTATTTATGTGGGGCACAGAATGGAACAGCCCGTAATATATTCCGACTAATGTCTGTCGGAATGTTTGACTGCGGATCGCTTAAGCCGCCTCGGTTGGAATAAGTCTCGAGCTTCTGGCAGGATGCATGAGCTTCACGTCGCTGAGGTGACATCTAGCGGAATTCTAATCTCTTTAATGGCCACGTGATAACCGGCGTAGGTTTAATTGGCGTCGAAGACCTCCTCAAAATCGTCCTTCCGTTCTGGCAGGGTTGGTGATTGGGAAAGGAAAATTATTACTATTGAAATTTACAACATCAGTCTTTCGCGAATGAACGACGATAATAAACGGTATATACCCCTAAACCTCACCTTTATGGATATATTTCCGACTGTTCAGATTTGTGACTCAAAAACCATGTGGAAACTTTATGGTGGCAAATGTCTTCAACACCTTACTAGAAATATAAAAAATAAAAATTCAAGAATATAAGTTTTAGAATATGTAATATAGAATATTCGGCACTGCAAATTGAAAATTTAAAGTGCCGAATTAGGGACACATGGATAATAATTGGTTACTTATCATCAATCCAATGAGGCGAAACTCTATGGAGGGTCCATAGAGTATATCGCTAAGGTCTTATGAAGTGATTTAAAAACATTCAGATCAATGCGAAAACAAGCATAACGTGAAATAGTTTAAACGACTAAACTCTGGCCATTTAAATTTCAAAAATGTTCGTTTATTATATATATATTATTATTACGATTGTTCCCCATGAGTAGAGCGATTGAACTTGAATTCGCAATTCTTAGGACTTTTGCTTCATCTTTTTCGCTTCCAAAAAACTCTTCCTCCTCTCTAAATGCTCTTTCTTCCGTTCATCTGTCCATTTTATTTCAGGTTGGAGATTTTATTTTTGCTCAAAATTCACATGTGCGGTTTTATAGCGACACTCACGATATGCGATTTTCGAGAATTTTCATATTGATCTAATGTAGATCTTTTTGGACCTCTTTTAGCCACTCGATTCAGTATTAACTCTCCATAATTATATCGAGTAGTTTCTTCGGTGTTCTGGACTGTTTCATTTCATTTTCAGTTCGTCTTTTGAGACATCTTTTTGATTGGCCCGTAAATCTTTTTCAGAATTTTCCGTTTTTTTTGTCTTTTTCTCTCATTCTTGAATGACCATCCATAACCATTGTTCCAGATGCGTAGATTGTTTCTGAAGGAATCGTTGCGTTATGTGTCTCAATTTGACGCCTCCCGAAATGAACTTTTTGCGAAGTATACTGTAACATCCTTTTGATATTTTTTCATGAATCATTCGAAAGATATAGCAGATATAATAATAGAGACATTACATTGTTAAGGTTTCACATAGCCAACTCGCTATATGAAACATGAACAAAGTTCATGTTTCTCTGCTGTATACGATAACTACAGAATTCCTTTTGTTATAGTTCTTATAGTAGATTTTCATGTTTTTAGTAGCTCTTAGCTCTTGATATCAAACCTCTAAAATGTTGAACTCGAGGGTCTAGTGCACTGCCCTTTAAGGTAGTGATTATTACGAAATTCAAGTAGGTTACTGGAGCCTTGTATATCTCCAAATCCGCACGTCCATATTGGTAAATGATAAATAGCTTTATTTATTAAACGTGATCAGATGCTATGTTTATAAATGTTCACACACGAATCAACAAAATAATTGTTATCATATCAATTCGTTGTTTGAACAACAAGCATCTTTTCATCGTTTAATAATGTTATATAAACTGAGAAATGTAAATAAATAGATATAGTTAGATTTTAGATGTCTCCGGCTCGATATCCTTCACAAGGTATCTCGCCTGTTTTTACTGTTATGTAACTGTTGTAGAGTTACTGATCCTGGGGATGTCCCAGGATCCATCACCCTACGTTGTACGATGTATATAAAGTAAACTAGAATAAACCACAGCCTCTTTCAATCCACTACCTCCCATACATACCTCGAGACATTTCACTAGTACGCAAACTAGACGGCATAGCCACATTAAATTAAATGAAATTGTTCTAAACTAGAGTTGTAAAAAGTAGTATCTTAATTGATTGGGACGTGTGAATCTTTCAATGTTATATGAATCTTTCAATGTATTGATGTTTCTTCTATTGATTTCTATGATTCGAGATGTATAGTGATCTATACATTACACATGATTGCGACTTACAATATATGTCTTTCGTATGACTCACAAGAAGATATTCGAAAATTGAAGTCAATGCCTTTCGTTTGTTGGAGGTGACGTATCTGAACACTACCTTGTAGTACGAAGCAGTGCACTGACTTACGTTTCGAGAAATGTAGGCCTCGATATCAATATTTTTCAACATTTATTCCTTAAAGGTTAGTGAAGATTTCAAATAGAAAACTCTACTATAATATTGTTTTGAATAAATCGTAAAAAATTATCGGATGAAAGTATTCTTTCAATATTGAATATTCACAAGTGCTGATGATATGAGCACGATAAATATAGAATTCATTTTCTTATAGTAGGTTTATATATATATATATATATATATATATATATATATATATATATATATATATATATATATATATATATATATATATATATATATATATATATATATATATATATATATATATATATATATAAATTTTTTTATCAGGTTAAGGGTCAATGACATTAGTCAATTCCTTTTACTATTTAATCCTCAATATTTCGTCTCTTATTTGGAGACTTCCTCAGGAGGCTCTACAACATAAAAGCACAAAATTAAAATCTTAGATAATTCAGAAATACAAAAACAGAAAAAACTCACAAGGTTGAACTAGTCACAATAGTTAAAATATATAAACTTTAGACACATAGGTAAAGTAGAAAAAACAAACAATTACAATTCAAGGCTAGCGTGCCGAACTAGAACTCTGGGAAAACTGAGATAAAACGAACAAAACAGGTGTACTGCACCTACCATCATCATCTCAGAAATTTCATAATATTACAGTAAATATTACTCGTCATGTCTGTGTCTGGAACATTTCCAAGAACAATCTACATTTATACGTGCTTTCCTGTTCTAAAATTGTAACTTCAAAAATCAAAACTATGTCCCGAATCCACACAATGCTTTGCTGCAGCGCAAGACAATTTCTTTATGCGAATGTCACTCCTGTGCTGTGTCATCCGATTTTTGAACCACTGTTTGGTCTGTCCAATATATACCCCAGGACAACCAGTACAAGGAATTCTATAAATCACATTGTTTATATAGTGGAGCGGTGTTTGGTCCTCAACCTTTGAAAACACTTCAGAGATCCTTAAAGCGCTATACTTTGCCAATCTGACAGTATCGAACTCTGATAATATTAACACTACAGTATTGGTTAGGCCATGTATATAAGGAATCTTCTTAAATTTGACATTGATACGAGTTTCCTCAGTAGGGCCGTCATAAAATTGTGTGCTAAAAAACTGTGTGCTTATGACAGTCCTACTGAGGAAACTCGTATCAATGTCAAATTTAAGAAGATTCCTTATATACATGGTCTAACCAATACTATAGTGTCAATATTATCAGAGTTCGATACCGTAGATTGGCAAAGTATAGCCCTTTAAGTATCTCTGTTGTGTTTTCAAAAGTTAAGGACCAAACACCGCTCCAGTATATGAACAATGTGATTTATAAAATTCCTTGTACTGGTTGTCCAGGGGTATATATTGGACAGACCAAATAGTGGTTAAAAAATAGGATGACACAGCACAGGAGTGACATTCGTATAAAAAAAAGATCTTGCGCTGCATCAAAGCATTGTGTCGATACGGGACATAGTTTTGATTTCGAGAAAGTTCAAATTTTAGAACAGAAAGCACGTATAAATGTAGGTTTCTCTTGGAAATGTTCCACATTAATAAGAATGTTGATTCTATTAATTTTAAGACATACACAGACATGACGAGTAATATTTACTGTATTATTATGGAACGTCGGAGAGGATGATGGTAGGTGCAGTACACCTCTTTTGCTGGTTTTATCTCAGTTTTCCTGGAGTTCCGTACGGCACGCTAGCCCTGAATTGTTATTGTTTGTTTTTACCACTTTACCGATGTGTCAAAAGTTTAAATATTTTAACTATTGTGACTAGATCAACCCGGTGAGTATTTTCTGTTTTTGTATTTCTGAATTATCTAAGATTTTAATTTTGTGCTTTTATGTTGTAGAGCCTCTTGAGAAAGTCTCCAACTAAGGGACGAAATATTGAGGGTAAAGTGGTGAAAGGAACTGACTTATGTCATCGACCCCTAACTTGATAAACTAATTTAAAATTAGCTGAAGGGTTAATAAAAAAATAACGATTTATTTGTATATATATATATATATATATATATATATATATATATATATATATATATATATATATATATATAAAATTGATTTATTTCCTGTTTAAGATAGTTTATTTTCAATGTTTTAGCATTAAAATATTAAAATAAGCGAAGCGTACTACTAACGCAACCTAATGACATTTGAAAACATCATATGATTCAATTCATACAATTTAATAAATACCTACAATTATAGCAGTGGTGTGAACGTTCGATGCTTGGTGTGTCTAAGATCTGAGAGATGCTTTCTATTGATTCCTGTAAATGGAATTGTGAAGTATTCACTGCTTGACTGTATTCCACTCGGTGTCATAAGAACATGCTTCGGGATTGAAATGGACGTGATGCGACTGACGAGTTCCTTGCAGAACGAAACATATGTCTCGCACTTCCATCAGGTGTGACATCGATTTCAATAGTTCTCCAACATTTATCCCTTGAAGGATAATGGAGACATCATATCGTACACGTTCACATATCTAGCTCTACTATAACATTCTTCTGGTTAATTTGAATTTCTCGAATGAATGTTCAGTGTTAATTTTCTCAAATATTTCATTCAGTGCTATTAGTACAAAAACTTCATATCCTAATATATACATACATATGTGATATACTCGTCGTTCATTGACTGTTACTTTTTTTTTACTTCACACTGTCATATATTTATGTATTATTTTATCACATATTCAGATCTCGTATTTTACAAGGATTTTTTCATAATTAATTAGTGTTTGTGTACTACTTACTGTAAATTGACTTTGAATGTCTTTGAAAGAAATATCAAAATTCCATTTCAGTGAATAGTAAAGAGAATAATGCTATGTAACTCCCTAGATGTGAAATTAATCAACTACTATTTTCGTAAAAGAAATTCACGATGTTACAAAATCCAAATAAAAAGTTGTCGCATCTGGTCTCTCCGAGTAAAGTTCTTGTAACTTTCTATTAACGAATGTACGCAATTCTATCATTTTCCCCTCAGGAAATCATCTCGACACTGAAGAAAGCTGAGGAAACTCTATCTTTCACGTGGATAAATTGAAGCTGATGCCCTCTCTTCGCGGCACTCTTGTTATAAATGGCTGTAGGAGTTAGCGCGAAGTAATGAATACATTGTATAACATTATGGTCCGTATAATACACAAACTATCAAGTTTGGCTGTTAGCGACATCAATCTAGCGCCCTTCCAGCGCCAACTCACCCTATTCATAACGCGTCCGCCGGTAATAGCCGCTTAAACGTTCGCAAAGAGGAAGGGGGCCTCCTCGACCTGTTTCTTTGCTTGGTTTGCTGGTCTATGATCGCGTAATGATATTTTTATTCTAAAGATGTTTTATTATGAATGAAATGAGGCGTGATTTTCAATTTCAACTATATTTGTTTGTGCAAAATGAATTTCTTTGTTCAAGTCCACATTGAAATCAGATACTATAAGTTCCTGGTGTTCTGTTTTATATATATACATATGTATACACACATAAATGAAAATGAAAAATGTGGGCATATCCCGCATATTGGTAGCAGCCATTGACATGGGTTTCGAGCTTATTGGCTCTCCTCAGAACGGCGTAGCCAAGGTCTACTTGTACGAATCTGATGTGGAAGCACAAGAAGAAAAATACAAACAACTCCGGAGGAAGTCGCAACATTTCAGGCCACCGCGTTTCTCTCGGATTGGGAGATTTGAAATCTGCTTTACCCGTGAGGTGAGCATTTATCCTTCAAGGATGCTCTAAGCTGAGACGTCGAAAAATATGTAAATAATATTTGATGCGGAAGAAAATTTTAATGAAAATGAGAATCGTCAACATATCCCGCAGATTGGTAGTATCGGTAATATTGGTAGTATGCAAGTTCTTTGCGGTTGTACACACACACACATATATATATATATATATATATATATATATATATATATATATATATATATATATATATATATATATATATATATATATATATATATATATACATCTATATATTTTGCTCATAGTACTGTTGCCTTACCATCAACTGCCTCTTCAACTTGAATTCTTAAGAGAACCAGAACGAGATATTCCTTGTTTTCAAACATAATTACTTGACAAATATTCTCGATTCATAATTCTGTTTTAACAGATAAAGAGGATAAAATACGTGGCGTTTTGAATAATTTGGACGGACCACATAATGAAACAATATTCACAGAATTTGGGACTCTAACGTAATAATAATAATAATATGATGAGTTTTTATTATTAACAGGTATAATAGGTACCCAATTACAGAAAATGATAACATAATGTTGAATAATAACTAAACAAATAAAATGAAAGAAATTATATCAAAGAGCTCAATCTAATTTAAAAAAACTGAAATAGTAACTAATAACTCAATAATAGAATTCAATGAAATATTACAAAAAACTCATTCTGAACAAATTAATTTCAGTCAATTTCCTTTGTTCACATAACTCCTATAATAACTTCTGTGGAGTCAAAGTGGATGTCATAATTATTAGCAACTCTATTGAATGTAGACCCCATAAACCAAATGAGAGATTGTATTAGCGAGTTGGTCCTCGGAGTCTTTAGGTGGAATAATTTTGTATTACGAGAATTTTGTCAAGAAACACGAAATTTCAAAGCGGACAAATGAGGGGGACAATCAATACTATTCTGCAGTAATTTGTACAAAAATTTCATTGATAAAGTTTCTCTCCTTCTCTGCAATGAGTTAAACTAATCGACTAAAAGAACCTTCTCTGAATTGCCTCAAGATGGCGTTGATGGCAAGTGTAAATTGGATGCCAGATCATGCTGCCATACTCCAACTTACTACGAACTAGGGCATTAAATAGTCCTATGAGCATAATACACTGAGATATTATTAGTTCATCGTCCACTAGATGACGTTTCATATCATATATATATATATATATATATATATATATATATATATATATATATATATATATATATATATATATATATAATCATTTTTGTATTGACGCTTATTTCTCATAGGAGAGAGATTGAACTCAAAAACACAATTTAAGCATTTTCAGCTTCCAAAACCAGTTCATACTTTCAGAGTGCTCTTCATTTGTTCATCTGTAAGGCATTCTATGTCGCATTCACTGTTCGTTATTATATCTGGTAGGTTTATGCAATTTTGTTCTCTGTTATCCTAAATACATGTGCATGAAGCTTTTCGTTTTTTTTTCTGATTTCTTCCGTCATTATATTTGACTTTTGATAAGATTCGTTCTGTACTAATTTCTATTTCTTTATTTTTGAATGAATGTAAATCATCATTGGTTAGACTGCGTAGCTTGCTTGTGTTGGAATCGTTGTGTTAAGTTTTTCTAAATTTGAATACAGAAGGTCTCTAAACAAGCATATATTCTTTTGAAATGACATTCATTGTTCTAACCGACGCTTGAAAATTTGGTAAAACTGGGAGGCACATAGAAACGTATAGACGGTCATAACCATTTCCTTATTACTGTGATTTTCTCAATTTCAGATGTGGTATTTTTCCATTACTTCGTGTTTCAAAACAACACGTTCCGTTACTTGCTAAACCTCTCAGAAACTTTTCTCTATTCGTTGAAATTTGTCTATATGAAAAAGAACACCATAAGTCCATAAATACTTGTGTATTCATCTCTCGCTAAAAAAAAACTTGTGAAAAAAAGTTATTCTGAATTTCTGAATTCGAAATTTCTCTCCTTGACTAAGGTCTTCTTCCACAATTTGTTTTGAACTTTATTGGAATTATTCCTGTGATGATTTGTCCAGTAGAACCTAAGCAAGGTCCTACTGGATATTTATAAAATAGCTCACTCACTTTGAAACATATCAGAAGAGAACTGGTGAAAGAAAGCGTTAATATTTCAGATCCTAATATTTACACTGGAAAATAATTCATGAAAAATAGAGTCTTCATGCCAGTATTAGCTTACCTGGCAATAATTTCCTAAAATATGATACATCGTAAATTCCTAGTAGGTACAGATGTCTCGCAAGAACTCATCGAAAATCATCAGTAATTTGTGCAAATTTACCTACATAAGTTGCACTAGAAATACTCATCTGCACTACATGAAGTGAAAATTTATAGCACTTATATATGTCCTATCTGCCTATGTACCAACATGTCCCTTTACTGCATTGGTTGATTTCCATTTTTAGTGTTTTTCAAATTGAATGAGCTACCAACATTTTCAACGAGAAAAAATGCTGAGCTCGGTCGTAAAGAGTGGGCGGTTGAAATTCGGAAATTTGAGAATTTGAGTTATGTGAATGACAAATAATTTTAACAGAAAATTGAAACACCTATCATTTTCAGATATTAATATATTGAAAAGTTTATAACTTTTAGACAATTTCGAAATGAATAATTTCAACGTTTTGATAGAGTACTCGTAGAAGAAGTCTGCCTTTATCTTCTCTTCACTCTATCACTCTGCTTCACTATCGAATGGGTGTTAAAGAAATTTTTTGTATTTTCGAATTATCAGTAAAACTCGATCCGTAAAAAAAGTGTAACGTGACAATTTCCCACTTAACCTTTATGCTTTATGTTAATGCCTTCAGTCGCTGAGCTCTTGCAATGAACTTGCCTTGTTTTATTTTATACCCTATAAGTTTTTGTTCATTCTTTCAATGTAATTGTCCAGCCGTGAATGATTTTTATCTCAAATGCAGATAAAGAGAGAATTCACGTTGCACTCCTGTGGAATTGTTCGTCCAAAAGGTAACATTTTCATCCAAGATTATCAAATTGACGAATCTCAAATCATCTTCAATGCAAAGTGGACTTTTGAAAATACTGAATGGAGTCAATGTGCCGTCTAAATATAATTTTTCATATGAATACACAGTTTGGAATACCTGATTTGATTTTTTCATTCTGCCATTTCATTAAGTTTTATGATAAAATTTTTGAATTATTTATCCTCGATATTATTTAAGATCCCAATAATCCTGTTATATTTCCTAATTCAAATTTTTTAATTCATCTAATGTTTTCTTCTTCTCAATTTGGCTCGAGATTTTTGTAGGCTTACGCTGGCTAATTTCAAATGTTCATATATCATGTTCACTCTGATGTTGAAACACTTACTGTCTTTCTTGATATCTTCAAACATATCATTAAAGCATAATATATTAATGTGAATTGGCAATCGATACCATACAGGGACACTTCAAGATCTTCTGTTGATGATGATAATGGTTAATGAAGACTTTGATTTTTCCTGATTCTTTTGAGCCGCTTGGACAGCAGCCAATACATTTCGGCAGGAGCCAAGAATATCACTTTGGCAGGAGCAGTTTAAATATCTCAGTAGGATCAAGTGTAACACTTTGGCAGGAAAAAAAAATCTTGACTGGAGCTATCATGATCAAAATATACATAACTGTATTCCTTCATTTCTAGTTTGTTGTTATTACTGGAAATTCAGCCAGAGCATATGTATGACCTCCGATTCAGATGTAGCTTGGGCAAATAAACGAAGTTGGAGCTTGAGCCTGATCTATATTTGATTCTCTCAATCATAAAATATGCTGATTCTAGAGGATGTAATTATGTGATTTTTCTAGCCGAAATTGTTGAGTAAGAGCCAGTCGAAATACAGATAAATCGAAAATTGACAAGCCTATACTGCACGCCCTATATGAATCTAAAATTTTGAATTCAGTGCAAGGTACATTGAAATCTGCTTATTTAAATACGCTATTCGATTCGAAAAAAATGCCAATAATATGTAATAAAGAATGCAATCATTTAACTAACCAAATGAAGTATTAAGGGTAAAACGTTTTCATCATTTCCTAAAAAATTAGGGGTAGACAAATGACTTCTTATAAGTGTTTCATATGTGATATTATTGTCAGAGAAACTTCCATCAAAACTTCGATCAACCATAAAAAAGTAGATTATTCCTAATTTGTTTTATACACTCGAGGCTGATAATGCAATTTAGTTTGGAAACTGACTCTGGACATTTGAATATCATCTCCATAAACTATTTAGAGAGATTTAAGGATATCAAAAATTAAAAAAAACTTGAAGGTTTATTGGTTTTATGAGTTGCAATATGTGCCATTCACATTGTTTATGTCTGTTAGCGTGTATTTGTGCTATTCGTTAAGTTATTCTGTCGTTATGATAAAAATGGTACTGAAAGTAAAAATTTGCTGATATTCATGGTCATCAGAATGACGCTGACATGTCGAAGATTCTAGAAGCTTAGAAATTAATCAAACGTATGAAAACAAAAGTCTATGATTAGATTTCATATTCAGCTTTGAAATTAATTAATCTAAATAGTATATATGATTGTGCAACAAATTACAGAATGAAATCAGATGTACATATTCATTCTCATATGATATCAATATTACCAATGAGGTAACCGGTCAAAATAAATTATGAATATCGTGAACACCCGTGTGAACTATATTTTCCGTCTGAATTTTTTCAGATATTTTACTCTACAAAAACAATGAAATTTTCAGTATTGAATGCAAGGTAGTCGTATTCTATCAAAATGCGTCATTCGATGAAGGTTCACATCCCTTAGCATTATATCATGAAACCCGAATAATATAGAAACGAAGTGGTGTAATTATCAGCGAGTGCCCATATGTCACTATTAATTGTTAAATATTGTTTATCCCTGCTGAAATAACAGAGGCTGACAGGAGTAATTAATCTGCGTTATTTCTGGAGAGGATAAGGAGGATAGACGTCCCACGGGAGTCATCCGGACACGTTGGAGATGGACCTGAATGCGTTCAGAAATCCCCATCCCATGGGATTCAGTGGCATTGGATGGTGTATGAGCAGAAAATCATGAGAATTAGGAAAACATGTATTGAAACGATATCTGAGAAATATTTGGATAGTAGATAGAAACAATTCGATATGATTGATTATCTAAATATGAAAGCATAATACATTTTACTCTGCATATTTCTATCCGTTGTATTCTGAAAATGGAGACTACTTCTGAAAACTAATGATACAAAGATGCTTTCAGCAACTTTCAAGACCTTTCAAAATCAGAATCATATGAATATATTGAATTTATTTTGTTCAATGGATTATTCTAAAATGTCTATGAAAAATGTTGACTCAAAATGAAAATTTTGCCTTATATTTTCTGTACCCATACAGATTTTGATTTTAATTCTGGTGATTCTTGAAGAATAATGAATACTTAAAAATATAATAAAAGAGGTGAAAGGAAAGAAGTAAGAAAGACGGTAGAAATTAAAACCATATCCATAACATATCTATTGTAACATATCGTATGTTACAAACTGGAATTATACTCTTACTCTTAACGCAAAACTTACAATCATAATTTATTTTACTATGATTAAAAATAATAACTTAACAGCACTTGAATCCTAATTGCACTACTTCAGAATACAAGAAGACATTGGATTCGCATTCTGTTGTATACTATATAATATTAGATTAGAAACGAAATTCAACGAATTTTTTCTCATTATTCTCACCTGAAAATTCGAACGAAGTGTTGTGTTAAGTGACTGCAAGGTTTGAGGAAATTGCCCCTGGTTCCAAGCTCTTTCCTGTCCACAGGACTTTTTCAAGTCCAGCAGCCGCTTCTACAAATCGTTCTCCATACATCGCCAATAGAAAGGTGCAAGCGACGAGACTGAGTGTGAACACGGCTGGTGACCACGCCCACTCGAGAATCTTTCCTTGAACTCATCAAATTAACCCGGTGAGAAGTATTAATACTGTACATTTTCTTTTCAGATTGGGATATAGATAGCTGAATTCCATGCCTACTAATTCTGCGAAACCGGGTGGCCGTAAAAAGCCACCCTCTGATCAAAAGACCTCTTCTGTCGCGAAACTCGCGAAAAACTCTAAATCCTCAACCCCCGCGACATCTTCTAAGTCGCGGAGTCCTGAAGAGGCTACTCATCGCCGACCTTCAACTCCTAACAGCTCTGTGAGCATCACCTCCGGCACCTCTACGAGGAGCCGTACCCTCCAATCCGCGTCTTCGAAAGCGGAAATTCCTGAACTACTTTCGCGAGTTATCGCGAAACCATCCACCGCTCCGCGGAGCGAACCTAGATCCCATTCCAACTCCCCTGCAAGGTCTGTAAGATCCTGCGCTTCTTCCAGCGCTTCTAATAGTAGCGTACAGCCTAAACCTAAGTTGTACCGCTATGTAGTAAGAAACATCCCCACCCACATCCGTACTCAGAAGGAATTCTTCAAAATTCTGTGTACTACTAAATTATCTCTAGTTAACTTAAAAGTTAACTTTAATAAAACTGCACTGGTCGAGTGCAAAACTCCTGCACCGATGAACTTCGAAAAAACTCTACAAGAGATCATCGGATTCCCCATTATAACTTTCGCCCCTCTTAATGGCCACGCTCACAAAAGCGCGGCTAATCAACAAAAATCTGTATCCTACTCCTGTGTAGTCAAGTCTGTCAATCTTGACTACGAAATAAAAGAGATCTCTGATATTCTCAATCAGCAGATCTCTTTCACTAAATGTTGGCGGATTGTTTCCAAATCAACCAACAAACCCACTACCCTTATTCGAGTTGTTACAAACTCTAAAACTTCCATAGACCAACTACTGCTGAAGGGCGTCCGTATATACGGACGTATACATGCAGTAGAGCCGTCTAGAGCTCCACCTCCGATCCAGAAGTACTGTTCAACATGTACTAAATCTGGCCACGATCGTACCGAGTGTACCGACAAACCCTCTTGTCCTTCCTGCGGTAATCAACACCGTAACAACGTCTGCCCCAATTCAAAAAATCCAAAATGTCCCAACTGTGAAGGCAATCATCCTGCCTGGGACATGAAATGCCCCAAACGTCTGGAGCCCCCTAAAGCTCCCGAAAATACCGCCCCTATCAAAGTTCTCGATGAGAACGATCCCTCTGACGACCCAACCTATGAACATTTTACTAAGGTGAACTCCCTGATAAAGTTTTTAACTCAAACTTTATCCAACATCTTTCCCGAAAAGCGATCAATCATCGCTAAAACAATCGAGCGAGCTTCCGCCGATTTCCTCAATCGTTCTACCGTCATCAATTACGTCGGCGGTAGAATATCTATCACCCTGGCCCCTATCAATTATTTTAGGGATCAAAGTTCACCGGATATCATCCTCGCCTAATTAGTGTATGGAATTCACGCTAGGTACGATAAACGCTTGCGGTTTACGCCGCAAGCGGCACCTCCTTAAAGCTCTCCTTATAAATCATAATATTTCTATTCTATCGATCACTGAAACCAAGTTGAAATTTGACTTAAAAATATCGAACTATAATATTTTCCAAAGGAATAGCACTCTCGGCACTATTCGTGGCACTGCACTTTGTATACACAATTCATTATACTCGACCGAATTCAAACTTCCCGATCAATTTTCCGATTTAGAATGTGTAGCTGCGATAGTTCAAATTAATAATAGAAATGTAGCCATTTTCAGTTACTATCATCCTCCAGGCGACCTACTTCCAGCCGACTTTCTCGATTACATAGCCACTGTTCCTAATTCTATATTACTTGGCGATCTTAACGCTCGTCATATTCAATTCGGAGACACAACAACAAACAGAAACGGTCGAGTTCTGTCTGAATGTCTCATTCAAAATAATTTATGGCGTTGCTACAATACATATCCCACCTTTTTCAGTCACACCGGTATGTCAATTACCGATCATATTATAACTACGCCGGACTTGATACATTTTTTCGAAGAACCTTGTTTTATCGGTCAAACAATTTCTTCTGACCACCTTCCTTTACTTATACATTCAAATATTTTCTATCCTCCGCCTCCGGCGCCGTCTACAATAACATTTAAAGATCATAAACTCGCCAACTGGGAAGAATTTCAAAATAATGTGGCTTTAAATCTCCCTCCGCTACAACCTCTCCACAACCAACTTCAAATCGATCAATCTCTCAATAGCTTTTCAACATTCATTTCGCAAACATATAATGCCTGTGTCCCTGAAAAATCAATCGACATCAATCGTCCACCACTTCCTCCGTTCATAGTCAGTCTAATTAAGTCTAAGAGGCGTCTCTATCGTACGTATTTGCGTACGAGAAACGACGCCTTGAAAACTGAATATAACCGTCTCTCTGCCATGATACGTCGGGAAATTAACCGTTTCAAAGAAGAAAAGTGGTCAGACTTAACGTCTTCACTTGACTTCAGAAACGGTAAAGAGTACTGGCGTAAGTTTAGAATGCTCACTGGTTCTCGATCTAGGCAAATTACACATTTAAAGTCCCCAGAAGGTCAACTCACATCTGACCCCCAGGAGAAAGCTGACATTTTCAAACAGCATCTCCAGAACATCTTCAAAATTCCTCAAAGTCCTAGATTCAACGAAGAGCTTTTTCTTACATCAGAACGGCAATTCTATAACATCAAAAATTTAGCGGTTAGGACTGAACTGAACGCAACAAACCCCTTCAACGCCCCAATTCAATCCGATTTGGTTTCCGAAGTCATCAAAGCCGGCAAGAATACGGCGCCAGGCACCGACGGCCTATCACGTTCCGTATTCCGTCACCTACCACCGAACGCGATTGACTTCATCAAAAATGTCTTTAATCGTTGCCTCGAACTGTGCTACTTTCCGTCAGCCTGGAAAGAAGCTACAACTATTATGATTCCGAAACCAAATAAAGATTCTACCTCTCCTAACAGCTACAGGCCTATATCTTTGCTAAGTGTTGCAGGAAAAATTTTTGAAAAAATTCTCAATGATCGTCTAAGGGAATACGCCGAATCCCGTAACATTATTCCGACATTTCAACACGGTTTCAGAGCTCACCACTCTACCTACGATCCTCTTTTCAAACTCCATACTGATATTTCCAATGCCCTTAACTCTGGCGAATGTGTACTAGGCATATTTCTAGATGTTCAGAGAGCTTTCGATCAAGTTTGGCACGCTGGACTCGTTCGGAAACTTCTGACTATTCATTTGCCTATTCACTTCGTTAAGCTCATAATTTCTTATCTTTCCGACCGATCCATCCGAATTAAAGTTAATAATTCATTTTCCGAATATTTCACTCCCCGTGCTGGCATTCCTCAAGGCTCCACAATAGCTCCTCTACTATATCTACTATATACTTATGATTTTCCTCAGCCTGACAATTTACTTTCACAAGTCTCCCTTTTTGCAGATGATACAGCGATCTGGACCACGGCGAAGACAGCAGCGAGTTGCAGCCGCAATATGCAGAGGCTACTGGATGTCTTCAGTACGTGGGCGAGCAATTGGAGAGTTACACCCAATCCTAGTAAAACACAAACAATTCTTTTTCACCATTTTAATTACACTTCGTCCCCTAAATTCCAAAGTGACGACGTCCGCCTGACGCTCTGGGGTGAAAATCTCAGACTTCAGGATGAAATCACTTATTTGGGTGTAACATTTTCTAAATTCAACTCGTGGAAATCTGACCTGGAGAAAACTCTCAAAAAAGTCCGTAATAGAGCAAACCTACTATACGCTCTCCGAGGCAGAATCCGGGGATGTAATCCCCGTACTCTCCTCAATACATACAAGACATTCCTTCGTCCTGTTATTTCTTATAGATGTTTGCTTTACGCGACTCTCCAGAACCGTTACATCAAACGAATAGAAAGCTGCGAAAGATCTATCTGTCGCAGTATCTTCCGTCTTCATTATCGTTTTCCCTCTCGTCTTCTACATGACCACATCAAAATGCCCCCCATCTTTATACATATGAAAAAACTCCAAGCTCGATATGCCCTGCGTACTTTACAAGGACCTAATCTTGAAGCCCGAGCGACGCTGATGGCCCCATGGTACAGGCGCCGACGTGTTCTCTGCAGGAAACCGAAAAACAAATTTCCTTTCCCGCCAGCTCGTATCCTGCGAACTTTACAGGAGCCCGACAACGAAGTTCTCGACCATCTAGAGAACATACCTCTCCGTATCCGCTAGCGTGCGTGATAAGTGGCGTAGTGCGCGAATATGTGCAGTGCGCTAAAAGTCAAATGTGCGTGAGTGGATAAGCGTGAAAAACATACACCGATTAGTTTTAAGATATCTGTTAATTTTTCTTCCTTTCAATTAATTCTTTCTCAATTCTTCAAAATGTCTAACACAACACCATCTTACGTGGGTAAAGTTTTCTGTGGTTTCCTTTACCATCAAATGTCTGACGAATTGAAAATCGGACATTTGACCAAATGGCACGTAATGTATAAGCCGGCCACAGACGCAAAATATTTCATAAATATTTCATGAACACTCGAAAAGAGTATATGTTGAAAAATAAAAATTTTTTTTTTTTTTTTTTTTTTTTTTCCATACGTTTTAATGTGAAAATAAATTCTGTTTTTCTTTTTTTTTTAAACCAAATGTACCACTTTACATCATAAAATACAGGGGTTGAAGAGAGTCGCGAGACTCTACAACTTCCCATTTGTAATTATATATAAACCAAATGAAATGTAATATTACTTAACACAATAAACGTTTTTGATTTGATTTGATTTGATTTAAAATATTACGATTCCCATTGGCGAATTCCAAGTTCAATGAAAAACTGTGAACGTAGATCGCATTTCCCGGTCACCGAAATCGAGTTGTTGGACATGAGCGATAATTCCCTAATGATCTAGTCCATCCGTCAGATCAGCCTGAGTGGCCATACTACGATGTCAGGGCAGACACGATAGATTGAGTTGAAACAAGCGCCCGGGAGCAAGCAGATATTTGCCAGAATTATGTGGAAACACTTGATAGAATGGGTATTTTCATGTCAGCTGTTGTTACTAAAAACCACATTATAATTAACATGGTCGGATGTACCACTGGAATTATTGAGTTATACCTACAAATATCCAGTATATAATTTTTATGAGTAAATGTACAAACTAAACTGAAGACTAAAATTTACATATTGTTATATAACAAAGTACAAGATATGAACACGTGGATAATTTTCATTAGATCTGAAGGACACTATATGCGATTTTTTTTTTCCAAGATAAGCAAGAACAAAATAATCTCTATCGTTGAGTCATATACTAATTGTGTATAGGTAACTACTGAAAAATAAAAGCATTGAAGCTGCCGTATTGGAAGCAACTAGCCACAATTTCTCATCAACCTCACTTCTCGAGAAGGAACGTTCTTTTCTTGATATATCCATGGGGTCGCTCAAAGTCTCATTATATTTAACAATTTGTTTCCAATCATCTAGTTGTGACTTAAAAAGCTCCAAGACCTTTTACATGCCAAGAGCTTTGTACATGGTCTTGCATCGTATCCATTAGACTGTAATGTACATTCTTCCAATTTAACTTGTTTGTTAATATTTTAACTGAAAGTTTATTGCTTTTGTAATAAAGCAATGACAGACCATGAAAACGGAACCATTTATTTACTTTCAATATTTTGGTACAAATTCAAACTTTGTCAGAAATTCGAATTTGATAGTTCTCCATTTTACGGTTTATTATTTCGAAGAATATCAGTCTTCACGTTTGAAACATTTATAATAAAACGAGATCCAAACATCAAGAAAGAAAGAGCTTTCAGGTATCCATAGAATAGAGAACCTCAAACGTTTTGCCTTTTTGACCTCTTATCGATTAGCTTCAGTTCGTAGACTCTATGAATGTGTAATGTCATTTCTGAATACAGAAATTATTCTTTCAAAAACTTTCATTCTAATAATTTTTGTAGATATCTTGCAAAGCTGAAAATGTGACAAAATTCGAATGATTCTTTCCTTCGAAAATATAAATAAATATTCAATATGGAATGAAGCGAATCATACATATTTCTCTGGAGTTTCAATACTTCATTCACGGGTGTTTTTCGATAATTTCGAATGAAGGTGACAAAAATTATCGAAGAAATCTAAGACTGACACTTCAAGTGTTTTCAACTAGAGTAATTAAGTGAAAGAAGAAAATTCAAAGATAATTTTATTATAAAAAATGTAGACATATACTAAACAGGACATAAGGAAGAATTTTTCTTATTCTTTATTATGGTGGTGAAAAAGAAAAAAAAAATTACGAAGATAGAATATTTGTTCTTAATTCAATACAATATTCTACAATTAATAAATTCAGTGGACGATGAATCTACTCTGTGATAGTTCATATTTAAATGAGAGGTAATAATTAAAACTTGTCTAAAAACCACTGACTGAACAATTCTTTATTCGACTAGTTTCGCCTTTTACTTATGTTTCTTGATAATGCTGTAAAAGGCGAAACTAGTCGAATAAATAATTGTTCAGTCAGTGATTTTTAGACAAGTTTTTATTATTACCTCTCATTCTACAATTAACTTGTTATTTTTGTTTACTAATATGAAAAATTTTAAACTTACGTTTTCATTTCTATTTATCTACAAAAAATGTACTCTTGTTGCCTTTAAATTTGCGAAATCTTCTATCAACTTTCTTGTGACCAAACTATTTGAAATTTCATGTTCAAACAATTGCTAAAAAACTTATTCTTGACGCGCAATTCATTCATTCCATTCTGAATTTTATGTCCTAAATAGTGAGTCATACACTTGAATCTGATTTCGAGGATTGAATTCTGTGAATGTGTTCCCGCATGACTGAATCAAAGGATGCTATAATTTCGATTGCTTTTGAAAAATTGCCATTATCATGATCATATAATGTCTTTGAGGACACTCAGAATGCCAGACACAGATGAAATAAATAATTGATTACGCCTATGATTCTTTCTAATACATCACACGATTGCTATTTTTCCGATTCTAACAGTCTCAGTTTCAACTGATTTACAATAGTTTTATTTTTCAACATTTTAATTAATTCTACCCACGATTTCACATTTTCGCTGTTGGAAACACTTGTTTCATACCTTTTCAATGTTAATGACAAATGTTTGCAATTAGAAAAACCGTTCAAAGCAGACAAACTACTAGTAGATTCACCAAATAATTCACAACAAAAACAATGTATTGAATGTTTCGAAATACAGCAAATAAGCTATTCTCTCTTAATTTTTTCTCCATTTGAAACCTTTCTATAATAATAATTGTCTGTAAATTTTCTTCCGTCATCATTTTCCGTCATACGCCTTTACTGGACTACAATTAACCAAAATATGAACTAGATCATTACTCATACTTGACAAACCAGGATCATCACAACAATCTGAAGTGCTGCATGTTACTTTTGAAGATAAACTGCTTAGTTTCTTCAGTAGTACCTTCTCTTGTTTTAGTTTAGTTCTTCCGAAGAACATATATCTTTCTTTTCAGTTATGCCCACAGCTCTCTGATTTATGGCTATGCAGCTGCAAGCTACTTCGATATTTTCGTGACATTTCGTTTCCTTATTATCTGCCTTGGCACAAAATTTTCGTAAAGAATCCGCCATTTTTTCTTTGTATACCTGTTTTTCTCGATTTTGCTGTCGAAATTGCGCTCCCAAAATTTTTTTCCATTTCTGCGGTTCCTGAAATTAATTGTATATGTAAGATTTTTTTCACTCAAGTAATTTTATTCATACAATCATATGCCGGAAAAGTTCAGTCAGACAAATAAGTTTTGATTCCACGTAACATTTTCTACAATACCTTCAATTTCAATCACAACATAACCTACTCATCAATTTTCGAGATTAAGAAGTATTGAATACAAATTTTTTATACTAAAACGTTTATAATGTTACTTGAACTGTAATTCTTGTGATAAATATGACTTTAAATAAAGGTAGGTTAATACTTACCGGAAATACGATTCTTTTGGACTTCTGTTTTATACTTACGAATGATTGAATTATAATCACACTAGATAAGTTTAAATATCAATTAAGCCGAAACCCACCTCGAAAGAATTATTAACAAAATAATTGCAATTCATTGTGCCGGTGGTTCCATTTATCTATATTACCATAGCGAGCGAATTGAAGAGGGAGCTGAAAGGGGATTCCCCAACATCAACCGTCCCGTTTTCCATAGAATGGCAGAGACGACGTTTGGTGTTCCATCTTAGTTTTGATCGATGCCAATAGATGGCGGTGTTAACGTCATTAGTTCAGATTTTTTTGAATGCTATGACGTAATATTTAATTTCTTAAGCAATAGATAATATGACAATGACTTATTATCAATGTTATTATCTAATTGGTTATTATGTCAATGACAATACCCAATTAGGTACGTGAGAAGTCCCTCAATTTGCCGCCTCCTGGTCGTGCCGCCCGCAAGCGGTGCACGCTTTGAACGCCCGCTTACGGCGGCCCTGCAAGGAATGGGTAAAACCACTACAATTTTCTTGGCGAAAATACGACCAATTCCATTACTTTTGCTGATGAACTGAATCAATACTGTCCCAAAATTAACGCAATATTCAAATTTGCCGCCATTTATGCGACATGATACCACAATCTTTCGGGCCGAAATTGGATAATATTCATATGGTCAATATCTGGTTTCAACAAGACTGTGCCGCATGAAACATACAACCCGCGAAAGACTTAGAGTACAGCATGAGGCATTTTCGGTGATAAGAATGAGTTCCTTAGATACAGTGATGTAACACCATCAGATTAATTTTAAGAGGTTATTCAAAATCAGAGTTCATTGTTAACAAAGCTCGTAACTTTGCCTACTTTAAAGGAGGAGATTCAGCCACATTTATGCAGAATGGATATGGAAAATTTTGAAAAATTACTGCGTATATGTACGCAAAGCCATGGAGACCATTTTTATCCTTCAAATTAGCTCGAAAAATAGAGGTGAGGCTACATTAATTCGCACCAAGCTAAAAACTGGCATGGATATTAGGGACACTATTACACACAATTCGTCAATTATCCTCATCAATCCAACGTGTGGAAAAAAATTTATTCAAGGTCAAATGTTGCAAAAATCGGTTTTTTGAGTCTGCCAGCTAAACGGTAAGCTCTATTATGAAAACAGGTGAGACAAAAATTATTCATCATGCAATTATCAATAAAAATTGTTCATACACTTTTTTTCCTAAGAATCACCATTTCGAAGATAAAGCGATGCAAAATGTTGATGAAGTTGTATTACTCATAATATGTATGTCAATTACCGTTTTGAACTTTACAGAACGATAATATAAGTGAAAATATTAGTTTTTGTGGCGTATACGTACATATTATACAATTGTAAGAATATAAACTCGAAAAAAAACCCAGTCCCTCATTTTATATGAACGAGCAACATCTGTCGCTATTCAATTGTCAGCGTGGCGACGCTCGTATACCGGTTCTTTTTTCAAGGGCCTAACTATTACTCACTGCTCGAACGCCAACCGAAAAAATTATTCATTTTTTAACACCTGGGAAAGCGTTATCTGCTTTTTCAAAATGCCAAAATCATATCTTATTTCAACATGCAGTAACTGGTTGCGACACGACATCAGCATTTTTCAGGAGAGGTGAAAGAACAGTTTTGAAATTGTTTGAGAGACAAGATTTAGTTGATTGTGGTGACATATTCAAAGAAAGTACCTCTACTCCACAAGCTGTAATCACCAACGGAATTCGATTTCTTCTTTCCGTTTACGGAGCTCCAAAAAAAATTGCTTAGATAAGTTTCGATATATATCTTTTGCTAAAAATACGCATAAAAAAAACAAGTACAATTAGCTTGTCGTCCTTCAACCTCTGCTTCTGCTCAGCATTTCAGATATATAATGAAGTTCAAGTATGGCTCGGTAATAAACTAAACCCAGAAAACTGGGGTTGAAAGTTAATTGGCAATATATTGGAACCAGTTAAGACTTTTCTCCGTCCTGCACCGGAAAAACTCTTCAATTCAATTTTTTGCAATTGCAAAACGGGGTGTAATGCTAAATGCGGCTGTAAAAAAGTTGGGTTGTTTTGTTTATTAGCATGTGTCAGTTGTCGAGTCCAATCGCCAGTAGAAGAGGATTCTTTCGATATGTGCGAGGAGACTTCTGATGCATCGCTCTTTGAACAATTTATTTGTACCCAGCAGGAAGAAGAAGGAGAAGAAGAAGAACAAGGGAGTATGGATTATGTTCTATTAGAAGAGTATCAATCAGACGAATAATTTTTTCGAATTACACATTACTTACACCGCTCTTGTTATTACAATAGTACCATTTTCAATTTAATACAATAGCTTTTAACTCAACAGAACCACAATAGATCGTGGAATAGGCCTACCGGGGAAACCACGTAAAAAAAAGCGCCATGTAAACGTGTGCATATTATGAGTAACACAACTTTTTCAACATTTTGCATCGCTTTATCTCCGGAATGGTGACTTTTAGAAAAAAAATGTGAGATCAATTTTCATAGATAATTGCATGGTGAATAATTTTTGTTCCTTCTATTTTTATAATAAAGCTCACCGTTTAGCTGGAAAACTCAAAAAAACGATTTTTGCAACATTTGACCTTGTATAAAATTTTTTCCACACTTTGGATTGATGGGGATAATTGAAAAATTGTGTGTAATAGGGTCCCCAATATTCATGCCAATTTTAGCGGGGGGCGAATTAATGTAGCCTTGAATGTCTATTTTGACCGGACTATTTGCCCGATGTGTTATTCCATTAATAAACATGTCCTATGTACTTTAAGAATCAATTAACAATTTACAATTATATGTAGTCTACTTAGAAATTTTCAACACGGACTGAAGGTGATGAAAAATTAAAGAACAAAAAACCATGTGAAAAGGGCAAGTGAAATTTTCATCGTATTCAAAATGTAGGAAAACCAGGTGTTGAGTCAAAGCGGTGGCTAGCTCCCGGACTGTTCGCGTATCAGGCAGAGAGTACGAATTAAATCTGATAAATGGAGCGGTGACACGACTGACTGATCCGACAATACAAACACTCAAATACCTAGTAAATTCACATCCGGTGTCTGCTTTCGGGCTGCCGCGAGCTCAGCTGATGGATGAATCTGCAAACAGTGCATCCGGCGTACCCTTCGACCCGTCGCTGAGAGCGGGGAGTCATCCCCAGCACCGGGACCGCCGAGCAATACTCCGGAGCGACCTGTTGCAGAGGCTTTCCGAAGGGGATGCGGCTTTTCCATCACCACACTCAATTAGTATGAAAAAACTGTTAACATTGGGAAGTGTTTCGGTCAGGCATCTATAAAGGGTATTATATTTCAGTTTGAATCAATCATTCTGAAAGAGTTCTACGACTCTATAAAACATATATTGAATGAAAATCCTAAATTTATATTTTTCGAATTTTGCTGCCTGATATTGGAAAATCAAGATAAATCACTATGAATATCGAAAAGGCAAAATCTTTTTCATTATTAGATAAATATTTATTTATTTAACTAAATTTAAACACACAAATACATATACATGCACATATTAACACTTATACAAACATAATTATATGAGTAAAGAATTCTATTCGTGAATACATATAGATAATTGTTTTATCATAGATTATGTATATCAAGGAAACTTGCTTTAATATCTGTAACAGAACAGTTGAAAATATCCACCTTAGCTCCTAGAATATTACATTGTTCACACATCGTGTGCAATGGCGAAAATTTTAGAACATTCGTTCTAGCTGCTGGAAGGTAGAAAGTGAATGCGCTTCGGGAAGAAACTCTTGGGACAATGAAATTAAGCTTTTGCAATAATTCCTGACATTTCACCTTATTGTTGATTATTTTATGCAAGAATATTATTGCATGGCATTTCCTTCGCGTACTGAGTGTGTCCACATTATGTCGACTTGTAAGTTTTTCATGTTGTACGCCTATAGGTGGATATATTCCATCAATTCTGAAGCTCAAAAGTTTCAGGAACTTTCGTTGTATAGACTCAAGTTGATCAATGTGTAACTGATAACCAGGATTCCAGACTGTTGATCCGTATTCGAGTTTAGATCTTACGAAAGCACAATACAATGTTTTCAGAGTTAATATATTGCTAAATTCCTTTCCAACACGAACAATGAAACCATATACTCTACAGGCAGCGGTTACTGTAGCATTGATATGTGGCACGAAAGTTAGTTGAGAATCAAAGGTAACGCCAAGGTCAATAAATGTATTGGGTCTTTCCAAAATATTATCACCAATTTCATACTTGAAATTAATCGAATTATATTTTGTGGAGAACGACATTACATGACATTTGGAGATGTTCAGGTTTAATTTGTTGAAATCACACCAATTTACAACGTTACGCAAGTTTCTTGCAATGCGTTCACAGTCACCGATGCTGGAAACATAATGAAAAATCTTAAAGTCATCTGCGAACAATAAACCTTCAACATCAATGACATCGGTTATATCATTTATGAACATTGTAAAGAGCAGAGGACCAAGTATGGAACCTTGGGGCACTCCAGATGAAGCACAGTATTCAATTGATGTATACCCACGGCTAAAAACGCGTTGCTTTCTGCCTATCAAATACGATTCGAAAAGTTTGATGAGCGATGTCGAAAGCCCGAAAGTGCCTAGTTTATTCAATAGAATACCGTGGTCAAGCCTGTCAAACGCTTTAGAGAAGTCCATGTATATCACATCAGTCTGTTTGAGATTATCAATACCTTCAGCAATGTACTGAGTAATACATGTCAGATTTGAAATTGTTGAACGACCTTTCATAAAACCATGTTGGAGTGATGAAATCATGGGATTAACATGATGCGAAATTTTTCATGTAGAACACTTTCAAATACTTTGCAGAAATTACAAATGATCGAAATAGGCCTAAAATTACAAATATCTGATTTATCGCCTTTCTTAAATACTGGGCAAACTTTTGATTGTTTCCACAATGAAGGAATCATACACGATTTTATGCATATGTTGAACAACAACATAAGAGGTCGTGCAAGAATATAGGCACAATCTTTTAAAATAAAGGCAGGGATATCGTCAGGGCCGGTTGTCTTTTTAGGTTTAACTTTTTTAAGAGCCACCAAAATTTCATTTTCATTGAATTCGGATATATTTAATAACTGAGCCGATGTGTTGTTTGTTGTTTCTCTATCGAACTGAGATGATGCTATGTACGATTTACTGAAATAATCTGCGAACCCATTCAATATTTCTTCCGGAGTATTTAGTAAATTATCATTGTAACTCATTACGTTAGAAACCGTTGTACCATATTTCACGTTATTGAAAAACGCCCAGAACTTATTTGGATTCTGATTTATATTTGATTCAAGAGATTCAATGTAATCACTGTGCAAACGACAAATATCAGCTTTTATTTTGGCTCTTAGTCTGGAGAATTCAATATACGCTTCATGGTTGCCTGTTTTTCTAAACAGGATATGACATTTCGCTTTACAACGAATATCTCTAATAACCGAAGAATTGAACCACGGAGGATATCGATTTTTGTGTTTCTCACTAAGCATCGGCACACATTTATCAAATATACTGTATAACTTTCCATATAAATAGCTACACGCATCTTCAGCATTTACAGCTGTCTCCAGAAAATTCCAGTCAGCATTACATATCAGGTCATACATCATCGGATAGTTTGCTTTACGAAAGTTATAACATTTATCAAAAGATATCTGGAAGTTTTTGTTCTAACTAATTTTTTATAAATATTGCAGTGTACCTGAAGAGCTGGATGGTGTGAGTCTTCCGGCACACAAGGATCAAAAAATTTCACTACCTCACAATCACGGTTATAAAACACCAAATCAAGAATTTTATCGAAGTTGTTATGCACAAAATTGAATTGAGTGATGTTAAAAATATTAGCAAAATTATTGAGTAGGGAAGTATATTTGTTGAGGTTTTCATTGTTATTAACTAACGATTCAGCATAACCTGTTATGTTAAAATCCCCCAGAATAATAACTTTATGTTCGTACAGAAAGTCAAGTGACTGCATTGCATCAAACAGTTGTTCATAGACATTTAGAGTTGTGCTTGGAGGTATATACAAAATTAAAATGAAAAGATTTCCAGTTGACATCTTTAGTTTAATCAATAAAATATCTACTAGAGTAAAACTAGAGAAAACTGTAGGAAGCTTAATCTGAGACGCTAAGATCTCATGATAAACAGCCAAGAGCACACCTCCTCCGCGTGACAATTCAGTTTTCGAAAATTTTCTATCAGCTCTGAAAACATTATAATCTTCCGAGAAAAGTTCTCTACCCGAAAAGGACGAATCCAGCCAAGTTTCCGTTAGAGCTACTACGTCAAATTGATGCTGTACTATATTATTATGAAACTGTACTGTTTTTGTTCGAAGTCCACGCGTATTCTGATAATAGATATTAAGACAAGTTTCACTCTTACCCATATTCGATTTGGAGTTTTCACTACACTGGAGAGGATTCTGCAAATCGCCACCTAGTTGCTACTTAAAGTTAAAGTTACTAATTCTAAACTTTTTACATGATTCAACATAAGCTGTACATTTATGCTTTTCCCAAACTGCATGATCAATATCAATATCTTTATTAGGTAGTTTGACACAGTTCGAACATTTTTGCTCTTTGATTTGCACTCTTTCAACTCATGAGCTTCACTGCATATCGGACAGGAAAGTGTTTTCCTGCAACTCCGCGATGTATGATTGAATTCGTTGCATTTAAAGCATCGATGAGGTTCAACTGCGTCGTAGACAGAACAACTGGTTAATCCAACAAACACGTTTCCTGACTGCAGAGCCCGTTCGTAGTCAGATTTATTCACTTGAACTATTGACTGCCAAATGTTGGGATTTTTTTTCGTTGGAAAGATTTTCACCACCTTGAATTCAGAACCATTTTGAAATATTTTTGAATTCGTCGATAAGATATTGCTACGAAGATTGTTTTCAGACAAATTTTCAATATTGTTCTATTCATTTACTATGATCAACATCAATTACTATATTAGACGTGATTGCTTATTATTGAGTAGTGCCTACTAACTACCTATTTCACTTAAAGATGGCTTGATGTTGTGGAAAAATTTACTTGAAATTCAGTTAAATTGAATTTAACTGAAATTGAATATTTTTTCTTTTAATTTAATAAATCGATTCAAATTGAGTTTGAGTTGAAAATATTGTGGTATCTCAACCTGAACTTTACTCAATTTTTTTTCTCTCCGATCTCTCGACTCTCCTTTTGCTTCTCTCTCTCCCATTTTCCACAAATTCCCAACACCAAATAATGCAAATTGTTTAGTTTCCTTTCAGATTAACTTCTTCGAAATTCAATTCAATAAAACTTACTCCAGATTTTTCTATTCCTTCGATACCATCTCTGCACTCTTCTACTACCAAATTACTTAAAAAATCAACTAGACGTCTCTTTTTCAATTTTTTGCCTCGAAAATCTTCTTTCGAAATTATTTGTCGTCTCTCTTTCGATTGTTTACATTATTTTAATATATTGTTTTATTATATAGAAATCCCTGATTTGACATTTTGACTTTCGTACATAATTACATCGTCTTCTGTGCTCCTTCATTGAAATCCAAATCTCATCTTCTGTGGTCTACTATGAAAACAGATTTGAGGTTATAATGTTACAAATATGAACATTTAAAATAAATGAATCGAATTAATTGTCATAAGAAATACACTATCCGATGATTTCGATCACGTTTAAATTAGGTATATTTTATATTATAAAATATAATTTTGAAATTCCAGGTTGAACGTTGTTATGAAATTTTCAAATTGGCTTGAAAGCAAGATCAACTTCAGGAAATAAATTCATTCTCATAATTTAAATAATAATATTATTGTTATGTGGAAAGAAATAAGTAACAAATGAGCATTCTTCAATATTAAAATACATACAAGTGATAATAATTACTCTTAAAATTGTGCTTGTATCAACAGTGGTAAACAAATATAAGTTACCAAATTTATTTCATATCGCATAACGCCCAACAGTCAACGATTGAAGTGATACGTTTTAGCTAAACTTAATCGATGATTTTTATTAACGCACTAAAATGAATATAACCCTATAGTCATAATACTGGTGTAAACGTCACGACTTTATTTGATATGCTCAGATGAAGTTCGTGGGAGAAAATATTATATATATATATATATATATATATATATATATATATATATATATATATATAATATCTAACTCTGTCATCATCTGCTACTCTAACTCTGTCACGAGTGTCAGTGATGAGTCATCACTACACTCTCATCTCCAGTTAAAATAGTTTTTCATCGACGATGCAAGCGGCTTCTTCAACAAATACATATTTTTTGTTAATACAAAGTTCTAAGTATGAGCTTTGTCTAGTCTCATTGGATGTTTTTTTCCAATAATTTGAAGTTTTTTTGATGCGATATTATAAAAAAAACTGCAGAATGAAAATATTTCTCGAAAACAAATGAAAGTTTAGGAGCCGTACGATCGTAATCACTTAGGCGTATGAAAAATAGATAACAACTGATACTGAGAACTCCGAGTATCATATAAAATTTCAACAAAATCGGTTAAGCCGTTTTGGAGGAGTATAGCAAGTAACACTATGATGATTCATAAACAAAACAAATGTACGAAAACTGTATAGGGAGTGAGAGAAAGTTCATTGTGTGAAATACACCGGAGAATGGCTTCGTTCTCATACCTACTCCTCACTCTTCGTTGGGTGAAAGATACAACAGTGGACACCTGGCTGGCGGTAGCAATTGATCGATTGATAATTGATCAATTACCAAAACACATATCAGAAATTAGGGTTTGATGGTGGAAAAGTGAAAATTTATATATAATTTGAGTTATATATGTTTCAATGCCAAATCATAATAATATAAAAAATAAAGCATTTCTTCAAAAAAATTCAAACTGAAATATTAAAATGCGATTGAAAAATAGGGGTTAGTGATGGAAAAGTGAAGGTTTAGGATATTATATTTATGTTTCAATGTCAAATCATAATGGAATAAGAAAATTACTATCAACTAACGAAAACTGAAGAAATGAGAGAAACATAACCATAATAGGAATTTAAACATGTGCATACAGGGTGTTTTCAAAAGTATTAAAAATTTACAATTATGAACCTGGAAAATACACACTGGATTGGTATACAACAACGAAAATTATATTTAGAGTAGTTAAAATGATCTGAATCAGAATATTCCAATAATTAACCACTTGAAGTTGATAATAATCATTTTTTAGGACTTAAATTCTTTACAATTTCTGTTTTGATCTATAATTTAGGTAGGTAAATTTTATGTCTTACGTTCCAAATATGTGAACGGATTAAGTAAATTTCATTATATAGGCTGTTGTTTCAATCTCCCAAATACTTTCTATATGTTTGTTATATTTTCTCTATATATCTTGTCATTACTAGGTGACTCAATTAGGCTCTTTATGAGACACATGAGTGTCAAATATCGAAAAAATGTGCGGAGTGGTATGGTAGTAATGACATCATAAATAACATAAATTAGCGAAAATATTGAAACACTTTGTATCTAAGTTACTTACTTATAATAGTAAATTACTTATACTAATGAATATATATATATATATATATATATATATATATATATATATATATATATATATATATATATATATATATATATATATATATATATATATATATATATATATATATATATATATATATATATATATATATATATATATATATATATATATATATATATATATATATATATATATATATATATATATGCTTTTAGCAAAAACAGGCTTCTTTTAATATGAAAAACTTTATTTTTTGTTGACGTTTCGTTGTATATCAACGCTTTGTCAAAACTAATGAATAATTGAATTTATGAATTACTATAGATATCAAAATGTCAAATTTATTTTTAGAAATCACTTATCATTTTCACTATCAATTTCACTTATTGATATTCATCAGAGGAATATTTCTGGCTTAGCATTCGCATCTAAAGTTTTAGTCTTATTCACCATGAGGAAACCTCTGAAAAACTCATGGTAAGCCAGGTGATTCTAATGAGTGTGATTCATATATACATATATATATATATATATATATATATATATATATATATATATATATATATATATATATATATATATATATATATATATATATATATATATATAGTTGAGTTTTATATGTGTGTGAAATTGAAGGTAGATCTGGAAAAAATTACTTTTGAGATGTGATGTTTGGTGATTGTTGTGTATTCATTTTATGAGTGTTATTTGTGAGGTTTATTGAATCGTTGTAAATAGAATTAAGATCTTTGATGTCTGTTCTTTCATTTACTGTGTTTTTAAAATTTTACGAATGTGTAACATTTCTAAAATTTCTCTACATTTTTCGTCTTTTTCAGTTGCTAAAATCTTCGTATATTTGTAATGAAAATCGTGTTTTTCTGTTATTTTATATTTATGTAAGGCTGTTAATGGAGTTTTACGTATTTATGCGCTTTGATTCTCTCTTAGAGATTTTGTGATGTTTGCCCGATATAGTATTTACTGCAATTATTACACGGTATATTATGAACCTTATGAGTTTTTCTCTGAGTTACAGTTTGACTTTTTAATTTTGAATATATTTCTTCGATTTGATTTTTGGCAGTATGTGCTATTCTTAAATTATAAGGTTTCAATATTTCAGCCATGTTTGTACTGAATTTCGCAATATATGGTAAGGGAATGTAATTATTTCCGTTAGATTTATTTTTTTTAATGTAAGGTATTATATAATTCATGAAATCTGTTTTTCATGATTTTTTTGATCAAATTCAATGGGTAATTATTTTTCATGAGAAGAGTGCGAACTTTTTCAATTGTTTCATGTCGTAAACATGAAAACTAATTACCATATATTCCAAAATTAAGTACAAACATTGCCAAAATATTAAAACCTTATAATTCAAGAATAGCACATACTGCAAAAATCAAATCGAAGAAATATATACAAAATCAAAAAGTGAAACTGTAACTCAGAAAAAAACTCATACGGTTTATAATATACCGTGTAATAATTGAAGTAAATGCTATATCGGACAAACATCACAAAATCTCGAAGAGAGAATCAAAGCGCATAAATACGCAAAACCTCAAATAACAGCCTTACATAAACATAAAATAAAGAAAAACACGATTTTGATTACAAAAATATGATGATTTTAGCAACTGAAAACGACAAAAAAATGTTGAGAAATTTTAGGAATGTTACAAATTCGTAAAAATTTAGAAAACACAGTAAACGAAAAAACAGATATTAAACATCTTAATTCTATTATCTTAACTCTATAAACCTTACAAATAACACTCATGAAATGAATACACAACAATCACCAAACATCACATCCCAAAACTCATTTTTTTCAGATCTACCTTCACACACATAAACCAATAATATACATATTCTGGATAAGTATAAAACTCAACTATATGTAAATCACACTTATTAGAATCACCTGGCTTACCATGAGTTTTTCGAGGTTTCCTCATGGTGAAGAATACTGAAACTTTCGAAGCAAATGCTAAACCAGAAATATTCCTCTGATGATGAAAATCAATAAGTGAATATACAAAAAAAATAATTTGATTTTTCTAAAAAAAAAGTTTGACATTTTGATATCTATAGTAATTCATGAATTCAATTATTCTTTAGTTTTGACACATTTGTGATATAGAACGAAACGTCAACGAGAATAAAGATTTTCATGTTGAAATTAACATGTTATTGCTAAAAATGTTCAAAATAAACTATCTTAAACAGGCAATAAATCAATTTAATATACATATATGTATATATATAACTTTCGAAAAATGTGCTATAAAAATTTTTTCCTCGAACTTTGTGACAATTTATGTACTGCAGATATCCTTATCACTTCATTCAACTTCATACATTATATCTAATGCAACATTCGATAATCGTGTCATATTTGTCAAGTTAGGTTATTTCCAAAAGAATATTTCATTTACGCCATTAGTACCTGTATCCTAGTTTATTCGAAATTCGAAGCTACGTCATAAAAAATTCTAATGGAACGTGTCGTATTCCATCCAAGAAAATTGAAGCTTCCTCAATTATATATTCGAAATATTACAGCACTCTCCTCGTTCTCTGAAATTATTGATGAAATTCTTAGTTTGAATGACAGGAATTGAAGTTGACATATCCACTTGGTCTCTCTCTCGGTGACGACATGTGTTTACAGCCACTAATAGCAGGCGTAATGAAATTAACGCGTAAAAGGTCCGTTGAGCTACGGCAGAAGCGATCAGAGTAACTTTCTTGTTGCATTAACGGAAATATAACATAAAACGATCAGATAAGAATATAATTTACGAAGAATTACTCGATTTCCGGACACAGGTGATTTATGTAGAAAACAGAAAACTACAAATTCAAATTTATTAATAGATTCTATTTAATCGATAATATAACTATTGATGATTAGGATTATAATGATTCATTCATTAGTTACTCCTTTGTTCTCAGTGATATCCAGAACAAAATATGGAAAATTTTTGTTTGAATTTACCCCACAGAATATAAGCTTGCAGTTGTAGGTACTCAAGTCAGTACTAAGGAATTATTTTCATGGGAGAGATATTATAGATGCTCACACGAGTTATCTTTCAAGTTTAAGTGAAAGAATCTTTAAAATTTTTCAGCTTTGTGTTATATCAATTTTGATTATGCATTCAAAAACCTTCGTTTTCATGGAGTGAGGTGAAATATTCCACAATTTTTAGGTACGTCCCATATTTTCAACATATATTCTCTTTAGGAATTTTGAGATGGAAAGACTGGTTGAGTGGTCTTGGATGTAAGGAATGAACGAACATTCTTCTAGAAGATCCAATCAATCAATCAAATTTTTGTACACATTGCTCTCAAAGTGAATCATTTTCAGAATATCAATATTATTTGAATGAATATATCCAATAACAACAGAAATTTCATGATATTACCAGTAGGATTATCGATCATCTTTGTGAAAATTATTTCCCCGACTGAAGCTCCAAATATTAAAGTCGAAATATCTCTTATAAGATCTTCACCCACAACTCCTTTCAGGAGTTTGTAATATACACTCTGTGTGAATGAGTGGGTTGACCAGAATTGTTGATCTGACCCAATCTCCACTTGGGACTTGTTGAACTGGCAAAGAGGTCTTGAAACGTAGAGGAAACTTCTGCAGGGGACATATCCTCTTTCCCACAATAAAGGTCAATTTTCTCCATCAACGCTCATGATAAGACTAGTTTCAGCAGTTTAAGATGGAAAAGAATTCCGATGTCATAAACTCTCACCATGAAAATCCTGTTCGAATACAAAATTTATTTCTGCTGAAATTAGTCATCACAGTGATTTCATTTGTATTATAAATTTTTGGGTAAAATGCAATTGCATGCTCATTCGAAAATATTGAAGTCTTGTTTCAGATATATTTGAAATATTTCTATTGGTGTAGCGTCACTATACTCATATTAGTCCGTTATGTTTTGTGTTCGGATTTCAAATGATACAAAATTGACAGAATGGAATGAAAATCCATTGAATACTAGCAATTCTTGAGAACATCAATCAAGTAGTAACAAGCATGCAAACAAGTCAAAAGTTAACTAGATGTGACTTTTGAAAGACTTCTTGAAGATTATCATTGTTTTATGCTATCTGAGTAAATTCAATGTCAAATATCAAAGCAAATTTGAAAGTTTCAGATAGTTTTGCTAGAAAGTTCAAGTTTCGTAGACAAATTCTGTGAAAGCAAGCAAAAGAATCATTTCTATGTCGAGATATGAGGTTTCCAAGGGTTTTTAGACTGACATAATGTGGATCTGATCGTATTAATAAATTCAGTAGAAAAATTCTCATTTTACTGATGGTACTTGATAATAATATCACTTCCTCAATATTTGAAGCTTTCACCACTAAAATTTGGTTGTTAATATTGCGTACGTTCTAGTCATCCAGTTTCTTCTTAATTTCTTCCATTTCCAGTCGAAATTTTCCAATACATTGAAAACATTCAATACATTTCGAAATTCAATAACTACTATCAGTGAAAAAATATTAACTTATCAGAGGCCAAATTTTTCCATACAGGTATCCTAACAATCCTTGACGATTCAGGTGTATGCACAATATAAACTTTGTTCGCTCTTTAATGAAAGGATATAGTATAAGTCGACCTATAAAAGCAAAGTACATAGCCGGTTCGAAATTGAAGCTTAACAAAATTATTTTTATACTTAGAGCAGAGATCATTTGTATAACGTGTTATTATATAATCTGATCAAAGTGAAATAACAACCACGTATCTAAAGTACTCTTTGATGATAATAGGGAATTAAATAAATGAATAACTTATTAAGCATAGAATATCATGTATAGGGTGTTTTTTTTTTAGAGGTATAGAACTTTAAGTTAGCATTACTGTTGAAGATGGCAACCGATTTAACAGCTGAGAAGTGATTTATTCTCAGTTTGGTTTGGCAATTCATCATGAACAGACTCATGCCTGAACAACGCTTGCAAATAAAGCAATTTCAAAAATAATAGTTCTGTGCGGAATACGTATCGCGCACTACGTCCATTTTATCGTCGACAGAATCGTCCATCAGAGCAGTTGATTCGATTAACCATGGAACGTTTTTGCTTATTGATAACTCGCATCCCCAGAGACGCCGTACGGTGCGTAGAGAAGAAGCTATCGCAACTGTAGAGCGTAGCATTGAGGAAGACCCCAATGAGTCCATCCGCCATCGATCACAGGAATTGGATCTGTGTCCATCCACTTTATGGAAGATTTTGCGGAATGATCTTGGTTTGCGTGCTTACAAAATCGTGCAAGAATTGAAGCCAAACGATCATCAAGCAAGGCGTAGATTCGTCGAATAAGCCCAAAACGAGATTGCCGTTGTTCGAGATTTTCATAAGCGAATTTTGTTTAGCGATGAAACGCATTTCTGGTTGAATGGCTACGTCAACAAACAAAACAGCCGTATTTGGAGTGAAAATAAAAGTCAAGTGTATGTCGAAGCACCGTTACATCCAGAAAAACTGACTGTTTGGTGCGCTTTATGTGCTGGTGTAATCATTGGTCCGCACTTCTTCAAAAACGATGATGACCAGAACGTTACAGTCAATGGTGATCGGTAGAGAGCCATGATTACTAACTTTTTCATTCCTAAATTGAACAACCATAATGTCCAGGAGCTGTGGTTTCAACAAGACGGCGCAACATGTCACACAGCTCGTGCAACAATCGATTCATTGAAAAACACGTTTGGTAATCGCCTAATTTCACGTTTTGGACCTGTGAATTGGCGTCCAAGATCTTGTGATTTAACACAGCTGCACTACTTTCTGTGGGGCTATGTAGAGTCATTGGTCTATGCGGATAAGCCACAAACGCTTGAATATTTGGAAGACAATATTCGCCGTGTTATTGCCGATATACGACCACAAATGTTGGAAAAAGTCATCGAAAATTGGACCACCAGATTGGACTACATCCGAGCCAGCCGTTGTGGTCATATGCAAAAAATCATATTCAAAATATAATGCCACAAGATTATCTTCCGAATAAAAAAAAATTCTTGTCAATCGAATGATCCATAGTTGTTTAATTGTAATTTAAAGTTCTATACCTCTAAAAAACACCCATTAGTACATAGTAGTAATATCAACAATAGTTCAATTACTTGGTGATATGATAACATTTCATTTTCTACAACAAAATCACTTTATGATTTGAATTATATTAAACTGGAACAAATGTGATAATTTTTGATTGTCATGATACTGGAAGCGTTATCGATTATTGGATCAATTCAAACAATGATTTCATTTAGAATTTCGAAAACAATTATCGACATATGCGCAAAATACAATCAATATTTACTACCGCTATTGTTTCATCTAATCTAGAAGGTCTTCAATAATATCAACTGACTTCGGTCTCAACATTCGGTGAAACATATTTGAAGGAATCATATGCCTAAGTAAAAACGTTTGTCTGAATTGAACAAAAATCTCACTCATTTTTTTTTGAGCTATATATATAAATATAAATATATATATATATATATATATATATATATATATATATATATATATATATATATATATATATATATATCATTAGCAACAATTGATAATTGCTTGAGAACATGAAATGATATTTGTCAAATTTATCAAACAATGTTTGTTCAATACATATTTCATATAACCTCAGAATAAACCAGTTTTGTGTTAATATTTGGAGGAACATAAGAAGCTGAGTAGTTCTGACCGCCATATAGAATGCTATTAATATTTCATATTTTATTGCAGAAGATGTAAACATTTAGTTATAAATTTTGGTATGAAATTTAGGCAATGAATATATTTTGATTGTGCTTTTTCTTCTCATTTTACAATGTGTATAAGTAAAATTCTGTCATTTTATACAAAAGTTAATTTACAGGCTCTTCCGATTTCGTTTCATGACTTGACATTACAGCATATTTTCTGAATGATAATCACCTAGACATTAAAAGTTATGAACTGTTTGCTCATTGGCTCATTTCATATGAATTATGTATGTATTAGTTATTTGACTATCTATTTGTTGTCATTCTTTCATGAATGACAAAGATGATTTTTCTCATTGAAGTTTCATTTTGATTAGGTTTCATCGAATTTTTTTGTTATCATCTTTATTCTTTTATCAGATCATTAATAAGCAATTGTTTTGAAAATTGGTTGTTTTCTGCTAAAATGATAGTAAATGCAGCATTTAATAAGAATTTTCAATTTTTTCTTTAATTTTACTTTGTCTCACTTGAATACAAAAAATCTACTTGTTCAGTGTATTTTCACTTCGTCGAGTATTTTACTTCGTTTATGAAATATTTTCTGGTTGAATTTTTCATGCTTGATTTCAACTCTCAGCAAAGCCTTTCATCCTCACGAACCAGATATAAACAATTAACATTCTGGAAACTTTGTAGTGAGAAACGTTCAATAGAATAGAACACAACACGATTTTCCTTATACCGAGCTTTACAAGAGTACGATCGACATGAAGATAAGCCATCCAGTGTTGGGATACAGAAAGAGATAAGATTGATTAAGTAAATTAAAGCGAAGCGGACTGTGCTCGCCACAGTCATCAGTTGAAAGCAAGTGATTGTATCGAAGTCGCGATTCTTAAGAGAACAATGCTGTATCTGATGCCGTCTTGGTGAAGGTGACATCCATCTCCAGTAAGATTTTTCCGGGAAAGTCCGATGGAGAAATTATGTTTTAAAAAAGAAGGTAAAATGAAATCAATCGAATAAAGCACACTTGACTTTCGTCACTACTTAGCAGTTAAAGCAAGAAAGATTGTAATAATTTGAAATCAATGTGACCGACTGGAACAGCGATTCCGAACTACATACATCAAAATTTCGAAATTTCTGAATAACTATGAACTTTAAGTTGAGATCGATGCATAATTGATTGATATTTTGTATAATATCATTGAATTGAACGCCTGTTAATATTGTACATTTTCATGAAGAGAAGAATGTATCTCTTCAGAAATTATTGGGTTCCTATAGACATTTTGTTGAGAATATCCACAATTAAAGATTTATTTTCATAAGTGAGAGATATATAATTGGTTAAACTTTAAGGGTACTTTTTTTTTAATCGAATAAGACTAATATAAGTAATAAGAATAATGATGCAATTTGCATCAGATATTGAAAATTTTGATTGAAATTGATAACTTGGCCTTTGCCGTTTACATTTTAAAGACAACTTCATGTAAATGTTATCCTCGGCTCCGTATCAAATAGTCCATTCGGAAAGTCCAATTTTGCGTCACTTTTTCGAGCATTTCGGCCAGTATCCCACGAACTACGCGTGTCATGTTATCCTGTAAGGCTTCAATCGTTAATATTAAACACTAACGACTTTAAATAACCCCACAAAAAATAATACAGAGGCGTCAAATCGCATGATCTTTGCGGCCAATTCACCAAATTAATCCTTCAACATGTTCATTGTTTCACGAGCTGTGTAGCATGTGGTACCGTCTTGATAACACCACATGTCAACCAAGTTCAACTCAGACAACTGGGGCAAAAAAAAAGTTGCATATTATGGCTCGATATTGTTCGCCGTTGACCGTAAAATTTCTTCCACGGTCGTCTTCGAATAAAAATGTACCGATGATGCCACCAGCCCATAAACCACACCAAACTGTCGTTTTTTTTTCTGGATGCATCGGTAATTCTTGTATGGCATGTGGCTGTTCAGCACTCCAGATGCGACAGTTTTGTTTATTTACATATCTGTTAAGCCAGACATGAGCCTTATCGCTGAACACAATTTTTCGATAAAACAGCAGATTTTCATTGAGCTGTTCTAAGGCCCATTCACCAAAAATTAGACATTGTGGTAGGTCATTCGGTTTCAATTCTTGCAGAAGTTGAATTTTATAGGCTTTCAAAATCAATTAAATTTAAACACGTTAAATTTTCCATGTGGTTGAGTAATACATGCCCAATTACTGAGAACGGCGACGAATTGACATTTCACGATCCTCATTAACAGCTGCAATATTCTCTTCAGTACGCACTGTACCCATTCGAGACAATGGTTTAAAGTTAGCTTGGTGCAAAATTAGGTGATAACAGCACGAATTGATGATTCACCAGGTCGATTATGACGACCATAATATGGCCGCAACAAACGATACACATTTTTCGTAGAGCACGAATTTTGATAGTAAATTTCAATAATTTGCAATCGTTGCTCCTGTGTAAGTCTTTCCATGATGAAATGGCAGAGTATACTGAAAACTCTTCACTTTGACAGATGACGTTTGGATGCCATTACCAACCAGTGCCGCCAACCTGAAAAATTGAACTCTTAAAAGATCAGCCGTTATATGTAATTTATGGTTTAAGAATTATTAAATGCCATTAAATTGATCGTTATCTATTAATAAACAACAGCCAACAACAAGACAAAATCACGAGTACAGCGGTTATAAAATTAAAAACATTCATTATATTCTCGACAATGGTTCTTGGCTGAATACTTAGTTAATAAAACGCCTAGTAACTCATAACAAAATAGAAACGAGCGCAACTTGTAATTTCATTCTTTACCTTTGGAATGTTTCCAGAAGTCACAAATCCATCATCGTTCTTTCTCAGACTACTACTACATTATAAGTTATAATGACCATTTCAACTCATCAAAATAAAGGAAATCCAGCTAATACAACACTATCAAAGTGACACGAAGGTGTGCAACAAATATATTTTATGTTCTCCTGAACTATAATTACGGGTCAATAAATAACAAAGTCACTAGAAATGCAAATAAATCAAGAAAGAGAGGGTGTTACCCCAGTACTCGCACCGGTGCAGTGCAATAGTGAATAACTCAAAAGGAAATGACAGAAAAATATCTAGTTGTGTATAGGTGGTAATTATCTTGCCTGTAATCCTTTGAACTATGTGGAACAATCAATCAATTACTGGCTAATTTATAAGTTTCATTATTGGATTGGTATTGAAGTTCCAGAGTGGGAGGTTCCGATGAGAAATGAATTATCGAGGCGTTAAACCTACTAAGAACGAGTGTGAGATTCAATCGATGAAGACGAAATAGGAACAGGGTGGAAAGATCGAATTGAAGAAATCTCTACCACATGTTAGTTTACCATTGGAACAGATTGAAAATTCAAATGTGCTTGTGTGGCACAATATGATATTTATCATATTGGCTAATATAACGAACATATATGCATAATTTACTAGGGACTGTTGCGAATAATTATCAAATAGTTAGAGCAGTGCTAATGAATATCATAGCCTCAAATGTTTCTTAATAATGAGTAGCTATGCGAAATCTATTTTCGCTCACATGTAATTGTATGAATTGAAATTTAATTTAAAATTTGAGATGAAATTTAATTCCATTTTTTTTAAACTGCGGAGAAACAACTGTTTTGTTCCGAGAGCTAGGTTCATTTTTATAATGAGGTTTCCACAAAACACAATTCTCACAACTCCAATTTTTGGTTTAACTACCGGTTTCGCGAAGTATCATTCGCATCTTCACGTTTCAGAGAGAGTAGACTACATTGGTCAACTATGAGGACATGTCAATTTCATGTATGTTATTGAATAATAATGGACTAGTACAAATATAGCTCGTCTTAAGATTGAAGAAAAATCACAAATTAAACATAAAACATAAGTCGCACGAATCAAAAACATGCAGTCTTCTCAAATTCACATGTCCGACATGATGGAAATTGAATGACCCAATTATAATGTTATAGGCCCTAATTATATTTATTATATATTATATATATATATATATATATATATATATATATATATATATATATATATATATATATATATATATATTTTCTGTTTGTGATTATATTATCGGGAATGCGGTCTATTTAAATTGAAAACTCTTCACCTTAAATTCTCAATATTTCGTCAGTCATTCACTGACTTCATCAGGAGAAACTACAAAAGACAATACAAATCAATAGAGATATCTGAGAAAAATTTGAACAAAATTATCACTTGCAAAGAACATGAGTTATTTATAAAAACACTCAACAACTATAACACTGAACAAAGACGAGACATGTCTATGCAGACAGCAACAAGACGAGACTGGGAGATCAAATGTATTCCTACTGGTCAATATAAAAATGTTTGCTCATTTTAGTCTATCCAAGATATTGACATAAATATTACTCAGTTGACCAGTATCGGTTTTAAAATTTATGGCTGTTTTTTCTTCTACTTTTATATGTAACATCTCCAAAAACAACCTACTTGCATATCTATTTTCGTGGTCAAGAATATCGACATTTTCGAAATCAAAGTTGTGTCCTGTTTTTTTGTGATGTTGTACCAAGGCGCATAAATTCTTGCCTATGTTACAGTCACTTCTATGTTGACTCACCCTTGATCTGAGTCATTGTTGCGTCTGACCAATATACTTTCCTTGGCATGCCTTACAAGAAATTCGGTAGACCACGTTGTTATGGTACATGGTTGGCGTTTGATCTTTCAGCCTGGTATATAATGATGAGTTTTTTATTACATTATATTTTACTATTTTGATCTTAGGAAATTCACGAAATATTTTTATTAATTCGTGTGATAGGTGCTGTATGTACGGTAGTCTTTTATACATTATATCGAGTTGATTATCTTCAGCAGGTCGATCATGAGAGGAAGAACTGTATATTATCTTCTTCAATAAGTGATTCGGATATCCATTATTAAGGAATATACCAAAGAGTTTCTTAAGATTTTTTTTTCTTAAGACTTTTGGAACACCAATGGGTTCACCAATTAGTCCTATTCTAGCTTATATTGTTCTAGATCACTTGATATATAATGTTGTTGAATTGCTTCCATTCAAGCCTCTTTTTATCTTTAAATTTGTTGATGATCTAATAAGTGCAATACCATCAGATTCGATCGAAGTAATGCTGGATGTTCTTAATTCTTTCAATGCATCACTTCAATTTACCATCGAAGTGGAAATCAACAATGTGTTGCCTTACCTTGATACCAAGCTGATACATACCTCAGAAAATAAAATAATATTAGACTGGTATCAAAAACCTTCATCATCCGGGCGTTTCCTGAATTACCACTCTAACCACTCCATGAACCAGAAGATTAATGCTGTCATCGCGTTGAAGAACAGAATTTTACATATTAGTGACCCTTTATACAGAAATACTAAACTTAAGAAGCTCCGTTACAAGAAATATTAAAAAATAAGAAAAAATAATTACAAGATTATTCTGTAAGCATCTGAAGAAGTCGTTTGTAACGACGAAACGCGTCATGCTATGTTGTCAATAAAGTGTAAATCATAAGTTCTAGTGTTTGAATTTAAGTTATATTCAATTATAATGGATTTACATCAAGTAAACGCCAACACTATTAAATAAAAAAAAAAGAGTAATATTTATGTCAATATCTTGGATAGACTGAAATGAGCATACATTTTTATATTGACTAGTAGGAATACATCTGATCTCCCAGTCTCGTCTTGTTGGTGTCTGCATAGACATGTCTCGTCTTTGTTCAGTGTTATAGTTGTTGAGTGTTTTTATAAATAACTCATGTACTTTGCAAGTGATAATTTTGTTCAAATTTTTCTTAGATATCTCTATTGATTTGTATTGTCTTTTGTAGTTTCTCCTGATGAAGTCAGTGAATGACTGACGAAATATTGAGAATTAAAGGTGAAGAGTTTCCAATTTAAATAGACCACATTCCCGATAATATAATCACAAACAGAATTCATATCATACCGTCGATATAAAATTGAAATAAATAATTATATATATATATATATATATATATATATATATATATATATATATATATATATATATATATATATATATATATATATATATATATATATATATATATATATATATATATATATATATATATATATATATATATATATATATGTGTGTGTGTTATTTCCTATTGCTTTTATGATACTTTTATCAATAACAGGATCCAAGCACCAAATGTATCTGAAAAACATAATTATAGAGAATATCAAAAAACTACGTTATACAAAGATTCGAGTGACTGATAATGACAATGTTGAGAAATTTCAGAAATATACGTTCGTCTAAATTTAGAAATTCATATGGGTGAAAGAACAGTTATACATCTCAATTAAATCTAAAACGATTCAATGAACTTTTCAAATAATACTTATATAATCAATACACTACAATATTGAACAGCAGATCTGAAGACTTTTTTTCTGATATATCATCAGCATCAAACACATAAACACAAAATAAATATGAATATATTACTTTTCTGGATCATCTTATAGCAAATTAACTATGAATTGAATTGAATTGAATTGAATCACAGGGCTTAACATGGGTTTTTTAAAGGTTAAGAGGTTCCTCATAGTGAAGGGCACTTACTGCACTGTGAATGCACTTCCGAAGTTAATGATGAGCCAGAAATATTTCTCCGGATATTAAATAGGAAAAAGAGCCCTGTTGATTCTCAAAATTACAATTCGACGTTTGATATCAAAAACTACTCAATAGTTTCAACAGAATTACGATTGGCACGAAATGAAAGTCTATTGAAATGTCTGTTGTCTAAAAACGTCTGCATGATGTGCTGAGGACTACTAAAATCAATTGTCTGAATTTTTCAATAAAAAACGTCTCTTATTTTCAAACATATCATGAGCACTTGAGATATATATATATATATTTTTTGAATGTTTTCAGCAATAACGGAACGTTAACAAAAATAAACTTTTTCATATCAAAAGAAGCCTGTTATTGCTGAAAACATTCAAAATAAAATATCTTAAACAGGCAATAAATCAATTTCAAGCTATTTATATATATATATATATATATATATATATATATATATATATATATATATATATATATATATATATATATATATATATATATATATATATATATATATATATATATATATATTATATATATATATATATATATATATATATATATATATATATATATATATATATATATATATATATATATATATATATATATATATATATATATATATATATAGAGAGAGAGAGAGAGAGAGAAGTGGCTTATATCTATATATCACATCGTTCCAAATAAATGTTTTATTGAAGAGAATTTCCCCTCAAGATGTAAGGTTGCACAGGTTTTTCCGGTGCACAATTCAGGTGATAAAAAGCGACCTAAAAAATTATGGGCCTATTTCACTGTTATGCCATTTAAGTAAGATGTTTGAGTCCATAATCACCAAATTTTTATTTTTCCAAATTAAAACTTCACTATAAAATCAAACGTTTAATTTTCATGATCTCAATATCTTTCTTGAAATCAATGAATTTGTTTCATAAAAAATTTCGATATTATTCATAAAAAATTTATATATTATTCAAGGATATATATATATATATATATATATATATATATATATATATATACATATATATATATATATATATATATATATATATATATATATATATATATTCGAATATTATTATAGCAATAACAGGCTTCTTTTGATATGAAAAACTTTATTTTTGTTAACGTTTCGTTGTTAAATTACAACTTTGTCAAAACTGAAAAAGTTTGAAAAATATAAAAATTATAAAAGTTATAAAAAATGTAACAACGAAACGTTAACAAAAATGAAGTTCTTCATATCAAAAGAAGCCTGTTATTGCTAAAAACATTCGAAATAAAATATCTTAAACCGGCAATAAATCAATTTTAAGAAATATATATATATATATATATATATATATATATATATATATATATATATATATATATATATATATATATATATATATATATATATAAATTTCAGGTGGTTTCTATTAGCGTCCCGAACGCTCCATGGTGTTTTTACAATTTATATGATCTCTCAAATCTACTTATTGCATGTGAATAAGTAATTATCACATACTCGTATTATGTATTAAGGCAATAGGTTCAAATACTTTATATCAATGTATCAAGAATTAATCTGGTATGCAGTTATTTTCTCACTCCTCTATTTTGTAACTTTCATTTAGATACATGGAGATACATGGGGTGGTCTCTCCTTTTCGCACATTCGTCGCTCTGTAACTGAATGCACCATAGTCCTGGTTTTTCTGATCAAATTATTTGAATTAGCTATTATAATAATTTCATTTAGATTACTTAGTTGAGTTGATTCTGTATATTGAATATTTCTATTATTTAAGAATAAAAAATAATGCAATAAATTTCGAATTGAATATAGCAATAACTCTTAGCTTAATATAGTAAATGTTTGAATTACGCAGAAATCAATTCAAACTAAAAAAATTATTTACTCTAGTACAGCATCTTCAAATAGAATGAAATTTCATCGCACACAGCTGGACAAATCTTGGAATTCCGTGCCTCTACTCAGTTCTCCGGACCTTGGAAAGTATCCATCAGCCGTCAGCGCGGAGTAAGATATTGCAAATCGAACGGTGCAGCGATATCATCGCCGTCGAGGCACCAGGCATAAATAGCCGATATCTGAAGGAGAGAGGATGGCTCTTATAAATAGTGGGAGTCAAAGAAAGATTTATAAATAGCATTACGGGTAATTTATGCCCGATGCGATTGGGCGGGCCCCCGTTTTGACATTTGCGGGATTTATGTTGAAGCGGTGATGGAAGGCGTGTATTGTTCTCAGATACCAGCAGATCGGGATGGGGAGGTAGGTACTGCATGCCATGGTGAAGGTGTTTCTTGTGAAACATCTACGCGGAAATGAATTGATTTCGTCCTTAAAGGACGTGCAATTGTATACCATTAATTACCTTCTAAAATAAGGTATCTGATAGTACTTGAAATATTTCAGAAGAAAGTTTGTTAAGTGTGATCTTTGAGTAATAACATTCTAAAATCAATGAGTTTGTGAATTTTCGAAATACCTTACACTGGTTGAATAAATAATTGTTGAGACCGCGTCGCAAGGACTGATCGTAACATAATGTAAAATACTAATTAAATATTAAAATCTATTATAATCAAAAGAGATACAACAAAGAGCTCAATCTAATTTAAAAAAAAACTGAAATATTACCCAATAACTGACTAAAAGCATTTAATGAAATATTACAGAGAACTCAATATGAATCAATTAGTTTTAGTCAATTTCTCTAGTTCACATAACTCCTAATAATAACTTCTATGGAGTCATAGTGAATGTCACTATTATGGGCAACTCTATTGAATGTAGACTTCATAAACCAAACGGGGTATTGTATTAGCTAGTAGGGCCTTGTAGTTTCTAGGTGGAATAATTCTGTAGTACGAGAATTTTGCCAAGGAACACGAAATTTCAAAGCGGAGAACAGAGACTACACAAATTTGAGTGAAAATAATTCTCTCCTGCTCTGCAATGAGATTAATCTACATCGACTCAATAATTCTTTATCGTTGACTCCTCCCTGTGGAGAAACTTTATCCTCCCTTCAAATCAAGAAATTCAAGAACCTTCTCTAAATGGCCTCAAGAAGGTGTTGATGGCAAGTGTGATGGGATGCCAAAGCATGCTGCCATACTCCAACTTGCTACGGATTAGGGTATTAAATGGTCTTATGAATGTTGAGGAATTTTTGAAATATTTGCCATTGTGTATAGCGAATCCATATATTTTCGAGGCAGATGAAATAAGTTGGGTGATGTGTGGAGTGAAGGAAAACTTCTGCTCGAAGACTAAACCAAGATCTCTCACCTTATCACAACGAGAAAGAACCTAACCACCGACGCTATAATCAAGGCAGAGAGATTAATTCAAACTCTTTTCCTCGTACATTACACTTTGACACCTTCAAACTCAAATAATTCTCCTCACACCAACTAGCAACACAGTCCAGCGCGAGCTGAAGTTGAACATATTTCTCCTGTGACCTTATTTCATCATATAGTTTCAAATAATCCGCGAACATCAAATGTGAAAAGTGAATATTATTCATCAGATCATTTACGAACAGAATAAATAACAGTGATCCAAGATTAGACGCTTGAGGTATTCCAGAGGTAGGTATGAACTCAGAAGACTGTAGATCTTCCAGCTGTACGAATTGACGTCGGTCAAGCAGGTAAGAATGAAAAAAGTTGGTGAGGCTATCAGAGAATCCAAATTTGTTGCATAATTTCTGTACCAGGAGCGCATGAGCAACTTTATCAAATGGTTTCTGAGAATCTGTGTAAATCACACCAACTTGACGGGTGGAGTCGAGTACTTCAGAAACCTGCTGAGAAAACAGCATTAGATTTCTTGAACAAGATTTCGTTGACATGAATCCAAGTTGCTCAATTTTTATGCTGTTTCTGACGGCTGGATATATAGCATTATAGACTACAATTTCAAAAAGTTTGGAAAAGCTTGATAAGAAAGATATTGGCCTGTAGTTTTTTACAACATACGGATCACCTTTTTTCAAGACAGGTACTCTCTTGGCCGATTTCCGTATTTTAGGACACGTGGCTTTGCTTATTATGAGATTAAATATATGTGTTAATGGATCCGAAAGTGCACAAATAAAATCTTTCACAACAAAACTTGGTATTTCATCAGGACCAGAAGTAAGTTCATAAAAGAATTTCTTCGCCGCGATAGGCTAATTATAATTTCATTCATTCGATTATTTTTCTGAATGAGACCCTTATTAATCTGATGAATTACATTTATGATTGTTAAATATAATATCTCATATTTACCTAAATTTTTAGTGCGCTGGTAAGCGCATATCCCCTGGAGTTATAAGTTAAGGTTTCACCAAATCAAGAGTGGCTCTCTAGGTATTGGATTCTATCATAGACGTTCAATCTAGAAATCGTCCCATAACTGGGAAGAGCATAAGTGGAATGAGATATTTTGATCGAGGAGGAAGAAATCTGGATTCGAGATAAGATACATCTTCAATATTAATATTTTTTTTGTAATCTTGAAATCAAAACATCTTCAATAGCAATTTTTATTGAAATTATTCAGTTTCACTGTCTATATTGCACATAAATCAGATTAATTTATATACATCATCCCAATTTTAGAGCTAGCCAGTGTTACCACTAATATTTCACAGTGGAGTACGTTATAAGTTCTTCAAAAAATTATATTCAATTATGCAAGAGATCTGTTCTCAACAACTTACGCTGTAATAATTGGCCAAAGAGATCTAAACCAAAGGAAGTTCTCATTAATCAGCAAACGTCAACATACAACTTCACACGGACTGGATATATCAATTGTGTACAGTGATCTGGTAATTGCGGAAAAATAAAAACTTTTCTACTCACTATGACAATAGGAAGCGATATCGCTAGTAGTGCAGAGCCACATAATGATGATCACCACATAAGTTTCTACTATTTTCTACAAAATTATATTTTATCAATTTCCATATCTCATTTCGTATGATTCAAAATATTATTGAATATTTAGAGACTGAATTGTTTTTTGCTTGCCCCAATAATGCCTGTATTCGTTAGCAATGCTTGCCCCTGAGAGAGATGATAAAATATAATTGTTTCAGTAGATATTCAGTTGCTATTTGTAAATTGTCTTGAAAAAGCACCTTTATTTTTTATTTTTATGAAAACAGTATAATAAAAAAAACATAGAAAGTATAGTAAATAACAAAGTGGTTGAATAAATGAAAAATTTTCCATATAAAATTTCTTCTGTTTGAAATTGGAAAAATATTTCAAGCTTATTTTTGATTTATACGTATAAATAACTGATATAACTCATCACAAAAAAACCATTGCTTGTATTATGATTTCGTAACGATCTATATCAATTGAGTGAATTTTTGCCATATAAATTCTTCGATTTGCTGAGACGCGAAGAGAATCAAAGCAATATATATTATTCTAAATACATGCACTGATATAATTCCTCAACTCAATATTAATTTGATCTTATTGCTTTAGTACAATCTCGAGATATCTTTTCTCTGAAATGCTTCTCATAGAAAATTAATTTAATCCGGACTTACCATTCGATTATCTTGAAAGGTGAGACCTCATAGCCATATGCTTTGAGTAAGTATCCCTACAATAAGATTTTATTGAATTTTTATGAGTATTTTTCGTCTTATAATCGTGCACATCAATGACACAAGTTACATTTTCATTACTTAAGTAAATTGAACAAGGAACCCCTGTTTAATTGACATAAGTTATGAGCAAATCGACATTTTTTGTTTAGGAAGATATCCATTTCATTTCGAATTCATGTACGGTTTTTGCAGATGTTTTGTACAAATTTTGAACAAACTGAAAAAATACATAATCATTTTCATACAAAATATTCAAATTATGAAACGTTCTGATAATTTTTCTAGCTGCTGAGTTTTTCAGTTTCCCGAACTAAATAACAGAGTGGAGCAATATTCAATGTGTGGCATATTATTGTCTCGAACAGAGTTTTTCTAATTCGTTTCAGATATATTTTTTCGAAGGTTTCAGAAGATATGATTCAATGAAATTCAATTTCTCATTTAAAACGATGCCTACGTATTCAAAAAGTTTTGACTTTTCATTTTGACTTTTGTATACTCAGCTATGAAATGTTATCCAAAAATCATTCATTTATCGATGTCAGGTCTGTCTGAGAACCACTCTGTCATAGTCTAAATATAATTACTACTGATGTAGAGCATTGTATGATCTGCGAGTTATTTCATACAGCATTGTTGAACATGGGAAACAATATCGTTTATATATAATGAGAGTAAAAGTGGACATAAGACTCAACTTTCTTGGATCACTAATGTGAGTAGGAACTGAACATGTTGTTCACTACTTTTCAAATATATATATATATATATATATATATATATATATATATATATATATATATACAGGCTTCTTTTATATGAAAAATTTTATTTTTGTTGACGTTTCGTTGTATATCAGAAATTATAAAACGTCAACAAAAATAAAGTTTTTCATATTAAAGATAGGTTGTTATTGCTAAAAACATTCAAAATAAACTATCTCAAACAGGCAATAAATCAATTTTAAATATATATATATATATATATATATATATATATATATATATATATATATATATATATATATATATATATATATATATATATATTTAGGGTTATCGGCAAAAGTTGGGCAGAACTAATTTGAACGACTAATTGTCAGCAATTCTATATTTCGAACGCAATTCGGTTCGTCTTGAGGAATACTAAAAATTTAGACAAGGTGATAATTAATCAGTTACAATTTGTAGAACAAGAAAACCTACATTTGACATAAGTCAATAAACCAACAAAAACGACACAAAAATCATCCAACAGTTATTTGCAACATAAAGGCGACAGTGTTCAACAACAAGCACTTGTTGTCTCTTGTATTAGTTACCGAAAGATGAGTTTTTTTGTGTGTTTTTGGTCTTTACCACGGGTCAAATGTAAGTGTTTCTAATGCAGTTCTGTTGATTTGTATTCTCATATTCAATTTTTAGCATCCTGCTGAACTACCGCATTCGTGTCCGAAATATAGATGATAGATTGAAGATTGTGTTCTTAATTTCGTGTTCGTGTGTTCTTGATACATTCATTTCATGAGCTTATGTGTATAATAAAGACTTCACAACTATTCGCATTTAGAGAATGCGCATTAAAACTGAAGTAAACTGAGTTCATAATTATTAAGCGGTCATTATATCAATGAAAATATTGTGAATACCATTTCAGAGAGATTTCTGAAATACGAATACCTTGCGACCTGGATAAATAAAATAATGGATCATACTCGATAGATCTATACCTACTTGAATTGAGAATCATTGCACAAATTTCCGAAATCTCGAAAAACGCCTTCTCTGGAGATATATACATGCATGTTTGTTTGGATTCCTAAACCTCGAAACAGTATTTTTTATGTTGAATTGAAGCATACAATATGTTGCCTAATTCTATGAAGACTGTCAGTAGCCTCAAGTTATTCAGGCGAAAATAGCAGAATTTTTCATTGTGAATGCTCGTGAGTTGAATAAGTTTTAGTTCGTAGGTTGTTAAGTCGATAGTTTAAATATATCCAATTTCGAATATCTAGTTTGAATTTGACGTTTGGAAAAGCAGCAACAATTTAGGCTCTACTGTGCGAAGTTCATTGCAACTCGCGCATTCGCCATTTTACACATAGGTTATGATTTGGGGACAATCAATGTTCATTTATTTCCAAAGACATGCAAAATTACAATGTTGTATAAATAATGACAAAATAACAGTATCATAGCGATATTGAGACCATCAATGCCATCAAATTATCTTTATGGAATTCACTTGAGTTTTTTGATATTGCTATTCCTTTGAGGAAATGTTTGAAGTCAAAATGTACATCAACATTCATTCCATAAAGTTAATATCTACAGTTGTGATGTCGTAACTTACATTAATATTACTTAATGCCATAATATTTCTATTGGAAAACATATCAGTAAAATGGTGTCATAAGGACAGAAGGATACATAAAATTACCTGTGACATTTATGAGGAATCCTGTATCTTTAGGAATCTTTGAATCAGATGTTCAGAAAATGAATGTTCGCAGATATGGAAAAATTGATACAGGTTGTCAGAAAAATTTGTTTGAGAGTTTTTATTGGATGTCAAGTAGTGAACGATTTTATCATACATTTTTTACGATTGAATTCCATAATAATTTGAATTGATTTCTTGCAGAAGACTTGACAAAAACATAGTTAATAATGTCGAGGCACTGTGTTAATCTTTTCAGAAGTGAATTTATTCACTCGACGAATGTTCGGCACTCTTTTAGAGTTTTATCTACTCTGGACATTCAGCTAGCAACCCGTAAATATGGTGACTTAACCAAATAGTTTTTATAACCAATCCAACTATGATATGTTCAAATACATTCATTGGTAATTTACCATTCCTCCCAACAATATAGAAATTCAGAACATATCAGTTATCATTGTATCATATCGCGTAACTTCAGATCTCTCAGCAAATTGATCCTTGACAAACCCTTCACTTGGTACATCAATAGACCGAGGAACTCGGTTCGAAAATCCTTGTCATGTTTGTGCAAAATCTCGTATGCATATTGTTTCAAATGGCGTAATTGTATAGCATTTGCAAAGCGAATATGGCGTGATGGCTGATACTGTCACGTTGATCCGTCCTATTCAGTGACGGGTGTCAAGTTGAAACTTGCATTGTTAATTGCATTTGTAGGAATCCCGACTAAATAGATGATGATGTCTGCGAATCTAGGACACTCCAATACTACAATAACTGTGATTCTTCTTCCAATGGCAAACCATTAACAATTCATGTGACATCATGGATAAAGTCCATTGACTGCTCGCACAACACTTAAATAAAGAATGCCAAATATATGGTAAATTTCGAAAAATAAAGATAAATTCGACCAAATTTTTCGATACGCTTGTAATTTAGTTATGGTTAGATATTTCTGATGGTTAAACTAACCATCAGCAATATTTCGACACACTTCAATACAACTTACTGAGAGTTTGTATAAAACTCTCTAAATTATTAAATTTACTGGAATTTGGCCGAGTATTCCGAATTATACACTGCATTAAACTATTGATAGTGATATTCACTAAGTGTGTTTTAAATCATAGATATCATTAAAAAATTTGGAAATTGATGTTTAGCTCAGTTACAACCTGAAATAATCTCAATTGTTTACGAATTAATGATTTTGGTAAGAAACTGTTCAAGTTTATTATCATTCTTTGTGCATTCACAAAATTTTTCTTCCCAAAACTTTCTTCTCTAACTGATTCTGATTTTGGGCAACTTATTTATTCGTTAGTAATAAAGTGACTATGTGGAAATAATTCAAACTAGCGTGTGTTTGATGAGACAGAAATTCATCGAATCACATATTATTATAATTCCATATCGTATATGTGAATGATAAATAGTACTTCCTCATTTATATATTGTTCTATAGTGTGTGATCTGAAGAACTGAAGTTGCTATGACTATAAATATGTCATATCAAATTAAATTAAACTGATGGCTTAATGTTTCACGATTATATTTAACAACATGAATTCGTCAACATTTTTCGTGCGTGAGCTCATTTTCAAGATTAATATCATCAGACTTATATCATTTCAGTCTCGAAAATGAGCTCACGCTCGAAACATGTTGACAAATTCATGTTGTTAAATATAATCGTGAAACATTGAGCGAAGAGTTTAATTTAATTTAATATTTAATTATGTTTCATCTAGAGTTCTCCAACATGGTTTTATGAAAGGTCGTTCAACAATTTCTAATCTAACATGTATTACTCTTACTCAGTACATTGCTGAGGGTACTGATAATCTCAATCAGACTGATGTGATATACATGGACTTCTCTAAAGCGTTTAACAGGCTTGACCACGGTATTCTATTGAATAAACGAGGCACTTTAGGGCTTTCGACATCGCTCATCAAACTTTCTGAATCGTATTTGATAGGCAGAAAGAAATGCGTTTGTAACCGTGGGAATACATCAGTTGAATACTGTGCTTCATCTGGAGTGCCCCAAGGTTCCATACTTGGTCCTCTGCTTTTTACAATGTTTATAAATGATATAACCGATGTCATTGATGTTGAGGGTTTATTTTTCCCAGATGGCTTTAAAAATTTTTCATTATGTTTGCTGCATCGGTGGCTGCGAACGCATTGCAAGAAACTTGCGCAATGTTGTAAATTGGTGTGATTTCAACAAATTGAACCTCAACATCACAAAATGTCATGAAATGTCGTTCTCCACAAAATATAATTTGATTAATTTCAAGTATGAAATTGGTGATAATATTTTGGAAAGACCCAATACATTTATTGAGCTTGGCGTAACCTTTCATTCTCAACTAACTTTCGTGCCACATATCAATGCTACAGTAACCGCTGCCTGTAGAGTATATGGTTTCATTGTTCGTGTTGGAAAGGAATTTAGCAATATATCGACTCTGAAAACATTGTATTGTGCTTTCGTAAGATCTAAGCTCGAATACGGATCAACAGTCTGGAATCCTGGTTATCAATTACACATTGATCTACTGGAGTCTACCCAACGGAAGTTCCTGAAACTTTCTAGCTTCAGAAATGATAGAATATATCCACCTATAGGCATACAACATGAAACGCTTACAAGTCGACATAATGTGGACACACTAAGTACTCGAAGGAAATGCCATGCAATAATCATCTTGCATAAAATAATTAACAATAAAGTGAAATGTCAGGAATTATTGCAAAAGCTTAATTTCATTGTCCCAAGACTTTCTTCCAGAAGCGCACTCACGTTCTACCTTCCAGCAGCTAGAACGAATGTTCTAAAATTTTCGCCATTGCACACGATGTGTGAACAATGTAATATTTTAGGAGCTAAGGTGGATATTGTTCTGTTACTGATATTAAGGCAAGTTTCCTTGATATACATAATCTCTGATAAAACAATTATTTATATGTATTTACGAACAGAATTCATATTCACTCATATAATTATGTGTGTATAAGTGTTACTATGTGAATGTATATGTATTTGTGTGTTTAAATTTACATTTATGTATAAGTTTGGTCAGCATTTAAGTTTTTTACTTTTTTAATTATTTCATTTCATTCCATCAGTTGTGATTCATATCACAAACTCTTTCATTTAAAATGAAACAAAATTGAAACTTTTGTACTACCAATTTTGTTTTTTGTATATGTTGTGTTTCCTGTTTTGTAATTAGGATTTGTCCTGTAAAACAGTGTATCTCAATGGAATGAGTAAAAGAGATAAGCGAGAATTCAATCTCAGTCATAAATATGTCATGTTGTCAGATTCATTTGTCGGCAAAATAATGAAAAAAAAATTCTTATAAGATTATAAAGATTCCTTTTTTTTCAGTCCAAAACGAAATCGAATTCGAACTCCTTTATATCTTGTGAACCAAAAAAGATGTCTTACTTCACTTTTGCATGACTTAATTTAGAAAATTTAGTCTCTCAAGTATTTGAATGCCTGTCCTTCCCGGTTCATGGCTATGACTAAATTGTTCATCAAGCCGAGCTTGATAGGTAAGGGCGCCAGAAAAACATTTTTTGGATTCGAGTGGTTAGGTATACTAGGGTTCAGATTTCTAGCAGGACAATCGGTTCTCTCAATAATAATTATTATTGATAAGAACTACCTCATATGCGATGCTATTATAACTGCATTAAGCTCAAACTATTTTTCACTTCATATATATATATATATATATATATATATATATATATATATATATATATATATATATATATATATATATAAATTTGCTCATATAAAGAGTTAGTTCTATATACTCGTAAACAAGATGTGGAACTTTTAGAATGAAGAAGGATTCATTTGAAAGAGAATTGAAAATTGTGATAATATTTTATGTCTGTAGAGTTTATATTTTATATGTTAAGTGAAGTTCTACATATAATTATTTTTGTAAGAGTTATGAAAGGAGATCAATTGATGACAGTCTTGATTCCAGCGTATTCAGTAAAATAACTGTTTTTATATCAAAATGTGAAGAAATGTATATATGTTGTATTTAACTATATTCATTTCAATATTTCAATAAAATGAAATTTTTTTTTCACAAATGTTTTTCCTCTTGAAAAAAATTGAAATAAATGAAAAGTGAATCAGATTTTATCATTGTTTTCTAATACTATATGTTATATTTTTTAACGCTGGAATATCATAATTGATGCTCTAATAATTGTGTAGCCCTACAAATACATCAACTTAGAGCGGTCATTTGGTATTTTTAATATGATCATTTACTGCATCTTCCAGGCTCTTCATTAAACGAAGCGAAGTAATAGAGGCTTCAGGATTTCAGGACGGTGATTGAAGATGGGCGCGGGTCGAGCAAGACACGGATTGAGAAGATACGCTGCCTCGTTTGATTCGGACAAATGGCTTGGTGAAGCTTGCGTAATTAAGACATCATACGATAGGGAATGAGGTTTTAGGCCATTCGTGGGAATACCAGGAAAACTAACCGAATAACAGCCCTTGGGGCGAATGTTATCACAACTATGGCTATTATTTTTAGCATATTCAAGCGCCTTCCCGATGCCAAACATTCCTCAGAAAACTGGTTATATTTTTAATAAAGTTGATTGAATATTCGCTGATCTCTTGGTGAAATATTGTTGAATATATTGAATATAAACTTGAATTCAAACACTTGAACTTATGATGTACACCTTATTGACTAAATAGCATGACGCGTTTCGTCGTTACAAACGACTTCTTCAGATGCTCACAGAATAATAATGAGTTATTATTACTTATATAACAATAATAAAATATTATTCTGTAAGCATCTGAAGAAGTCGTTTGTAACGACGAAACGCGTCATGCTATGTACCTAGTCAATAAAATGTAAATCATAAGTTCAAGTGTTTGAATTTAAGTTTATATTCTTCAGATGCTTACAGAATAATAACTTATTATTATTCTGTAAGCATCTGAAGAAGTCGTTTGTAACGACGAAGCGCGTCATGTTATGTAGTCAATAAAGTATAAATCATAAGTTCAAGTATTTGAATTCAAGTTTATATTCAATTATAATGGATTTACATCAAGTAAACGCCAACACTATTAAATATTGAATATATTGATCAAAAACATTCGGCTAAATCCACAAAATTCATATTAACAAAAACTGAATGAAAAATTCCACAAAAATTATATTGAATTAGTCCTTGAAAATTGTTTTGGGGGTGATTTTTAGAGGTCAATTTCAGACGACTTCTTTTTAAAGAGGTAATCTTCATAACAACGGTTGACTTTGATGTACATTTTCTTTAATGCAATGGTGAAAAATTGATTACTCGATACAAACATTGAAAGAAAACGATGGAACAGAGATCTACGATGCGATGGGGGTGTGAATAAACCATTGAACTTTACATTCAAGTTATGTACATCTGTTCGAATCTGAATCTTGCGGTTTAAGTATTTTGGTATTCTGTTCAGTATCGAAAGACGCTTGATGTACGTTATATCTATTTTCCATATTCAGACACTTAGATACTAGTAATTTGAGACTAACTGTGCTATACTTTCGTATGCCCCATATATACCTAAGACAACTCCTTGTGAATTGGATCAAAATCAAAGAGTCGCAAAGCATTCCTTCATTTTGATGTGTAAGTTATGCCTTCGGGAAAAGGCATCTTGAATTGGATAAATGCATTTCTTATATATTTGAATATTCGCTGATCTCTTGGTGAAATATTGTTGAATATATTTATCGAAAACATTCGTTTGAATCCACAAAATTTATATTAACAAGAATCAAATGAAAAATTCCACAAAAATTATATTAAATTAGTCCTTGAAAATTTTTTCGGGGTGTTTTTGAGAGGTCAATTTCAGACGACTTCTTTTTAAAGAGGTAATCTTCATAACGGTTGACTTTGATGTACATTTTCCTTAATGCAATGGTGAAAAGATGAATACTCGATACAAACATTGAAAGAAAACGATGGAACAGTACGATGTGATGGGGGTGTGAATAAACCATTGAACTTTACATTCAAATTATGTACATTTGTTCGAAACTGAATCTTGCGGTTTAAGTATTTTAGTGTTCTGTTCAGTATCGAAAGACGCTTGATGTACGTTATATCTATTTTCCATATTTCCATATTCAGACACTTGGATACTAGTAATTTGGGACTAACTGTGCTATACTTTCGTATGCCCCATATATACCTAAGACAACTCCTTGTGAATTTGGTCAAAATCAAAAAGTCTCAAAGCAATTTCTCCATTTTAATGTGTAAGTTATGCCTTCGAGAGAAGGCATCTTGAAATTGATAAATGCATTTCTTAGACATTTATTGAATCCACCTTTCAATTTCAGATTGTCGTGCATATGTACACTCAAGTTTCTGGCACTACTCCCTGCTTGCTATATGGAATCAATGATGCGTATATTCAGTTGTTGCTCCAAATGATCACTATAACTGATCATGATTAACATTGTTATCGATATATTGTACTGTATCTTTTCTACTCAACGATATTTTGAATTTTTGTGGTGTAAGATTGTAAGAGACTGTATAACTGTTGAATTTTACGAAACAAAATATGAATCGAAATATTATCGATCATTAGTTCATAAAAGAATCGAAGATTATTGGTTCGAGCCAAATTAAAAAACAAATCTGGGTAACAAATCTTTCATCGGACCAAGAATATTCAAAAACTACTCACATAATGAGAGACCACAAATAATTTTAAGAATTTCAAAGTCAAAAAAAATGGATGAAAATTAATAGTCGATTCTTTATTCTTTTTAAAATCTCAAAATTCGATTTCAATCATTTAGATCAGTTTTAATCCTTGAACGACCTTTGTTGCTATGTGAATTCCAACAGTTTGTCACTTCATAATTTCAAACGATTTCAAAGTCAACAAACGTCACTTGTAATTTACTAGTTGTAAACCCATTTGCATGAAGATATATATTTGTCATTATATATATATATATATATATATATATATATATATATATATATATATATATTTATAAATATATACATATATATATATATATATATATATATATATATATATATATATATATATATATATATATATATATATATATATATATATATATATATATATATATATATATATATATATATATATATATATATATATATATATATATATATATATATATATATATATATATATATATATATCTTCAAATTGATGAATTGCCTGTTTAAGATATTTTATTTTGAAAGTTTTTAGTAATAACAGGCTTCTTTTGATATGAAAAAGTTTAGTTTTGTTAACGTTTTGTTGTTATATTACAACTTTGTCAAAACCAATATATTTTTGATACGTTAGTTTATATAATATATAATATAAAACTAATATAATTAGTTTTGACAAAGTTGTAATATAACAACGAAACATTAACAAAAATAAACTTTTTCATATCAAAAGAATCCTGTTATTGCTAAAAACTTTCAAAATAATATATATATATATATATATATATATATATATATATATATATATATATGTGTTTTTCTATATAATATAATGTAATCTATAATGCTCTTTTGAATAATTTGTAAAAAATTGTGGAAAAAAAGATATAGATACTTTGATAGCGAATATCTACACTACATGTGCGATAATAATATAGCACGAGAACTTGAGAATTCTTTTTCCTGTGGGGAATTTTTGACATGTTTTCAGAAATGACTACGAGCGATTCTACAACACCAACCTAGTTGGCACATTACTTCATCAAATTAGATGAAACTGTTCTAAAAAACCAGACTTGTAAAATGTAGTATCTCAATTGATAAGGACGTGTGAAACTTTCAATGTTGATGTATTGATGTGCTTTGCATTGATTCTAAGATTTGAGACGTACATTAATCTATGCATTGTAAAGGCATACGACTTACCCTTTATTTCTCTCTTTCAATTGATGAGAGGGTATGTGAGGATTGAAATCGATGCCTTTCATTCGTTGAACGTGGCGTGACTGATGAGTACTTTGCAGTACGAAACAGTAACTGTCTCACGCTTTCAATAGATGTAGGCATCGATTTCAAGATTCTTCAACATTTATCCCTGAAAGGATTATGGAGAATCCAATATTCTCTAACATTGATCCCTAGAAGGACAATGGAGACATTGAATTTTCCATGTTTCACACAGCCATCTCTGCTATAATGCTCCTTTGAATAATTCGTCAAAAATCATCGAAAGAAAGTTACAGTATACTTTGATAGTATATATATATAAATGAACTTTGATATAAATAATTCGTTCAGTCCTTTGGTAAGAATGTTTGAAATTAGTTCATATTTCACCTGCCACAATTCAAAGAGAGATTGAGATTATTGCAAATTTCGTTAGGTCACGTATGAAACAATCCCAAAGTTGGGTGGTGGAACTTGAGAAGGAGCGAAAATCAATAAGGAAAACAAACATTTTCCTCGAACGTGTCTTCGGATCACTCCCGTTTCCCGCTTGCCGAATCTCGGTACGGTGGCATGCAGAATTGCAGACCGAATAACTCACGGTCGTTTAGATTAAATCTGTGAAAGCGGAGAATAACCCGACTCTGGCTGTATTTACTATCGACGCGTTTGCTACTTGTTTCGCCAAATTACCCAAGATCACAAGCGCCTCATGAAGTCAGTCGGGGGTTCACGAATGTTTGAAATTTCATTCGCTCGTTCATCACCTAGACAGCTCTTGCATGAAATTGTCTATTTATGAATGTTTGAAGATTAAGGGGCGTCCAAGTATTATGTAGGCAAACTTTCGATGATTTCAGACCCTTGCCGTCCTGTATTAGTTAAAATGTAACTCAAAATTTTTGTCTGTTGAATGATGAAACTTGATTAGGAGTTTTTCTGTAAATATAAAAATTGTGATTTAAAATAGTGAAACATTTGCAATTTGAAGTAATGTGTGTTTTTTTTAGTATAGAACTTTAAGTTGGCATTACTGTTGAAGATAGCTACCGATTCAACACCAGAGAGGTGATTTTCTCAGTTTGATTTGGCAATTCATCATGAATAGACTCACAACAACGCTCGCAAATAGTGCACTTTTATTTCGAAAATAATGGTTCTGTACGGAATACGAATCGCGCACTACGTCCATTTTACCAGAGGGGCACTTCTGGTTAAATGGCTACGTCAGCAAACAAAACTGCCGCATTTGGAGCGAAGATAATCCTCCAGTGTATGTCAAAACACCGTTACATCCAGAAAAACTGATTGTTTGGTGCGCTTTATGGGCTGGTGGAATCATTGGTCCGTACTTCTTCGAAACCGATGATGGCCAGAACGTTACAGTCAATGTTGATCGGAATAGAGCCATGAATACTATCTTTTCCATTCCTGAATTGAACAACCGTGATGTCCTGGAGCTGTGGTTTCAACAAGACGGCGCAACTTGTCACACAGCTCGTGCTACAATCGATTTATTGAAAGACACGTTTGGTGACCGCCTAATTTGACATTTTGGACCTGTGAATTGGCCACCAAGATCTTGGGATTTAACATCGCTTGACTACTTTCTGTGAGGCTATGTAAAGTCACTAGTCTATGCGGATAAGCCACAAACGCTTGACTATTTGGAAGACTATATTCGCCGTGTTATTGCCGATATACGGCCACAAATGTTGGAGAAAGTAATCGAAAATTGGATGTCCAGATTGCACTAAATTCTTGCCAGCCGTAGCGGTCATATGCCAGAAATCCTATTTAAAATGTAACGCCATAAGATTATCTTTCAAAAAAAAATTCTTGTCAATCGAATGATCAATCGTTGTTTAATTGCAATTTAAAGTTCTATACCTCTAAAAAAAACACCCTATATATAATAAAAACGTGGCCAGAAGAGTAGAAGGAAGTTATTGTCCAGAAGTACGACTTGACGTGGCTTTATTGGTTGAAGTCGTGAGAGTAAACGAAATTTCCTAGAATTGAACAGTATTACATAAAAGAAACTCTCAATATATAAGAAACCATGAATTAGGAACAAAATAAATTAAATTAATGAAATTTGAGGGAAATCGGAGAGTCAGTATGATGCCTGAGGGATACGTATCCAACTTTCTAGATAACTAACAATTGATTTCCTCTTGATTTTACTGTATTACAGAAAGTTCACTGAATATACCAATTTTTCTAGGAGTGAACACTAATACATTCAATGAGAAATCTAAATTTCCTTTCTCTAAATGATAGGACGTAAATAGCTATTTCTCAAAAACTTTTGATCAATATAGAGATTATAGTAAAGGATACTCCTATCAAAATTTAGATCAAATCGGAATAATATGATTATTTATCGCCTTAGAAGTACGTATTCAAGTTTATCGTCAATTTTTCGATTTTTTCAAGTTGAAGAGCCAAATATCGAGATAAACTGTTGAATGTATTCAAACTGAAATGAAAAAACATTTTCTGAAAACTTTCGTTGAATTTGAAAATTATAACTCGAAGTATGATCAAATATTCATAGAGAAAGAAAATTAAAGTGGCATGAATACTTTTAATCCTGAGGTATCTCAGTTTTAATTTCACTATCAGATGATAGTGCGAATATATAGGGTTTTCAATCAAAATCTACATTCAATAAGATTAATATATATATATATATATATATATATATATATATATATATATATATATATATATATATATATATATATATATATATATATATATATATATATATATATATAAAAAATGAGAATGCAATAAAACTTTTTTCAATATTGCATTAGTGTATGATAGAAAAACTGTTAGAGTAATTCACAAATATTATACTATTCACCCAATATATATTTCAGACTTCATTGTTTTAACTCACAGCATAAGTTAGTAGTTCACAATTTCACGATAATTTTTATGGATTTTGCAATGTGTTGTGAACAGTACTGATAAATTGAACTCTGAAATGAGAAATTCATGACAATTGACATCTGAAATGAGTACTTATCAGTCAAAATTATTTTCCATTATAGGCAATATACGCGAAATTTGTGTTAGTTTCTGGAATAATCAATTCTCAGTTTAAAGGAAGAAGCTTAACAACATCATAAAACATCATGTAAAATCATTCAACAAAATGTCAAACCGTTTTCACAACACCAATTATTGTCAATATGTTAGTAACTGTATTCCCAAAAAAAAATAATGAAAAAAGATTCAAAACAAATATGTGTTTGTTTTGGATTATCTGAAATAACATACTGATTGTATGCAATTCAGTTATTTATTTATTTAATATAAGCTGTAATATTAAACAGAAAAGACAGGAGATACTGAAAACGAAATTGAAAGTACGAAAGTTTCATTTGAAAGCAAAAGGTTTTATATAGAAAGAAACGAAATAATACAGCATTTTTCATGTACTAAGTCTGACAATTGAGGGGTCATAGGTGACCTACAACTACATTTGAACGATTTATTGAGAAGTAGTTATGTTAATTAGAATACAACTCATGATAAAGAACACTGAAACGTGGTGCTGCACAATTTTTCATAAATCACAGTGCACTTCCTGCGAATGAAACACATTGGTAAAATATTTTTTTAATCCAGAATTATAGATACATTTAATTTTTTTCTCATTCACATTAATAGATTCGACACGGAGGTTTCGCCTCTTAACATGTAGCTCAAGTTTCACTGAATATATTAAAAACTCTACATATGTTTCGGGTAGTTAACCCATTATCAAGAGTATACAATGTCACTCAATTCAGTAACATAATAAACTCTTGATAATGGGTTATCCACGCGAAACATATGTAGAGTTTTTTAAAATATTCAGTAAAACTTAAGCCAAGTATATTAATTTTAATTTATTGTTTTTAATAGATTCGGTTGCAAACCTGTATATTAGAAATACATAGATACACACAAGTCGAATTTTCCATAAACTTTCCCAGGAAAATAAATCGCTCATCTTAGCAAGAAATAAGCTTAACCATACATCTGAGAACATGTGTGGAGATGTTATCAATAGACTACTGGCAATATTCCATATTGACTGATACGTCGCTTGTGAGTATATTAAAACGAATGAGTAGTCTTTTTCAAATTAGCATCTGAATTGATGATTTTTTCACAAACAGAGAAAGATTCAAAACAAATATGTGTTTGTTTTGGATTATCTGAAATTACTTACTGATAGTATGCAATTCAGTTATTTATTTATTTATTTAATATAAGCTGTAATATTAAACAGGAAAGACAGCAGATTCTAGAAACGAAATTGAAAGTACAAAAGTTTCATTTTTGTACTTTTAAATTTAAAAGTGTAATTCTAAAAAAGGGAGATTGTTATATGAACTCACAACTGATGAAAGAAAGAATACAATTATCGGAAAAAACTCAGTCTCAAAATATTTTTCAGTAGTTTGTCAGAAAATTCAGCAAACAGGACATATTGCTCAGTTAGGTAGTGTGAGCAAAAGCTTTCATATAGCTACGAACGTATTTTTCATACGTTCTTTATATACGTAATTTATATGATAATTCTGGCAATTGAGAGATCATAGATGACACCTACAACAATGTTACTCAACATCGCAAAGTTACTCAATTCAACAACATTGTATACTCTTGATAATGGGTTAACCACCCGAAACTTATGTAGAGTTTTTTAAAACATGTAGTGACACTTAATCCAAGTGTGTTAATTTTAATTTATTGTTTTTAATATTTTTGGTTACATACCTGTATCTTCGAAATACATAGATACATGAAAGTCGAATTTTCCATGAACTTTCACAGGAAAATGATCTCTTATCTTATCCAAGAATTAAACTTAACGATACATTTGAGAACATGTGTGGAGATGTAATCAATAGATTACTGGCAATATTCCGTATTGACTGATACGTCTCTTGAGGGCATTTTAAAAAGAATGAATAGTCTTTTTCAGATTAGGTTTTGAATTGATTATTGAACAAAAAGAGTAAGAAAAAAGATGACCATTACTTCTAAGCGCCTAAAAAAGCATGAAACTCAGTTAACAAAGTTTAGTTTTTCAGTTTTTTCAGAACAGCGAAATCATCTACTAAAACACTGTTGGCAATACATATTAGTATAAGTGATGTAATGATGATGAACTCCACAGCGGTTAAAATCGACTTTTTAATATCAATCAAACATTCTACATATTCTGTATGATTGAAATCTGAAAATATTCAATAAAAACCATAAATGCAACCCACAACTTGAAAGATAAGGTAAATATCCCTACTATGTTATCCAAGAATTCGAGAACATATGAATTTGAACTTCAGAAAACTATGAATCAGTATATTTCATGAGTGTTCAATGAAATAAATATAAGAAACAATCGAAACAACTTGCGAAAAGAAGACATTCTTACGTTTTGAGGTTATGCACCTCGACAAAATATCGAAAATGTATTCCCTACCTTTTTCTAAGGAATTTCAACCATATAGGAACCATGAGGTCCGCATAGATTCGTAACATCAACAGCCTAATATAGTTGGCATCGTTTATAATAACTCGTCCATTTTACAATTGAAGATATGTAACCACTTTAATCTTTCAATATCTGAAGACGCAAAATGTTAGTTTATCAAGTAAAATTATACATAAAACAACTATATTTACTACAAAGATACTCGTATGGTTTGTGTAGTCTATTAACAAGACTGGGCTTTTTTGAGAACTGACTAATGAAAATAATTAACAATTGAGTGAATATCACTTATTATCATTAATGCACTCAGATTTTTAGGTCTACATCAGTATAACGTGTTGTGTGTACAATTTCATTCATTTTCTTGTAAAACTTGACAATTGAAATGAATCTCAATCATAAGCTAGAATAGATTTCGAAAGTTATTTGTTGTAAGCATTTCGGCGTATCCACCTCCTTATGTATCAAATAAGTTCAATATTACACCTAAAACACACATATATTTATGAATACGATATATATTATGATTTTGTGAATATCTCACTGATTGTAGTATCGTTTCATCCTTTGATTTCTTCAATCCATGCTCATCAAATTTCATCCGTCAATCCGTCAACGTTTTGTTCTAGTGTTGTGAGTCTTGTCTTATTGTTACCTAATCATTAATCGATTGGGCCGAAAATTGATGAAAATCTAAATACATAATTTGAATAAAACTAAGTAGTTTCCAGATTTCCACTATAATTTAAAAAATCTTGTTTCACTATAATGTAAGAAATCTTATTTTCATTGGTTTGTGTTGTGGTCTTTTCAGTAGTGGCATGGATGTGTGACTTAGGTGCTTGTTGTCTAATCTATCATTCACCAATATTTCCATTCGTTTTTAATGGGGTTCGATTGGTAATATCGTCAAGTTTTTGTAGTTAAACTCATGTTTTCCTGTCGTTGATATCATGTTAAGATGACGGAGGCTCACAGGTAAATGGTGAATGGAAATTTAATTCCCTGATATATATGACTCTGTTGAAGTTTAACAGTTCCATGACTAGGGAGACCCAGTAAGTCGCTATTTCTTGTTGGAAAATTATGAACCGCACTATGAGTTTTAAGTAACTGGATATTCTGCTTTATGTACAGAATAAAGTTTAAAATATATATACGAAAGTCAAAATTTTATGCCTGATAAAATATTGTCTACAAGATTCCCTTAGAGGAAAATTCAATATAGTACGGATAATTCTTGTTTGACATAAAAACCATTAGTGGAATTCCCCCAGAAAATAATATTGTAAGACATGTGACAATAAACATAGCTATAGTAGACAGTTATTTATACAGCAGAGATATTATTTATTATCTGAGATAGTTCTTTTGTGAATAGTATTGGTATTCGTCTCCTGAAGTTTGTGGTTGGTTCTTCTGTTTGTTTTGTGTTGTATATGATGTGTATATGTGTTGTTTGGTCTGTGTATTTTCATCATTGTTTTAAGGTAGTGATTTCCATGATGGTAGTGATGAACCAAGAGGTTTTTCTTCCAATGTCTTATTCCGGAGTATTGTGCATATACATACTCAATAAATAATGAACTTGACAGAATTGAACAGGTGACCTGTTAATAATTATGAACCTGTTAATAATTATGATACTTATGAACAATGTTGCAATAAAATTACTTTATTTCAATCATTTCCAGAAGATCATAACGATATCTGTTTTATCACAGTTACTTCTCAACCCCTTGAAATTATTGGAATGAACCATGGCATATGAGTAAATTGTCCATGGAAAGATTCAAATTAACTTTCAGGACCTCATATGTTTGTTATCTTTGGTTCCATAAAAGTAGATAGTTATCGGTTGTAAGCAGTCAAAACATGTGGATTGTTCATTTCTGTTAAACAAATCAATTATCTCAATGAATGAACTGAAAGAACGTTTTATTTTTGATTCAATGCGAATCCTCAATCTTTATTAAAGTATCATCAGATGATGATCAAGAGTTCAATATCAGTTATACATAGAGTCCATATAATTGTGCGATTCTCTTGTTGAAATTAATATAATCGAAAATATACATCAGTGTGCCAGGAACTTCGGATAAACATCAAGTAATCTTGTTTGTAGTTGTTGTTCCTTTTTAAAATTTATTATAGTTGACTAGGGAAATATCAGTTACTTCAGCTGTACTGATAAATATCATTCGTTCAAACTCCTAAAGTACATTATATACATATTCTTAAGAATTCAACATACATTCTGATACAGTGATACCCACATGCAAGTCGTCGATGTCTCTGGTCGTATAATCTACATAATTCAGTTTAGAAAACATATTTGCCCTGAGATAAACATAACACTTAAGTATATATTATATGTTTAGCTGGTATTCCGCGAATATACCTTATTAACTATTCGCTTTAATGATTATTCATCGACATTCGTATGTAAATCTATTTTCACGAGTCGCCTCTGCTTCTTCTGTATTTATCGGAGCGTTCGCTACTTGTTTTATCAAATTACCAAGGGAAGACGTACACAAGTTCCGATAACACAAAATAACATCGACTACCGTGAACGTGACATTGCACCGTACTCTTCTTGCTCTTCTGCTTTCAAAGGCCACGAAACAGTTTATCAAATTTAAGAGTATACGATAATGAGCTCACATGCTGCTTTTTAGTGCTGATCTACGTTCGAGAAGAAGTTAATGAGACGTATGAATTGTTGAAAAGCTTCTCTCCGTCCTTTGAGAATTTTCGTTCCAGAATTTAGAGAATTAACATCAGTAATTGATTCATATATAAATTGACTGAAAACCACTTGGCTTATTTTCACGAAATTATATTGATTGCCAGACAATTGTTTCGAGACGTTAGCTCGTGTTTCAAATTGCCACTTCGTGAATTTAATTCCAAACAGAAACAACGGGGTTACACCCAAAACAATTATCAAGAAATTGATTTCAATTTCAGACAGTAAGACCAGTTATTTTCATTGAAATTACTGAACTATTTATTCAAATTATTCAACCATGTTTCACTAAGATCAGCGAACCTTGGTGTATCTCAACTAACCTCTATTGATTGACATTTGGACCTCTGTCTTCTTCATAAATTCACAGATGCTCGAAATTCGAGGAATTTTTGTGTAGAATTACTGTATTAGGGATAATTCTTTTCCAATAATGAGCTCATATTCAAGAAATTATCGTAAAATTATGATATTTTCATCCTCAAAATCCTTCAATTTATTGATACGATAAATACACTCGACTAATGTTTCGGTCTATTCAACTTCTATAATATTTCAGATAATTCAATTATTGAAATTAGTTATTAGTTTAAAATACATATCTAGAGTACCTGTTAATTTTTCTATTGGGATTTTCAATCCCATAGGTTGTTGAAGAGTGTTCATCACTTAAACTCTAGTGAAAACAAGAGAAAATGTATTTGTTCCTTAATAATATTCTGACATGTGCTGGATTGAGGGTGAATTAACAGGTTATCCATGTAAACAAAAAAAATTATTCGTTTGGATACCTACCGAAAAGAAATTCGAATCCAATGCTGATTACAGCCTAGATCAGAGTTACCCGATTTGTGCGTCGAGATAAAGGAACACCCAGGCACGATTTGTGTCTATCGAAAACCGTAAGTTAACTTAATATAGCTATATAATTATTGATTTCAATTGAACAATTCAACAATGAATATATTGAATACTTTTTAAATATTTAATAGTGTTGGCGTCGACTTGATGTAAATCCATTATAATTGAATATAAACTTAAATTCAAACACTTGAACTTATGATTTACACTTTATTGACTACATAGCATGACGCTTTTCTTCACAAACGACTTCTTCAGATACTTACAGAATAATGTAAGCATCTGAAGAAGTCGTTTGTAACGACGAAACGCGTTATGCTATGTATTCAATAAATTGTAAATCGTGAGTTCAAGTGTTTGAATTTAGGTTTATATTCAAATATATTGAATACAATAAAACTAATAACGTCGGGTCAGCATATTTCGAGCGCTCAGCGTATTATCAACATTGAAGTATTAATAACATGTTTACTCAACGTTAATAATTTTATTGTTTCATTTTGTGATACATTCGTAAAACATTAAGGCTATTCTTCAATATAAATCAATATTTAATCGTGTTTCAGAAGAGGTAAGCGAGCATTCAATCTCAGTTATAGGTATACAAGTTTTCTCAGGAATATACCTATATATCAATAAAATGCATCATCCATAGTCTCGTGAATCAACATCAATAAGCTATAAATTGAAGCAAGAACTGAATTCTGGCGCAGTAAATTACATAAAAGCTAGGTCGCAAAGGGCCAAAAAGTTCGAAAAACGATGCATAGTTATGGAAGCTAAACATATGGTCCTGCTGTAATATTGCAACTCACAATAGCTTTCACTTGGTAATGTGTTCATTATTATGTTCAAATCACATAAGAAAATTAGCACTTTTTCATGAGGAGAACATCATGAAACCGCCAGATACTTTACTGAACCAGATTTTTTGCTGAAACTAGAATATTTGTACAATATATCTATACTGTACATTAATCATATATCAATACTGTATCTATTAAATATCTTGTTGTTGTCACCTTGGTAATTTCAGATATCCCTCGGATTTTTTTAATTTAGCCCGATTAGGAACTCTTTATTTAGCATCGGTCCAGTCACTACGGTCTTAGGGAACACTGATTTGGGGTTGTGCTCTAGATGTTCATCTGAAGAGCCTTGAAATAATTCAGAAATGGATTTCAAAAATAATCCTGAGAAATAATAGAGTGTTCTCGAACTTTGAAGTGTTTAGGGGGTCTGTGTATTCGACATAAGAAGATTGTATTTTCAGTCGTTGTTATATTATAATCATAAATACGAGGTTGAAAAAGATTATTTAAAGCAATGTTATTGTTACAACACCAGACATAAATATACCGTACCATTGAAAGACAGAACAGATAAAGGTATTTGGACAAAGACATGTTATATACATATTGCAAATACAATTATTCAAGGAGTTCAAAAATAAACTTGTTAGTTGATTTCTGAGTTTTGATTGGTACATCGTTGACTTGGTGAAGGATACTAGTTTCTATTCACCAGCTTAATTATGTGAGAAATAACGTTACATATTACATGTTACATATTATCTGATACATTTCTTTTCTCTATTAAGAATTCAAGTCTTTCGTATATGTACAGTACACTTCTCAAAGAAAAGTTTTAGCTGTCATTTTGTTTACCCTGATTATAATGTTTATGATCCTCTTCATGATGTTTATGTTAAGAAACCGTTGTTCTGTGGAATAGAATGGTAGTTATTTTGATGTTAACTGTTAAATAAATTATTATTATCATTAGTATTATATATTTGGCAAACTAAATGAATTGAATCTGTCATTGAAAGACAATAACACGCACATTCTACAATTTTTAGAAAATATTGTGGCCTTTGCAAAGAAATTGCGGATGTGGATGAACGAATTATTGTAGGGGTCAAGATTGCTACCGAAATTTGTATAAATATGCGACATCTAATGAATTTATTTTCTTTAAAGACCTGATGACGAAAGTACTACGGATGTTTTCCGAAGTACTTTGCAGATAATAATGTTGAAAAATGACAAGATTTCTTCCATATACAAGTTCGCCAATATTACAACTAGAGGAATACAACTTATTTAACTCTCTCGTGACAGCAGCCGTATAACCAGATTCATCAGTTTCGATTTGGTGGAGTTTTGGTATTGGATTCAAAAAAAATATTCAACTTCAACTTCAGAAGCTTCAGCGATGTTCAATCCGTTGCAACACCATATTTGTGCGAAGCTGTGTTTTCAGCTGTAGCAGTAATCGAAAACAAATATCGCTCATGTACCACCAATGTCGACCAAGAAATGAAAATAACATTGTCAAACCTCATTCTCCTCGTTGGAAAACTGTGTAGATATCACCAAGTACACCCGTCACATTGATTTGACTGAGAAAGAATTTCATTCTCCTTGTTCTTAAATCTCTCTTGTAATTTCATATTTTTAAATTTAACTAAATATAGTTTCGAATTTAACTACTTCAAATTAATTGTTATGGTACGATTACTATTACGATTACTAATTTTAATAACTATAAGAAATAATTGTCACTAATGTTATTTAGTATTTCGAATAGTTATCTAGGGTTGTACAAAAATATCAACTATGTCACATCGTCGTGACAAAATACTAAACTTGTAAAATTGGGCCCCTAACTTACATGATAAATTTCCATATAACAATGTATTGCTATACCTATAATATATATAAGGGTATAAATAATAGTATAAATATTTGTGCATTGTGTCAAATGAATCAATAGGGTTGGATATTTGACTAACTTTCGTCATTACTTATAGACATGTGAAATTTTGTAGACGAATGATGCGAAACATAGGTACTTGTCCCCCAACATCTCTTGAGGTACTTAACAATACATAATCCCGGATTGTTTGTATATAAAGTGTTGATATAAAAATCCAAGTGTTATTCAAATGCGAATTCCAGTAATGGCAATCCACAAAAAGCCAACGGAATGAAAGCGTAGAGCGTTTCGATAAGTGATGAGTACGAGAACGCGGTCGACAGATCGTAAGTCAGGGTCGCGGACACGTGGTGGCGGTGCAGTACTGCATTGTATTCGATGAGAGGACGCAGTAAATCAGCACCGAACAATGGACAGTGTCCTCTATCGGATACGCGACGCGCTCTCTGCGCTCCCTCAGCCGATATATGACCGCTGTCAGATGACTTCTGTTTATTTATAAAAGTGTCCGTTTAAGACTACTAAATTACCAGTCGATCGCTCTCTCGCCAACGCCTACTCTATCTTAATTTTTAGACGTGAAATAAACTTTCCTTTGTCCGATAAGTTTGAATTTCAAGGTATACAATACTCTGAAAAATGAACAAATAGTAAAAGTAATGTTCGAATTTTTCGAGTCCTATTTAACTCAACAGATTTTGATCATTCTGTTATGACGTTTTCCATACACATTCTATTTTCACTACGAAAAGATGAAGAAGTATTAAGTCCAATGTGAAGGTCAGGTATCATGCAGAGTAAGTCAAGATTTTTAATATAAACATACATACCTACTAAAATCATAAAAACCACTTCGTTTTTATGAATCTGTATCACACAGCTTGACAGGTCTGTAGTAATTTTAGGTTGAGAAAATGTTTATCAATTCCCTATGATGTATTCACGAGTTAGTATGATTAATTCAAATGGGGACATCCCGTTTGAATTAATCATACAATGAAACATATTATGAATTTTACTAATCAACAATGTGTAAGTGAATTCACTAATCTCATGAAATCTGTTCACATAATAATGAGATTTCCTTAATTTATTCGGGAAGTTTTGTAGAAGGCATAAGATTCTATTTGAAAGATGCTAAGGATGAATTTCAAGATAAATATTCAATTTTTCTTATGATGAATGTGATGGACAATATGGTTCATAACAGCTGAAAAAGTTTTGAGCAGCAAAAACTCTACTTCTAAAATTGTAAGTTATTTTATCATTCATTCAGAACTAAGAACTATTGATTTACATAATCCATTATTCACAATATCTGCACTTATTTTGAAGAAAATCATTGATTCTTAATTTTGTTCGAATTCATTTCATCAAGCCATACTCATAATAATACATCTTAAACAAGCAAGAATTCATTAACATCATCAACAAACATCATGATGAGGAATCATTATTTTACATTATTTCCTTAACAATTAGAGTACTCAAGAAGTTATATACTGTAGTTTTATTCAGAATTTATCATAGTCATAGAGAAAAAATAACAAAAAAAAAAACAAAAGTATAGGAATTGCTTCTCTTCTAACCAATTTACCCCATTTTTGATTTCACAACACAGCTGGATAAACTGAAAGTGAAATAATACAAAATGTGCGTATGTTCTTCCTACGAGAAAATACCTTCCGGAATTAACAAATTTCCTCATTCGGGCAGAATCCATTGTGCTGTGAAAGCTCGTATGTTTCTTCGAAAAGTATAAATCATCATTTAATTAAACTCAGGATGCAGAGAGAAGAGAGAGAGTTGGAAAACAAACAAAACTGAAAGACAATCAGCTTAGGGCAGAGCCCAGAAACGGGCACAATATCTAGACGAGAATAATATTTAAACATGATTAGTCTGCCGTTGCAAATCTGTTAATGCCGCTATATTTATGGACCAATTCAAAGTCATAATTTAAATACTAAGTGTTATTGTTAATATCAGAGGCGAGCGGCGATTACGACTGACCCAACCCCCCATTTTCCCCGCTAGGAGGGTGAAACCGCGGCTATCCCAGAGACGTGGTCATTAGCACGCTTCGCCCCCAAAGATGGCCGCTAGATGTATGCTTATCCTCGAGTATAAATCATTAGAATATGCAATATAATTCTAAAGGTCTATCTGGTTTTTCGCAGGCAGATGCTCTTTATGCGACAGGCAGAGAATGGCAATTGTCCCTTCCCTTTCAAGGGATCGGGAATTCTCGATACATTGCCTATTACAATGAAATTCGGATAACCGTTTTCCGGTTTGAACTGATCTAAAAATGTACTAATCTCTACAAAGCTAGGAATTATTTACCTATATCTACTTTTCGAATTTTCCGAATGTTCCTTATAAATAGAATGAATAGAAACTAACTTATGACTGAGCAAACATTTTTGAACGAACCTTGAGGTCGAATTGATGTACAGTTATTCGAGCAACTTGTAGAAGAATAAACTTTCATGCAATATTCAAATACGGACACTTAGCTATTAAAATAAATACAAAACACATTGAAGATGAGGTGGGGTATTTCTTTAATCAAAGTTTCCTAATCTGAACGAGAATATCAGTATTTTAACGATATACTTTGTTATCATAATTGCACTCAGTGGCGTCTTCTTAAAATATTATAAAATCTATAAAAAATATTAGGGCTCAACAAGTGGTCTAGCGTCGGAAAATTTCCTCAATTTTAGATGAAAAATAGTGCGTCTTCGAGTTTTTTCGAGCATATTAGAATCATATGATCAACATTGGAAATTCGACTCATGATTAGTTGACACTCCGGAAAACTGGACGAGCCTGACACATAATTTTATACATTATCATTGTAACGAAGTGATATATTACAACTAGTACTCATATTCCGAAACTGAAAATTTAACATTCTGTATGTACTCATTTTTCTATTTCATAAAGATTCTCAACATTGCTCTAAGGGCTAGAGTGTCTTCGGATTCTATAAATGCAAATGATGACTGTCTAACTGGCTAACAGAATATAAAGTCGTTGATGAATGGTCGGATATCCACTTCATCGGATATGATGATGGAGCAGAAGATCATGATCTGTTGCTGATTGGAGATATGAGTTTAAGAAATGATCGTTCTGCTTTGAGAAGCTTAATGCACTTCACTACTTCACTTTACATTTCTCAAACTGCAAGCTCTTATACTGTACTGTACTTTCTCTGATCTGTTGTTTTTCAAGACCAGTTGTTTTTTATTAGTGATATCGGCTAACATATTCAAGTATTAGCCAAGACTTCCAAGGTCTGAGTAATTTTTGAGAAAATTTACTCACCTCTGTTAACTAAAAGCGAGGAACGTTGTTCGAATAGAATGACTTGGGTGACTCCAGTTGATGCAAACCTCTCATCAATGTAAAATGTTTTTCCAACTTCAATATAAATAGCTTTGGAGATTTCTTACAGGATTTTGAAAATGTACGGGGAGCTGGCTTCGTTATTTTTATAGTTCTTGGATAAATATCGCTTCCTAACATAATTCCTTAAATGTTAATAATTATCACTTTTTCCATTGCAGATACAAATCGAGACCTCATGTTTTTCTTCAGATCAGCATCATTTAGATGAAGGCATTGGAGTTTTTCATTGACATTCTCTACTGGATTTATTGTATGGCAATAAAGACGTAAACAGTGATAAATCTTGAATTGTAAGCTTGCATTGTCCATTAAAGTGGGCAAAGACGTTGTAGACCAGATTTTACAAAGCATAATATAACCAATAACATCTTCGAATTATTGGGCAGCCTTAGCCCCCAGACGAATATTGAAGGGACACATAACCCTCAGTCCAAATGTAGTCTGTGCCGCTGCTTAAACCTTGTACAAATTGAATGAATTAAAAATAATCTCAACTTTATTTGAAAATGAATTGAAATGAATTGAAATTTTCTCTTACCTAATATCAGTGTACTAAAGAGTAATTTTAGTTTGCATTCTATGAACCAGTTATTCGATCTTCGGTAGAGTTTTGGTTGAAGCCATCATAAGATGGCCATCAATACCAAGAAAATCACATTACATCGGAGCTGGAAAACCAATTTTACATAAATACTTGAGTTCCGGAAAAATCAACAAGTGAACTACGAATCGTTTTATGAGTTACTCTCATATCAAGAGATAGAAGGCATCTAGGGTTACCAACATTTCTTCGGCAAAATATAGTTTTTTAAAAAATTTGCTTTAAAAAATATAGTACACTTGTAAAAAATATAGTATTTTATTAAATAATAAAAAAATAGACATTGGTATATTTGTTACTTATTTATTTTTTATAAAAGCTATATTTTTCTGCACTTCTTGCATTGTTTAATAATTTTTTATCTATTATAAAAGTGTCATATGCTTTATTACATTCAATATTTAGAATAATGTAAATCAGAAGCTCATTTTTTATTAATGAGATACTACATCTGTTTCTTTCTTCCCGCCATTTCGAATTCATAACCGAAAATATCCTTTCTGTGAATGCCGAAGTGCCAGGAATAGAGAGCAGGAATGACACTACTTTAAATAAACTGGGTACGTTATTTTCAGTATTTTTTAAAATATGCTGCCATTTTTGCCCTGTAGTTTTATCAGTGAACTCAATACAATGTTTTACTTTTGCTCAGATCAGAACCAAAGAGAAAAAGGATTATAGGTGCGTTCGATTTCGGATACACGCGAGCCTCAATCAAAAGTTAATGTTGAAAGCTCGTTCATAAGTAATAAAACAAATAGATAATTTGTTTGTTAGATTTCGTTGTGAAAATATAGTATTTTTGCGTACTATATATTACTTCAACAGTATATAGTACGCAGACCCGAAATATAGTACCATATATATTATAGTACGGTTGGCATCCCTAAAGGCATCTTTAATGGTGAATTCATCGTTCATTTCCGGAAATTATTTTTGTGCTCCCACCGCCAATTGAAGAGTATTTTCGAAAGAGTTTTTGGATAATTTTTCATATTGGTGACTGATTTAATATCCTGATAGTAACGGTAAATTTAATCTTCCTGCTTTTTAAATGAGAATCTATATCAGATATTTGAGTTCAAACTGCAACTATCTCATGAAACCTCATTTTCGTTTCGAATGTAACGTATTTCTGGAAGTAATGTCGCCCTCGTAGTAACAAGTTGCATTACGTTACGCTAAAATTTGGAACGATCGACATATAGGTGAATGATGGATGCAGTTACGATCGTGGAGTGGGCTGATTTGCGTGAAGATCAGAGTTTTTTGGCTTGTCGATATTCGTCAAACACCAACCGAGTTTCGAAACATTGATAAACTGAAGGGGGTAAATATGGTAAATAAAAGGGTCCAAAAACAGACCTCTGGGGAACTCCTGAATTAATACCGTAAGCTTTGGAGAATGTATCTTGGACCTCAACTGTCAGTTGAGGTCCTGCCTTCACTGACAGTCCTGACTGTGACAAAGCTATGAAGCCAATCCAGAAATACGCCTCGGAATCCGATATTATAATATTTATCCGAATTAACCCGAACTTCAGAACGTCGAGTGCCATCGAAAGGTCGAAAATAGACCATCAACACAAAGTCCTTTATATAGGGAGCAATATATATAATCTAAACAGATGACAGCCGTCTCCGTTGAGCGACCGGATCTAAATCCATGTGGATAATACGTTAGAAGTTTGAATATATTCAAATAGTTAATCATACGACGAATAACAATTTTTTCTATGACTTTCGATAAGACACTTGAGATAGAAATAGATCGATAACTGAATATATCAAGAATATAATTTTCTGTAAATTCGGGAATTACTAAATTCAATGGACGATGAATCTACTCTGTGATAGTTCATATTTAAATGAAAGGTAATAATAAAAACTTGTCTAAAAATCACTGACTGAACAATTCTTTATTCGACTAGTTTCGCCTTTTACGGCATTATCAAGAATGATAATGCTTTCTTGATAATGCTGTAAAAGGCGAAGCTAGTCGAATAAAGAATTGTTTAGTCAGTGATTTTTAGACAAGTTTTTATTATTACCTCTCATTTACGGGAATTACGATGAAAGGTTTTAAAGATGAGGGAAACCTGACTGATGTGATAGAGATGTTAATAATATATGCCAAATGCTTCGCAATACTAGCTTTTATAGCCTTTATATTAGAAGAAATAAAATCAACACCTGAACTTTTTTATTACGTAGTGCATTAATGACATTTACAATCTCAAACTCGGTGACTGGATAATAGTAGAAATTGTGGGTCGACATGGTGAGGATGTGCAAGATGTTTCAATTTCAGCTCAGCTATCGTCGAAAAATGTTCACCAAAGGTGTTTGCAACAATATTCAGGACAGAACACAACTCACCATCCACATTAACTGAGACTGCTCTATTGTATCTATCTTGTCTACCAGTTTCCCGATTTACAATAGAGCATACAAATTTGTTAATATTAGTGGAATTTGCCAAAAATTTATATTATATCATATTAAATTATATTATATTATATTATATTATATTATATTATATTATATCATATTATATTATATTATATTATATTATATTATATTATATTATATTATATTATATTATATTATATTATATTATATTATATTATATTATATTATATTATATTATATTATATTATATTATAACTTAGAATACTTTAATAATAATTTATAATCACTCTTTGCCCTTTTATATATATTCAAGGATTGAGTAGTCTTCAATTTAGAGTAAACCCAGTACTGATCCTTAACATATCTACTAGCACTTCTGATTTCACTAGTTATCCAAAAATTATTAAAATTTTTATTTACCCGAACATTCATTGACATAATACACTCATAGCAGATTGCAATAAATCAGAAAATTTCTCGGAAATTATATCAACATCCGAGTTGCAATTCAAGTCAGCAAAGTCAGTCAGTGTTTGCAAGTATTGTAGAAAAGTTATTTAAGGTAAAGTCATTTATAATTCTGACTGACTTCGGGGTAAACCTATAGGCAAAGGCAGGGGAGAAACCATGAAGAAATCTAGCTTCATTATTCTGTGCTCACTGAGATTTGCTTCTACGACTTAGTGACCTCTAGCAACCAATGATTCCCAACTTACGATTTTGTATAGTTACTCTTATGCCGCACACCTCACATTGCACCTCTGAAAACCACGAGATGTCCAAGGATGATATCTGATGTCTGGACTTTACATAGATCATTGTACCTCCATGCTTTTTGGGGGGTCGACAGAAATAGCCGGCTTGTTCATAACCAGAAATTGACATCATCGAAATGTTAACATCATGGCACCAATGTTTCACAACACTTAAAATATCAAGAGATTCTGCACTTAAAAATACTGTTAAACAGTCCAGTTTATACGTTAAGCACTGTATATTCATCTGTATTAATCTTAATTTGCTTAATGGTTTACATTCCACTTTCAGTTTTTGTGATCGTGGTTTGTCAATCTACGCTGAAAAAAATTATGCACAGTGGCACTGTAGGGACATTTTGAACAATAACCTGATCTCAACTATAAATATAACATAAGTCTTATCACTAACTATTACAAAAATACCTTGCAACGTCCTGTTTGTTATGCACAAAATTTCTTTTGAATGTTTATTTCGTTGGATAATCAGTTGTACACCTTTGGCCTGAGGTAATTAATGCTTCGCAAATAATTTTTTTTCTTATTAGCATTCTTAAATTCACCAATGCCTTTCCCCTCGTTCCATAGTTGTGTTCTACATATTTTCGAGGTGTTCTTTATAATGAAAGAATTTGCACAAAGATAGTACGAATAGCGATCTCACGACAAAAATATTTCTGTCCTATAATAATCGTGTTGGATCTCTTTTCTGCGTATCACTTTAAATGAGTGAATCTCTGCAATATTCAACTGCGTTACTACTTTATATATATATATATATATATATATATATATATATATATATATATATATATATATATATATATATTTATATATATATATATATATATATATATATATATATATATATATATATATATATATATATATATATATATATATATATATATATATATATATATATATATATATATATTTCATATATTAGTGTCTCAGTCTATAAGGGCGAAATTTGTTTTTTTCGATTTGTGACACGCATGCCCATGACCAGGACTGCCTGGTCCTCTCTTCAGCTCAAAGAATATCCTATTCTCATTTATGTTTATTAATTGAAGAACATCGGCATGTCCAATGTCCAATAAGTTGTTCAAGTTTAAACTCTTGACGACTCTGTACGAATATGTCTTGTGAGCATTTTCTGTAAACCTCTCGAGACGTGGTATGAGGCAACTAATCTTCTAACAAAATAAGGTGAAGCTTTAGTCGGTATAAAAACGTTCTCACAATAAATGATATACTCTCGAGCAAGTTGATCTGGGATTTCATCGATACTTAAGTTCATTTTACGGATGTTTTAAAACAGAACTGCCAGTACTTGCTCTTTAGAGGTTTTCGGAAAGGATTATTTAATGGAACATAAGGCATAACACTGAAAATATACCTTTGATAGAACTGGGTTATCCGACTGATATATTGATTCAACAAAAATAGCGTTTACTGATAAAACAAGCATGTTATGACGAAACTTCGACACGAAATTTGCGACATTTCAAAATGTACAAGTAATGACATGTATATAACAATGCAAGTCGGCACGGGTTGCTCTGATCGTAGGCACGTGAAATTTTGTTTATTTGCATTCAAAACTATTCGAAAAAAGTGGGAAGGTATGCGTTAAAAAAAAAATTTGATTTTTTTGGGACACTTAGAACTTCAAGTTGGCATTACTGTTGAAGATGGCGACCGATTTAACAGCTGAGAAGTGATTTATTCTCAGTTTGGTATGGCAATTCATCACGAATAAACTCACGCCAGAACAACGCCTGCAAATAGTGCAATTTTATTTCGAAAATAATGGTTCTGTGCGGAATACGTATCACACACTACGTCCATTTTATCGTCGACAAAATCTTCCATCATAGCAGTTAATTCGATTAACCATGGAACGTTTTCGCACCACGTTCACTCTTATTGATAACTCGCATTCCCAGATACGCCGTACGGTGCGTACAGAAGAAGCTATTGCTACTGTAGAGAGTTGCATCGAGGAAGACCCGAATGAGTCCATCCGCCATTGAGCAGAGGAATTGGATCTGTGTCCATCCACTTTATGGAAGATTTTGCGAAAGGATCTTGGTTTGCGTGCTTACAAAATCCAACTCGTGCAAGAATTGAAGCGAAACGATCATCAAGCAAGGCGTAGATTCGTCGAATGGGCCCAAAACGAGATTGCCGTTGTTCCAGATTTTCGTATTTTGTTTAGCGATGAAGCGCACTTCTGGTTGAATGGCTACCTCAACAAACAAAACTGCCGCTTTTGAAGTGAAGATAATCCTCAAGCGTTTGGTGCGCTTTATGGACCAGTGGGATCATTGGTCCGTACTTTTTCAAAAACGATGATGGCCAGAACGTTACAGTCAATGGTGATCGGTAAAGAGCCATGATTACTAACTTTTTCATTCCTGAATTGAAAAATCATGATGTCCAGGAGCTGTGGTTTCAACAAGACGTCGCAGCATGTTACACAGCTCGTGCCACAATCGATTTTTTGAAAGACACGTTTGGTGACCGCCTAATTTCACGTTTTGGACCTATGAATTGGTCTCCAAGATCTTGTGATTTAACACCACTAGACTACTTTCTGTGGGGCTATGTGAAGTCATTGGTCTATGTGGATAAGCTACAAACGCTTGACCATTTAAAAGACAATATTCGCCGTGTTATTGACGATATACGGCCACAAATGTTGGAAAAAGTCATCGAAAATTGGACGTCAAGATTGGACTAGATCCGAGCCAGCTGTGGCGGTCATATGCCAGAAATCATATTCAAAATGTAATGCCACAAGATTATATTTCGAATGAAAAAAAATTCTTGTTAATCGAATGATCCATCTTTGTTTTATTGCAATTTAAAATTCTATACCTCTGAAAAGAACACCCTTTATATATATATATATATATATATATATATATATATATATATATATATATATATATATATATGTACATATAAAACATATTATATCAGAGTTTACAATACTTTACAATATATTACGAAATGAATTCATGATGAAAGGGATTGAACTTTCAGAATTGTTCAAATAATCTCGTACAAAATATCACAAAGAATTTACAGATTCGCGTTTAAACCTCTCAAGTTATCAAATTGCAAATTCATACATAAAATAATATTGAGAATTACTATATCCTAATTGAAACAGATTTGTATGGAAATTAACGGGTCTCTTAAATGATGTTCATTTGGCTAGTGATCATGCAAATTCGTTATTTTCGAAGATAAATCTACTTATCAGTTGCTGAACATCTGTTTAAATCTGTTGAAATCAAGAAGCTGACACTATACATAGACGTTCAAATTCACTCACAATTATTGTTTGGGAAAACGAATAACAAAACGTTTGGATTCAATTATCAGCTTCGAAACAAACGACGTAGATCTAGACAGAGCAGTCATGGAAGTATGGTAAATTTAACTGTCGGCAATAGATCTCTCATCACTAGTGTGAATTCGTCATCCGAGCGATAGATCCATCATCTGCGCTTCTGGAAGTCATCGAGTAAGTTCATCAGCAAACGGTTGCAGCGTGGCTCTCGTCACTTGGTTTACTCATCAACATATTTACCCGTCAGCCGACGTCTTTTCTATTCAAAACTTGTAGGAATTTATACGCAACAGCTGACTGATTTATTGTACAGACGATTGAGACAAAATATGTATCCGAGTTATTTTCATTACATCAACATCCTTTCTAATGGGAATAAAACACAGTAAATGTATTTGCAGTCATCCATTCGTGGGAATTGAAATACGTTTTTCGCTAGAAGCTCAACAACTGTTTTCTCTTCTTGATTATCAACCGACGATAGAATGATAGATAAATGAATCAGTTACAAGTTTTTTATTACATTTGTATTAAGTCTTCTAGATCGGGTAAAGAATTGTCGTCTACAACTTACACCAATAATAAGAATATGTAAAAACCAGATGAATAATTGGAATATAAAATGATGAATAAAAAACATACCTGTTGCTATAAAGAACGAAATAAATATTGTAAAATTCGAAAAATATACCTGAAATCAAAGTTTGGGTGACTAGCTGAAAGATGATTTGGTTGACTAGCGATTATAAAATTGTTGAGGCATGAAACTTTGGATTTTAGCTCTTTGAAGTTAGCTCAACATAATACTCCATTTCGAAACATAGAGACTGAGATTTGTGAAATCTTAACCGATTAACTTTTTTCTGTTGAAATACTTGATTGTTGCGGATGTATATCTATATTTTACTAACGTACTTTTTATTGGGGTGTGTTGCTTTGATCACAAAATTGATCAGATAATCCAAATAGTTTGGTTTATAGTCCGGAGATATATCCATTGTGATTCATGGTCTGAATTCCACAACATGATTTGAAGAAGTGTTATTTAGATTATTCAAGTCTGACGGTGCCTCGTGATATGAAATAATCAAAGCCACGTATAGAGTTCGCCTGAAAGAGAACCTAAACTTTTTTCGTTTGATTAGCGAATAGACATAAATCTAAAAATCAATTAATTGAATGTTATTTTTCTCCAACAAGTGTTCTTCAAGGTGTTCAAAGAAACTATGAAATACCCCGACTTGCCATCAGCTTTCTGACGATTTCTTTATTGTGCCGAATGCGAATTGCCTGTTTCAGAGACTGCAAACCCTCGAAAATTTTATGAATCTGTTCCTAGTCGAGATCCAATTCAAATTCTGAACGGTAAATAGCTCAAATTCAGCTACCCTCATTTAGTCATAAATCCTCCCTAATTAATGTTCATTTTATTTGTGGAGGAGTGCAAGAATGATTCGTAAAACTCCTACCATTTGTAAGAATTTTTTTCTCTGCAATAAAGATTACTACTGCTACTACTACTACACAATAGAACTGCACTGAATGATTCAAGTGATCAAAATTAGTTAGAAACTCTCAAAATTTCGTGTAGGAAAGAGACTGAGTTTTCTAGGCCTACTGAAACTGAGCACAATTCTTTAGGAAATTATGAGGATGATAATTACAAAGATTCACTTGATGATCCTTCAATCTCATATTCAATATTTTCAGAAAATTTAGGCACTGTCAATGTTGAACGAGGTTATTGAGGAAACTTCTTCATAAATTCCAAAGTATATTTTGAATAAAGTAATAATTATCTCAAAAAGAGTTTTGGTACACTCCAATTTAAGATATCGAAGAATTTCAATTCATTTATTTTTTCTCTTGATATTATTGTTTGGTAACCTGGAGACATATAGAATTGATATTACTTTTGATGTCAAAATTGAAAATTTTAAGGAATAAATAATAGTTCCTTAACGTGAAGTTAGGAACATAGGTTTAGGTAAACTGTGTTTGAGTTTAATGGTAATATTTTTGAATTCTACACTGGCTATGGACAAAAATAAAAAAAACGGTATAGATATGTAGATGATATTAGATAATTAGATATGTAGATTATTATTTACCAGTTGCACTGGTACTCTTCGGCAACTCGACACTTTTCAGACATTCATTAATTCGTTACACCCTAAAATTACATTCACTTTTGAACTTGAGAAAGAAAACTCTATTAATTTTTTAGATCTTAAAATAATGAAACTGGATAACAAACATAGTTTTTCAATTTTCCATAAACCATCACATACAGATAGTATTATACATAATACTTCCATGCATCCATTTCATCACAAATGGCAGCTTTCAATAGTTTGATACATCGATTAGTAAATATTCCTCTTTCTAGAACCAATTTCAACACCGAGAAAAATTTAATCAAGCAAATAGCCGTGAATAATAATTATAATCCTGAAATAATAGATAATATGATATTAAAGAAAAACTTCAAAAAGGCGAGTGGTTTGGTTTATCCCCTAGTCAAAAACAATATCAACAAAAATAAAAAATCAGGTGTATATAAAATTAACTGTGGTAGTTGTGATAAGTTTTATATTGGTAGAACGTTTAGAAGTTTTCAAATAAGAACTTCGGAACATAAACGTAGCTTTGATAATCAGAAGACAGATTCACATTATGCAAATCATTTGATTAATGAAAATCATATATTCAATTCCGATTTTGAAATTTTGAATACCGTAAACAAGGTAATGAAGCTTAATTTGTTAGAATCACTCCAAATTAATAAATACAAATATTCGGGCAACCTTTTGAACAGCCAAATCGATCATACCTCAAGCCCCCTTCTCAATCTTTTCAAAATTACTTAGTTTACTATATGAATGAGATTGAATTCTCGCTTAACTCTTGGTGAAACATAATTGAATATTAAAATAAATTAAACTCTTGGCTTAATGTTTCACGATTTATTTAACAATATGTATAGTCAACATGTTTCGAGCGTTAGCTCATTTTCAAGACTGTCTTGAAAATGAGCTAACGCTCGAAACATGTTGACTATACATATTGTTAAATAAATCGTGAAACATTAAGCCAAGAGTTTAATTTATTTTAAAATTATTTCAATAGTTTACTATATAGTAGTTCAGTATGAATTGATCCCTTCTACCTGTTATCTACCTGTTTTCTCTGTATTCATAATTTAAGTTTATATATTGTATGTATTCGAGAAATTGTCATTAGTCTGCACGTAGCATTTGAAAAAGGTGAATCTCATCGAAACGTACGTCATGCAGTATTCTGTTTAATATATGTGTAAATCAGTTTAACAATTGTTTTATTATGTTTATCGATTTACATCAAGTATCGGCCTCATCAATTATTAATTAGACATGATCAGTTCATTTGTGAAACCATAATTCCTCAAGTGACTGACTTTTATAATGCCTCTAATAGCCAAAACATATTACTTGAAGTAGTAGGATAAACAAGGTATGTATATATACAACATTTTGTTAATTACTAAATAAAGACAGCATTATTGATTTCTTTCAATTTTTATTTAGCAAATATCTTGAATGAATTATATATATAATGGTTATTCACATAATGATATTATTCCTGAAATTAGCGAGCATGAAGCACACGAATATTATTCTTCCCCAAAGTGGTACCAAATAAGATCCTAATGTATTACTTAGAATTTTGAATGTCTTCCTTAAACCTATAACACGCTCAACATTTATATGTTCTGGCGACATTTTTTTGGATTTTCTGGGCTGATGTGGTTCAAACTGGTTACATCATTTTTTTTAGGAACTGTGGCATATTTACAGTAACATCCATATGAGACACTAGATCCTGTATATTAAAACCACGATCTTAAAGAATAATGTCACCCTTTTGAAGTAGATTGATAATATCACATTCTCAAACAATTTTCACTGATAGATATACCATATGCTTCTGATATAAAGGTTTGAAATTACTACTAAGTTTTATACTTCGAATATGTATACTTTGAATATGTAACTTTGAATATGGATTAGAAAGTGTTTGAATTTTTGATTCTGTACAATTTATAATAATAGTGCAGTTGTTAGTCTTATCTCAAAACATCAAATTTTCATCGATTACTTCTTTTGGAGCCCATATAGCTTCAACTTGCAGTAAAGGTAATTAATCCATGTTATAAAATACTTACTCACAGAACTCTTGTTCATGTTAAAATGAAAGGATAATTCTTTATTGCACACATTTCTTCTCAATTTAATCATTGCTAAGTAAAACTGATTACAAGGAGACAATGCATGCTTTCCTCGAGCTGACTTCATTGATGGATAGTATTTCAGATTGTTTACCTCATATCCGAAAAGGTTATTATTTACTTAGAAAATATTCTTCACATGGATTCACATATTTTAGCTAATTGTACTTTCATAGTAAAAGAGGAGCACACATTCGAAGAAATTCCAAAAATCCAAACTAAATAGAAATATCAATATTGACAGCTTCACTCCTTGACCTCTGGCGCTAGTGGCGCCAACTGGTGATACAAATTACGGTAGTACCCATTTAGAGCTAATGTATTCGTCTCCATAAATATGTGAATATCATTATTGTGCTTAGAGGCGTTATTTTTCGATACAATTATCTATTTTCAATCGTCCATCGTTTTGTATATTCTTTGGTAATATAGATATCAATTAAAAATATTGTATTTCAATCATTTGTAGTAAGTAAGTACTCATCAGATTTGCCCACATTCAATGTCGAAAGAAAATGAAATTGGAAACATATTCCTAAAGACTGTGATTAAACTGGCCGCGTCATCACCACTACGCCTCAGGAATGGATAAAGAATAAAAGCACCACAGGAGAGAGTTAAGCAGCTCTCCGACAAGATTAGAAGATCTCATTAGCAAGGTGACAGATGAAGATCGGTTGATGCGGTGCAGAGAACGATGGTCGCAAATTATCCTCGCGTCAAGCAGGCACTACAGTCATTGTCTAAGAGGGCACGGAAATGAGATATGAATGAGCAGAATCTGCAAATAAAAGGCCTGTCAATTCCCGAAGATTTTTCATCAGCGCCCTTCGCCCGTTGTGCCATCTGAACACTATGGTCTGGTGTAATGAACAAAAACTTGTAATGACAGAACAGAGTGAAGGACGGAACACAGATTCGAATGATAAGACTTGATTAACCACAGATGGGTTTTGTCGCTTCACCACGTCGAATTCAAATTTATCGAAAGTTGGTGTAAGCCGTAGTAATCAATTTGAGGAATTTGACGTTATTCAGAAGTTATTTCAATATTCACCGATTCTAGCGGAAGGGCTTTCGAAGTGTCATTGTTTCATTATCGACTTTATGCCAGATCATCTGAATGAAGGAAAATATGGCTGGTAGTATCAGCAAACATACCTATTTTTCAATGAAAAAATCCTACAATCAATGCTGTTATTCATGATGATCACTATCCGTTTGAAAATTGACAAAATATTATATTGCAGATCGTAAGGAACTTAAATGAATTTCATTATATTCATTAATTGGTTGAAATAATAATAATCAAAAATTCCTAATTCAAAGTGGTCAATCAATTCACAATTAGGAAAAAAAATAACATAAACCAAAATAATAACTGTTCAGAATTTTATAGATTTCGAACAGATTTTCTTTACACAGATAATAATAGTAGGTACCGAGTCAAATAGGTGCATTTAGAGCACTCGTCGAAATAAAACCCTTGATGTTAGATCCTCGGAACCTCCCAGCATGTTCAGAAGCTTGAAGATTTCGAACAGAGTTAGATACTTAGAATGAGGATATTCTTTATAATAATGTATTAGGCAATAAGTAGATTAACGCAACTATTGCGATTATCATCGGTTCACCACTCTCGCATGAGTATGATGAACCATATTTAAGCGATTAAGCAGCTTTTATTTATAAACAAATTCGGTAACATTTTCTTAATAAAATCAGTTGTCCATCAGTAGTCAACTCATTCATCTGACAAGGAGTAGGCAGATTGGGGCCTCGTCCGCAACGAACACTTTTATAGGGATTTCCCTGAATCGGGAGAGTTCGGCCTTAAATTGGTGGTTCATCAGTCGGCAACTAATCAACCCCCTGAGAAGGAGTAGGCGGATCGAGGCCTTGTCAGCAACGAACCCTTTCATACCGATTCCCAGAAATCGGGAGAATTAACCATTACTAACATTCATACTTTTAATAAAATTCTTAGATTGATGGCTAGGAAATAGCACTCCATATTTCTATACAATAACTAAATTAAATGAATGAAATGAACAAAGAACTCAGTCTACACTGAAAAAAATGACAAAGTAACAAATAACCAAATAAATAAATAAATTCAATTCATTTGTTGGGTTCTCGAGACTGAAATTTTTGAATTATCGAAATTTCGGTACAAAATTTCCGAAACGTAAAAATATCGCCTCATTGGCGGATAATTGATTCAGTCTCCAGAACCCAACAGAGACATTCATTTCAAGCCACAAAGAGGTCGATTCTTTACGTGGAATTTTGTGTTTTGTGTTTCAATTAACTTCCATTAATTAATTGAAGTGAACTTGATTTAATTAGTTCGAACATCTGAAACTTGAACTGCGCCGTTCTGAAGAGAACCAATAGCTCGAAACATATGTCAACGGCTGTTACAACAAAAAAAATTCCAGGTCTATACCGTAAGTTTCTTTTATATATATATATATATATATATATATATATATATATATATATATATATGTATATATATCATACTTGTATTAGCGTCCGTTGTATATGAATTTGTGTCTTGTGGTGGACTATTCTCATCTGAACCGAATGTCGTTGTTGACTAACTGAAAGCATCGACACCTCATGTGTTTCCTGTTTGTCCGTTTTCTCGAGAAACTAAACTCACCAGTAAGTCGAAGGACATCAATCCTTCGGGAGACAGCATTTTAATTAAAGCATCTTATCGGTAGGCGCGGCCGCAGTAACTCACGGCGGACGGACAGACAAGCGGCGATGGTGTGCCGTGAGCGCCTCGGACGAACCTGCTGATCCAGGAACAAGTTTCATCTGGCCCCGTGATGCATGGGGCCATTATGGCCGGCATCCGTCTTGCACGTGAAAAGGCGGACCGGCGACCGATAATATATTGGAACCGTGCTAATTTTACCTGTTATTGAAAGATCAGAGACGCGTTGATATCAAAGCAACTTCTCATATTATATAGTGGCAGTAATTTAAGTCTTAGGAACTCTAAATGATGAAAACTTGTTAATATTTATGAAGCTTTATGGTGTAATCACATGATATCAAATATCGTGTGATTTAATACTGAATTATATTCTATTTATTTTATTTATTCATTTACGAGAGAGTTATTCACAAAATAATGAAACACTAAGTTAAATTTTGTCATATATTAAATAATGCACACGATGCACGTTTCGAAGTACGGCTTCTTCTTCAGATGCTAAGTTAACGTTTTCAAAAATTTACGAAATGATATTCATTTTCGAATCGCTAATAATATCGGTAAGATTATCAAGAATTATAAATCGAAAATTCTCAAGAATAAAATATGTGATGCGTACATAATTAATTGTGGTGGAACTTCACAAGTTTGAGAAAGAAGAGTAGCACATTCAGTTCAGAGTTTCAAAGAAATGTTTCAAACTGATTTCTCTAGAACCATTACAAATCCATTAATTCCAAAAATTCAGGACCTTTCTTTCAGTCAAATCTGAATAATAGCACTTAATAATTTCAATAACAGAATTCCAAGGTCAGAATTTGGCAGGTCAGGAGGATTATCATCTTTCCTTTGTTTTTATATCTGCTTTTTATTATCTTGTATCTATGTTCAAGTGTTGGATACTCGACTTTCATTACCTGGTTTCTCTGTTCAATTTTAATTTTTATTCTCAGATTCTAATATTCTTCTTTGTTATTCTGCATTCCGGTACTCTGGAATAGGTATAAATATCTGTATCTGTGAAAAAGAATTTGTAGTTGGAAACGCAGTATATGAGAATATTTAAAACTGTTGTTGGCGTTTACTTGATGTAAATCCATTATAATTGAATATAAACTTAAATTCGAACACTTGAACTTATGATTTACGCTTTATTGACTATATAGCATGTCGCGTTTCGTCGTTACAAACGATTTCTTGAGATGCTAACAGAATAACTCTGTATTATTATTCTGCATTATTCTATTAGCATCTGAAGAAGTCGTTTATAACAACGAAACGCGTCATGCTATACAGTCAATAAAGTGTAAATCATAAGTTCAAGTTTAAGTAACTCAAGTTTATATTCAATTCGATATGAATTTTCTTCAATAATTGGCCCCATCAATCATTTATACTTGAATTGAGATAGCTCAGGCATTTGTTTTAGACTGGAACTGCCTTAGTGATACAAATCATAGCAATGATAAAACTTTAGCCCATTATTCTGTTGATAGATAGTCGAATAATTATTTTTTGGACTGGTGGGGTACCCGAATTTCAGTTCTAGGCTGAAAAGCTAATTTCACAATGATATCATTCACTTTTAATATTATTATTTTCATTGTTCTAAGAGTGAAGGCCAGGGACCTTCATAGCTCCAGTTGGATAACGTCGATTCCTCAAAGCCCAAGAATACAGTGGGTATCGAACCCATCAGCACTAGTAACCCGAATAGATATGGGGTCACTATATAGTTCGGCTAGTGAGCTTCTAAAATATATTAGAATCAATAAAATTATTCAAATATTTGAACGAAAACACCGAATTAAAATAATTTTTCTACGACAAAAATTGTATACTTAATTAAGAGCAACTGAACATTGCGGAAAAATGGACACTAGTAATTGACAACTAGTGAAATACTTATAGCAGATATTCATTTTGAACTCGTGAACATGTTTCGAGACAGAACTCGTGAAGAGGTGACCAAATGATTGACCCATATTTTACAACTAGTGCTGCAAAACAAGTCCAAGACTCACAAGACTAGTTTTGATCTTGTCCTACGTAAGCAAAACTGGTCATGTTCTTGAACTTGCAAAAATTCAAGACCAACTCCAAGACTGCAGGACATTCTGAGCAACACTACTTTCAATAGATTGACAAGAAGCAAAATGAAGTGAATTTATAGTAGAGTTATTAGAAATTTCAGCTGAGTTACGAAAATGAATTCCAAATCTCTGAACCAAGGTAATTATTTATACAGCTCTAGTTCCAAGTTTATACCCAGATCAGTAATAAGGTGAGTACGCTCAAGGTTTGCACCAATACTTGAATATGGATGCAATATTAGATTATCGGTTATATGGGAGATAATTTTGTTGGGATTTATTAGGAATGTATACCCAATCTCTGTTCAGTTTGAACAACTTCATTTTACATAACTATTTACAACTAAATACATTTAAGTACACCAATAATGTTTGTAGATGACAGTCATGTTGACTGCTTGGCGACTTGCGCCGAAGTCGACGTGATCTTGTTGACTTCTCCTGAGATTGCGTCTCGAGCATGCGCAGTCGTCTTTTCTTCTTCTTCCTTGCTGTGACTAGTCTATCGGTTGGTGCATCCAGTGGCAGGATGTGACTAGTCGCCGCAATTTTTTTACATTGAACAAAATTGACATTGAGTTGAAGAGCTCGGAAGATCTTCCATCGCAGCTTACAAGTCTGATTGAAGATCAGCAGCATCTCCAACTCGGACATGAGTTTATAGATTTTCGAAAAATAGTCAACTAAATTTAAAAATGTTCAACAACTAGAGAACCATTAACAAAAACGTATTAGGATCACTACACTGAAACTCTTGACATAACCAGAATTGTTCCGTATTTGAAGTTTTGACTTTCAATATATTAGTTCTGATATTAATGTACTAACTAATATCTATCTCAAAAAACTATCCGTAAAACCTAATGATTTAACAATAAAGTACAAACAAATTCACTTGGTCAAAAATTTGTCAGTATAACAGGTATCCACCTGGCGGCTTTCTTGAAATTCGTCATAAATAACCCTTATAGGTTCAACAATTCCGCATTATAATGAAAGAAATTTCGTCCAACACAATTCTGTAACCGTTATTAAGTATTTAAAATACGAATTAAATTATAAAGAACATTGTTCAGTCCAAACAGAGGTGATATATATCTTGATTCCCATATGATAGGAAAGATCCTGATTGAAGTCATAACTTGAATAATCTACTAAGAGATTGAGCCAACATATTAACACAATTGGTTAAAAATGGTATTACACACTACATCCACCAGTGACAGTTGAATTGCTTCAGCTCCATCAGTGAAGACGAAACAAACCTACCAAAAAGGTCACGTCCTATCCACTATAATTGAGTGTAATCGAGAGTAATCGAAAGATTGTGTGACTTATTTGAAAATTTCGAATAATCCGTAATATGATTTTTACAATTAATTAAGAGTTCTTATTTCCACAAAAAATATGTTGATGTTTGATTCTTACATTTCTGTTATTCAGAAAAATATTTTATGTTTTTGATTATGAGTAGTCAATTGATTCATTTAAAGTGTTTTCAAGTACCATCGGAAGATTCTCAAAACAGGTCAGGGACGCGCAGGCAAAACCTCATACTACAGGAAGAAAACATTTAAACGGTTAACATTCTCGTTAGGAAGTGGAAAAACTTCATTGTAGGGACCGAATTATTAAACGTTGTATCGTCAGTCTTACGTCTTCTCTGCATATTTTACTATATGAATAGACGCTTGAATTATAGTAATACATTAGGAGAAAGCGCAGGCGCAATCCAATCCATCATCAAATATCCTACCTTGTTTTTTTCGCTAAACATCTTGTTGATATTTGTCCATGTATGTATTTTTAGATATCTTAAGGGACATAAGTTGCCTCCGTGCCAAAATGAGATCTGATTTCAATATACGAAAGTAGTTAGCTGAACTTCGTAATTGTAACTGTGTTTTGTCAAGGTTTCCAGTTATTATCAGATCAAGTCGAAAAACAAATGCTTGATTTTCTAGGCTTTTTGCAGCTATTGAACGAATGCTTAACGAATTCTAGACAAATTCTATTTGTTATGCTCTTTTTATAATCCATTGAATAAAAATCAAGTCGATAATTTGATTCGAAATTCCATTTTTAATACTTTTTGTCGAAAGGAACCTCTATAATATCTTCAATCAAATGAAATGAATCTCCCATCAACTCCGACTATATAAAACCGTGGCATCTATAACTCTCATGAACCGACAAAACAAGAAAGTGGAAAAATATTGGTATGTATCTCAATCCACTTAATAACAAGAAATAAATAATTAATTTAAAACCAGACATCGCGGTACCTTTTTCACAAATATAATTTATAAAAGTCTGGCACTAATAGCGACATTCCGTAAGTGTATTTTGTAAAGTCGGGTTCTTCATTTTCAAAACGATCTTGTTGTTGCATAAATTTGTCCCCAGGTTCATAATTCGCTTGCAGCTTGTTTCTTCACTGGCCGAGAGTATTAAGCATAAGTTATAATAAGCCGTGTCGTATAACTTTCAAATAATTTGTACCAAAAATATGACAGTTGGTTTTCCGAATGGTTAACTGTGTTGAGCATTAATTAATGATTTGATTCATAGCAATCATCACACGCAGCGAATGTTTCTGAGGATTAATATAATATCGGAGTTGTTGCAGTGACTTAACTAGGCACTAGGACATACCGCCGCTTCATTGTGCCCGAACACTTAAGGGACTCGACGAAAATTTTGGATCCTTATCTTCGAATCCCAAACTTTTGAATGTGAATTTCTGATTTAAAACGGTTATGGCTTCATTGAGTATGATTGAAATGATTGAATACAGATATGCTTATTATTTATCAATTTTATGAAGATGCAATATATCTGTTCATAGTACCAGAATAAAAATGATTAAGGCCAGCTTACTCCAAAAAACGTAATATTTTTCAATATATTTTATTTATAGTACAAAACATGTTGAGTAATAAATTTATTTACATATGAAAGCACATATATGAAATTACTTGAAAAAAATTTTTTTTTCCAAATGGCGGTCCTGAAAATGGCTGCTGAAACTCATCTGAATCGGAGTTGAATGACATCATTTCTTAGAAAAGAATTATCTGAAAGCAAAAAACAAAACGGTTTCATGTTCTGTATCGAATTGGCTATGACCTCAAGCAAAATGAAACATTTTCAATGAAAAAAAAACAAAATGGCGGACTTTTGAATATTTTTTACCCTTTTTTTCACTTCCAATTTTTAATAACTTTTTTGAATAATAATGAATATTTCTGGTTGAGGCCATAGCCAGACATCTAAAGAGTAAAACGCCGTTTGGTTCATATCGATAAGTGATATAGTTTTGAAATGAGAGTGTAATTCATGCGAAAAAACGTGGTTCGGAGAAAAATCAGTTCAAAGTTTTTATTCGTGAGAAATCGTAAAAAAAGTGAATTGTACTCACATATCCATTTCAGCTTCATACACAACGCCTTCCTGGTCTTCGTAAGTATCATTCTGAAGAATTCTTGCATTTCTCAAAGCAGTTCAACAAAATAACAAGACAATAACAATAAAACAAAAAACAAAACAATAAGACGACCCGAAGGCATTCAGCAGCTGCCGCTACCGAAGGCGTTCGAACGGCCTGGATTTACTGCAGCGCTCCCTAATCTTTTATACCTGCTTCTCGGTCTTGCAGACCTTCGGGACTATTTATATACTATTTCTACGAGTATATAGTAGAATATAGTAGTTATGAAAAAAAATTTCGATTTTTTCAAAATTGTTTGGAGTAAGCTGGCCTTAAAAGCAAACTGAGCAATACAATGACCTTGAACGTATAACAAATATTACGAGGCAAAGCATAGAAAAAAGAAAACAAAACCCAAGTAATGCTTATCAATATTACGTCTTATTACAAATTTGAATCATCAATTTGATTTTTACAAGGTGAAATATTAAAGAATTTCAAAGACGAATGTAAGGGAACAGAAAATAGACAGTGCAATTCAAAATTTACTTATGTGGAAACATGAGTTCAGGATAATCTGGAGTTTTGATTAATGAACAAATGAAAGTGTGGAATTGAATCACTATTTCTCCATTGATAACTCAAGGGAGATATTGAAATGCATAATTTGAAAGATCTGATAGATGAGGTCACCAGTGAGTGGTGAAATTGGTGAAAATTACCAATTTCGTTGGTATGTTTCCTTACAAATTTGAATCATCAATTTGATTTTCACAAGGTAGGTGAAATATTAAAAAATTTCAGAAACGAACGTCAGGGAATAGAAAATAGACAGTGCATTACAAAATTAACTTATGTTAAAACAATGAGTTCAGGATAATCTGGAGTTTTGATTAATGAACAAATGAATGAGTGGAAATAAATCACTATTTTTTCATTTATAACTCAAGAGAGTAATTGAAATGCATAATTTGAAAGATCTGATAGATGATCAGGTCTCAGTGAGCGGTGAAATTGGTTGAAGTCACCAATGAATTGTGAAATTCAACGTCGTCTTCGGACTTAGAATTATAATTGTTCGGTATATGACATATTGAAGAAAGTATTTCTTATTTTTCACGTAAAACCCAAAAACGTAGTCAAATACAGGACGTTCCATAAGAAGACACATAACTTTGGTATGTCACACATATCTGGAACATCCCGTAGCTATCGAATTATTCTTAGAATGTACCTTTGATGAATCCCCACATGACTGCGTGGTCATATTATTTTAAAAATTAACCATTTTTGGACCGTCTACCTTGACTCACCCTGTATATATATATATATATATATATATATATATATATATATATATATATATATATATATATATATATATATATACTGAGATTGAATTCTCGCTTGACTCTTGATGTAACATAATTAAATATTAAATTAAATTAAACTCTTGGCTTAATGTTTCACGATTATATTCAACAATATGAATTTGTCAACATGTTTCGAGCGTGATGTCTTGAAAATGAGCTCACGCTCGAAACATGTTGACAAATTCATATTGTTAAATATAATCGTGAAACATTAAGCCAAGAGTTTAATTTAATTAAAAAAAAAAATTATATATATATATATATATATATATATATATATATATATATATATATATATATATATATATATATATATATATATATATATATATAGTAAAGTGAATATTATTCGCGCTAACCATGCACGTACGGACATATTGTATATGAAGAAATATTTAATGTAAATTTGGAATCGAAATTACACCACAAAAGTTTTCAACCTCGACTGGGATACGAACCCAGGTATTGCATCGCGAAGTGTAGACCTCGGTAGCTTAGTTGGTAGAGCAACAGGGCGTAAACCTGAGAGACCTGGGTTCGTATCCCAGTCGAGGTTGAAAACTTTTGTGGTGTAATTTCGATTCCAAATTTACATTAAATATTTCTTCATATATATATATATATATATATATATATATATATATATATATATATATATATATATATATATATATATACATATATATTATATTTCGAAAGTTGTTAGCAATAACAGGCTTCTTTTGATATGAAAAACTTTATTTTTGTTGACGTTTCGTTGTATATCACATCTTTGTCAAAACTAATGAATAAAAATAAAGATAAATAAATGAATAAATAAAATTAAAACTGAATAAATGTCAACAAAAATGAAGTTTTTCATATTAAAAGAAGCCTGTTATTGCTAAAAACATTCAAAATGAACTATTCTAAACAGGCAAATATTATATATAAACGCAAATTTGTTTGGCTTTTTCATCAAAAGCAATTTGATGCGTACCTCTTCTACTTTCCTGACTGCTGACATAAATTACCTAAACGTGGTTTAATTTTCTGGAAAAGTGGTCGTATTATTCCCAAACTCGATCCGCATCCACCATCTGAAGTATAAAAAATAAGATGTGACGATAAATATTGAATGTTGGCGTTAGCATTTCAATTTCTGCGGGCCACAATAACATGAAGTTAACGCGGTTCATTCCTTCAAGACTCGCTGCAAACATATTTCCCCTGTGTTCTGTCGCTCCTTTGAACTAATGTCGGAGGAATTGACATCCAACTTACCACACTCAGCGCGAACGATAACCTTGCTATTCCGGTGAGGAAATGGCTTCAAATAATCTATTTCGAATACAGAGTGTTGAGAATTCAATAGCCACATGACACTAAACAATAACATGAGGTGATTCAACAAAAAAAAATGGAGGATTTCTGATATAAAAACATGTTCAATACATTTCCTTTTAGTGCTGAATCCTCGGAAAATGTCTTATTTTGTAGACGTATGATTGGGATTATTATATCGTTTTTATGAATGTTCTCATTTCAATTTTCAATTCAATTTGTTACAGTTTCTTCATTGAAAGCGAAGATTGTTTTTAGTTTTTCTGTCATTTTCCTGTTCTTTAATTTCCCATACCTATTCTTGATTCTTGATAGTTTTGTCCACATGTCCACAATATATCCAGTTTCAAAACATTCTCGCAGGTCAGTCGCATTATTATTAATTAATATTATTATTATTATCCCAATTTTCAGTTAATTTTTCAACAATTTTCGGTATTCGTATTTGATTTTTCAGTTTCTAATTTTTCATATAATATATATATATATATATATATATATATATATTATATATAATATATATATATATATATATATATATATATATATATATATATATATATATATATATATATATATATATACATATATATATATATATATATATATATATATATATATATATATATATATATATATATATATATATATATATATATATATATATCTTCCACAGGGAACAGTTTTTGAACCTGTTTTATTCTTGTTGTATGTGAATGAGCTATTTTCTCTTAATATAACCGGACAAATAATATGATATGCGGATGATACTGCATGGTTGTTCACCGCAAGAAACTGGGAAGAATTACGCTAGAAGATAAAAAAGAATTTATTGAATTACTAAAGTTTTCTGCTCCAAGAAAATTAACTTTGAATACCGAAAAAACTGAATATACTATATATAGTTTACTAGTTATAGTGAATATTTATTTACACTTCAGAATATTGAACTTAATTACAATGGTGAGATTCTTAACATAACATCAGTAAAAGAAAATAAATATCTAGGAATAATTACAGATGAACATCTTCAGTGGAGATCCCAGGCGAAGGCAATTGTCCAGAAATTTAGAATGTTCTTACCCAAGCTCAAAATGGTGAGAAATATTTGTGGCGAGAATGATCTCATGAGAGTGTATCGTGTTCTTGTTGAGCCCCATTCAACATATGGTGCTAATGGGTGCTAGTATGGGGTTCTCTAGCCAAATATTGCTATCAGAAAATTGAAGTGTTACAAAAATGGATACTCAAAATCATAAAAAACAAGAGTTATAGCTACCCATCAAACGATGGTAGGCAATGATCTAACTGCTCGTGACGTTTCACAGATCTCACCATAAGACTGTGCCATTCAACACAGATACTACGAACTGTAGAAGCAAGAATATATTTCCTGTACCAAGAGTGAATAAGGCCATTGCTCTTAGATCTTTTACTTAACTTGGAGCCTTCATGTTTAATGAATTACCAGACAATATCAGGGAGGTAGGTTCTAGATGTGCATATATCCGACTAATTAACAACTGGATACATGAAACTCCTCGATATAAGCTTGAAAAATTTATAAACAGAAGCAATTTTATTTGAACTGTATTAATAATATAATATCTCCACAATTAGTACTGAGAAGTTACTATTAATTTCTTCCTTTTTTTTTCGGTAATTACTTTCCTTTATAGATTAGTTAGAACCACTAGCAATTTTTGTACTCTGTTATTTTTCTTTGTTTTATTATTTTTTGTGCTAATGGCACTGAATGAAATATTTAAGAAAATGAAAACATTCATTCGGAAAATTTCAATCAAAAAAAGAATATTGTAGTAGAGCTATGTGTACGTGTATGATGTAATGTTTCCATTATACTGCAAGGGATGTAAGTTGATATGAGAAATATTGAAATCGATGCCACAGCTGAAGGAAGTACAATTCGATCTACAAGGAACTTCGTCAATTATACCAGATCTGTGAAGGATAATGGAGGCATCACGTCGTACACGTTCACATAGCCAACTCTATTACAATATTGTTTTGATTACCCGAAAAAATAAATTGAATAAATTTTTCCAATGAATAATCTAGTATTTACTCTCTTAAATATTTCATTCAGTGACATTAGCACAAAACCTATATGTATGTATGTGAGAGCACATACATGTATTCATATATGTGCTTTTTCACACACATAAACCAACAATATACATATTCTGGATAAGTATATAAAAAACTATATGTAATTATATATATTAAGTAAAAGAAACCTTGAAACATATGTAAACGGCTGTTATATAGAAAAATGTGTAGGTTTTCAACGTAAGTTTCTTTTACTTAATTTTAGTTCGCCTGCATTAAATATAATTCTTAAAATAATTCTCTTATCGTTAAAATTATATATATGTAAATGAATTACACTTATTAGAATCACCTGGCTTACCATGAGTTTTTCAGAGGTTTCTTCATGGTGAAGAAGACTAAAACTTCCGAAGCGAATGCTAAGCCAGAAATATTCCTCTGATAATGAAAATCAACGAGTGAAGATACAAAAAAACTAATTTGATCTTTCTAAAAAATAAGTTTGACATTTGATATCTATAGTAACTCTTAAATTCAATTATTCATTAGTTTTGACAAAGTTGTAATATAACAACGAAACGTCAACAAAAATAAACTTTTTCATATCAAAAAAAGCCTGTTATTGCTAAAAACTTTCAAAATAAAATATCTTAAACAGGCAATAAATGAATTTCAAGACATATATATGTGTGTATATGCTTATATATATATATATATATATATATATATATATATATATATATATATATATATATATATATATATATATATATATATATATATATATATATATATATAGTTGAAAGTATCTCCGAATAGGCTAGGCTCCTGGAATATGGAAAGAATCGCTAGCGTACTACTGAAGCAACCTTTTGGCATTTGAAAACGTCTTATGATGACAATAATTGTCGAATAGTAACGTAACAAATTAGTAAGTAGATAACTACGGGTATATTCGTTCGGGAACTTTCGGTGCTTGGTGCTTCTATAATCTGATAGATGTTTTATGTTGATTGACTATAGATTGAATTGTAGAGTAGTTATTCATTACTTGGCAGTTCTTACTGGAAGCTTTCAAATTGAAATCGTTGCCCCACTTCGATGGACGTGCTGCAACTGACGAAACAGTTCTTTGTAAAATGAAACAGCTGTTTTGCACTTCCATCAGGTGTGACATGGATTTCAATATATCTTTAACATTTATCCCTAGAAGTATAACGGAGGAAACACATCGTATACGTTCATAACTAGCTCTACTATAACATAATATTGATTACTTTTCTTTTCCAAATGAATGTTCTAGTATTAATTTTCCTATATATATATATATATATATATATATATATATATATATATATATATATATATATATATATATATATATATATATATATATATATATATATATATATAAGGAAATGAAATTTGTTTGTGCTTTTGGCACTGAATGAAATATTTAAGAAAAGAACACTAGAACATTCATTTGAAAAATTCAAATTACTCGTCAGTCGCACCACATCTTTTCTTTAGAGGTGTTTTCTACTGATTCCTATAGATGAAATTGTGGAGTATTCATTACTCCACGTTCGTCCACTTGGAGTCACAAGAAGATGCTTGGTGAAGGTTCGACTGACGAGTTCCTTGCAGAACGAAACATATGTCTCGCACTTCCATCAGGTGTGGCATCGATTTCAATATTTCTCTAACATTTATCCCTTGAAGGATAATGGAGACATCACATCGTACACGTTCACATATCTAGCTCTACTATAACATCCTCTTGGTTAATTTGAATTTTCCAATGAATGCTCTAGTGCTCATTTTCTTAAATATTTCATTCAGTGCCATAAGCACAAAAATATTCATATTTGTAAATACATAGACTCTTAATCGAAATATGTTAGAAAATACTATCAGGAAGCTGTCTACACAACTGTTGTCATTGTGTACATCATGACAAGATTTGTTTAGACAGCTTTCTGAGAGTTTCATTCGAAATATATTTTTGTTTTCGAAATTAATTTACTGCCTTATAGAAAAGTTATATTTTTAATATTTTTATCAATAACAGGATATTTTCAATGTTAAAAGCATCATTTCCGTTGACGTTTTGTTGTATATATCACAACTTTCTCAAAACTATAAAGTTATGATTAGTTTTGACAAAGTTGTGATGTTTACAACGAAACGTCAACGGAAACGAAGCTTTAATCATTGAAAATAGCCTGTAATACTAGTAAATACTGAGACTATTATTCACTAATATTGAATTACCTGTGAATCTTGAAACTAGCTACACTTTTGCCCGCCTGGGCGTGATCTGGAGCGATTTGGCAGGGGATTATTCGTACACATTGCGGATAATTTTCTGTGGTGTTTGAATGAAATATCTATAAAGCCTTCCACTTGCACTCTTTTTGTCATGAGTAGCAATCTTGATCGCCAGGAGAGTTTATACGTCTTTTCCTCGATAGAGGGCGCCTACGTGAATATTTCACTAGGTAAAATTGCCCTCAATTTGGTATAGGTCCTAAGTTCGTTTTGAAAGTCATCGATACTTGATAAATAGATTAAATTTGGACTGATGATTCATAATAATGATGAAACAATTGTATCCTATTATCATTCAACAAGATCGATAAGTTTTTCGAAACGATCTTAATATTCACTCTCGAAAGTGATGGTTTCGTTCTCGTTGACAACATTCGTGTAGACAGCTCCCTGAGAGTTTTATTTGAAATATTTCCATATTCCGATTGAGAATCTCAGTATTTACTAGTATTGAATGACCTGTGAATCTTGAAACTATATATATATATATATATATATATATATATATATATATATATATATATATATATATATATATATATATATATATATTTCTTGAAATTGATTTATTGCCTGTTTGAGGTATTTATTTTGAAAGTTTTTAGCATTAACAGGCTTATTTAATATGAAAAAGGCCTATTTCTGTTGACGTTTCGTTGTTATATTACAATTATACATTAGTTTTGACAAAGTTGTAATATAACAACGAAACGTCAACAGAAATAAACTTTTATATTAAAAATGTTATATATAAAAACTTTCAAATATATATATATATATATATATATATATATATATATATATATATATATATATATATATATATATATATATATATATATATATATATATATATATATATATATATATTTCTGGATATTCTGTATATATATATATATATATATATATATATATATATATATATATATATATATATATATATATATATATATCTCAATTTGTTGAGCTGCTGGTCATTTCATGGTAATATTGTGTTTCACTTTCATCTAATCTTGATTTGCTGAGTGTTTCCTTCCGAAACATTCCAAAACTAAAGTCGAATTCATTATTGTTTCTTTCGATACATCTCATGGTTACTATGTGCAAGTCATTTATCGTTTAACAAGTCTGAAAATTTTGATATTTCAATGAGATCAGGTATATCGTCTCAAACGCTTGAGCACTAGACCATCTTCGGAAGGTTGTAATCATCTCCAAGTACTCGAAGATGGGGTGACCAAAATTACAATTTCAGTTCTATGTTGCAATTTTGTGACAATAAATGTAATGGATGTGAAATTAAAAGGAAGCATCAACATAAAAACGGTATTTTCTCTAGTTTTTTCCGTTCAAATGTGATCTTTGTTAATCGATACACAACAAGTTTTGAATCTAACTTGAAATATACAATTTCTGGCTCAATTACGCAATAAACGGATATATGCGTGAAAAATTCTTGTATAAAACTGATATTGAAACACCACATGCAAAACACTACAATAGTTTATTCACAGAAAATTAGACAAAAATTCGGAAATCCAAATCAAGTTAATACAAAACGAATCATTTATAACCTCACCTTCAAGCATCCTGTTGACTTTGCTTAGTAGTTATCTACTATTAGAGATTAGTACTTCAGCACATTCACTGAAGATGTTATTCTGCAATTCGCATGCATATCCACAATTAATGAAACAGCGATGATAGAAGAGGCAATTTATGAAGTCGCGTCCATGGATATTATTACGTAGGTATGGTTCGCATATAAAGAACGTACGGGTAGGAAAGACTGGAACTTCGCCTTTAACTTCAAGAATCGTAACACCATGAAAACACTACTTTCAAGCTAGTTATTTGAGTAATTATACATTACTTATACATATATATATATATATATATATATATATATATATATATATATATATATATATATATATATATATATATATATATATATATATAGAGTAAATACTGAGACTCTTAATTGGAATATCGAAATATTTTAAATAAAGCTCTCAGGGAGCTGTCTACTCTACACAAATGAGATCGTGAACGAAGCTATCACTTTCGAGAGTGAATATTAAGTGCGCTTCGAAAAAGCATCGATCTTGTTGAATGATAATTAGATACAAATGTTTCATCATTATTATGAATCATCAGTCCGTATTCAATCAATCAATCAAGAATCGATGACTTTCAAAACGCCCAGAGGTCCTAGATCCGAAAGAGGCGAGCAACACTTCAGAAAAGACGAATAAACTCTCCCTAGCGTTATTTGTCTTTTCTTCGATAGAGAAAGCTCACGTGAATTTTCACAAGTCGTATATATGCTGGATTAAATGAAACGAATGATGTATTTTCCATTTATGTTGTTTTATTCTCAATATTAATATGACAATAATCATTAATGATCCGTATATTTTTCTTAACTGTTGGATACTCCTTCAGAATTGTAGTGGAAGTAGCGCTTTGCAACGGAAGACCAGAACATTACTCATATACTTTTACATACTTCACTTCAAAAGTATCAGTTAGAATAACAAATATGAATTCTAACCTATGAAGAATCTATTTATGAATGAGTGAAAGTTTCAACCCCTTTCCAAAAAAATTTGACACAATTAAAGTGTATTTGTCCAAGAAATGCTAAAATAATTTTTTCTTATAAAATGAATAAAAATACATTCGAAATTAATATTACACACATGCCATGAATGACAAAACATACTACAAATACTCTATGTATTAAATAAAAAACACTTGGGTTGGTTTCACAAACTTTATAATTATTACTGGACAATTGTTTAGGGGTGTTAGCTCCCATTTTCAAAAGTTGAATTGGTTTCATTTAATAAATTAAACAATGTTTCACCAAGAGATCAGCGAACATTCTTCAATCAACATTATTACTCTTTGGGTGAACTCTTGGTTAAATGTTGTCTATAAGCTTAAAGATTTTTTTTGGTGTCATTGAATGTAGATAAGAAAATAAACAAACCAATATTTTAAATGTTTTTCATTCATATAGTTGCTTATAATTTGCGAAATATTAATTGGTGGAACGTATAAAGGAAATCATAGTGGAGGATGACATAGAGGTATGATCATAGAGTAGGGTTGGATAACTCCGGACACAACTATATTCCCAAATATAACCTTTTAGTGGATATACGGAGACTATATGATATAAAGTCACTGACAAAAAAAATTTAATGAAGTTCAAACTTTAAAATTTAAACCAGGTGACTAATCTCACATGCATGAAACTATTCGACGACAGAAACCTAAACAACAGACATCAAACATAATTCAGCATACTACAGAACAATATTCTCTTCTACATAGGAAAAATATATTACAATAAATGATAATGAATCCACTAGTACAAGTGTTAAAGGGAGAATCATTGCTATATAAGTATTTTAATTTTCAAATTTGAAGAGATTGTTACTATTTGAAAGATTTTTCTTACATAAAACACAAAAAGTTGAAAATTCATCTTTTATTAGTTTGAATTTCACATGAAATTTTCTAGTAATATAACCTGCATATGTTTGCATTGGGTACATTCGATATATAAAAAAATAGTGAAGAGAAATAGAAGATCAATTTCTTCTTCCAAAGATTTCAGTATCTTCGAAGATTTTCATGCATCTTAGAATGTTTTGATCCAAATTTTCTTTGTGTATCACAAGGTCCTACCCTAGTATTCAAGTCAATCAAATATTGTTTGTTCTGTACTGTAAATATTGTTTGCACCTGTAGAATCTCAAAAGAATTTCATGACATTCCAATGGAGAATCGGCCATAATGAATGATTTAATTAATTAATCTTGAACTATAAAAACCGAATGTCATATAAAATATTGTGATAGAGCTTAGTACACAGAATGATTTTTCATGGTGGTGTAATCCATAAACCTGGATATTACTTATGGAATTATACTTTTTAAAACCCTTCAGGTTTGCAGATTCTCCAATCTTGACGAAGCACATGCGGGGTATTTAGCATAAGTTAGCAGGTCAGTCAGATAGCATGTGCCTCTGCTTATTTATCTCTTCGGAGTCGTGTACCCAACGAAATAAAAACTCATTTCTCAATCATATTTTAGTGATTTTATTGTTTCGTTCGGATGTAAAGTGGGATAGTTGATTGTGTGCGGAATATAAAGTCACTTATTTATCGTATGGCAATTTATAAGATGCATTTAGTATGCGACTGCGTGGTATCGTTCTTCTCAGCCCCTTCAAACAACAGGGCCGTAACACGAGTTCAACAAACGGACCAACCACATATTTTGAATAGGTAAATTTTTTGTTGAGGGAACATTACTGTTGTAATTACATTTGTTTCATTAGAAAATATCTAATATATTCATTTAACGGTTTGGAGGTTAACTTAAATCAATCTCGAATTTAATAATCTTACATAATGACTACGTCTTGTAACTTTTGACATGTGCTTTTGGTGCAATCTCTTGAATTGTTTAACATAATCATGTTTCTGTTGCAATGAATTGAGTACCAGATAGATAACACTTATCGTGGTATGATACAATTATTTGGAGCTGTTGCATTTGAGCTAACGACTGTTATTTGAAAATAAATTATTAGAAAAATATGTAGTTGTAGTACTAGAAAAATTTTGTTACAGTTAATAATTTCCTAGAATTTAATGAATACTTTTGTCATCTGCATTACACTATGTTGATGTGGATTGAATTCTTCTTCCTATTCCCTGAACCAAAGAAAAGTTATTTAGGTACTCATACTTTTACTCATAACAATTCATTCGTTTTCATTTGTTTCGTCGTTTCAAATATTTTTTCATTTATATCAAAGAGGTGAGATTTGTGTCTGTTAGCGATACAGAAGCAAAAAATATCATTTTTTTCAATAACATGAATCAAAATTATAAAACGTTATATATAACACACCGCTTCACGATACTTTCTAGAAATCATGAAAATTTGTATGCACAAACAGAAAGCAACATTTCCCAAAGAAGCGCAATTTCAGCTCTTCAACTCTCATCAAACATTGTAAAATATTTCGAAAATTGAATCGTGTTAATGGACAATAAGACAATTTTCATTAATATTATTCATTAGCAGAATAATTGATTTTCTTTTAAATAGGATATTGCCATTTTCTGGCTTGATAGCCAATTCTATTTTGGGAAATCAACTGATTCAAAATTAATGACCAGAATTGTGGAAAATTTTTTGTATTATATTACTTGGTTAACTGAAACTGAATGATACATTCGAAATATACTGTTGAAAGAAATAACATAAGATATTATTTATATCAAAATCTACAATCAAATAAATTAATGGGTAGCTTCGAAAGTGTTATTTTTCTGTCTTAATGATTCCTTGTAAAACGGCTTTCTGATAGATACTTTTCTGGTTCGTTCAAGGCTGATACTTGAAATGGACTACCCATTTCAAAATTGAATTGGTAACGAAAACACAGATTTCTACATTCGACACAGTTTTATTAAGCAATTGAATACAATTTTATAACCTAATAATAATAATAATGAATTGTCTTTATCGAAAAAAGGCGAAGTCTAGCTGAAAGCTACTCAACATAACCTCTTTATATTAAAATAATACCTACACGAAATTCGCAATAAGTTAAAAGCAAAAGGAAGCGAGAATTAACAACAGAAACAAGATATTCAAAAGGAAGAAAACATAACATTATAAAAAGAATAATTGAGCAAATAAAAATAAAATAACAACGTAAGTTAATTTCAAATAAGAAATAATGATAAGAAGAGATAATGCAAGAAAATAACATTCAATTCTGATTACCGATAAGAAATGACTTATACATCCGCTTAAACCTAGCCAAGCTACCTGCTTTAACGTCCAACGGAATGGAGTTGTATACTTGTACAGCATTAAACGGAAAACATTTACGGAAGCCTGGCCGGTAAAAACGCGTCAAAGCAAGAGTGAAATGTCTTGTGAAATGGATGTCTTAAATCGCAGATGTGCATTGCGTCTCTATAAACCAACTTATTTCTGAGGTAAGGAGGAGAAGAAGATGACAGAAAACGAAAAACGGCTGACTCCAAATGATAACGGAATAGATTTTCCAACTTCAACTAAGCAAGTTTCCTGATATAATACGACACTCTTGTATATTTACGTAGTCCATATATGAACCTACAACAAGAATTAATAATTTTTTGCAACCTACTCCTAGTAAGTGAGTAGAGGCAAGGGTATTAGAGGATTAAACCATAATTCAAAATTGACAAAACAAGGTTTTCACAGAGTTTTTTTCTTAAGTGGTGTCGGGATATGTAAAGTTGTCTAAGAACCAAATATGATTTTCTTATCAACAAACCCACATGCTCCTCGAAACGAAGACGGCAATCGAAGATTATTCCCGAATTTTTAGCACTTTTGCACCACTGAGAGGCTCATTCCCAATAGATAAAATAGATAAGTTCAAGTCCAGATGAATGTGGATGTTATAACACTCAGATGGAACCAGTCTTAAATTATGGCTATCACAGAAACTCTTTGAGGTGGATAAGTCTTCGTTAATATGTTGAGAAGCTTCATCAATTTGATCAGGACTGAAAGAATAGAATGGCTACAATTTTCATCTTTCGCATTTTTTAGTTACTTCATTACAAAATGAATAGTATAGTGGGCAGTTGAAACCTTCGTTAGTTCCTTCAGCAATTAACTGAAAGAAATGAAAATCAACTCATATTCAGATTAAAAATTTTGAAAATAAAAAAGAATGCTTTACTGGTTTCAGTAAAATTAATCCGAGTGTCTTCGATATTTTTCTGAGGAATAGTTCAAAAATTGTCGAAAGAAAAGAAATTGACTTTTTGATACTTTCTTCTCCCTCTTTTTTATGACATATTTTTATTAATCGACTACTTGTTGATTCATATATCTCATTTCAAGAAGACTGTAGATGATAGTCTGAATAGGAAAATAGTTTTCCAAAACTATTTGTGTCCATATGAAGTTATTTCGAAAAATAGCTTGTAATTTCTGCTTATCAAGAGTTGATGAGAGAATCGCCTTTTTACAAGAACCAATTCACTCGAAATTGTACAAGTATTTCACCATGCAATATGTTACTGAAAGTCGTTCCGGATGAGGAGATTGAGCCTCCTCTGTATACTTGTCCACCTTAATACTGAATCTGGTTTGATCAACTGATCGAGTCGCTGCTTCAAATAAACCGTATATTTTAAGATTGATGCTTAATTTATCGACCGTAAAGACGCTTATTTACGAACCTGAAGTCTTTAATATTGCATATATCCATTTCTTTAAACGAATCTCTTTTGTATGGTTATGCTCGGAAATTTACTGATATATCACGTTACACGCATTCACAAGTATTATTTTAATTCTCGGATATAATCCCTTGCTCGTGAAATTGGAAGATTCGATTAATGCATATCCCACGATGCTTCGAAATTGAATCTTCAAAATTGTCTTCAAGATTCCTGAATACGAAATGACGAATCATATTATCTATTCGTCTCAACTGAGCAGGTTCCTTGCAGAATATGTAGTAAGGAGATTTCTGAAGTTATCTGAAATATTGTAATTGAAATTGAACTCTCACACATCACTCGGCGAAAAAGCATCATTGAGATGAAGGTTTAAAAATGAAATAAAATGCACATGGCCTACAAATACATGGTGTATTCACAGCGAAAATGAACAGTAGACATCAAGAGCTGTTACAAATTTGCTAAACATATTCATCATAGAATATATGGAAATTATAAGCGTTTCATCTAAATTTTGAATGTTATTTTCTGAAGTGTTTTTGTATTCGCTTCGGCATTGTCTTTTAAGGCGAAATTTCTACTACTAGTTTTCAAATAAGATAATAAGAAGTGACATTTTTATTCAAGGTTGTCTTAAAAATATCAATAATTGCTATTTATTGAAGTACAAATATTAGACATTTTCACCACACTGATCTCGGTGTAGCTCCATTTCTTAGACTGTAAAACTAATTACTTGCTCAATTGCTTGACTTGGAAATAGCAAAATATTTTCTTGTAGATCTAGTAAAGCTTTTGATACGGTAGAATATCGGATTTTCTTGAGGTTGATAAAGGAATTGGAATTTGGAGATGTCTGTTTGAGGTTTATTGATGGATACTCAGAAGGGAGAAAGCAAGTGGTAAAGATTGGTGACTATTATTGTGATGCTAAAGTGTTGGATTATGGAGTACCACAAGGAACTGTTTGGGCCCAGGTCTATTCACTATATATAAAAGGTTCATTCAGAATAAAAAATGGAAGAGATCTTATCAGTTTTGCTAATGGTATTGTTGTTTTTTCTTCCGGAAAAAACTGTGAACAACTGAAAGAGTTGGCTCAGCCGGATTTCATTAAGGTTGAGTACTGATTAGATCAACATCTACTAACCATTGATCACGAAAAAATAAAATATGAGTCATTTGCTACAGACAACAAAATTTTCAAAAAAGCTCAGATGTCTGATTACTAGGTTCAAATATCTAGCTAGTAATTGGCAGCACTCACTTGAAAATGGTATATCAGGCTTTTGCTGAGTCACAAATACGATATGTTATTATTCTTTGCTTATTACAACAGAAGTGGTTACTCAAACTAATGTACAAAAAGAATATGCTTCACTCAATGAAAGAATTGTTCAAGTAACCTGAAGTGCTGGACATACATCAATTGCATTGCTTCACGCTAATGAAACATACTTACAACAATTTAAGGACACGAAATGAATTGCACATGGGTTAAAGAACAGATACAGTCACCTTTCTCTGGAAGTTCCAAAGGTCCTCAAGCTTTTTAACGCCTAGAATTTTCAACAAATTGCCTGTATATTTGAAAGAGTTAGTCAATATCGTAAAAACTAGGAATGCACTAAGGAAATGGATATCTAAGCGGGGGTGTAATAAACATGACACCTTTCATTAATGAAGGTATATTAAGGTACATATTCTAATGTATCAGACAATTGTGAGGCTTAAGTAGTGATATATTGTGCAGTATATGTGCAGCTTAGTAGAATTCGATAAATATAAGAATCCAGTTTTCATTATTAGAGAGAATATCATTTACTTCATTGTTAGAAAATAGTTCTTGAAAAAAACTTCCACCACAGGTATTAAACCTTTGTGAGGGCTGCACAAAATTTTCTCTCTTTGTTCAGATCCAGATGTATACAATTAAGAGAAACTTGTATCTTATTCATAATTTCTATTCATCAAAGATCCCCGATTTCAATCCTTACGGCTTTCACACTCCCTCACAAGGGAACTTTCACTTATCCCAGATATTATATATCTGAGGTATTAAGCTCTGTTGGGAGCCCTTTCCAAGTTATCAGGCTCGTGGCGGAGGTGTCCATGGCAGCAGTCTTCACCTTTGTGGTGTTGATTTCTGTTATGTCCTAGAAAGTTCCTTACAGTCCTTGCTGTGGCATACAGCACCGATTTCTGTTATTCCTGTTACACCTTCGAAGAAGTGTTCGCTGAGCCCTTGGTCTTCGATATTTTTCAGGAGATTTTAGGGTATTATACCAGTGGCGCCCAAGGTAATTGTAACAGTCTTTATCACGTTCATGTGCCACTCTCTCGAAGATGCATTCGGGTTATTCGAATTTGAAATGGCCACCTCGATAAATGTAGTTTATCTCGCTTTTGTCTACCAGGACCAGGTCAGGCCTATTGTAGGGAACTGCTATTGTAGGGAACTGAACTATCAGTCAAGATAGTGCGATCCCAGTGGGGTATAAACTGATCATTCTCCAAAATTAACTCCCGCGTGTATTTATAGTGGGGTACCTTTTCCTTCTGCAGAAGATGTAATTTTAATGCCATTTCTTGATGCACATTCTTTGATACGACGTCATGTCCCACTTTGTTTTTCGCTGGTGCGAATATTTGACATTCTTCTGTTAAATATAAACTTAAATTCGAACACTTGAACTTATGATTTACACAGTATTGACTACATAGCATGACGCGTTTCGTCGTTACAAACGACTTCTTCAGATGCTTACAGAGCTAGAGAAGTCGTTTGTAACAACGAAACGCGTCATGCTATGTAGTCAATAAAGTGTAAATCATAAGTTCAAGTGTTTGAATTTAAGTTTATATTCAATTATAATGGATTTACATCAAGTAAACACCAACACTATTAAATATTCTTCTGTTATATGTTTCATTGACTCTGATATTTGGCATCCGTATCGGTCAAACATCTGTCGTTCTGTTGGGTGTTTAACGATTGTCAAAGACTGTTGGGTCTTTAACGATTTGTTTCAGGTAATCACAGATTGGAAAAACCTGGTCTTGAATAGCCAGGAGTGTGTCCTCAGTTTCGGAAACATTTTGCCTGAGACCAACCAGTAGCTCGACACTTCCTTGTCGACATTTTCCTTCATGGTCTCATTAATAATGATTACTATTATTATTATTATCATTTTTATTGGTGGTTTAGTTGGTGAATAATGGACAATGATGCCTGGATGAAATATTTCCTCTGAGTGGATTAGCAAAAACCATCATCTGGGATGTTAGAAGTATGTATGTCCATCGCTATCCAAATTATCGTTAAGCGAATTTCAAATTTTTTACTGAGTTGAATCTACGTTAAGTTAAAAACTTCAACTTCCAACAAATTTTATTGAAAGTCATTAGAAGGCTATTCAGTTGGAAGATGAAATCGCAGACAATCCTCAGATTTCTGCCATTGTTCTATTTACACCTAAACGTCTCAAGCCAGTGCATTGTAAATTTTCATGATAACCATATATGAGCTTTAACAAGTCTTTGTGGATTATATGGTTCAACGAAAATTCAGCGGTTAGTGAACCATCAGTTGAAGTCTCCGATGAAGTGATGACGTTTGAGGGTATCTTTGATATCTGCCGTTGAATAATGATTTAATTATTGAGTAATTCACTAAAAACGAGCCCAATAACAATGCAGAGCTGTAGTTAAACTGTAGATCCTAGTGTTATGACTATCAAGTTCAAAATATACACATGGGTGGCCAATAGTGAAAAACGATTCCAATAAACCTTATGTTAATATTCGGATTGACATTATAGACATTAGATTCATTCTTTCCTCGTCAGAGTTATTCGATAAAGTGAGACATATATTCATTTTATATCGATTAACCTTCATTTCTATTGATAAAGGTATCTCCCATAATTCATAGGTAGTTTATGTATAATGGAACTTCCCTAATTTTGCGATAATTGAACCGTGGTTCATGAATTCTCTGTTATTTTGTGTGTCGGGATACTAAGAATCACTCATTCATAAAAAACTGACCTTAAACTTCGAAGATTTTCGATTTCGCATCGTACATGGCTGTAATGCTATTTGCAACAATACTCCACTTCTCGTTAGACGTCATGCTGCCATTTCATCTCCTCTGAAATAGGTACACTATTTTTGATCAATATTTATGAAAATGCTATTGCTTTTTTCAAAATAATGAAAACATTCAGTATTCTGCTTTTTTTGTGATAAGTCTTCCTCAACTTTGTTGAATCATTTTCAGATCAATCATGAGTGTAATCAATTCTTGTTTCGCATGGTTATTTGAAAATGCTTTATATATTTCAATTGGAATTATTTATAGGTCCTCATAGGGAAAAATATACTTTGTTTTTGATTATTACATTTGTTATATTGCGACGCAGTCTCGTAGTTATATATATATATATATATATACATATATATATATATATATATATATATATATATATATATATATATATATATATATATATATATATATATATATATATAATTTCGAATATTTACAGCAACAGCAGTAAATATGGGAAAGTTGTGAAAACTTACCAATTTCATTCAGAACATAATAAAGCAGCCATAAAAGTTATGAGATAATGAAAAAATTTCAATTCGTGTGTTCTTACCCACGAATTTTTTTAAACACTAATCATTATGATACAATTGATGTAGATATTCTGAATTTCCAAAAGTAATTTCAAATTAGTTATTTCAAGCTCTATATGATTTAGAAGCCCGAAAATTATACAGCCTCTATTGAAGAATGGAGCAGTTTTCATTTTTTTTTATGAATGAATCAAATCAAATTTAATTGAAATGACAATATTACATGACAGAATTGATGAGATAGCTCAAGAAATAAAAAAGTTGTGGGACTTTAAATTTGCGTTTGCACGAGTTATTTTGTTATGTTGTATATGTATGTATGTGATGTTGTGTATTTGCTTACACCGTTAGATTCGTATTTTGTTAATTACCCGATGGCACAAGTTGAAGAAATGCCTAAAAATATCTTCCTATATGTCAAAGGACGAGATGAAAATCCCAATAATTTTTTTTTCGGTAATCAAATAAAGGAAAATTTGGTGTAAACTAATGAAGCTTCATTTAATTGTCCCTAAAAGTACTCAATATGTTTCGTGAACATCATTTTGATATACGCTAATACTGATAATAGCTGCCTATTTCTGATTGATATATCTTTTGAGTCGTGAATAAGTCCGGAACCACTTCGAATAATTCGAAAATCATTGAGTAAAAGTCATTATATATTTTATGGAGAACTTTAATTATTGATTATTATAATTATTTAATTACCAATTTGATTTAAATTGGTAATTGTTACTCACTTTGCATGTATGTAAGTACAGTGCATATCGAATTCATTCACAGACTTAAAATGACACTGGAAATTTAGTCCAACATCGACTGACTGGGGAATATTAAAGTTGAAACCCAACAAATGTCCTCATAAATTTTGATGTCAGAAGACGGTGAAACCTCAGAAAGGACGAAGAGCATATGGAAAAAGGCGTTGAATTGAATTTCATAAAAATCGGTCAACAAAAGAAGTAGTGGCTTTTCAAGTCAATCACCTTCGTTTCAATCTTCCGAAATGGTTGAGTGAAATGGTGATGAATGATTATCCTGTGTCCTCTGGCGAAGCCCTCTTCCTGATAGCGAAATAAACACTACACTCATAAATGAAAAAAAATTGCTGTACGTATAGGAACACGAACGAAGCAAGAAGCTCTATCGTGACTCTGAAACCAGTACTAATGATTTGCTGTGCGCTGAAATCGAATAGGTCAAATGATATCAAAGGCGCGTTTTGAATAACAATCAATCTATTTGTAAGCCCATTTGTTGAAGGATTTCGAAAATTATTTCAGTACTCAATTTCTTGTACATTAAAAGCTCTTTATTCGCGGCGTATACGTTCCGAAAATATGCCGCGAATACAGAAACCGTTAATATGGGATGGTAATTAATATGAGTATTTAATAGTGTTGACGTTTACTTGATGTAAATCCATTAAAATTGAATATAAACTTGAATTCAAACACAAGAACTTGTGATTTACACTTTATTTCGTATATTTATATTTATACGAATTCAAGTGAATTTAAATTTATATTCAATTTATATGAGACTACACCGGTCTACAACATTTTTGCGCACGGGCGGTACATACCTAATTTTTATTCCTTTCATACCTAGAAATAAGAAAAATAACAAAAAAAATTCTAAATTTGTTTTTATGTGTGGAAAATGGAAAATACAAATAAATAAAAATACTTGAAAAATGGACATAGAGAGGATTTATTAAAAGATACCAAACATCCGTTTATGATTTATTCTTATAATAGAAGTTCTAAAATAAAGTCTAAACGTCTAAAAATGAACAGTTTTGCTTTTCCTTTCATGTTCAGTAGAAGTTTCTCTTATTAACCCCCAAATGTAGTCCCCCATCATACTTTCGGTATACTGGCCTTGGTAAAGTCTCTCAAATTCCATTATATCTTGATGAAAGCGTTCCCCTTGCTCCTCCGAATAAGCTCCCATATTATTTTTGAATTTATCCAAATGAGAATGTAACATGTGCATCTTTAAGAAACATTCTACATCCCATGACGGAAAAATTTGTGATCATGTCAGTAATCAGCTCGTCATAATTTTCAGCTCTATGGTTTCCAAGAAAACCGTGAACTACTGCCTTAAAACTGTTCCAGGCTTTTCTCTCCCCATTGCTCAGTAAGTCCGGTTTCATCAAATAGTTATTATTAATGTTTTATATGATAGTTAATACAATAAAAAAAGATAAAATATACTCATCCTCCAGAATGTATCTGCAAGAGTTACATGAAACATGTGGAACCCATTTTTTGTCTTGATTTTTAACAGGTATTTTAAAGTGAGCTTGATATGCCTCGCAAATCTTCAGATTTGTACTCAAATCATATTTTTTCTCTCTTACTTTAATAAATTCGCCGCAAATATAGCAAAACGAGTCAGCGTTTCGCTCACAACTTCTAGAAGCCATTCTAAATGGCTTATACAGCGTAAAACAAACAAAACACGTTATTCCTGTGCAATATGCAAACACTTACTACCGTACACAACGAGCGACGCAAGAAACACTACCCCCCACTCTCTAATCCCTCTTCTATAACAATAGCGCACAAAGACCGACATAAATTAGATGAGAAAATAAAAAACGCTACAACTTCTTAAAAAGCAAATATTTTCGTTATGTAATCGCAATTTTTATTAGGTAAAAAAATATTAGGTAAAACCCATGCGCAAAAAAAAATATTTTTTTTGTTGACCGGTGCTATAGGGGATACGTTCCTGGGTGACAAAATGAAAAAATGTATATACAAAAATTAATGTGAATGAAGTGTTTGATCATATTGATTAATTATTATTTTCCGGCTTAGGCAATAGTTCAAATAATTTTGTAATTTTTTCTTTCTTGGCACGTTTTAAAGGTTCCTTCAATTGATATTGAGCAATGACTTTAGCAATTTGCCTTTAAAATAAGACTTCGTTCCATAGATGAATCTGTTTTCATAAAAAAAAACAGAATGCTCATTAACCATTCTTACACCTTCACTTAGAATTTTCAAATTGAATGTCACGTTTCCTGTGCTTGTTGAAGCCTCTTTTCCAATAGGGTGTGAATTTAACATTTCCTCTGAGTCGGTTTCAGTAAAATCTTCATCCTGCGATTCAAGCAACATCTGACTGTTACTTGATTCTGTTCGAACCCATCTCGTCCTATTCCATTCGCAATTTCAGCTATGTTTGCAGTCAAAGTTTGAATGCGCAGAGATTCTTCGTCATTTTCCGCAGTCAGAGTAGGCCACAGTTTTTTCCAGCATGAATTCAGTGTGTACGAATATGGGCTTCACTTCTTCTAATGATTCTTTTCTGTTTACTATGCATTTTGCTATGTCAAAATCCTTCCAGCATTCTATAACATTCATATCAGGATCATATTCCATATTATCTAATATGATTTTGAAGGTTGATCTAATGTAATAGAGCCTGGATTATTCCTTAGTCCATAGGTTGAAGCAAACCATTATTTTGGGAGGAAAAAATGTCACTTTTATATTTGGATGCATAATTCAAGTTCGCGAAATTCACTTGGTGCATATACGAAACTAGATCTGCTTCAAAATCTTCTTCTTCTTCTTCTCGTCCCTGATGCACACTGCACGTATTGGGTTTAAATTTTGAAAAATAAATAGTAATTTTTTAAATTTCTAAAATTTTTTTTCAATTTTTTTTCAAAATCTTAAATCTTTTTTTCTTAATAAGTTTCAACCTACCAAACAAAAAAGTTCCTGAACCAGTTATAATAAATAGCCATTAGATCCGCGAATAAAGAAATCTTTTGCCGCGAATATAGGAATTTGGTCACATTTTTTAATCAGCGAATAGTGAAAATGCGAATAAAGGAAGCGCGAATAAGGAGCTTTTACTGTATTCAATTGTAATACCATCACGTTTAATATAATGTTAGCAACATCATCAAACTTCTCCAGTTTTTAAAAATTTGTCAAATGTAATTAATTATACAATTAATTTCAAAATATTCCACCAAGTGTTGTGCAAGAATCGATTAATATTATTGAATGTTTACGACCTCTCTTCGCAATAATTTGTACTTAGCTTTATTTCAAGTTAAACTCAATAAGCATGTTGTAAAACTATAATGATTTCTGAAATTCAGTGTCCATTGAATCTAAAAAACTTCGTAGTTATCTTAAGGAAAGATTGACAAGGCCTATCTCCCTTTTCTGACGAAAGAACTCGTCGGGTCACTTCATCTACGGAATCATTTCCAATCGATCTGCCTTCCCAGCAGACAGAAGATGGACAATTCTATGCGGACGTTCCTTGTTGCATCTCACTCAGTTCGTCCGTATCTGCGACAATATAGAGAGCGACAGAGAAAGAAAGAGTTCTCGACAGAGGCATCGCTGCACCTGTCAGTCAGTCAATCAACTGGGCCCTCCCTCGTCAGGCCACTTGTATCGATTTGTCTCTCTCTTTCCACTCCCTTGCCCCCCGATCAAGGTTTCAGACATCTGGATTTAACAAGATAATTCCCATTCTGGCCCCGTATATTCAGAACATTCCTAGTTCGGTGGAGTTTTCTTCATTATATCGACGGACATTTCACAATGTTCCTATTTGCACTATCTAGGACTAGGAGAGATCGGAAGCCAGATTGTATGATAATCTTAATATTTCCGACAACGTAGTCCTACATGTTTCTAATAATTCCGTGCACCATTGGAATATTTGAAAGTTTTTGTTGGCTAATGAATGTGCACTGAAAAAAATTGTGTTTCACTTCGATATTTGTAATTGTGAATGGATACACAATATTATGTGCCTTTCAGAGCTGTCATTTTCACACATCGAGGTGTAATTTCTGAAATTATTCTCCGATATCAAATGCCACAAGTCAATATCTCAAGACTGTTAGGGAGAATTTGAAAATTTCCATTACTATACTATGTTTAAGTACTACGTTAACTTTGTTTACGTTTACTATGTCTAACTAATATCATAGTTTACTGTTTACTGACAAACTGATGCCATGAGCACAGGAAATAGTACTATCACTTCGTTGAAACCTAGCCACAAAAATTGAATTTAAATGAATATTGTCGAATAAAACACTGCATATTCCGTGTTTCATTAATTCCTACAATGAAATCATTTTTTAGATCTACAAAGTCATTGAGTTCAAAGTTTCAGGCAGATCAGAGGCTGTATTTTTGACAATAAATGTCCTGTTTACAAAACATTCCTTTGGGTGTGCGTCAGGGGTCGTTCCTGGGCCTTTATTGCTTTTCACTTTTATAAACGATCTTCTTATTTACCTAAAGAGGTTTCCTTAGATTTCGTTTGCTGACGATACATTTGTATCTGCCATCTGCTCAGTGAGGCACTTTGCTGGAGAAAACTGCTTAAGCATGATTAATGGCATTCGACAGGTTGGTGTCAAATATACTACTAGCAAACGAACAGAAAACTTTGAAAATAGTGTTTACGCTAAAGAATGTGACGAAACATGACTTCATGGGGAATTATCCTGGACGTAACGTTGAGCTGACGTAAGTTCTGAGCTGAGCACAAAAATTGTGCAATGGTATATATTTGCTGAGAAGCTTGTCAGGCAAATGGTCCAGTATCCTAAAAGTAGCTTACTACGCATAAACAGAAGCAAAAATTGGATCGTTATCAATAATGTTTCTCTCTAGAGGTGAGCAGTAAGAACTGTGTCATCTCTTCACTACCGTGAAGACTGTACAGTGTACACGTACTTCAATTGAACGTAGAATGTACGAAGAATACCTTGTATATATGTATCTGTTTATTTTTGGAGCGATCATATTTCCACATGGTCTTGCCGAGATATGTACCTCAAATGTGGACTGCCATCGGTATTCCACCCGAAACAGATACTTCCTGAGGCCAAGTTTTTGTGAGCTCACAAAATCTCCGTAGGGGACGTCGTACTTTTCTATCATAATGTTTAATGAATTGCCTAATTATGTCCGATCTCCAGAATTCAGTAAGACAATTGAAGCATTGCTACTAGGGCATTCACTTTACAATTTTAAAGAGTAATTTTCATTCAGTTTTGATTAGGATGGGCCGCTTTGAGTGCGCTTTTTGCAGTTTTTTGTTTGTTATAGTTTGTCACATAGAGTTATTGTTTGTTACGGTTCATTTGTTTATATTGTGTGTTACTTATATCTGTATTTTTATTTATAATATTATATATTTTGTTCTTCATTTATATACAATTTTTTGGCGTGTAAGCACGATGTGGAGGCAACACCTGCAATAAAACTGCCCAAACATCTATATCTATCATGATACCTATTTACGATAACACATTATCAATATTGATATACGTTCATTCATTATCATTGAGACGTCGCATCCTTGGATTAGTCGAGAAAGCACCCGACCATCAAATCAAATCAAACTTAATTTAGCTATATCAGCTATTACATAACAAATAAACTCATATTACTTAAAGAATGTTAAAAGCACAAAACAGAAAACAGACAAGGTGAAATTCATCGCAAAAAATAAATTTTCCTTAACCTAGACTTGAAATGACTTACGGTCGGAGAAGTTTTGATCTTGCATGGTGAACTATTGTACAATCTTAAGTCATCTATAAATAGGGTTCTCTGCATTGCTGTTGACTTAAATTTTTCAATTTGATAATTATTTTTGTCCTCTAGTTGTAATCCATATTTAGAGATCTTTTGAGGTATTCATTAAAATACGATGGAGCTTGATTGCTGACAATTTTGAATATTAACAGCAAGTTTGACTCTCGTATCAGCTGTGATATATTTAAAAAATGTAGTGACTTCAAGTCTTAGACTTTTCAAAGCTTAGTCTTTTAAAGTTGAAGACTTAATGACATGCTAATGACTGAAGTATATGTGTTTGATCTCAACAATAGACCTCAACAATATTCGCATTGCCCTATTTTGAAGGACCTGTAATCTTTCAACAACCCCACCAGAACAACAAAGCAAGAGAGACATACAATAGTTAAAATGTGGATATATGATAGATAGAACTGTGAAAAATACGGGATAAAAGGAAATTTTCTTGCCTGGTTGGGAGATTACTTGACTAATAGGTATCAGAAAACCAAAATCAACGGTAAATGCTCAGAGGAGCTCCATTCGTTCTGTGGGGTTCCGCAGGATAGCGTGTTAGGGCCCTTATTATTTTTACTGTATGCTAAAGATCTGTATCAACACCTGCAGAATTCTTTCGTCAGTCTATTCGCGGATGATACTTTGATGTGCGCATCTGGAAATGTTTATCAGGATCTAGTTAACAATATGAATAACGAACTAGACACTTTGAATGTTGTTGATGGGGAATTAATTGGAGTTAAATACGCAAAAAAATGTTTGCATGATATTAGGCAGTAAAAAAGATTGTTTGCATTTTGGTCATGGTAATTGGACCATCAAAATTAGTAAAAGTATAATACAATAAATAGATGATGTCAAATATTTGGGAGTTGTATTGGATCCTCAACTGAAATTTCATAAACAGGTTGATTTTTGTGTGAAAAAATTGGAAAAAAAGTTCGATATCTGTCGAGAGTCAGTGGGGGTCTTTCATTTTGGTGAAGAAAGTTGGTGTATAATACTATCATATATCCACATTTCAACTATTGCACGTCTCTCTTGCTTTGTTGTTCTGGTGGGGATGTTGAAAGATTACAGGTCCTTCAAAATAGAGTAATGCGAATATTGTTGAAATCAAACATATACTTCAGTCAATAGCATGTCATTAAGTGCTTTCTAAATAATATATATATATATATATATATATATATATATATATATATATATATATATATATATATATATATATATATATATATATATATATATATATATATATATATATATATATATATATATTATATAGTCCAAAAAAAAAGAACACATACAAATTTTTCGTGTTTCTATGTTGTATCATGTACTTTTGTAATGTTGTAATGAGTAGAGAAGCAGAATTCTAACAAAGAAAATTCAGCAAATAACAAAATTTATATCGCCTTGATGAACTGAAAAAGTTTTTTATTATATATAACAAATTATCATTTTGTATACCCAACACATGAAGTGTAGTTTTTTGTTGGGTTTTCCACATTTTTCATAGTTTCATAGTCAAATTATATACATCATTATAATTTTTTAAGTCTCATTTACTTTCTTCATCAAATTTCAGAAATATTTCTAGAAATATTTCAATTACGTTATTACCCTTAACCGTTTCAAAGAAATTTATAAATACTTAAAGCATGTTCGGCAATATTCAGAGAACCTTTTATCAACCGAATACATCCTAAACTATAATAAAAACCGATTTTTACGACTGGTTTAAATATTCTAATTGACAGGTCGTACAATTTAATTTGAAACATATCATCTTAATCATGCCGTTTGAATAATTAAGTTTATGTAAAAGGTAACAGCAGATAAATTGTTTATTTTAATTTGTCGGACAGGTTTATTAGCAAGAATACTGGTATTATTCTAAATATAAACAAGTTTAGTTGAATGAATTGAATGAATGCAGATGGGGTGATTCAAAGTTGTATATTTTGTTCAAATTGATGGTTATATGTCGGTTTGATTCCGACAGGCTGGCGCGGTTGGATTATTCTCTAAAGTAAAATTATGTACTAAAATAAACCGGAATTAATAATTATCTCATTCCTATATCGTATATCGGTACCCACTTTTCAATATTTAGGTATTGTACATAAGTATAGAGTGAAAGTTACTAAAAATTCTATAAAATTCATAAGAAATTATAATTGCTGATGTTATTACCAAAATGTGATTCACTTCAATTTTTGGAAAACATTGTTGGGGATGAAAGAATATCTATCCCTTTTCAGACAAGAAACTGTTTTGTTTCGTTAAATTTTGTCGGACTTGCATTGCCTTGAAATTTGAGATCAAATTTTGAAACAAAGATATGATTAAATGAAGAAATGTGAAATGAGAATTAAAATTGAATGCAAATAAAATAGAAATTAAATGAAATAAAATAAAATGAGTGAATTCTTGCCGATGATGAACAGACAGAGATTGAATCTGAAGTCGAATTTACACATTCTTTTGTTTAATTTTATTGTTATATATTATTTCAAATCACTGATTATTTGGGCCGATACTCGATGACAATTGAATATCATATTATTAATAAATCTAAAATATTCACATGATGTTATAGTTGAACATTATATCGTTATATCGATATTATCGGTATTGCTCCAATAAAAAAGCATCAAATGGCTGGATTTTCAAGCTGTTAATTCTCATGAGAACAGCGTAGACAAGTTCGCGTGAACTCTCCGTATTTCGAAATGTAACATTCCACTCGAAATGGAAGTGACTTTTATCCATTACAGAATCTCTTTATAGGGAATATAGTAATGGTGCATTCCTCACTTTATTTTATAACTTTTCGCTTGTTACACACTTCCGGACATATTCCAACACTCTTCAATTTCTGTGAAATATTACAGAGATGAGAAATATCAAATCTCAAATGTGCGGAAGTCGTTAATAGAACTATTTTGTTCGCTTTCGTTTTAAGTTTTTCAACCTTGTTGAACATTGTTATTGATCAATAATTTTCAAGGACAAAGATATTTCGCGGAACAAACAAGATCAGATCTTCTGATAATATGGTTTGAACATATATATGTGTTATATATATATATATATATATATATATATATATATATATATATATATATATATATATATATATATAAGAAAGTGGATTAAAAATATTTCAGCAGTGAAATTCCGCAGCATAGTGCTGACTTTCTGTCTTTAGGTCCTAAGTTTTCGGTTCAGGTGGAAATTAGGCGTTGGATCGGTTATTGGCTTGTGTTGAGGATACTATTGGTGATGTATATGCTGAATCACAGGATTTATTGACTTCTGGGGTTGCTAATATGTTCACAAATCATTTTGAAAATTCGGAAAATATCCAAACCTGCTTTCTCTAGTGTTAGGTTCATACTAGAGAAAGACGGAAGAATATTTTCTTTCGTCCTATAGTATGTTAAAAACATAAATATTTCATTGTGTTATCACTCACACTGCTTAGGTACATGGTATTAAAAAAAGACCCAACAACAGACGAAATATAAATGAATGACAAGATGATAATGAACAAAAGTTACATATTGAGACATCTGAACAGAAAGCGAAAATTCTTACAATTCATAAATCGACATTTTCAAAATATTACCTTTCGACATTGGCAATTTCACTTATTTATGTCAATTTACAATCACAATTTGAATACTTAGTGCAGTGAAATGCACCAAATTTACAAAAAGTGATTGACATGGTTTGTGAAACTATGGTAAAAAAGTCATGGTTTGACTTGATGGTGCCCTGATTGTGAAGTCATGGTTTCACTTTACAATCAGGGCTTGAGATAGATATATAGAACATTATGAATAGTTGTACTCCTTAAGTTAATCCTTCGTTAGTCCTCGATTAGTGAATCCTTCGTAATCTCAAAGGGTTGCTACTAGGGAGTTTGGGTTGGCTGGAAAGGCTGCAAATATTCTCGCTGCAGTCACTCTGATATTCTCCGTAACACTCGGCATTCCGAGGTCTCTGTCGATTTGCGAGTTCCTCACATACCAGGTGGAGTCGATCGCCATTCGCAGTGATTTGTTATGACCTGAAGGTTTTGACCATGGCTTTTTACTTCACGCACGCAAACAAATAAGGAGTAAGTCATGTTTGCTAAGATGATCGTCTTAGGAAGACGAATCTGGGTGGCAGCGCTGAGCTTGCTTCTCTTGTTGATCAGTAGATAGAGGTGACTTTAAGATGCTTTGGCTCGAGCCTGCAACCTTTCTCTATACCTGTTAAGGTTATTACTGTAGTTTCTTTATTTTCTATAATAAAATTTGATGATATTTAAACCTGTATAATATAATTAATATTTTTGAAAAATTAAGATTCTATGAATGTAAACTCATAAACCCAAAAAAAATAAATAAATAAATAAAAAATTTCTGGATAAGTATATTAAAACACAACTGTCTCCAACTCAATTTTAAAAAATAATATAACACTCATTTGAATACACTAAGGTTTTTTCTCATGGTTAAAAAGACTTCCGAAGCAAATGCTGAGCCAGAAATATTCCTTTGAGTACTAAAGAGGCAGAAAAGTCAAGTTGGTGCTCTAAAAAAATTACGATTGGAATGTGATATTCACAGTTATTCATAAAATTCGAGTATTCGATAATTTCTCTTACGTTGAAGAGAATCAACGCAACATCAACAGGAATAAAGACTTCTACAACACAGACAGTTGTTGCTAAAATTGTCATCAACAATATATAACGAAAATAAACAAAACAAAATCAACCCTTACAAAATTTTCTCTTTGCGATGGCAGTTATACAACAATAAATATCACATTGTATTCTGTCCAAACACCAATTACATTCACAAATATTGAAATTGAACAAAATGTCGATGAAATCAAACTGATCAAGTAAGGATCGAAGGAGTGAAACATTTGGATGCCTCCAGTTAGAAATGAATTAGTACATCATAATCTAAAGATTAAAATATTGTGGCTCAAGTGTTGTTATCTGAGAATCCATTCAATAATCGATGTATTTTTCCAGAAACGTCTTTTTGTAGCCAACACAGAAAACTCTTCAAATAAATTACTCGTATGTTGAGAGGTGATGTTTAATTCAATATGGATTAAAGTGGCGGGTTAATCTTCGAGAAGTGAGGGAAACCACCTCTTCTCACCCTCATTGGATGTTCACGCTTTCGCTCCAAACCACCCGCCTTTAACTTACTGACCCTTCAGCTGAAATATTAACGAGATAACAAGATGCTGACAGAAGTTTTCACTGGGCTGTAACGATAAATTAAATATTCACCTGCGTTGCCCGCATTATGTTGCCAACTAGCCATGCTACTGGAAAAACCTTTGATTTTTATCATAGTTTACAAATATTTCGATAGAAACAGATAATTAAATATTTAGTATTATAAATATGTTCCCACAAATATTTAGATATTTAAAAAAATTTTATATTTTGCATGAATGTGAATCATTACGTAAACAAAACTAGTATGTAATTCTAGCAACATAATTCATATCAAGACGTTTTATTTTGTTACAATACTTGCAATGAGATCAATAATAGTTAAAACTGTTTTGAGTTCAGATTTGTTTCTAATTTCTCAAATACTCTTCTGCAACAAGAAAAAATCGAAATTATTTCAATTAAAACTGCTTGCTATAATCAATGGTGGTTTTGATTTTTGTTTACATATCGATCTAACTTGATCTAAACATCAATAGATTTTGAACCAATCATGGTTGAATGAAGTAAATTTGAATTAAATGTATTTCCCTCTACATGCTCAATTCGAACATTTTTAGTTTTTTAAGATATTCCTAGACTGTTAATGAAATCGTGCACCGAACAACTGATATCTTAGTTGCGCATCAACCCTATATCCTGTATCTCTCTCTTCGTACTCTAATACGTACTTGTTGGCTATGCGCAAGACGGTGTTCAATTCGTTCTTATGTCCACCTAATGTGATTATTGAAAGGACTGGAAGAATTGATCTTCGCGTTCATGTTTATCGAATATAAAAATTGTACTCGTAGTGAAATATTTGGGTTTTAGGCTCCTCTACGCACTACCTGGATTTTGGTACACACTACGCACTACCGGATTGTCACTACTCACTACGTACTAATAGTATTTTGATACATACTACACAGTATCTGATGTCTGAACTCCAGCCTTTGTGAGAAACTACAACAACTGAGAGAAATATTCATTTTTCTCCATACTATGTCATTGATATTGAAAATGAAGATATAAATCTGTTTTTAAAATGTTTGAGAAACAAGATTTACTTGATTGTGCCGAAGTTTTTAAAAATAATAAGTCTACTCCAAAAGACATAATTATTCATGGAATTCGCTTTCTTCTTGCCATGTACGGAGCTTCAAAAAAAATTACCTGCATTGATAAGTTCCGTTACGTGTCTTTTGTCAAAAATACTCGTAACAAAAAGCAAGTGCAATTGGCTTCTCTTCCTCCAACCTCGGCTTCTGCACAACAACATCTTCTTCGGGTATATTATCAAGTTCAAGTGTGGCTTGGTAATCAATTAGACCCAAAAGACTGGGGTTGGATGTTGATTGATAATGCATTAGAACCTGTCCAAACTTTACTTACACCTGCACCGGAAAAACTCCTCAACACCATTTTTTGCAATTGTAAAAAGGGATGTAATGCCAAATGTGGCTGCAAAAAAGTTGGGTTGTTTTGTTCCTTAGCCTGTACAAGTTGTCAAGGCCAACTTTGTTCTAATGCTGAATAAATTTATAGTGTCAATAGAATTGTCATATTAAATCTTGTTTCCTTGAAAATACGTGGAAAGTTTTTCTCTTTAGTCTCACGGCGCCCAAATAACAACTCATGTTTTACCATATAAAAAACCTCAATTCTAACAAAAAAGAATTCAAGAAAAAACCATTTAAAGAGCTAGCCGAAATTAAAGTTCAATTTCACTAATTCCATCGAGTAGTCTGATCTCTGGAAGAGGAAAAGTTTGACTCATTGGACGTCCAAAGTTTGTGATCTTGAAATTTTAAAATTTAGGAATAATGTTGAGACTAGCCAGAGATACTTTGTGATTCTCAAGAAACTATAATGTTAGCATGAAACCTCAATGTGAGAATTTAATTTGTACTCGGTATTTTTGCCATCATTTTATATTTATCTTCACAACCCGAGAATATATATATATATATATATATATATATATATATATATATATATATATATATATATATATATATATATATATATATATATATATATATTATATTTATATATATATATATATATATATATATATATATATATATATATATATATATATATATATATATATATATATATATATATATATATATATATATATATATATATATATTATATATATATATGACTATACGACTGACTGATGGTGAGCAATTTACAACGAATTCCGTTCTTCTTCACGAATACTAAAAATATAGACAAGTTGTTAATTAATCAATTACAATTTGTAGAACAAGGAAACATATGGCATGAGGCAATAAACCAACAAAAACGACACAAAAGTCATCCAAGATTTATTATAAAAATGTTAAATATAAATGCAACAGGTATATATATATATATATATATATATATATATATATATATATATATATATATATATATATTATTTCGAAAGTTTTTAGCAATAACAGGATTTTTTTGATATGAAAAACTTTATTTTTGTTGACGTTTCGTTGTTAGATTACAACTTTGTCAAAACTTATTAATTATTTTGACAAAGTTGTAATATAACAAACGAAAAACGTCAACAAATATAAAATTCCGTTTTTTCATATAAAAATATAGACCTGTTATTAATCAGCTTAAATTTGTAGAAATGAAATATCATAAGACAATAAATCAATTTCAAAAACGATATATATATATATATATATATATATATATATATATATATATATATATATATATATATATGTATATATATATATATATATATATATATATATATATATATATATATATATATATATATATATATATATATATAAGATTGTACTCAGGTATATCTCAAACGATTGATTTATTCTAAAGAAATATAACTTTTATTTACAATATTCATTAACATTATAAAGTTTAACTCACCTAAAAGAAAAATCAATTCAATGTCCTTATATCCTATACAATCTTAACACTCTATATTTTTATTATTTTACATATACATCTTATCTATATCTCTCTTAGTTTGAAAAGGGATCTATCCAATTCTGTCTGTTGTAATGAAGTTTCTCCCTTCCTCTTGAAAGATACCCATTCACAGATATAATTCTTATTCTTCTTTACAGTAACTATATACAATTATAATATAACTATATACAAATGATATGAAGAGTATCTTATCATTTTTACATATATATATATATATATATATATATATATATATATATATATATATATATATATATATATATATATATATATCGCACTTGTACATATATATCTATATTATCGCACTTGTAGATATTCGCTATCAAAGTACACTGTAACTTTCTTTCGATAATGTTTTCAACAAATTATTCAAAAGAACATTATAGCAGAGCTGGCTATGTGAAACACGAACAATGCGATTTCTCCATTGTCTTCTGGGGATCAATGTTGGAGAATATTGAAATCTCCATTATCCTTATAGGGATAAATTTTAGAGAATCTTGAAATCGATGCCTACATTTATTGAAAGCGTGAGTCAGTCACTGTTTCGTACTGCCAGGTACTCATCCGTCATGCCACGTTCAACAAATGAAAGGGAACGATTTCAATCCTCTCATGCCCTCTCATGTTAAGATCAATGTACATCCAAATCTCTGAATCAATGGAAGCACATAAAAGAAACAGCATGAAAGAAAGCATATAGTAAAAAGCACATTTCGAAAGAAAGTTAATGTATACTTTCCACATACTACATGACAATATATAATTTTTTTACTCCTGTATTCTGTATATATTTGTTTTCAGCAATAACGAGCCTTTTCAATTGAATTTTCAACGAAACGTCAAATAAAAGATTGTCACTATAAGTGTAGTAGTAAAGTAATAGGTAAGTGTAGGCACATGTAGTGTTAGCATCAGTGATTTCTTTGAGAAATGATGAACGTCAGTGACAGAAAAAATATATAATATTCAGTTCAGTTGAAAAAGATTCAATGAATCAATCGACTTCTAATGAAGAAACAAAAAACATATCACAATCAACAAACAAAAACATACCCATAATACATCATCTTAAAAATATACGAAGTTGATATTAGATTATATACATTAAATATTTGAAAACACAAAGACCTGTACATATTTATCGGATTTATCTCACCTATCATGAGTTTTCTGAAGTTTTCCTATGACAATAAACATAATTATACTATCTAAGCAAATATTGAGGCAGTACTTGTGCTCGATAGATGAAAAAATAACAGAATTATAGTTTTATTCATATATCATTCTGTTTCGATCTCTTGAAGTTATATTAAATAGTAAAAAAAAAGTTTTTTCTAGAGTTTTGACGAAGCTCGTATTTATAGAGGAACGAAATGACTCGTTGAATTTTTCAATATTCCTTTCCTCTTATGTTCAGAATGAAAACAGTTGAGTATATTTTTGTATTCATAATTTTTTGATAAAATGATAAATACAAAAATATACTGCTAAAATTCTACATACACTGTGTAATTATCGCAGTGTGCGTGGATCTGATGGCTGACTGGCGCATGTGAATTAGTGTGTGATGTTGTGAGTTCGAATCCCGAAGCAAATGTGGATGTTTGAAGGTAATTATGAGTGAGTTTAATGATTACGAAGAATCCTTCAAATTTCGAATTGGCCTCAAAATATATTGTTTCACATAAGCTGTGGAGTTCACGCATTTTTTCAGTTGAGATCATAGAGATTGTATTTCTCGGATGAATATCACAATGGAAATCGACGATACCAAAAATACATCGATCCTATTTTGCTTCTAATTACACATTTACTTATTGTTTGAATTTTTGACATAACAGGAACTCAGAACAATAAAATAAATAGAAGGAATACGTCAATCTTGACGAGCTCAAATACTCTGCCGCTACGAATAGACAGCAGATGATCTGATCAATACTGCAAACCGACCGCAGTGACGTCACCTTATCAACGGTTCGTCATATCTTGGGTTGATTTGTGGACGCTCAGAAGATTGAATCTCATTATTGCCTCTCTCTTTTCGGGGAGGAAAATCGATGGAAGACGTTCGAAGAAGCGTACACGCTCAGGGTTGTTTGAGGAAAGAATTAAGTCCACTGAAAATTTCTCTACTTCCACCATGATCTGAACTACGAAATAAATCGTTGTTTGATGTTTTACCGGGAACAATTCAATTTGTTTTGTCATTGTAGATATTAATTATATTATCGTGCTGAGTCACTTACGTATCTTGGAATTGAGTATTGAGGAGTGTTTCATCATTTTTATGCAAAACGAATATAAAGAAAACTGATACGGATTTCAAGAAACCACGTCTTCATTTCTGGTCAGTTATTTGAAAGAGAAAATAAACCTAATAACTGGAATGAGAATTTCATAGTTTGAAGCAAATAGTGATTCGAGTGATTTTTCTTCTTTACTAAAACAGTCAACTGTTTCATTACTAATCATTCCCAAAAGTTTATAATTATTTACTACTCATTTAATGACCTTTTCTCCCTCCTCATTCATAAGAAAAATGAGGAAATGTATATTGTATAATTAATTATTCATTTTTGTCAATTGTTTCAGCTCCACGTGTCACTATAGTTATTACGTTCTCGGAAAGTTATCCGCAGCTCAGCTAACACCGTGAATCTCAGTCAGGTTAATATACATAATGAACAAATGTAACATAAAGGATACCAACAAACAAACATATGAATAAACAAATGAATGAATAAGAAATCAAAAAAACTTTTCCCTTAAATCATAATTTTGACCAAATATTGATATCTATATGAAATAGTGATGAGAAATATTCATTCATTCATCAATTTTTTATTCAATTTTATTATATTTAACTAAAGATTACTGAACAAGAATAAGGACATTTCTCACCTATTCGTTTTTTTACCAACAGATAAACAGTACCTATTTGACAATACTCAAGCAAATATATTGATACAAGATAATCAAAACCAAAATCGTAAAATAATCAGTGAATAGTTTTTTACATAGCATTTTTTTTATTTGAATTAACGTGTTTCGACTACTTGGTCATTGACACATGGTACAATTTTTACAGTTTCATGTAATGACAGTGTAAATGCTACATATACATAGATATAATTAACAATATATTTGTAATGAAATTAGATGGAACTGTATTATTTCTAGATGTGTAAACTACTACTACACAAGGTTTTATAATCCCGATAAATTTTAATGTAACTTCAATTTCTACAGATGTGCTCAGAATGTCTTTGATATTGTGTTTTAGTCTTAGCTGGTTACGAACTGCCTCATTTTTTGAACACCAGATGAGTATATGTTCAACTATAAGGGGATATTATTACAGTATTCGCACTTAGGTTGTTCGCCTGATGTCATCAAATAACTATGGGTCAGTTTCGTATGACCTATTCTTAGTCTACTAGCTACTATTTTGTCTTGTCTCTTCAGGGTTAATCTTGATTCTTTTTGAATTTTCGGTTGTATTTTGTGCAGCTTGATGGTATCATTTTCCCATTGATTTTGCCATTCTTTAATGATTCTAATTTTATTGATTGAATTAAATCTGTATGAACCATTACGTTTGTAACATCCAGATCAGAGAATTTGGCAAGCTTCGCGGATTGGTCCGCTGCTTCATTCCCTAGGATTCCCACATGAGATGGAATCCAGATCATGGTAGTAGAGATGTTCCTGTTGTTTTTCAGAGCGTGGCATTTTTCTTGGACTTTTTGTACAAGTGGGTTTTTCGAGTAAATGTCAGCTATGGATTGTATGGAGGAAAGGGAGTCTGTGGGTACTGCAACCTTGTGTTCTATTAATATAAGACTAAGAAGAGATTTATAGATGGCATATAATTCAGCAGTGTTAGAGTTAGTTGAAAGTTTGTAGGATTCAGATGTATTTTGCTTTTTTATGATCGAGCAAGCTACTCTATGTTCATCTTTAGAGGCGTGTGTATATCTTATATCATCAAATATTTCGTTGCACATCATTTCTTTGAATGATTGCTTCAATATATCAGGTATTTCGTGTTTATCATATCTGTGCAGTTTTACGTTCTGTCTTGGTTGATGTCTGATCCAAGGTGCATTTTCTGACGGAGTTATTGGAATGATAGAAGATTAGTCTGTTGATTCCTGATACATTTTGATAATTTGCGGGATCGAATACAGTGTCATTGAGTGTATGTTTTCGAACGTCTTTGCTGTTTTGATCAGATGGTGGATGGGGAGGTTCGGGAGGCATGGAATTTATTCTCCAATCAACCGAAGAATCTAGTATATTAATGTAATGTAGCTTACATCATCCAAAATACAGTTAGGCGTGCTTTTTAACACATGAAAACAAAATCTTATAATCAATAATGTAAAAAGCAGGCAAAGTGTGAAAAACTTTCGTCGATAAAAATTATTGTTTCCAATTGAGAAGCTTCGTAAAACAGTTCTACAGAAAAAAAATTCTAATTTCAATTAGGAGAATGAAATCAAATGAAAACGTATGGCAAAAATTATAAGGGTCAAACAAGAAGTTAACCTGAAATTCGTTTTTTTGCAAGATTGCCGTAAAATACTGAAAACAGCAATTCGCAGAGATATACCATCACATCTAATCGTGACCTGTGATATAGTCGCGACCTAAGCAAATGCCTACAAACTATGATTTTCATGAGTTAAAATTATACTCGTTAACTTTATCATTTGGTTAGCTTCATAGGTACATGGAGAAATAATAATTTGTTTCAAACTTATCGAAACGATATGAAGAAAACACCCCAAAAAAGTTATGAATGTAAAAGTAGTTGTATATGAACCTTTCTTTCTTTTGAAATAAATATTTCTTAACGCAAAAAAACAACATTCTCGTTGCCATCTGAACAAATGAAATGAAAATGCAACTCATGCTAAGCAATTAAACAAGAATTATGCAAACACACATTCAATTTGGAAGAATATTGTACCTACAAGTAATGATAACAATTTTGAAACTATAACCATTGACATAATTTCCATAGGAATTATTTTATCAGTGTTTATGAATTTCAGTTGAATAATTATATAAGTCAATTTACGAAAACATTATTGAATTGACGTCATTATTACGAAAACATAATAGTAATAAATTGAATTCCCCTCTCCCGAAAACATTGAATGAGTAATATTTCCCCGTTCCCTGTTTTTTCTAGCAGACACAAAATGGGACTTTCTGAAATTTTGTAAATTCTCCAGATGGATCAAATTTCGAAAAACGAATCAAGTTAGTGTATCTTCCAAAAATTCATGCCTTCGTTTATTCAGTATCGATCACTCAATTACTTTTCATTTCCAATCGAATTTAAACGTATTCCTCGTCAAACATCGAATGTCCCTCTTAAATATTCATAAATTCATCCCCCGAATTGCACGGGTCCAAATTGTCGGGTAAAGATATGTAGGACAGGTTGTTTTCGATGCGGAATATTGGCGGCAATAGCAGTGAATCAGCGGGAACGCAGATTGCCGAATGTCCCGTCTGACACTGATGGGACGCGGATTTGCGAGTCGCGGTTTTTGCGGTATAAGCGCCTACTTTACGACCGGTCGAGGACGGATACGAGCCCGTTGGTTTGCACGATGTATCCCGTAAACTGGGGGGATATGATATTCCGGACGATCAAAGGTATCGCGAGTTGAAAAGATACGGATAGAGATAGTTTGTTTGTAGGATAAATTTTGAACAAACATAACGAAGGAAAAAGAATTGAATAGAGCAATTTGATTACGTAGGTATAAAAATTTTACTCACATTCACCATAATTTCCATATTTTTCTGGTGGTTTAGATTTAACTAGTAGAAATTCCACCGAATTATTTGATCTTGAGGATAAACTCATTCACTCAATTGACCTTCCAGAACAACACTATTTTTCAACATTGATTTGAAATGGTTCTACTGCAGAGAATATAAATTTACAAACTGTACCTACCTATACATTGCTGCCATTATCAATTGAATTTCCGAAAGTATCGTGAATAAGATAACAGATAAAAAGAATCATAAATCATAAAGAGATCCATCATTATGAGGAAATTTAATGTAACAGTTAATTATATTACTAGTCTCATTTTCATTTAGAGAATACATTTTTTCCAAAAAAGAGGTAATAATGTAAGATTTTTGAGAATATATTTTCATCTGAACATTAATTTGAATTTTTAGAAATATTTCAATTAATTTCGAAAATATTCCGTGGTAAACAAAATTTTAAAATATCAATGAAATTACAATGATAATATTATGATATTGTCCACTTCCAGAATCAGAAATGGAACGACCTCTGAAGAAGCTCGTTACGAAACTTGTAAGAAACGTTAGGAAGAAATTCCAACCGACGACGGCCCTTAGACCCAAACCAGGACAACACTAGTTCAATGATATTACAAACAAATATCAATAAGAAAAAATTGATTAAATTACAAAATAGAAATTCGATCATAAACGAGATATGACATTTTCTTTGTTCGAATAGTCGCTTAAATAGTTGCTCAATGAGGCGACGTATTTTCCAAAATTTTCAACAAAAAATCGAGGATTTTCGAAAAGATGGAGAATTTCTCCAAATGAAATATTTGAAAATTGATGAAACAAAAAAAATTTACATCAGCATTGAAACATCAGAAAACTATTACGTGGTGCCATTTAAGTCCACCATATGAAACAACTCACATGTTTACTACGTCATGGGTATGATGGTACAAGAAGTAGCTCTCATGATTATGTAGTTCCAGAAATCATTGAAATGGTTTCTCAAAAGAGTTTCATTGATAAATGAAAACTCCTTATGAAAATGCATTTTCCGATGGAGATCAAAAATTTACGATTATACACTTCATACAAAAAAGTGAAAAAGACTGGAATTTCTCCCAATCGAGGAAATTCCATCAATGAATGGGAATGACTTCAAAAATTTTCAACTCTTTCGATTTATTATATCAGCTTTATTTTTATTTATTTGCCGCAAATGAGTTATCAGTACTCATTTTATTAACTTTTCTGTCAGCAAAGATAGTCTGAGGCAAATTTTAGTGTTTTTGTTACACGAATGGAACCATGCACAAGTATTATTCTTTTATGGTTCGTTATTCATAATATTTACAGTAATGTGAGCTCATAATATAGTAGATTTCACTAGATGCTCATATTTTTGTCATTGTCATATATTTTGCTTTCATTTAACTTTCCTGTAGATTGTTAACTGAGCGGTACAAATTCCTCCAGTTGTATTTACCAATCTTGCAGGATCCCTCCGATAGATCACGATTCATTCACGATTTTTTGTGGACATAGCCGCATAGCTTCTTGAGTTTTGATAATTCTGTTCATTAATTTTCAATTCGTTTATTTTATCATTTCATCATATTTTATCATTTTTTCAAATATTCCTGATATTCCTTTTTCAAGAAAAAGTTGTCCCCGCAGCAATCTGAAAAATAAATTATCTGACTTCAATCTGTATAAAAATGTCAAAACTAGATCTGAGAAAACCTATTTGCTTTTCAGGAACATGATTCCTAAACATGTTAGTTGAAAAAAATATGGCAACACTTATTATTTAGCAAGAAGTCTGTATATTCAATAAGGCTAACTGTAAGTACCTAAAAATATCTCAATATAGTGAGATAGTTAGGCTTATGTTCTACAAATCTCAAATTATTAAGTGAGTAAGTTATTACTCCACATATCAATGTTTGTCACTAGACATTTTTCTCCTGAGATAGAGAAACTGTATTATCAAAAATAACGGAAAAATCTGATAAGGTTTGTATAAATATATGAAAAATGAATGAAAGTGCAATAGCAGAACTTTGTATTCAGTGAAAATACATTGATAGTGAGATTTGAATCACCTATACCTGAGGTATACAATCTCAGACCACCTCGCTAGATTGCTGTTATCAAACTGTTTTCATTTCGCTTATTGCGAAAAATTCATGTACTCTTGAAATGATATGAAGTCAATATCGTAATTAATTCGAGATGCCAGGAACTCCCTTTGAACATTGATGAATCTATGTCGTTCTAATTCTACGCACAATATGGTACCCATGCTCCAAAAACCATCATCTGCATAACGAATTCAACTTTCTATGTGTACTTCAAAACTCCGAAACTGTTCAAATTTAATCTGACGCGCAATAAGGTGGTGAATACCTATACACTTGAAAGGATCCCTGTAGTAAATTCTCAATGTTTTCTTGCCCAACAATTTAGAAGTTCACGATCTATCAACCAAATTCTTGATAATTTGTTGTTGATAATGTAGTAAATTCAAAATGTATGAATTAATGCTTCTGATCCGATAAATTTGTTGTATATTGTGCAAAAAATATATCTTTTGTGTATATAATACACTTACTCTTCCAAGCAATCACTCTCATAGCAATTGAGCTCTCACACTGACCCTCATCGAAAAGTCCCTAAATCCAAATTCGGACATTTCAAGTCCATTCCACTTGATTCTTCATAGCTCATCCACTTTTTTCATTTGATTGAATATTCAACAGTAACTAACGTAACAACCCGATTCACAGTCGAAGTATATTTTCTTGGAATTAATCAAATATAATTTTATTGAATTTAAGCCATGAACTATTCGAACTGCGTTTGAGAATCACCTATTTATTCACCTAATTTTTCAGTCTTCCTTGAAGAAGAACTTTGACTTTCGATAATCAATAAATATTCGATTCATCAGTCATTGGACCGGACTTAAAATTTGATACAGGTTTGAAATGTTTGTACCTAAAAAATGTGAAAATTTCATTTCAATTCAATTTTAAAAGCAAATCAATTTAAATTGAAAAATCAAATAAAATTGATGCTAGATTACTGAACTTATCTCAACTCACTTATCTACTAACTACTCATATAAATTCACTGAAATCAATCAAGCACAAACCACGGCCGACTTTAAAGTGACCATCAATAGGGTAGTCCTGCGGTGTTGCCAAAATCGAACCGGTGGTCTATTCTCCTAGTCGGTTGTTCCCAAAGTTTCAAGCATTACTCCAACTTTTTATGTATATTCCGAACGGATAAAAAATATTATTGGTATTTATAACATACTAAATATTATTCCTGATTACTGGAACAGAAAAATATAAAACATAAGCAATAAAACAACTATATTTTAGATAAAGCCCCATTGCGTAAAAAATACTTCTACTATTCAGTGGGACTTATTTACATAAAAAATTGCCTAACCAAATTTATTCAATTATTTGAGAGAAAATGGAACTTGTAAAAAACGCTGTAGGAATTAATCAAATTGAATCATTTACCTAAGTATAAATAAATATTATATTTTTGATGAAGTTTTCTCGCGTTTAGCTTCATTCGTTTTTTTAATCATTCAATCTTTCAAAAAAATAACAGACAAAATAGAACACAGTATGTTCCGAATACTTTTATTTTCTCTACAACATACACAGCAACAATAAAAATCTTTTTCAATTCAAAAAAATTGTGTACAAAATCAGTGTACAGCCTTTTTCCTTTTAAAAGAACTGTTACTAACATGTCTTCATTCAATGTAATTTGGATACTTATGGTAATAATTTCTTCACTTAAATTGAGAAGGTAAAATTGAATTTTGTTGTTAACAGATCCCCATTTTAACATTCCAACAATGAGAGATATTTATTTTACTGGAGTAATGAAGAATTACATCTTCAAAATTGACAATTCAATCGGACTGTTCAGAAATGTTATTCAAATAATCATTACGAGCAAAATAATTTCTCCTCCTTCCCCCTGGACTTTCCTTAGGTAAGGGTACATTTTTTATCAAATAATGCGGTAAATTTTGAAAAATAGAAGGAACCGCGTCAGGGAATAATCTTGTTCTTTTAAGAATGACAATCCCACCAGGTGAAACAAATTTCTCTTTCCTGATGATATCAGTTTCAGTAAATACAAGGCACAAGCAACTGAATATTTTGTTGGTTATTATCTCGTTGGCTATTATCTTGTGGTATAGATTGCATCCATTAACTCTTTAAAAATTCATTATTAGGGAAACTAAAGGTCGATACTAGTTGCCCACCCGCCTTCATTTTTCGTCATGTAGATAATGGGGATCACTAGGAAATTGTAATCATCTTAAACTAAACTTTACTTATACAACTTTCATTTGAGATCAACTTTAATCACTTTGGTTTAAAATAAAGTTTTCGTCATTTTAAGAGATATATCGTCTTCATCATCCTCGCATAAATCATCCGTGTTCACGTCTGACGTCGAAGTATCGTATATATATCGTACATTCCTGGAGAATTTTCTTCTTAACCTTCTTGATATTGTCCTTCAATATTTTGCTTTTTTTAACTACTTCTTTTCCCTTACGTTTCTCAGCTTTAGCCTTCTTTTTATTTTCTTTATCAACCAGAGCGTCTTTAATAGGTGTTGAAGTCAAAATTGTTGCATGCTGTTTTTTTCTTCCTTGTCTTCTCTTAAGATCAGGATTTTTCTCAGGCATCTTGATGAGATTTTGGATGCTTGGAAGGTTTCCAGATGTTGATGGCATTGCGATTTCTAACTGGGAGGATGATGCAGTCGCTGCAGATGGGGTATATGATAATTGGGTGAACATCCACCGGCAGCACTCATGGTACAGAGCAAAGTAATATGTTTGCCCCTTTCCCAGCTTGTTATACTTCCTATTCTCTTCTGTCCTTTAGCAGCACATACTTTTCCAGGGTTTTGGACGGTAGAAATACCGGTTTCATCGCAGTTGTAGATGTTCTTCGGCAGAAATTTGTGCTTTTCCATCAGTTCTTGTGGCAGCTTGTAAAATCGTTCAACTTCGGTTTTATTAAAAGCTGTAGCCCTGTTGATACTTGTGGCTTCAGGCTTTCGTACTGAAATATTATTTCTTTTAACAAATCCTTCAAACCAAACTCGTCCAGCCAATCTTGATGATGTGTTAAAATTGTGTTTTAGGTTGAGTAACTCCGCGTATTCGAATTCCACACGTTTTATTTGACTTGGTGTACAACCGTAGAAGACATTGGCCATTTTTTTATTGCGTCTGCCAATTCTTTTTCCATCTCAGATGTGAACACCGTGTTACGGCCGAGACGAGGTTCTTTAGTTGTTTTTTTAGTGTACCTCTTATGAAGACTGGCAAATGGAATGTTCATGGTATTCGCGGCTTTTCTCATTGAATAATTCTCTTCATCTATGAGCTTTACAATATAATCAAGTGATATACTTATTAATAACTTACCTATTCCAAACTTGAAACTTACTAAATCAGCTACGGATCACCTACACTCTACACTATATTTCACAAAAAAATTATTTGTAAGTAATCCTTACTCAAAACAAAACACAAATTTAATTTCGATCCGATTAAATCGTTGCACTTATAACACTTGGTTTCTATAATTTGATGTTATGTTATCCACAAACTATCATCACTAGCACGTATATCACATTTTACGAAATTGATGAATAGATGATTAATACTGAAACTGTAAAATGTTCAACTCCAAACTACGAAAGTCGCAAACAACACAAAATTTATGTCGTTTCACTGAAATCGGTAAGAACACGAACATTGTTTTTTATAGTTTGATGTTGAGATTTCAACAAATTATCAACAACACATGTGTTACAATATACACAAATATTGAAAAATATAGAATTTATTCTGAAAGCTCAAATTGTTACACTTCAAACTGTGAAAGTTTTGAGAAACGTCCTATTTGCATTAGTATACAAGCTGAAATAACGGCGGGGGTATAAAATTCCAATAGGCCAACAGCGCCACAGTTCCATATACTCATTTCATGGCCTGTTTGAAGACGGCCATGGCACAAACATCCAGACCTAGCCTTTTCTTCGAACTCAGCAATTCTCTTTCATACATCCGCATAATTTGATCAAACTTATTTGATAGATGCGTGTCATATAATAATCAACACTGCTGAAAAATCTGTTAAATGACTTTAAACTGAGCTAAGTAGAAATCTGGTTTCGAACCCCTTGTCAAACATAAACGTTTGTGTGTGTTTCTGATTTGAGAAATCTTGAGATATTATTCATAATGGGCATTGTACTGATATACAATTTGAATAGATGAAATTTGAATGAATAAATCATTAGAAAAGTCAATATGAATTAATAATTCAAATGAAACTAAGTAGTTTTTCGATTTTCACTTTAATTAATTCAAAACATGACAATATCGTTTCGCCCACACAGTAGCTTCATCAGATGTTGATCATAAACTGTTTTTTTATTCATAAAATGTTTATGATCAACATCTGATGAAGCCACTGTGTTGGCGAAACGATATTGTCATGTTTTGAATGAATTTTAGTGAAAATCGAAAAACTACTCAGTTTTATTTAAATTATGTGTTTAGATTTTCATCAAGTATCGGCCCAATCGATTAATGACCAATATGAATTATCGAAAACTGAAAACCATTCTCAAAAATATAACTTTGCTGAACATTTGCTTCCGATGATTAATGATTATTGCGAAATAAAATGTTTCAATAGCAAATAAACTCTTTTTGAGATGTTTCTATTAACTGAAGTATCACCTCGATCTCACAGTTTCAATGAATGACTTTCTAATAAATATATATTTGTTGTACCAAATTCTTTTTGGTTCAATTAGTTGTTAAACTGGGCAGTCTACTGTATCTCCATTGTCAATAAGAACAAAAATTTGGAGTTAATTATTCAGATCCTGTCTGGCAGTCATGTCTTTTGTGGATTATGTGTGTTGGGACAATTTGCTGTTCGGAAGCCCGAATATATTACGAGAAATTACCTCACTGAGGGTGTCAAAGAAAGCTTTGCTAAAACCTTTCCAAACTTCTCGTGTTCAGTGCCGTTCTCAGCCCTCACTGCGCCAACTTGAACTAATCTTAAAGCCATGCAAAACTAATATCTTAATTCCTGACATTTGAATAAACGTTAATATTAACTAGCAACTCTGACATTAAGTCTGAGGTGTGCTTCTCTGTGACATTTCGTAAACTTCCTAAACCGTAGTAATTTATATGAGTTAAGAATCATACAATTTATGGGACGTAATGGTAGGGTTGTTGATTTGAAATAATTCAATGAAGTGGAAGTTTGAAAATAACTTCCGTTATTGGTTGGTTTCATTTCAGCTGAATTTATTTCCTATCCACAAGGCCATTTGACAAAATTGCCTATGGCGGAGGTAATTTGGTTTATTTTTGTTTTATTTGTTTATTTTTTGATGCAAAATTGTTTTATTTCAACTGAAGTCATTTAATATTAGCCATATTAACAAGAATCATGACAACGATACATTCGATTGCCTCAAACTATTCACAACAGATGTCTTCATAACATTTTGATGGTTTATTTCTCGCAAAAATCACGGATAAAAAAAATGTTTATGAACTTGAACCTCTTCAGGGAATCAAACAATTATTCTTTAAAATTACTAATAAATATTATGAATGGTATTTGCCCAAAAATTACTCACTGAACATTACACTCCTCAAATTATTACACACATACACACACGCACACACACACACACACACACACACACACACACACACACACACACACATGCCTTCATCGGGACCCTTGATCCCTAATCTTACGTCGCCATAATGAGACAAGAATTATATGAATATGACCGAAACGAAGAAATACGTTAATGAATTTAATTTCAAAAATATCCTGTTATTATCTTACCTCATTGAATTTGAGAATTATGAACTTCATGTAAAATGAATGAGATGATAAACATGTAGCTTGAATATAAAAACAATGGAAAAAATCTTTGCTAATTTAAGAATGAGGAAAATCTAATTTTGGAATATCAATATATCTTTAAATATCTTTAAAATATCTTTAATTTTATGATGAAGAAATTATGAATTTGTTTATTCTGGTCACGTCAACTTGCTTGTTAATTGAATACAATTGCCATCTAACTGATATCCCACAGAACTTGTTGGATGATGTAATAAGGTCACAGGAATCAATTTCTTTCAATCTCAACATTTCAATATACTGTAGATTAGGGGTGTCAAAGAAATAAACCAAACCTTCGATTTAGTTGCAGTATAAAAATAATTGAACCAATAAAGTACTATCATTTCGTTCTGTTCCTCAAATACTATTTTTTATACATACGGAAAATATAACGATCATTTTCAAGAAGAGAAACAATTATTGCAATTGGACTGATTTGATCTAGAATGTACATGTAAAGAACACAGTATCATTTCGTTTGTTTTTTGGAAATCATTTAGTCTTGAAAATCTAGTTGTTACTCATAAATAATAAACTAGTCGATTCTTCAGAAACTTTTCCAGAAATTTGTGGATGAATTAATTTGCTTACTGGCTCGAAAATTTGCTTCATATATTTATTACCATCCTTTTACCATAGACTTTATTTAGACTTTATGTTACCCCGTTTGATGTATCCATCAGTAGCGTTATCTCAATTAATAAGAATATTAAAGGGTGCTCAATCCTGCTATTTCTTACCAAACTATTTGAATCTTATTATGGTTCTTCAATATTTTTATCACTCCATTCATCTTTGATTTAAACTCTGACTTTGCAGGAGGAGTTAATCTTCATGAATATTACTGTTCTTCGCGAATATCCTCAGGCAGTTTTTCATCGAAAAAAGGAAAGAAGTCATTAAATTCTTCAACAATATCAGTGCTTCTAATAATATTCAACAGCCGTTCGGATAAACGTTTAACGGTTTTCTTAACTGATCCGATGACAGATCGACAGTTAGCTATGTTTTTTCGAAAAGAGTAATTTTTTTTAGATGATATAGTAAATTTTCTTCTACGGTATACTCATATTTCATATATTCATCTTATTTTCAAGACAATTCGTCCTTCCTGTTACTGATGTTACAATCAGTAGAAGTCGCCTAACGATCGTCACTTCATAGTAATTTTTATTTGGACCTTTTGAAACCTTTCATTTCAACTTTTTAATATTTCATATAACTTTTAAGTAATATTTGAACACTTTTTCATATCAATAATTCCTTGGAATCTACTCTCATCAAATATATTCAGGGGCTCATCATCTGCTGGTCATCATCAGTGAGGTTCTTATAACCGAGTTATAACAATAATAATAATAATTATAGTTAAAACGATTACTCCCTATTAAAGAGAACGATTGAACTTGAATTCGCAATTTTTAGGGCTTTTGCTTCATAATTTTTGCTTCCTAAAAACTGTTCATCTTCTCAGAATGCTCTTTCTTCTGTTCATTTGTCCATTTAATTCCAGGTTATAAACTTCACATGAGTGATTTTGTAGCGACACTCCGTGCAATCTCTTTTATATTGATCTGTTGTACATCTTTAAAGACCTCTTTCGGCCATGATGTACCGCATTTATTTTTGTATTTCAGCATTGATTTTTATACTGAGTAGTTTATTCGGTATTCTGGACTGTTTCATTATGTAGACAAGCGCATAGAACTTTGCTCGTCGTTTTCTGATTTCTTCCGTTATTGTATTCATCTTTTGATAAAGTTCCTTTTGAGGTCTTTTAAAGATGACATTTCTATTGGTTGACATTTCTGACCGCCAATAACCATTGCTCAGATGCATAGATTACTTCTGGAAGAATCGTTGTGTTATGATAATTGTGTTATAATTCAGTCCCTTTCGAAATGCTCTCTCAAAAAATATAGAAGAGTTATCTGAAGGGTCAATATCCATCAGATTTAGAAAGCTATATAGTTCACTGCTATTACCACCAATGTAATCTTCTACTAAAGGGTGTTTTTTTAGAGGTGTAGAAATTTATATTGCAATAAAACAACGATGGATCATTCGATTTACAAGATTTTTTTCATTAGAAAGATAATCTTGTGGCATTACATGTCAAATATGATTTCTGGAATATGACCGCCACGGCTGGCTCGGATGTAGTCCAATCTGGACGTGTGGCTGTATATCGGCAATAGCACGGCGAATATTGACTTCCAAATGGTCAAGCGTTTGTGGCTTATCACAGACCAATGACTTCACATAGCCCCACAGAAAGTAGTCTAGCGGTGTTAAATCACAAGATCTTGGAGGCGAATTCACAGGTCCAAAACGTGAAATTAGGCGGTCACCAAACGTGTCTTTCAATAAATCGATTGTGGCACGAGCTGTGTGACATGTTGCGTCGTCTTGTTGAAACCACAGCTCCAGGACATAATGGTTGTTCAATTCAGGAATGAAAATGTTAGTAATCATGGCTGTATACCGATCACAATTGGCTGCAACGTTCTGGCCATCATCGTTTTTGAAAAAGTACGGACCAATGATTCCACCAGCCCATAAAGCGCACCAAACAGTCAGTTTTTCTGGATGTAATGGTGTTTTGACATACACTTAAGGATCATTTTCACTCCAAATGCGGGAGTTTTGTTTGTTGACGTAGCCATTCATCCAGAATCTTCAACAGTAATGCCAACTTAAAGTTCTATACCTCTAAAAAAACACCCGTAATTTCTCCTTCTATTGTTTCACATCTTCCAGTATTTATAATATCAATTTTGAAGATTCTAATGAACTACCTAAAAGTATTACCATTTTCAATAATGGTTTTATTTTGAATTCATGAATGGTTGTTAGGCATGAAAGATGATAATTCCATATATTCAAAATCAAACTAGACACTGTTTTCTTCTCGTCTTGTTTAATTTTGGAGTTGCGTTATATTTTATTGTTATTAAGTATACAGAATATCTAACACTGTGTTTAAATCAAGATACAAATGCTCATTTCTGAAGCTAATTTAAGCCATCGACTTGTGCACATTTCGCTTCTCTTACCACGTGCTAAGTGTATAATAACGTTAATGTCCAAAGTTTTGTAGGCACGGTGTATATCTGAAATTCAGAAACGCCAGCGCGTCTGCCTGAAGCCTGCCTGTAAATGACGCCGTTAATTCTTGTTTTCAGGAGATTAACTGAAAATTAGATGGCGTAAGTTTGTTGGAAAATGAAAAGAATACATCGTTTCGGTGGTATTATTCGAAAACTGACGCCGTTTGCTGCTCTTGTGTCTACGTTTCTATGAGAATATTAACACTATATGAGGTAAACGCGGTTCATAATGAAGTGTAAATATTAACAAAGAAATCCCAATGCTCCCAGAACATCCGATTGTCTGCTCAGCTTGATTTGATTCTCACAGAGTTTCGGAAGGTTACTTGAAAAGTGTATTTCAAATGATGGTACTTAAATTTGCAGGCTTTTCTCAATATAATCTGCTGTGCGATTTGATACATAAGTAAAAAATATTTCTTTATATTTCTTATATTTATATACAATTTATACTGACTATATATACATAGTCAGTCAGTACTGAGATTCTCAATTGAAACATCTTAAACAGAAGTCTCAGGGAGCTGTCTACACAAGTGTTGTCAACGAGAACACAACGCGTATTAGCTGATTTATATTGAAAGTGTTATCAATCTCTAGTGCTATTTTCGAGATTTTTTATACTGATCTGTTGTACCTTTGTGAACCTCTTCGAATCACTCTGTTCCGCATTTACTCTCTATAATTATATCGATTAGCTTCTTCGGTCTTCTGGACTATTTCATTCTGTAGACATGCATAGAACTTTGCTCATCGTTTTCTGATTTATTCCGTTATCGTATTTGTCTTTTGATAAAGTTCATTCGGAAGTCTTTTCATCCAAATACCGTTTCTATTGATTGGCCCTCAACTCTTCTAAGAATTTTCCGTTCTTGTTTTTCTATTTCTTTAATTCTTGAATGACCGTCAATAACCATTGTTTCAGTTGTGTAGCATATATATATATATATATATATATATATATATATATATATATATATATATATATATATATATATATATATATATATATATATATATATATATATATATATATATATATATATTTAATATTTTCATAATAACTTGTATTTCCAATGTTAAAAGCTTGGCGTTTCGTTGTATACCAAACTTTCTCAAAACAAATTAATAATTGTATATTATGAATTATCATAGATATCAGAACGTCACTCTTATTTTTTTTGAAAAAAATCAAATTGACATTTTTGTTTAGTATTGAGAGGAATATTTATATTGCGATTTATATATATATATATATATATATATATATATATATATATATATATATATATATATATATATATATATATATATATATATATATTTATATATCTTTTTTTCTTTCCTGTTTTTATGGTGTAAATCCCATATTATTAATATATTTTATATCTTGTATTTTGTTAAATTGTGTTGTTCTTTACCTCATTACAGATATAGTCATAGGGTTAAGTAGGAGTAGCGTAAGCTAGACTTGGTTGTTTTTCTTGATGTATAGTTATATATCTTTTTTTCTTTTTTCTCCTGTTTTTATGGTGTAATTCCCATATTATTCATATATTGTATATCTTGCATTTTGTTAAATTGTGTTGTTCTTTACCTCATTACAGATATATTCATAGGGTTAAGTAGGAGTAGCGTAAGCTAGACTTGGTTGTTTTTCTTGATGTATAGTTATATATCTTTTTTTTCTGTTTTTATGATGTAAATCTCATATTATTCATATATTGTATATCTTCATTTTGTTAAATTGTGTTGTTCTTTACCTCATTACAGATATAGTCATAGGGTTAAGTAGGAGTAGCGTAAGCTAGACTTGGTTGTTTTTCTTGATGTATAGTTATATATCTTTTTTTCTCTCCTGTTTTCATGGTATGAATCCCATTTTATTCATATATTGTATATCTTCATTTTGTTAAATTGTGTTGTTCTTTACCACATTACAGATATATTCATAGAGTTAAGTAGGAGTAGCGTAAGCTAGACTTGGTTGTTTTTCTTGATGTATAGTTATATATCTTTTTTTCTGTTTTTATGATGTAAATCTCATATTATTCATATATTGTATATCTTCATTTTGTTCAATTGTGTTGTTCTTTACCTCATTACAGATATGGTCATAGGGTTAAGTAGGAGTAGCATAAGCTAGACTTGGTTGTTTTTCTTGATGTATAGTTATATATCTTTTTTTTCTGTTTTTATGATGTAAATCCCATATTATTCATATATTGTATATCTTCATTTTGTTAAATTGTGTTGTTCTTTACCTCATTACAGATATAGTCATAGGGTTAAGTAGGAGTAGCGTAAGCTAGACTTGGTTGTTTTTCTTGATGTATAGTTATATATCTTTTTTTTTTTTTTCTGTTTTTATGGTGTAATTCCCATATTATTCATATATTGTATATCTTCATTTTGTTAAATTGTGTTGTTCTTTACCTCGTTACAGATATAGTCATAGGGTTAAGTAGGAGTAGCGTAAGCTTGACTTGGTTGTTTTTCTTGAAGTATAGTTATATATCTTTTTTTTCTGTTTTTATGATGTAAATCCCATATTATTCATAAATTGTATATCTTCATTTTGTTAAATTGTGTTGTTCTTTACCTCATTACAGATATAGTCATAGGGTTAAGTAGGAGTAGCGTAAGCTAGACTTGGTTGTTTTTCTTGATGTATAGTTATATATCTTTTTTTTCTGTTTTTATGATGTAAATCCCATATTATTCATATATTGTATATCTTCATTTTGTTAAATTGTGTTGTTCTTTACCTCATTACAGATATAGTCATAGGGTTAAGTAGGAGTAGCGTAAGCTAGACTTGGTTGTTTTTCTTGATGTATAGTTATATATCTTTTTTTTCTCTCCTGTTTTTATGGTGTAAATCCCATATTATTCATATATTGTATATCTTGCATTTTGTTAAATTGTGTTGTTCTTTACCCCATTACAGATATATTCATAGAGTTAAGTAGGAGTAGCGTAAGCTAGACTTGGTTGTTTTTCTTGATGTATAGTTATATATCTTTTTTTTTTTCCTGTTTTTATGATGTAAATCCCATATTATTCATATATTGTATATCTTGCATTTCGTTAAATTGTGTTGATCTTCACCTCTTTACAGATATATTCATAGGGTTGAGTAGGAGTGGCGTTAGCTAGAGTTCAGCCTGGAAAATAATTGTACAAATTGTACAATTATTAAGCAGCATTTATTATTAGTATTAATATAAGTTTACATTCGCAACCACAGTAAGACATTTGCATGAAACAAAGACAATATTTTCAACATTCTAACCGGAATTAAAAAACTCTCAAACGAAATACAAAGCAAACAGAATACTTCTTGAATGTATGTTCCGTCAATTTTAATAAACACATATCTGAGCAAACCCACAAATCGTTTCAATCATCTCAATGAAAGGTGGTAAATTCTCGTACGAAAGTAATTTTTCACATGTCATCCACAAAATATGATTTTGATCTTCCGCGCCATCCCCAGAGAATTGTCTTCAATAAAAATATCTACTTTATTACCCCTACAACTCGGTTGATTCATGAAATGAAAAATCCAATAACTGGTTATATTTCTTCGGTCGCGGGTGATTTCTTGCCTGTTTTGCATTAGAATCGGATCTTCGTGAGTGAAGTTTCTCTTTGAGCGACAATTCTTGAAGATCCACTGCTTTTTCCAACATTGCGACCGAAATTGCTTGTTTGTTCACTTGAATAGGAAAATAAAGTGTATTTCCGTTATTGAAGCAGCAATAGATATGCTGAAAATATGAAAATATTTTGGACGGATCTTTGGTTTTTGGACTATTTGTATTTTGTATTTGGACAATTGAAGTATTACTTATTACGAATACTATTTCTCATTCAATATGCCAAAATATGTACTACAAACGAATTGGGGATATTTCGTAAATTCATTTATGAAGATCGCTCTTTCCAATTTTCTATACTTATTCATTAGAGATGTGGTAGAATAAAAAATTGATAACTGAAGCAGAAATGAAGAAATTGGATTGTCTACTGCATTATTTAATTTTTTAATATATGGATGGTATATGGCAAGAATTAAAATAAATAGACAAATTCGACACAACACAACAATAGACGTAAATTCTACGTAAAAACGTAAATTGGGTTCGTTTCCCAAACTTCACTCAGCCAACTCAGCCATTAGTTACGGATTGTAGTTAAGTACTGAAAACAAAACAAAAACAAAAAGTTAATTCTTCTTCTCACTCAATAATACATAGATTAAAATTGGTGGGTCTATCCCATCCGTCCTGGTTACATGGTCCACTAATGCTTGGTTAGACCGACCATAGAAAATTTCCATTTTATGGTACATAATAAACACTGAAAAGAAAACATAACCGTTCATCAATATTTTACACATTCAATTGTCTATAAACAAAAAGTTTTTGATGAAGTACTTTCTCCAAAAGATCCAAATAGCGTCTACTGTCTTACGGTTCATACCGGTTGAAAGAGATTCCCTCAGCTTCTCGGACTGAAGTGTTTGGATGACGAGTGCAGCCAATCATATCCAGCCCCACAACTTTCTATATTGAATCTGTGGATAATTTTCATCTGCTAGTTGAGTTCAAACGCCTTTGTTCTACCGAATCTCTATCAGGATCAAAACAAATTTTTGAGGAGATTATTCGGCATCAACTCCTGAGCATGGTAAACGACCACGCTTTTCTGAATCAGATTTTCTCAACCTGTTTTTTTTTAGGTTGATCTATTTGTATTTTGTATTTGGACAATTGAAGTATTACTTATTACGAATACTATTTCTCATTCAATATGCCAAAATATGTACTACAAACGAATTGGGGATATTTCGTAAATTAATTCATGAAGATCGTTCTTTTCAATTTTCTATACTTATTCATTAGAGATGTGGTAGAATAAAAAATTGATAACTGAAGCAGAAATGAAGAAATTGGATTGTCTACTGCATTATTTAATTTTTTAATATATGGATGGTATATGGCAAGAATTAAAATAAATAGACAAATTCGACACAACACAACAATAGACGTAAATTCTAGTATAAATCGAATAACCGAATTATTTTATCATATATGTAGGGTGAGTCCGGTCGAGTTCGACGAGTTTTTTTGAAAACGCAATATTTTGCCAGTCGAGGTTCGTTTCCCAAACTTCACTCAGCCAACTTCAGCCATTAGTTACGGATTGTAGTTAAGTACTGAAAACAAAACAAAAACAAATAGTTAATTCTTCTTCTCACTCAATAATACATAGATTACAATTGGTGGGTCTATCCCATCCATCCGGGTTACATGGTCCACTAATGCTGGGTTAGACCGACCATAAAAAATTTCCATTTTATGGTACATAATAAACACCAAAAAGAAAACATAACCGTTCGTCAATATTTTACACATTCTATTGTCTATAAAAAAAAAGTTTTTAATGAAGTACTTTCTCCAAAAGATCCAAATAGCGTCTACTGTCTTACGGTTCATACCGGTTGAAAGAGATTCCCTCAGCTTTTCGGACTGAAGTGTTTGGATGACGAGTGCAGCCAATCATATCCAGCCCCACAACTTTCTATATTGAATCTGTGGTTTATTTTCATCTGCTAATTGAGTTCAAATGCCTTTGTTCTACCGAATCTCTATCAGGAGCAAAACAAATTTTTGAGGAGATTATTCGGCATCAACTCCTGAGCATGGTAAAAGACCACGCTTTTCTGAATCAGATTTTCTCAACCTGCTTTTTTTTTAGGTTGATTTAGATGTTCTATAATTTCATCCGTCTACCTGTCCTCCTGTAGCTCGATATTTAACAAAGTTGATAAAGTTTTTTAACGACTCAGTGGTACAACTAACACTTCTTGCATTTTTCGTTATGTACTGGGTCAGCATCTTTCGAATTGCCAAAAAAGCAGTCAATCATCACGAATACCGAAAACAGTAAGCTTCGCATAGTGGTTGCTCTCTCCGAATACAGGTGGTTCGACTCTGCCAAACTAATGGAAGAGACTAACCACATATTTAACCACAGTCTGCAATAATAATAATAATGAGTTATTTATTCCCAACAGGTATAATACCCAATTACAGAAAATAATAACATGATATGGAATAAAAGCTAATTAATTAAAATGAGAAAAAATAACTAAGAGCTCAATATTATCTGAAAAAACAAAAATAGTAACTGATAACTAAATGATAGCATATAATGAAATATTACAAAGAACTCAATTTACTCGTAAATCAATTCATTTCAGTCAATATATCTTGTTCACATAACTCCTAATAATAACTTCTATGGAGTCAAAGTGAATCTCACAATTATTGGCACCTCTATTTAATGTAGACTCCATAATGTAATGAATAACATGTACAATTTCCAGGTTAATATCTAATTCGTTCTCATTTTACCATGTAACATTGGTAATTCTAAATTGAACAAATCTAATTCGGATTCATCACTGCACATTAATATACATCATATAACTGTTTGGTAGTTACGATTTTTGTTTGTTTCGGAATCAACGACAGAAACAAACGCCACTAGCTGATATACCAAATACGCACACTGCAACTGTTCTATACGCACAGTAACACAGTTCCATTTGCTCTGTGTATGATGAAAAATAGGCTGTGGACGGTCTCTACTGGTGATCGATCTCTACCGGATTTACTATATATACATATATATATATATATATATATATATATATATATATATATATATATATATATATATATATATATATATATATATATATATATATATATATATATATATATATAAAAATATATATATTATATATATATATATATATATATATATATATATATATATATATATATATATATACCGGAGATCATGAAACGAACCATAACATCTTGGGGTACAGTTGGCCGACTGAAACACTTCTTCAAAACAGATATGCCACTTTGCTTAAAGAGAAAAGTGTTTGACCAATGCGTTTTACCAGCGATGACATACGCCAGCGAAACTTAGACCCTGAAATCTGCTCACATCCAGAAGCTTCGAAAACCCGAGCGTAGTATAGAAAGATACATGATGGGTCTAACCATACGAGATAGAATACGCTGCCGCTGGATCAGAGGTCAAACAAAGGTGAAGGATGTCGTGGAATGTGTAAAAAGGTCGAAAAGGAAATGGGCAAGCCATCTAGCCCGAACAAGAGATGAGCGTTGGTCAGCTGTGGTTGGTGATTGGGAGCCCAGAGACAGGGTAAGACCAAGAAAATGCCCTCACATAAGGAGCTTGCCGGTTGGGTAGGCGTTGCCTGGAAGAGAGAGACTGCCGATAGGCAATCGTGGCAAAGACAAGAGGAGGCCTTCGTTCTACAGTGGGTGGACAGAGGCTGATGATGATGTCAATCATCATCAATGTATCAATGTATGTGCAAAGACAACAATTTTTTTACTAATACAGTGTTCAGTGTCTGGAAATCTTCGAAAGGAGAAATTTTGGCATTGCTAAATACATATTTAAGAACAAAACCAACGAGGATTTATTCTATTAGTTTTCAGGTTACGTAAGGTGTAACATCTATGTATCATTATCATATGAGCGAGCATATTATTGGTCGCCAACACAATTTTTTGTTTAGTCAACTCAGGAATTTGTGGTCCGCCAACTGAAAGATGAATACTACAAATTTTATTCTCAATATTTTGTCGTTCATGTGATAGCTTCTTCAAGCGATCACAAGACATCAGAAAAGGAGGGTAAGCTGATCAAAATACATGGAAGATACATAAAACTCAAAAGATCAAGCAAAGGGCTATAATATACGTGGTGAAATTTATGTATCTATATAAAATAACTTGGAATTCAACTGAATTTCATATAATTCAACTAACGAATTCCACTCAATCTTAAATGGAGGAATTAGGAACATCAGACAGAATTCAATAAGAGAAGAAGTTCATACAAAAAAGACGAACAAAAGATCAAAAGTTGTCATTAATATCGGTAGTTATAAGATAAGCTGATGCGTGTTTTGCTTTGCCTATATTGGTTTTTATTTTCATTGTTCCTTATTGTTTTGATGTGAGTTTTCCAGTTTTTTTGAGAGTTTGGAGACGGCATTTTTTTTCTAAACTATAGTTCGTTTTATGATCAAATCAAATTCAACTATTTAATCGTTTTGAGTAAGTTGCTATTCGCAACGAACGTCAACTAGGATGAAGGTTTATCAATTAAAAGCCTGATATTGCTAAAACTATTGTGAAAAACTATACATAAACATCAGACAACAACACATATATTTAGCAGTAATATATGAGATACGGAATTTATCAACATTGAATAATATATAGTAAATTAATCAATCATTTATTTGATGATAATTGAAACATATGGTTTATTAAGTGTCATTGAAATTATTTTTCAAATTCAATTTTATTCACTAACATTAATTGTCTACGATAGAAAATGTCGTTCAATATACCATTTTCTCTCTGGTATAACCTATTCATCATCTATTCAGTCCATCAAAATGGAAAATGTCCCAATTCTCCGAAGCGTAGCGAATTTTCACTGAATCAAACTTGATTATTCGACTTGATTGATATTTGAAATGAAATTTATAATTGTTATTCGATATTTAATTTTCGACGTTTCCGATTGACATTACGTCAATCAAAAATTCATGCACATGTCGATTGAATTCAAGCGTAACATTCAGACGAGTTTTCTATTAATATATGCCATTGGAATATAATTGGTCACTACGGAACACAATTTTCAAATTGATCGATTGCAGCAAAATTTTTGTTTGTCTGTTACCTACTTCATTAATACTGACTGACCCTTTAAATGCAAACTTTATTCTACTGTTTATGATTGAGGAGCTGAATACTCTAATCATCTCTAAGAATTCTCATTATATTATATGCAGTACTGTTCAAGAATACTAATTATGAATACTTAATTATGAATTCTATTTTATCTCGATAAAAGCGCTGTGGTTTGAGATATTTCAGGAAACACATAAAACCAGGAAATACAGAGAATTGTGTACAATGAATAAATCACAGTTACAAAAATATTGAAAATGTGAGCGAGTTACTCGTACTTCAAGCGAATTGTCTTTCTCATCTACTGACGCATGTGAACTCTTACAAATTAATAGAATCAAATTAATAATTGATGAGGCCGATACTTGATGTAAATCGATAAACATAATAAAACAATTGTTAAACAAAGATTTACACATATATTAAAAATAATACTGCATGACGTACGTTTCGATGAGATTCACCTTTTTCAAATGCTACGTGCAGACTGATGACATTTCTCGAATACGTACAATAGGTAAACTTAAATTATGAATACAGAGAAAACAGGTAGATAACAGGTAGAAGGGATCAATTCATACTGAACTACTATATAGTAAACTAAGTAATTTTGAAAAGATTGAGAAGGGGGCTGGAGGGATTATCGATTTGGCTGTTCAAAAGGTTGCCAGAATATTTGTATTTATTAGTTTGAAGTGATTCTAACAAATTAAGCTTCATTTCCTTGTTTTCGGTATTCAAAATTTCAAAATCGGAATTGAATATATGATTTTCATTAATCAAATGATTTGCATAATGTGAATCTGTCTTCTGATTATCAAAGCTTCGATTATGTTCAGAAATTCTTATTTGAAAGCTTCTAAACGTTCTACCAATATAAAACTTATCACAACTACCACAGTTAATTTTATATACTCCTGATTTTTTATTTTTGTTGACCTTAGATCTGGTATTTTTGATATTTTTCCTAAGTTATTTCCAGTACGGTAAGCAATGTTGATGTTATACTTAAAAAGAAGCAATTTGAATTTTTCACTGGACTTACCGATGTATGTAAGACTGTTATAGTTGATATTGTTTTTGACTAGGGGATAAACCAAACCAATCGCCTTTTTGAAGTTTTTCTTTAATATCATATTATCTATTATTTCAGGTTTATAATTATTATTCACGGCTATTTGCTTGATTAAATTTTTCTCGTTGTCGAAATTAGTTCTAGAAAGAGAAATATTTACTAATCGATGAATCAAACTATTGAAAGCTGCCATTATGTGTTGAATGGATGCATGGAAGTATTATGTATAATACTATTTGTATGTGATGGTTTATGGAAAATTGAAAAACTATGTTTGTTATCCAGTTTCATTATTTTGAGATCTAAAAAATTAATAGAGTTTTCTTTCTCAAGTTCCGAAGTGATTGTAATTTTAGGGTGTAACGAATTAATAAATATCTGAAAAGTGTCGAGTTGCCGAAGAGTACCAATGAAACACTTAGTCCCTTGTTGGCTGAAATATTCATGGATAATTTGGAAAAACTAATTCATTACACCCCATTAGTAGTCAATTTATTTATTGGTATATATATGTAGATGATATTATCTGTTGTTTCACTGGTACTCTTCGGCAACTCGACACTTTTCAGACATTCATTAATTCGTTACACCCTAAAATTACTTTCTATATATATATATATATATATATATATATATATATATATATATATATATATATATATATATATATTCTATATATAATTATTACAACTATTATTGCTGAAAGTGTTATGAATATAACTATATCACACAATCAATAGAAACAGTTTCAAAAAACGAAGAAAAAATTTATTAGTGAAAAGATAAATACAGTTATATATATAAATATATATATATATATATATATATATATATATATATATATATATATATATATATATATATATATATGTGTGTGTGTGAAGTGATATAGGTATAGAGATATAATAATCCCAACTTCTTTGTTTCATTTGAAACATTTGAAGAATATCATTGAATCCATTCAGCAGTAATTGACACAATTGGAGTCACGGATACCTTAACGACATCGTCGACACATGTCAACGCATCACTTAGTTATGAAGAGAGGATACAACCGAAGGATGATCCTCACAATAAGCGCCATTCAGCCCTTTTGATGGATATATTGCTTCCGGCCATGGCAGACGTGATTACAATTCTGCAGTGTGGCGATTGTTTATGTCGTGCGTCATTTCCGTTATCAGACAGATCATCTCTGGCCGACGTTCCGTTGTCCACTTTGCGGTAATTGCTTCCTTACCTTTATGCCAAATCGCGAGTTATGAGAATGATGTAATGGGGTTGCTAATTGGAAAATAATAAAATTTATATTCTTAAATGTTGAAGAATCAGCTTTTAAAGTATTCATTAATTTTTTTCCTTATAGAGTTTTGGGATAGGAAAAAAACCAATTAACACCAATTCTGGCATCTTAAATCATGTATTGCTCTGAAATCTGCGTGGTGTCCACAGGAAGAATGAAACATATACATATAACTTCATAAAACAATATACATATCTGTGAAACACTGAGAGGTGAAAGATTGCTCAAAGAAATGTTTGATGGCAGGTCGAAATTGAATAAAAGGCAATGCAACTGATGACGACTTCGAGATTTCATAATTGATGATACAGGTAAAATTGATGGTTACTGAGTATAAATTCTCCTTGATTAAAAATGAATTCGATTTTTCAATTGATTGATTTTCACAAATTCAGGAATAAATTCATGCGATTGCAATTTTAGTCACATCAGTTTAATTGATAACGAAATTACTCTGTTCAGAGCAGTTACATATTGAGTGACTCACTGAATTTTTTTCAGAAGAGCATCGAGGTAACGGTTTAAACACGTTTTTATGCCAGACATATTCATGAGAATACAAACGTCTAAGAATGGCAAATTGAAAACCTTTCAATAAATACCTTTTGACATTACACATCGATTGATAATTCGAAAATGAGAAGGCATAAACATATAAAAAATCAGTGCAAATACTCACAAGAAATAATCCCCGTTTCTTCGGCTTTGTGGTATTTTTACACCTGCATTGCAACTTCTAGTAGTGGCAGGTAACGGCACTAAACCTTGCGTTTGGGTGTGTTTGTGTTGGAGGCCTACATTTCTCAATAACCTCATGGGACTCTTGCTGTGTGAGGTTCTAGCTTTCAATTTGCTTGTGGTAGGTCTGACCATTTTTTTCAAAAGTCTCAAAAATCGTGTACCAAATCCGAGAGTTTTTGAGAATTGAAAACTTGAGAGTTGAATTTTGGCAGAAATGTAGGTCCAAAAATGCATCCATGTCACATTAAGAAATGTATATCTCTACTAGAAGTGACACTCAATGAGTTGAGGTAGTGATAAGTACAAATTGATGTGGAGAAGCTGATATTAGGCGGTCTGACAATCTACAGAATTTTATGAAGAAGATGAAGTTCTCTAGCATACATATATGAAAAACTAAAGTGGAAAGCAAACTGAAAAATGGTAATCTAGAAACCTACCGGAAACTTGAACCAATAAAGCTTGAACATTGAGAAGACATGCATATCTGATTATCCCATTCTCGTAACTTTGCAATAAGTGCAGTTATATTTATATGAATACTTCTTTTATTCCTATTTCAGACTGCAATATACATCAAGATGCATCGGATTTGAAAGAAAATCTGGAGAAGTTTTTGAAAACTGGAATATATTAAAAAGTATAAGTCTTGGCCCTTTAGTCTAAAAAATTTGACGGCATCGTCGTACTTATTTTGTACCCAAAACAATTGGAAGGTGTCTAATACAACAATATTTCTTTATGAAATATCACTGAGTAAAACAGAATCTTTCATGGTCCAAAAATGATCTGTAACTATATGAGATAGAAAAAACACTGGGACTTCTGAACACACTATGTAGTATTCATATTTATTGTTCTCGACAATTTTTTCTAGGTGTTTCTTTCAGTATTTAAACTTAACACCTACATACTATAAAGAGATGATGGGGAAGAAATAGGGATAAATAGGATTAGGGTTTTTTAATCGATATATTTGAAAGTAAGGAAGCAAGTGAACATCTAGGAAAAGAAGGTTTAAAGTTTAGACAACGAAGAATTTAGAACAAAATATATGAAAATTTATTACAATTGAGGACGAAGAAAGTAATAAGCGCGACAATTGATAGTTCATCATTTATTATCAGTTTGTGTCGTCGGTGCTAATCAGAAATTGTCATTAGTTTCAAAAGATCCAGAGTTTCTTTTCTCATTTGTGGGTGCAGCAATAACTGATTCTGAAGTGGTTATTTTCAATATAATGTTGTGAAGACCCAGCAGAATTCTCATTACGTTAATATGGAGAATTTATGTTCTTTCATTCTGGTTTCGATATCCTTCCAGTTTGATTGTTGTAGTAAGCGTAATAATCAGCAGAATGAATATCATATAATTCATTTTATCCACAGTTTCTTTTCACTATTGACTGAAATTCAACCTGAATTTCTTCTGTTCGAGCAGATCATTTTGATTTTTTTTGAAATTAAATCTCTATTAATCTATTGCAAATGTTATAAGTTGGATTTGATATGTAATTAAAATTATGATTTTAATTATTTTCTTTTACCTTTGTAATTGGAAGAATTGATTTTATTAGTCGAGTATGATGCTTTTTTATCAGTTATTTGACAATTAAAGATTGCGAATTTCCATTGCTTTCCGCTTATTTGTTTTTTAAGTGTGACATAAATTTTCCAGGAAAGTGGAATTGCTTTGAACAGTGGATAAAAGCATGGGATGCATTGACTTAAATTTTTGATGAAAATTACTGGACCTGATAAGATTATACGTTTATTTTGGTTATCTATAAGAATCTTGAATGAGAAATTGTTGTTTGATATTGTTATTTCTGAATCTGAGATACATAAGTTATAGGTTGCGTTTTCCATTTCTGAAATAAGCTGTCACGGCCACCTTAAATACAGGCCATGAAATGAACATCTGTCTTAAGTAGATAGTGGTCCAACAATCCCGCCATTAGTTGAGCTGGTATACGAATGCAAATAGGACGCTTCCCAAAACTTTCGCAGTTTGAAGTTGAATAATTTGAGCTTTTGGTATAAATTCTATATTTTTCAATTGTGTACAGTGTAGTACAAGTGTTGATGTTGATAATTTGTTGAAATCTCGACATCAAACTATAAAAAACAAAGTGTTTAGTTTGTTCACAAATTTCAGAGAAACGAAATAAATTTTGTATTGTTTAAGACTTTTGTAGTTTGAATTTGAATATTTCACGATTTCAGTTCTAATCCTCTATTCATCAATTTTCTATAGTATTATTTAGGTGGTAGTGTTGATAGTTTGTGTAACATAACATCAAATTATAAAAACGAAGTGTTTTGTGTGTGCCAATTTAATCGAATCGAATTTGTGTTGTGTTTTGAGTACGGAATACTTACAAATAATTTTTTTTGTGAAATATAGTATAGAGGATAGGTATTCCGTAGATGATTCAGTAAGTTTCAAGATTGGGATAGGTGAGTTTCTAATAAGTATATTTTCCAACCTATTTATAACCGGTAACCATCGAATAAACAGATCGCTATTCACAAATCTAACTAACAATAACACATTCTTTCAAAATCCAAACTTGCCTCAAAACATAATATTTGTAAGCTATAATTTCATTTATAATATTTTAATTATTTGCAACGGGGAGGGCTGAACATACCTACAGATTTAATTAAAAATGTCTTATTTCACATGTGTGCCTTGAAAGATTTTTATTGTTGCTGTTTATGTGGTGAAAACAATAAAAATATTCTGATCATTCTGTGTTCCATTTTTTCGAATATCTTATTGAATGACTACACAAAAAAAAATTATAAAGCCGGACACGAGAAAACTGTATCAAAAAATAAACGAAGAAAGCTCGATACTTTCATAAAGTAGTTTGTTGGTTGCGCTAATTGGAAATATAATATTTATTTATCCTACTTCCTACAGCGTTTCTTTCAAGGTTCCTATTCTCTCAAATATTCAATAAATTTGGTTAGGCAACTTTTCATGTAAATAAATCCCACTGACTAATAGAAGTATTTATAACGCAGTAGGGCTTCTTCGAAAACATCGTTGTTTTCTTGAAATAATAAATGTTTTACATTTTTCTGTTAAAGAAATATGTGTTCACAATACCCAATATAATATTCTATATGTTATAAATACTAATAATATTGCTGGTTTGTTCGCAATATACAAAAAGAGTTAAAATAATGCTTGAAAGCTTGGGAACATCCGACTAGGATAGTATACCACTGTGCACAATTTGGCAACACCGAGGGACTACGCTCTTCATGGCCTGTATCAAAGGTGGTCGTGAAACTGTATAAAGTTATAAAGAAAAATTCAACAATTTTAAATATTCTGTAAAGGTACCTGTTTAAGTGCAGAAAACATCGTTTGTTTTTCCTTTCCAGTAGGAGACGTTCTCAACCAACTTATAATGTAAGGAGAAAGGTTTACAAAAATACGAGTAAGATCTTGTGAATCTAAGTCAAGTTTTTTCCATCAAATATATTGAAACATGTTTCACCAAGAGATTAGCGAATATTTAATCAATTTGTAAATCTGTAACTATTCAATGTGAAAATGGAATCAAGGTTGCTGATTCCGAATTATGATACCAATTCATTAGATTTCGATGGTTTTAATTCAGGAGTAGAGGAATTTATGATTTATGAATAAAATCTTATATTAATTAGAGTTAAGTTAAACAGATACACAATCCATCATCTCGAAAATTTCACTGTATGATTCTGAAGGTTTAAAAGAATATTTCCATTCATGTGATTAACAATATAAAAAACTAGCTGTTTTTCCAAAAATCATGATACACGTGTTCTAGTATTGATACTAAATCATTGTCGTTCTTCTATTCATCTCTTGTGGAGTTGAAAGCGACTACGTTGGACTAAGGGAATGTTACAATGTAATGTTACTACAAGTATTTTCAAATCAGTAGGATTATCACAAATAGGATATATTAATTAACATGTTTGATGTATCGAAATTGATTAACTTGTCCTCTATATTTCTATATTGGAACTGAAGGGTTGAGCTGAAAGTCAGTAATTTTGAAGCAGGTACTTCTGTCTTACTTTCAAAATTATATCAGAATTCCTGAAATTTGTAATTCCGTTGAAAATCTAAATTTTTTTTCATCATCAGTGGGATTTTCCTATGAATAACAATGAATACAAATCTCTTAAAGCTCTAAATGCACACCAAAAATAAAAACCGTTTTGCCGTTTTGGAAAAAGGAAAAGGTAATTGAATATTGAATAATCTCAATCCACCTATATTGTCTATATTCTTGAACTTACCAACTACTGTTGCAAAAAAAATGACGTTGATCTCTCAATTTTTTTGTCAATGTATTGAATATTTTTGACAATCTTCTGTTCATTCACTTTCTCAATTGAATATGTTTTGTTTAATTTTCAATTTTTTTTCACACGAACGTGTCCTGAAAATAAGGAACAGTAGAGAAAAAGATCAATTTTATGTAGCCATTCGTAAGTAATGTGTGCATATTCCGGTGTTTTATTTTCATTTATAGAGATAAGCAAGAAGTAATTGAAATTGATCCAACATGAGAGTAGAAAATCAGAAAAACTGGTATGATGAAGTTATACATGAAATTCTTCTTTTTTCATTCACTTTCGGATATAAAACACTCTCCACATAAAACAATTCAAACAAAGACTTCTTGCAATCACGCCTTCAATATATTTTCGATCAGAATTAGAAGAAGGCGTGTCTATCCCTGGAAGATTCAAACCTTGTCTTTTGTGAAATATCGATACTAACCTATTTCAAGCTGTCCCCTGGAAAAGAATTATATCAGCCTTCACCACTGATCGAGAGGTTACATAAAGAAGTCAGGCAGACGATAAACGTGTTTTGTGACCTAACTAGTGGTCAGACAATCAACGAATCGATGGCTTCTTCAATTAAGTGACCTGTATTTTAGCACACTGCAGTCGGATAGATCTCATAAAGGTATCAATCTTTTGGGCGTCTGCCATTGCTTTGAGTAGTTCAATTAGTTGTTTTCTTCTTTCTTCTCCTTCTATAGTTTCATGCGTTTTGCTTGAAAAACCGTTTTTAATGTAAGTAAGATACATGGAGTAGGAAATAAACTATAATCAAGTGAAATGAGTGAATGATTAAATTTACCAACTGAAAAGCCAATAGTCTATTCAAATAGCAAATCATATCTTTTTTGAATTCGGAGATCAAGTGTTAAATGTACTAATATAAGGCGAACTTTAGTCAATAGTTGAATGAATAGCCGAATGAATGCTTCAACTAAGTAATTGTAATGATTAAGCTTCTTCGCTGGACATGAAGTCTTCCCATTACTTCATTTGGTGAGTATGCAAGAAAATTCTGTGCTGAATTGGTATATAGAAAAAGAATTATTTTATGAGATATTCACTTTCATAAATGCTTAGAAATGTTTCGACTTAATGAATATGAGTGAAAAATATTTGACAAGTCAAGAATATTCGAAAACAAGGTAATTTTTCATTGAACTTGTCTTCACTCAGCTGTGTAGTTAAATATACGAGATACATGAGTTGAATGCAATATACAGGGTGTCCAAAAAGAGTATCGGGTATTCGGGTGTTTTTTTCGAGCTGTTTTCGAAACGGAGGGTTGATAAGGAGAGGGAGGGTTCGTAGCGTCCGCTACTCTGTGGAGTTTTAGTCGCGATGGAGTGGTACCCGGCTTTTTGCGTACAAGAGTATCATCGTAATAGTAACTCAGTAGAGAATGCTCAACGTATGTATCGTGCAGAATTCCGTACACGCCACGCACCAAGTGACGATAGCATTAAAAAATTGATCCAAATGTTCGAAAATACAGGTGCGACGGTAACAGATCCAAAACTCCGGTCGCCCACGTTCAGTTCGCGACGAGAAAACTGTCGAAGAAGTGGTGGCGTCGGTTCGTCAAATTCCGTTATCCATCTGAAAGCGAAGCCAAGCATTAAAAATGAAAAAAATCAACAAAAAAAATCAGTTTGATGGTTTCAACTCAAGAACATGGTTTCAACAAGATGGGGCCACTTGCCATACATCGAATACAGCGATGGAAGTCATCACTGAGTTATTCCCGAATAGAGAGATTTCGCATAGGGGTAACATCAACTGGTCTTCCAGAAGACCACACATTAGCCCGCTTGACTATTTCGTATGGGATACCTGAAAAGTAAGGTTTACGAGAACAAACCAACAAACCTCAAACAGCTGAAGCAAAACATGAAGTCAGAAATGGCAGCAATATCCAGATCTATATGTCAGCGTGTCCTCCGTAATCTTCGTGTCCGATTAGAAGAGTTCCATCAACGTAACCCTCACTATTTAGATAAAATGATATTTTCTAAATAATTTTCATTCAATATTTGTATTGCCAACCATAAACTTTTTTTTATTTACAAATACTTTTTGTTTAATTGAACTTACAAATACCCGATACTTTTTTCGACACCCTGTAATTTACTGTCTTTAAATAAGTGATTGATATAGCAGATACTTAGAGAACACTTTTAACATTATGAAACAATTTTTGAAGTATATCTTGTTTCATTAGAACTTATATTATTTCCTTCATTTTCACAAGAAATTACATTCTTACATTATCACAAATACTCCAATCTGAAAATTAGAAATATTTTTCGAAAATCGACCCAGTAAATAGAAGAAATAATGAAAGTGAAATAATAATTTTTGTAATTGTCAGCAGCTTCTTTTTGCTCTTGCTTTTTCTTTTTGCTACAATAACCACGAAATCACCCTAATTGTTTTTCAATCTAATGGTAGTTTTTTGATGACCTGTACACTCCCATTTAAATGGTGCAACAGCAAGCAACCAATGAATTTTACCATTTTAATTGAATCTAACGCATTTTGTGAAACAACTGAAGTTGTTTTCCTAGTTTTTTTTTATTTCAGTGAACTTACCATTTAACGCCGATTTCGAACAGCAATTGGGCTTGTAATCAATGTACATTACCCAGCATATTTCACTATTGAAACTACTTAAATCATAGACAAACACAAACACCCATACCTTCAGCGGGGCTCGAACCCGAGTTCTACCGCACCATAGTCGGGTGTTCTCCCGACTACCTAAGCCACGGAGACCAGCTCACCTCTAGTTTTTGATGAATACAGTGACGGAAAATTGATAGTTTTTCCCCAATGAAGCGTTATGATCCAATATTTATATTGTATTTCAACAAAACCGCCTTTATTTTTCGGAATATCAAAACAGATTCCTGTTCTTGTTTCATTTTTAGGAAAATCATTCCTTACAAAGAATTACAAAGATTTGTTAATAAGACAATCGATAGATTCGTCTTTTTTGAAACCATCCATTTGAAATCTCCTCTCCTATCATAATTTGTAATGTTGCATAAGTTTCAGTTATATAAATTCATTGTATTATGTTTTATCTGACTTCAAAGGTTCCTTATTCGATGATTTTCATTTCTTTTCGTGAAAAAAGACGTAAAATCTACGAACTAGATAAATATTCTTACTCAAAAGTAATTCATTCGCTATAGTTTTTTCCAGTACTTTTCATCTACTTGAAATAAAAATTGAACTGAATTATGGAGTTCGGAATTTTTCTAGGAATCGGTATAAAGGTAACAGAGATGAAAGCTAACTACGAAAATGGAGGAGATGTGTGTAAACCTACATGCGGCCTCTGTCTAGAACTATAGGAATGACTCGAAATTTTATTAAAAATATAAATCACAGACACACAAAGAGTGCGGCCTGGCGCGATAAGTCAGAGGAGAGAGAAGGCAGGATTATTAGAGAGGGAGCTACAGCCAGCGGGGCAATGAAGAACGTCAACTGGATGATGGACGTCCGCACATAAAACTGACGAGTGAGTCATGGCGCCTTCACAAATGGCTCTGCGGAGCCTCGTATATCACTTTTATTACAGCCATCTTCATTTTCATATTTCATATTTGCATTTTCTGTGCCGTTATAAATCAGAGAGTTTATGGCTAATTAGGCCTTTGTGCGGGGGCCAGGGGGGCGGAATAACGGCTTATCGGACGCTGGGGGAGTGGAGAACGGGGGCGAGGCGTCCCCTCGACTGTCGATTCTGTCGAGAACTCAGAACGGTTATCCGCTGCTCCTTTTCGTCTTTGCTTCTGGAAAACCGTGAATGAATTTCAATAGATGGGATTCTTTGACATAAGGTTTACAATTGCTCGTCTATAGTCAACTTAAACCTGGTTTCAGGTTTTATTTCCAAATATAAATTCTACTCACAGTGTTTATTGTGACAGATTCATTTGTATCATGTGGTTTGTATCATATTTCAGTATAATGTAGGGGGTGGAAATATGATTTTCACTTAACTAGGAATTTGTTGTAAGAAATTTCCTGCTCTGCCAAAAATCACTCTGTCGCTACGATATGGTAGAGGAGCCTGCAGAATGAGAAATCCGACTTTGAATAAAGATAAGACGTGGTGGATGGAGTGTATATATGAGTTTTGAAGTCAAAACAATAATGAATAATATAAAATGAACAAGATTACAAGTTCAATAGTCGTTCAGAACAAGCTTCAACCTGATCATCGAAGTCGAACGACTGCGAAGTTGAAACAACCACGCACTACATACATACCTACTCCAAACTTCGAGATGAAAAATAACCTATAAAATTGATAAGTTTCTGCTTAAAATTGTTCATTTTAGAAAGAGCATGAAATTTGAATAAACGATTCTTACTGCTTATAAATTAGGTAAATATTATTTCCACCAGATTTATGAACTTGCACCAAACCATTAATAGAATATCGAAAGAGGTAGAGATAACCATTAGGTGAAAATCCAAATGAATCTCGAAAATTGACCAAAAAATTGATATTGTTTGGCTTTTTCAAATGTTTCTTCTTCCTTCCATAAATACTAAAGAACATTCAAAAACAATAGTAATAGTAATTTAATTATGAAGAATGCCGATAGAATTTCTACATATTGAGAACTTGAAGTGCGAATGCAGAGGTAGTGGCACAAGACCGTCGTTAAGACGTTTCCGATCATCTTAGGGTCAGAAGATATAATTCCAAAAAATCTGCTTTTGAATATCAGAAGACTAGGTCTCGATGAACATCTATATACGGAATTATAGAAATCGGCGCTACTCGCCACAGCAACAGTCATTAAATTTCTGGGAAGTAACGGAAATCAACACCACGAAGGCCGCCGTCGTGAAGATCCCGCGATGGAGACCGCCGCCGCGGCTTTGATAATTTTGAAAGATCGCCCACATAGCTTAATTCCTCTGATATAAAATATCTGGAATGGGTAAATTTTTCCCTGTGTGGGGGGTGAAAGCTGTAAGAATTGAAATTGTGTTATAATGTTCAATATAGTAATATTAATCATTAATTATTCTCTAAAATGATCTCAAGTTTTGAGGCTACCTCAGACATTGAGGCTACTTACAGTCTTCATAGAGTTGAGCAATATGTTATATAAATTCTATACAAAATACACCTTTCTAGATATTTTCTATATAAAATATAGTTTAAAGATTTAAAAGCCTACAAATTTGCATACATCAACTGTCAGGCTTTCTAAGGTTATAAGCATGCACATCATTGACATATGATTCATGTAAACTTTATACGGAAAAAATCCATTTCCCGTGTACAAATGAATTCGATTTTGAATACAAATTTAAGTTTAGCTTAAAGAACTTTCTGTTCAACTGGCATCCTGAGCAAAGTCCTGAGCAATTCAACATTTTTTCGATTAGAGTATATCTACAATCATTACATATATTACATATATTTTTACATATGTTACAATATATTACATTTCATAATTTTTCTCTTCTCCTTAATATCGATAAAACGATTCAGATTTTTCGGCAGAGCCCAGGTTCTACGAACTGTAGGCAGCAAATCTGGATAACATATTGATCTACTTAATATGAATGTTCGGAGCATCAGAGGAAAGCTAGATCAGCTTGATATGTTATTGCATTCATTTGACCACCCTGAAATACTCTGCTTTACTGAAACCTGGTTGCGGACATATGAGATTGAGAAAATCAAAATAGGCAATTACGAAATCGCTAACTATAATTGTTGGGAAAATTTGCATGGAGTAGGAGTTTTGATTATGGTCCGTGAAGACAGAGGTTACTGTCGATTTTCGCAACACGCAAGACAAGAAAACTATAGATCTCGACAGCATCTTCGCTTCATTTGGTTTCGACAGATGCTTTGAGGAATTTCCTCGAGTACAGGGTGATACCAAATCTTTGAAAGATAATGTTTCCAAAAACTGGCATTCGCCATATTATGCACATATTGTTGATAACATTGTATCCGATTGCCGCAGTCAGATGCTCCGAGATTGATCTGAGAAGGCGAATTCTTTCAATGATTTTTTCATAAATTCGGTGAGACAGTTGACAGATGAAGTTCTTATCTCTGACTGTGAGTCATTGGAGATGCATGGGAAAAGAAACAATTGCACGATGTTTTTAACACCTGCCACACCGGTCAAAGTCGTAGACACTATACAGAGGGTTTCAAGAAAGCGCTCATGTGGATTGGACGGAGTTCCGTGCAACATTTTAGGGCATATTGCTGACGATTTGTCATTTCCACTCACATATTTAATAAACGGGTCTTACGAATGTGAATACTTTCCATCGGAGCTAAAGACTGCCCTCCTAACGCCAGTGTATAATGTTGTCAGTGTCCTCAAAGATTCTTGAACAGTTGTTTTTAAAGCGTCTCCTCGCATTCCCAAACACCAATATGGTTTTAGAAAAGGTAAATCAACTCAGGACGAGATTCTGGCTTTGTATGATACTGCTCTTGGGTGCTTCGAGGAAAGGAAATACTGTTTAAGTATGTTCTTTGACCTGAGTCGTGCTTTCGACACTGGTGACATTCCGATACTTCTCCGGAAACTAGAGCATTTGGGTATATCTGGTGCCCCCCTTAGTTGGATAGGATCATATCTCTCCAATTGATCACAAGTAGTCAATGTTTGGGATAGAGGAAAGCGTGTATTTTCAGAAAAGGCGCGTTTGGGCACTGGGTGTCTCAGGGCAGTACTATGGGTCCAATTTCTTTCATTTTGATGATAAATGATGTCATAACTTTATTGGAGGAGTGCGGTGCTCTCATGGTTTACGCGGATGATAGTTCAGTTGTGGTATCTTCAAGCTCCATCCATGACTTGCCAAATAGGTCGTCTATGAGTCTGTCAAAGATGACTGAATATTGTGTAGCGAATCGACTCACTGTAAATCAACAAAAAATGGAGTTAATACTCTTCTCACTTTTTGGTTACACGACTAAAGAGAATCCATTAGTAGGTAATAAGAGTTCACTAATAAGCGCGAAACAAGAAAAGCCTTCAGATGAGTACCATAATCGGGTTTTTAGGTGTCCGGATTGAGAGTCACTTAATGAATAGAAGGCAAGTACATCATCTCTGTAACACGTGCAATTTTGCAATGCGCCAACTGAGAAGTTCTTGTGATTTCGTTCTACGAAAAAATTTTGTTCTACGTTCCTATTAATACGCATCAGTGGATTCAATCCTGAGGTATGGAATATTAGGGTAGGGAGGTTGCACCAGCGTTAAGTCTGTATTTGTGATGAATTGTCAGGTCCATGTTTGGTATATCAAGGCGCACTTCGTGCCGGGAGTTTTCCGGACAATTTCTTGACATCGTGTCTTAACATCTAATAAACATCTGATGTAAGATATGATAAGATGTTCAATAAACATCTCTGCAAGTGGCATCGATGTTTATTTTGTATTGTGCTCTTTATGTTTGGGATCACCTGCCTTCTTATATTGTGACGGATGAAGTCCCCTGTTATGATACTCGCAGTGCTTCTGAAAAAAAGATTTGTCCACATTCATTCGATTGAAGCAGATCCAGGACAGCACGTTCATATTGGGCGCTAAAGTCTACAATCATCCAGCAGTTTATAAACGCCAAATGGAAAATAAAAACAAGTTCAAACAGGGTATAAAAATTCTACTTTTCAAAATCGACTTCGATTCTGTCGATGAATATTTTAATATTTTTTTCTGATATTTTTTGTAATGTTCTATGTCTTATAATTGTTTAGTACTGTACAGGATGCCGTATTCCTATGGTGCGCATTCATTTTTGGAAGTTATACTTAAATGTTATTCACTTGTCGAAATTTACTTGGAAATTATTTTTTTAAAATTTTACTTTGCTCTTTTTATTGACATTTTCCCATAATTTGTAAACTTATGGGAAACAAAGTCAGTGGAAACAAAGATTATTATTATTATTATTATTATTATGACACACAAAGAAAAGCTAAATTACTTCTTTTTCAAAGTTATTATAAAAAATATCAGCCATTTTGAATGGATATGATACACAAGTACGCTGAAAAACTTGAAACATGTTTGCTCACCACACCTGTGCCGAAAGTTCGAATTATTTGCCTGTTTTGCAAGAAGAAAATACCTTAACTTTATCTCAAGTGAAAATGAGTAATTCAAAAAAATTGTCAAACATTTGAATTATCTAACATAAGTACTCATCCACCTGATAACGGTATTTTATACCGAAACAACATTGTAGTGGACGATACATGAATATTGTTGAAATGTGTTTAATTTATTAAGTTTACATGGAATTTGAACAATTATCTCCCTCCTCCATCAACAACATAAGTGAATTTGAGTCATTGCATTTACTTAATACTTTCATAAACTAGATTGGGAATCTTGAATGCTTATTAAAGAAATCCAAAAACTTTTTCATAGTTTTACAGAATTTTTTTTTGAATTCTCGTGAAAAAAATAATTAAATTTTTTTTACTAGCGTTTTTACGATATACTCCGAGTTCACATCTTTGTTCTTTACAAAGAACAAAGAAAAATAATATTTTTATTAACAAGTTTCAAAAAATGGAATAATTCCTAGATGTTAATATCTATTTGAATAGTGATATATTGAATATTGAGGTTCGAATTTATTTCTGCTGAAGTAGTATCCTTCGGTACTTAAATAAAGGCTAGCAGTAAAACCAGTTAATCAAACAAACTGGGCCATAACTCAATCAAATCGAAAAAGCCCATTTCAACGCGAATGAAATGAGATTCAGGTAAACCAATGAAACATTTCGATATTTTGACGATTTAGTGGAATAATTCATACGGAATAAATGGCCATATTTCAAGCAATGAAGCTGCGCCTATTTCGTATGAAAGAGAGTTGTCCGGCAAAGTATTATTTATGGCCTATCATAATGGGTCATTGATTTGGCGACTGAATATTGAAATAAGCCAACAAAAGTTCCAATAACTTACACACAAATTGAAATATGATTCTCTACTCGTCGGTCGCTTTTATGGGACTGGCCGCTATATCTATGAATCCCATAAATTATGGGGATTGAAGAAAAATTTTTATGATTCATGGATTTAGGATGTTTTTCTCCATCCGGCTTTATGGACTGGGAGATGTTGAAATCGATTGCTCAAAATCCGGCTTTTGTTAATAAATTCACTCACTTCTAGAGAAAATTCATCTTTTGAACATAACATATATTATATTGTATATACATATATGGATATATATATATATATATATATATATATATATATATATATATATATATATATATATATATATATATATATATATATATATATATATATATATATATATATATATATATATATATATATATATATATTTAAAATTGATTTATTGCCTGTTTAAGATATTTTATTTCGAATGTTTTTAGCAATAACAGGCTTCTTTTAATATGAAAAACTTCATTTTTGCTAACGTTTCCTTGTATATCACAACTTTGTCAAAACTAATGAATTATTTAATTTATGAGTTACTATAGATATCAAAATGTCAAACTTATTTTTTAGAAAAATCAAATTAGTTTTTTTGTATCTTCACTTATTGATTTTCATTATCAGAGGAATATTTCTGGCTCAGCATTCACTTCGGAAGTTTTAGTCTTCTTCACCATGAAGAAACCTCTGAAAAACTCACGGTAAGCCAGGTGATTCTAATAAGTGTGATTTATATATATATATACATATATATATATATATATATATATATATATATATATATATATATATATAATAACATATAGTTTTTTATACTTATCCAGAATATGTATATTGTTGGTTTGTGTGTGAAACTGAAGGTAGATCTGGAAAAAAATTAGTTTTGAGATGTGATGTTTGGTGATTGTTGTGTGTTTATTTTATGAGTGTTATTTGTGAGGTTTTTTAAGTTGTTGTAAATAGAATTAAGATGTTTAATGTATGTTCTTTTACATTTTTGTAAAAATTTAGAAAACATAGTTAATGTTTTAGAAATGTAACACATTTCTACCTTCAGTTTCACACACATAAACGAACAATATACATATAAAATAAAAAACCATATTAGAATAATATATATATATATATATATATATATCATTTTTATTATTATTATTACGATTGTTCCACATGAGGAGAGCGAATGAACTCGAATTCGCAATAATTAGGACTTTTGCTTTATCTTTTTTGCCTCCCAAAACCGCTTCATCCTCTCTGAATGCTCTTTCTTCCGTTCATCCGTCCATTTTATTTCGGGTTAGCGATTTAATTTTTGATCAAACTTCACATGTTCGTTTCTATAGCGACACTCAGTGCGATCTTCGAGACTTTTTATATTGATCTGTTGTACATCTCCCAACAAACAACGTTTGTACAGAGATAAAAGCTCCGTAACAAACGTTTTGTTACGGTGATTTACTCTCTCGTCTTCTGTGTTTTTTTGATGACAATTTTCTGTGCTCCTGTCATCTCTGTTCTATTGTTTTCTATCGTTTTTCAATTAGTTCATAATAATTTTCATATTTTTTAAAATTTACTTACACCTTTACATTAATATAAATTCGATGGACGATGAATCTATTCAGGTTTTAAATGAGAGGTAATAATAAAAACTAAAAATCACTGACTGAACAATTCTTTATTCGAACAGCATATCACATATATTTTAAGTACACACATTTAAATATCACATATATTTTAAGTACACACACTTCTCTTGATAGTGTTGGCCATACTTTTTACCTAGTTAGCCGTAAGTTGTAAAAGAAAACATTATCATGATATTTTTATTGACATCTGTCTTTTTGAGTCCTGATGAAGACTATAATCATAGTTTGATTATATAAATTGGTTAAAATTTATTAATAGTGGCCTCCTATTTTGCCGATAACCCATAATATTTCTATATATATATATATATATATATATATATATATATATATATATATATATATATATATATACGATGTTCTTTTTATTGAAGCATCAATGTCATACTTAGTGGAAAATTAATGTACGTAATGTGCGTCTTACTGAATTATTGAACAATTTCGACTTCTATCAGAATCATACGAGTGAGGCAGGAGACTGATCGGCTCTTTACAAATTCTACGCCGAATTTAGCAAGAGTCAGTCTGTCGCTCTGATAGTAGTCAGAAGACCACTTACCATAATTTACTGAGAGGCGTAGTAAACACAGCTCTCCTCAATTATGACAACAAGATGAATATTTCTGAAATACTCGCTAATTAAGTTTTTCAAATTTCTGAAAAGTCTTCATTTTCCGTGGAGTTCCTTCAAAAGGAACTCCATGTTTTATGGATTAAATATTCATAACTTGAGGTAAGGATGCTTCTGATTTTGATGACTATCTTCTACTCTGCTTTTTCATCATACTAAGGTTTTATTGAGGTATTGGACAAAATTTTCCGAAAGTTCTCCTTCACAATAAGAATTTCTCCATAAACAATAGAAACGACATTCAAAAACAGAGATCACTACAACAAATATAGCTAACCGTGGTTCGTAAATTCTGTATCTTCAGAAAATATAATTATTATGTACATGAACAACTTTGGTTGTTATTCATTGAACTTACTATAAAATTCTATAACATTAAATATCGATAATTGAAATTTTGAAGAAATATTGTCATATCTTTTTGAAGCTGATAGAAGGAAAATTTGAAAAATATACTGCTTAATGAAATTTGTTAAATGGAGCGAATTAATTACTCGACTTTCATTCACATTGTGACGTTAACAGTATTCACTTACATTTTTGATAATTTTCTCTCTCGAATATTGTAGTTCTGTAAATGAAATAAAATCGATATTTCTCAATTTGAATGCAAATTTCCAATAATAAAAATGCTAATATAATATTTTTCAGCTACATTCAAAAATCCTTTGATGATATAAAACTTAGTAAATTATCACTTTAAAGTAGTGCTTGGGTGAGACAGCCGGAAAAACACGTGACCACTCTCTGTGATAGGAAACAATATCATGCTCAACATTCATAAAAATAATAAACATTGATAATATCGAGCTGAAAAACATCATTCTGTTCAGAACTGGACTAAATTGTAAAAAATAATTGATAAAAAAAATATTTTATATTAAGAAATAAAGACGAGTATGTACTTTTCCCAGAGAGTTCAAAATTCAGAACTACAATTCAATGAAAAATTAAGCATTTGGGTGTTTTTTATTCTGATGAGAAATATTTTGTCGATCATGTGATGTGATATCATCTTTCCTACATTACCTATGCAAAATACAGGGAGGTTATTATATAGACTACGATAAATATTCATATAACTTAACACGATTAGGATCATCTTTCATCTATCCATTAAAATCGCTAATGTTTCGAATTATCAACCGCTGTACTGCTGGAAATTGCGAAGATTAACATTATGCATAAACAATATCTCAACTTATAAACATCCTATGCCATGATTTTCTGAAAGTTATGGAGAATACATAAAATGATCTGATACATTAGTGAGTATATCCTCGTCCACTGCGCACTCCAGATTATACTTTACGCAAATTAACTTTAACGCTTATTTATTATCCTTGCGCTCTGTGATCCAACCATTCTAATTCTGTGACTGCCTATGAGCTCTCCATCTATTCTATGCACACCATTTCCGTTAATGTTGGAATATTTCCGCAGGTATTTGCGCCCGACAAACAACACTGGGATGACGAAATTCGATTATGTCAGACCAGAAATCATACGCAAATTAAAATAGTATCGCGATATTCTACCCTTTGGTCTAATGATTAGCCCTGAAATATGAACGGTGGCATGATGAGCTGAAACGGATTATTTCCTAATGGTCTCTAACCGCATGAAGTTCTATGGATTGTCATAATTTCTGTGTACGAGTTAGCTCGAACAGCACCAGAGCAAATCATTAGTTTTAAATTGAATATTCGATTAATACGGTGTTAGATTTTGGAACTCAATAAAGGGATTTGAGTTTACTTTAACAGTTACACGCATATACTTATATAGCGCAAATATTTATATAGCGCATATAATTATATTTCATAACATATATATATATATATATATATATATATATATATATATATATATATATATATATATAAATTAAATATTCGAATATCAGTATTGCGGTTTGTGTGAAATACTTTATTTTCTTATACTCTCAATATTTCGTCACTAGTTCGTGACTTCTTCATGAGTATACTAAAAACAAATGAAGGTACATCAGTCATCATATTTTGTAAAAATGAAACTTACAGATCTAAAACATATCAAAACTTACAGATCTAAAAGTTAAACATATCAAAAACACATACACAGTTCGTACTTTGTCAACAGGCGAGAGAGCAATGTCTGATACGAGCAACATATTATTAGCGGTGGTCTAGTTTGAAATTTTTTATATTTAATAGATTGCAGTAGATGTTGCTCAATTGACCAGTGTCAGATTTATAGTTAACAAAGTTCTCATCTTGTCTTATGTGACACATTTCGAGGAAAGCCTGGTCTTATAATTACAGTGTTGGTCAAGAATTGTTACGTTGGAAGAATCAAATGTATGTCCTGTATTTTTTTGATGTTGAAAAACAGGACATGAGTTCTTCATGAGGCGGCAGTCACTTTTATGTTGTGTTCTTCGTTGTTTGAGCCATTGGTTGGTTTGGCCTGTATACGTGCCTTAACATCCCAAGCATGACAACCTGTATGCGACATTGTTGTTAAGTAGAGTTGGTGTCCGGTCCTTGAGTTTGGTAATAATTGTTTTTATAGTGAAAGTACTATATAGTGCCATTCTGATCTCAGGTATGTCTCTGAATAGGGTAGTGATGCGATGTGTCAAGTTGTCTATGTGAGGAATCTTCTTGTAGTTTGTGATTCGTCCATCAACTTCCTCAGTGGGACCATCATAAAAATTTGTGTTATAAATCAGTTTCTTCAGGATATGCTTTGGATATCCATTGTTGATGAACGTGTTGAATAGCTGTTTCAAATTGTTTTGAAGAAACCTTTCATCACTTATATGTGTTAACCTATTTTTCATCGCTATCACGGTGTTATATTTCTGCCTTTTTGGATGGTTCGGGTAATAATTGAGAAATCGTCCTGATGCTGTGGGTTTTTGTACCAATCCAGATTTATATTACCATCATCCAATCTCTATCACTCTCGTATCCAAGAAAGTTACGCTTTGTTCTATTTCCAGTTCAATAGTAAACTGAAGGTTGATATCAAACGAATTGAAGATTTCCAAAGTGGTCTGTTCTTTATCAGCTGGAATAGCACAGATGATGTCATCTACGTATTTAAAAATGAAGGGTAATTCGTATGGCAGTTTAAAGGTGACGTCGTTCAGGAGATGATACAGAACAACTGAGGCCAAAATATTGCTGATATGTGAACCTGTGCGTGTACCAAATAAATAATGCTGGTTGCCTCATAACGCCTCATGAAGAACTCATGTGCTGTTGTTCAACCTCAAAAAAACACAGGATATTTAATTTTTCCAACGTAACAATTCTTTACCAACACTGTAATTACAAAACCAGGCTTTTCCTCGAAATGTGTCACATAAGACAAGATGTGTTAACTATCAATCTGACACTGGTCAATTGAGCAACATCTACTGAAATCTATTAAATATAAAAAATTCTAAACCAGAACACCGCTATAATAATATGTTGCTCGTATCAGACATTGCTCTCACGCCTGTTGACAAAGTATGAACTGTGTATGTGTTTTTAATATTTTTAACTTATAGATCTGTAAGTTCCAATAATTTAATTTTCACAAAATATGATTACTGATATACGTTAATTTGTTTTTATTATACTCCTGAAGAAGTCAGGAACCAGTGACGAAATATTGAGCGTATAGGAAAATAAACTATTTCAAAAACCGCAATAACAATATTCAAATATTTAATTTAATAAATTGTACGGTTGAAAGAAAACGATTAATATATATATATATATATATATATATATATATATATATATATATATATATATATATATATATATTTCTATATATATATTTATATATATGATGTTTTTTGCCAGTTGATTATCTATATATTTTTTCATTGCTTTTATGGCTTCATAATATCAAAAAGCTTAATTTTCGGTGACGTTTCATTGTAGATTTTAACTTTTTCAAAACTAATGAATATCAGTTGATTAGCAATAATTCCTGTTTTGAATGAGTTCATTAGTCAGCTTCAGTCAAGATTCTGAAACCATAAAAACACATTATCACCTTTCAACATTCTGATTATGTACGTGTGTAGTAAGAAATAATTTATGTACTTGGCATTGCCGACGAAACTTCTTTGAATTCTACGAAAAATATTTTTGGAATTGAGCATAATTGTACAAGGTGAATTACATTTGCGATGGACAGAATGGACGTTAAAATCTGAACTAGATCGACTAACATGTGGTATTGAAGCTATCGGAGGATGCTACAAAGAGTTTTTTTCAAGCATGCACACGCTTTTAAATATCTTGGTGACACTTTCCTGTTCCCACATGTAACTCTCTCAAATGTTTTTCTTCTCTTAAATGTTTCAAAACATAGGTTTTTGAGAAATTTTACAGGCGAAAAAAGACTAAACGGTTTAACGTCATTGTTAGTCTACTGCAAAATTGATATCGATAATGAGGAGATAACTGATTTGTTTACAAGATAGAATATTACATTCAATACGTTACTCCCATGGTTTTATGATCAACATTTGATGATGAACATTAATGATGATAAATAACATTATTTCATTTCTTTTGCTGAACAATTTCATGTTTTTCTACTGGCACACTGAATGCAACTGCAAATCGAAATTTTTTCCGGCTAGAGCCTTGACGATGTCATATAAATGATTACCATATGTTAATAAATGATATATAATAAATATGAAATAGAAAGAGACAATATGCCATCAATTACAAAACTTGTTAAAAACACCAAGTCTCGCAACTCAGTTCTTTTACCATAAAGTTGTGAGATCCATGTAATACCAAGTCAGTTAATTTATTCAATACCTATCTGAGGGACTTCTGTCTCAAATTATTGCGTAATTAGCTAACCAACCGACATATTATAGTGGCCATATCAATATAAGAAAGCTTTTATGTTTTAAATTGAAAAGATTATCTTGGCAATCTCACCAAACAATCTTATTTAATATAATATGTATTCCTTGTGAGATTTATTGTGTCTTCGTTCGATAGACCAGTCAATCTATTTTATTCGAAACATAAAGGCTTTTCAATATTGATATGGTCACTGTGGGATGTTAGGTTAGCTAATTACGTAATAACTTAAGACAGAAAGTTCCTTAAGTAGGGATTGAAGTTGCCGGACTTGGTTCTTTTTTATGTTTTGGTGACATCTCATTTCTTTTGTATTACAGATATACAGGCACACTATTCATTCACTGCAAATATCACTTTGTAATCCTATATATTTATAAGAGATTACAAAGTATTTATGTAGTATTTATTTGTCCAGTAGAAAACTGGACCGAAATATCTTAGTTTTTCCTTGATGTTTTCACTAAACACTAGTTTCATTCTAATTTTGAAGCTTCGACATCTGCTAAAACTGCCTTAAAGTTAGATGATCAATCAGTCAGTGAATGACAACATTTAAGGTTGCTAGGGTTATGCACAATGAACTTATAGGGGTTCGAAAATTGTATACGAGAAAATGATGATCGCTTTCTCGTACCGCTTTTTTGCTCGACTTCTGAATTTGCCGATTTAAAATTTGTTGCGGGTTTTATATCGCAAAACTTACTTTGTTTTCTCAAATTAAATGTGAAAAAACATATATCTCTAGCCTAATGCTAATTTTGTGTTATTTTGAATAAATAATTGGCAAGCAGATTCGATATGAGATAATTGATTTTGATGTATTGCTACTTTTTTGCATCTGAACTAATTCTGCTGCTACATTCATTTTCTGGAAAACAACATAGCGCCAGCTCAATGCTGATCTAGGTGTGTGTTTGCTTTTCAAAAATTGATGGTGTATCAAAATTAGTTTAACAGTGACCATATAATAACAAATGTTCATCCTCCCGAATTCGATCGTTGGGTTGTTGATGCCAAATTAATGACGTATAAGAATGAACCAAAAATTAAAGAAAGACCAAATCCTCAACTGTTGAAAATATACCGACCCAGTATTAAGTGCGTACGACCGTACCTCGTCTGATATAAGTTCTAAGACCTCAATGAATCACCAATTTTCGATAAATTGCGGGAGTCACTTTCTCTCAACTCGTGATGCCCGAACCCCGTTTCTCGAGCGCCAGGGGTATATTCGGGAATATTTACGACCAAACACACGGACGGTCTCGCCGCCAAATCTGCGTTCGAGATCCGCATTAGAACTATGATATACGCACAGATTCAAGATATAGAGCGATTCCAGTCACGAAGCACTAATTTATGTCAAAGTCATTCTACCAATTATAAAATGAGAGAGCCAACCCTTGGCCGTTGCGAACTGAAGTTCAACGATGAATTATAACTTTCTGTTTGTTTGATATAATAGAAGTTTGGTGGAAAAAGCTGGGTAGGTACGTACTGAATTCGGAACCCTTTCTTTATCGGCAAAACGGCAGGGGATACTTAATCAATTTCAGGGTAGGTATCCCTTCGTTTGAATATTCAATGGAGCAAAATCATTCTTGATTATTCATTGAAATTTTTTATCCAAATTTTTCACAATCTTGTTTGAACCGGAAAGAATTATACAAGTATATGCATATGGTATATATGTTACCGGCCAAACGCGATTTTAGGCCAAACTAGTTTTGCCTATGCTAGACTAGTTCATCCTATATGGTCTGTCCTAAGGGCGATAGGAGAAACTAGATTTACCTAGGAGGAACTGGTTGAGCCTGATTTGAATAAGTACACTTCAGGATAAACTAGTTTGGCCTAGACTATACAAATTTAATAATAAAATACCACAAAAATAAAATCAAGATATATTAATTAGATCAAAATAAATTTCACTTATTTTTGCACGGTGTACTCTGATGGCATTTGGAAATGCAAAGCACCATTCTTTCCTTGCATTTGCACCTATTTGTCAAACACTTCCTTATGCAGCTGCACCTTACGAAATCTTGCCACATACCAACCGAAGGTTTAGTGGCTGCAGTCCTCAGAGATATTTCAGTATCTTGTTCAACATAATATACGCTTAAAATTTTCAGTTCTGAAAAAAAAGCCAATTCAAACAAATATCTTTCAATCAGCAGAAAAATATGGTAATGTCGACAATGAATTGAAAATATTATTAACATGGGCTTTAACAATTCAGCGAGCAACAATCTGTACATGCCATATAATTTCTGAAATACACCATGCTTGGTGCCAACTTTATATAAGCCCCCGTCATTTGTCTGAAGAATAACCCTAATGATATTTGTGAGATCACCTCTGCCTTTGTCTACGTCTGGAATTGGTATAGTAACATTGTCTCCAATATTGGCAGGTGGATGGGATTTTTCCGAAGAAGCTTTAATTTTTTTGCTTGCTTTTCGAGATTTTCAGTCGCCGTTTTGAACATTCAGCATCTTGAATATCCTGTGTGTCAATTTCCACAAAATCATCACCATCTTCACTTTGGTTACTATTCGAAACATTTTCGATAACTTTTCTAAGGTCGTCCTCATCGTGAATATCATTTATTATTTCTTACGCCAACGATAAAGTCGAAAGTCCTACTCTAGACTATATAGCAAATAAGGCATGGTAAGGCGATTGTTTTACTCCTGAGTGAAAGGCACGGTTTTCATGAACTGAACACGTACTCGCTTAAACATTTCTGACTGAGTAAATTTGTTTAGACTAGGCCGAACTAGTTTATCCTGAAGTGTACTTTTCATATTAGGCTCAACCAGTTCCTCCTAGGTTAAACTAGTTTCTCCTGTCGCCCTTAGGACAGACCAGTTTGGCCTAGTCTGTACCGGTTTATCCGATCGCATATAGGATGAACTAGTTTAGCCTAGGCAAAACTAGTTTGGCCTAAAATCGGGTTTGGCCGGTAACATATATATATATATATATATATATATATATATATATATATATATATATATATATATATATATATATATATATATATATATATATATATATATATATATATATATATATATATATATATATATTTCATATATAAATATATATGTTTATATTCAATCGACATCGTAGCCTTCGTTAAGGGTCAGCCTGTCTTGCTTCGTTTCTCTTCCTTCAGAATCATTTCATTCAATTATATGATATGCTCTTCACTTGTGACCTTTAAGAAATCCATTGTCCCTAGTGCACATTATTAGCCTATTTTGGTGTTGATTTCACTCTTCTCGCTCATCACCTCTGCTCCTCCTGTACGTTGTTGTATACGTTGACCCCTCATACATGCCACATTTCGAAATGAGTAGGTTTATCATTTCTAATATATCCAGGTTTTTCATTTCCTTAATTTCTAAGTTCTTGCAAATTAAAATATTTAATAGTGTTGGCGTTTACTTGATGTAAATCCATTATAATTGAATATAAACTTAAATTCAAACACTTGAACTTATGATTTATACTTTATTGATTACATAGCATGACGCGTTTCGTCGTTACAAACGACATTATTCTGTTTGCATCTGAAGAAGTCTTTTGTAACGACGAAACGCGTCATGCTATGTAGTCAATAAAGTGTAAATTATAAGTTCAAGTGTTTGAATTTATGTTTATATTCAATCAAACTATTTTTGTCTTAATATTCTGCCTCTTGTCTTCTATTCCTTTAAGTATTTCATGTTTGAATATAAGAAGTAATTCTCCCTCTATTTTTGTCCCAATTCGAATCTGGCACTCATTCGTCACAACATATCATAGTTCTGAATACCTATTTTCAGCTAAGGAGTTCTGACCATTGACTTGATTTTCATCCTGTTATGGTATCCAAGATATGTTCTGTTATTAATTCATATAAAATGAAGAGAAATTCTTTCGGAAAAAATTTTTTCACTGCAAACAGATTTTGCAGTTCATTGAGTTCTAACTCGTTATTAGCAGAACAAGTAATTATTCTTCCCGAAATGATAGGTAATGAAGGAATTCATAGAATTTGTGTTTCTTGTTTTAAATATATTGCTATTTCAAAGCCACCGTACTACAGTTTTAACACTCCATATCCTTGATTTCTTCATCAAATGAAATTCTTAAATGCTATCTAGTATCTATTATCACCTTTCGAGCGAACGTAATTTGCACACCGTACCACTGGATCCATAATTCCATCTAATTTCATATCCTTTGCACAAAAAGCTGGCTGGTGGACGATGAAATGGTGAGAAAATGATATTAGACCTGTCAAATTTGCTAAAAAGTCACGTAACCATTATTTTACTGATCATTGTAGATACATCGAGTAAAAATATTTCAATTCATTCCATCATGAGCCTTTTTTCTCGATCCATTACCAAATTTCTCAAATTATATATTTTTTTGGGTTGTAGAATCCAGAAGAAAAAATTCGACTAAATCTTACAACATATTCCATTTTTAACAAGCACACGCACAAAAATAGCCAACTGCGATTTACACTTTATATCACCATTAAGTTTTGTAAATAGAAAAGGAAGATTATTTGCACTTAAGTACGACTTATCAGATGCGATCGCTGACAATACTTGCTACATCTTCAACACGTCTCGTAACAGGAATATTGGCCTGGCTATGCATTCGCCATTTCAAAAGATGCGACATCATGACACGCCGGCATGGGATTGATTACCCTTACTGAAAATCATAAAAAACTTCTCATAATATATTGTGAATTGTAGCACAATAACTTTGAAAGGGTGTTCCCTATGAAAAACAGCAAAAGCTGCCTAAAGTAAAAATGATGTAATGAGTCATAAATTCAATGGACGGTGAATCTACTCTGTGATAGTTCATATTTAAATGAGAGGTAATAATAAAAACTTGTCTAAAAATCACTAATTCTTGATAATGCTGTAAAAGGCGAAACTAGTCGAATAAAGAATTGTTCAGTCAGTGATTTTTAGACAAGTTTGTATTATTACCTCTCATGTAATGAGTCATTTCTTCTGAACTTGTATATTGATTTTGTTGTTTAAGATAATCAGTTTTACTTTTACAAGTTGATGTAAGAGACTCAGTATGACCTGGTCACCCTATACTCGTATCGCTTTGGCTTACTTATGTTGGTGGATTCAATTCAAACCTTATTGTTGGGTGCTTCGAATTCGGCGTAAAATGCATTGATCTGAGAAATTGCATTCTTAATAATAATAGACTGCTTTGACGTAAAGGAAGGGGGCGGATCCAAAAATTGGCTAGAATCGAAGAAGCTTCCAACACTAAAGCCATAGAGTCCCATAAAAATATTATATTCAGTGTTTTCCTATTTTTGGTAAAACAGTAAGACCTCTCCTTTATATATTTTGTTTTGGAACATGAGTTTCATACGAAAAGTTTTCGAACCGAATTATTTAATTAAATTAACTCAAATTTGGTGAAAATGGATACGATTATCTCAAAAGGCAGACTGATTGAACAAAATACACAAATCTCATCAAAGTTCTTTTTCTATCACCATAAATGAGAAAACACTGAATATATTTTTATTCGATTTTTATTGCACAGAAAAGTTTAACTACTGTTACAGATGTATGATTTAGTACAAGTTTCTTCTGTTTGAAGATGAATTTCAAGCTGAGACTTTGTTGAAAAATTCCGTTTGCTTGAATTTCAAGAATTTCAACTAAAATTACAAAATTCCTATATTTTATTATTCCTTTTTGAATAGTTTATTGAAATAATTTTCTGTTTGTAAATGATATCAGTCTATTCTCCGTACAATTCTACTTAGCGGTAGGTACATTTTCTGAGTATGGTATATAAAAATCAACGGTTTTGATGCTTTGTAGCTCATAACCTTCTAATAACTGAAAGTATCTTAGTTGTATCAAACTCTTGATAAAGGGTGAGTATTCTGTAATATATATTGTGTATATTGAATAATGTTTGTTGAATGTATTTTTGATTCACAGTGTTTTGAACTATAATAACCTATCGCCATATTTTTCAAAATCTGAGATAACCGAAATGCACTCAAGTCAAACAAATGATTTCAATCGAAAATGGAGAATGAAATCATTGCTTATTCATGAAATTCTAAGGCATAATCCTTCATCAACAACTGTGATCCTAACTCATTCAATTTCATCGATAGGCATTTTTTCCTCTTGCAAATCTCGGTCTAATTAAATCGAGACAAGAAATGCAGAAGAGCTGATAACGAAACTTTCGCACTGGTATTAAACCGTCAACAGTCTGTAAACGAGTTCGTCGGGAGTTAATTCGAGCTGGTTCTCTTCTTCACTGCAGATATAGTTTTAATGCATAACAATAAATCAGAACATGAATATGTATGGGAAGGTTGAAGCAAGTCGATGTTGGCGATTGAAAAACGAATTGGTCAGAATACATAAGTTAAATTTTCTAGAGACAAGTTGATTTCGAATGAAAGGAATTGAATCTCTGTAAACAGAAACAACTTTATAAATAAATATATAATAGAATATTGTGAACATATATAATGAATATCTATAATATAAATATCAAAAATATATATCAAATTCTATGTTAATCAGGTTTGCAGTACCAATTAAGAATTAAAGACGACTCATTATTTCTGTTCTAGCTTTCGAAGCTTTATTGTCTCTCCTTGAGGCTCATTTCTGGCTTAACGGATATGTAAATGAACAAAACTGTCGTATATGGAGTGATGAACAGCCAAATGCCATACAAGAATTACTGATGCATACCGAAAAAACGACAGTTTGGTGTGGTTTATGGTCTGGTAGCATCTTCGTTCCATCCTGCTTCAAAGGCGACCGTGGAAGAAACGTTACCGTCAAGGGCGAACGATATCGAGCCATGATACGCAACTTTTTTTTGCAACAGTTGGCCGAGTTGAACTTGGTTGACATGTGGTTTTGTCAAGACGGTGCCATATGCCACAACGCTCGTGCAACAATGAACATGTAGAAGGATGTATTAGGTGAGCAGCTTATCTCTCGAAATGGCCCTGTGAATTGGCCGCCAAGATCATGCGATTTGACGCCTCTGGATTATTTTTTGGGTTATGTGAAGTCGTAAGTGTACGTGGACAAGCGGAACACGATTGAAGCCTTACAGGATCACATAACACGCGTAATTTGTGGGATACAGGCCGAAATGCTCGAAAAAGTGACGGAAAATTGGACCTTCCGAATGGACCATTTCATACGGAGCCGCGGACAATATTTACAGGAAGTTGTCCTCAAACTGTAAATGGCAAAGGCCAAGTTATCAACTTCAATAAAAATTTTGAATATATGATTCAAATTGAGTGTTTTATTCGATTTAAAAATAAACTGGGCTTGAAAAATCACGCATTATATATATATATATATATATATATATATATATATATATATATATATATATATATATATATATATATATATATATATATATATATATATATATATATATATATATATATATATATATATATATATATATATATATATATATATATATATATATATATATATATATATATATATATATATATAGGTATCCCCATGATTGAATGTGACGAGCGTGATGTTATAAGGACTTTTGCTTCATCTTTTTTGCCTCCCAGAAACGCTTCATCCTCCCAGAATGTTATTTCTCCGTTCATCTGTCCATTTTATTCCAGCTTGGCACGAAAATTTTCGCAATTTCACATGTGCAATTTTCTAGCAACACTCAGTGCGATCTTTGAGATTTTTCATATTGATCTCTTGTATATTTTTTGTCTTTTTAGGCCTCTTTCAGCCAATCTTTTCCGCATTTACTCTCTATAACTATTTGTTTCAGTAGACATGTGCATAGAACTTTTCTCGTCGTTCTCTGATTTTTTCTGTTATCGTATATTTCTTTCGAAAAAGCTCATTCTGAGGTCTTCTCATTCAAATGCCGTTTCTGTTGATTGGCCCGTAAATTCTTCTGAGTATTTTCCGTTCTTTTTTTTCTATTTCTCTAATTCTTGAAATCGAGATTCGCTTCAGTTCTGTTATCTGTAATAATTGCAATATCGTCTGCAAAAGCGAGATATTTGACATTTATTCAATTTTTTTTGACACACACTTGTATGCTTATATGTCCTTCATATAAGATTCGTTCCCATTCTCTCTCTCTCATATATATATATATATATATATATATATATATATATATATATATATATATATATATATATATATATATATCGATCTTAAAATTGATAGACATGAAGACTCGATAATTTGTGTAAACTGCTGTGTCCATTTTCATAGTAAGTGCATATTTCCAACATTGGATGATTTTGCGAAGTTTCGTGATGATAATAAAATTAATCAATGGCTTTGTGCTACCTGTTCTAAAATTTCTGTAACGAATGAATCAAATGCTGTATCAAGTAATCCCAGTTTGGGTTACAATACTGGTGAGTTTAAAAATCTCTTACACATTTGGAAAAATGAAATTGTGAGTGAAATTACTGCATCGTTTGTATCCGAAATATTGGAATTAAAACATTTGTTAGTTTCCCAAGGCGAACAAATTCGTAAATTGCATTGTGAAATAAAAGAAATCAAATCTGAGAAAAACTACATCAATACGAATACATCTGCGAGCGAACTGCAGCCGAGACCGGCTGTTGTTGAAGCCAGTGGTGCCGGTGGGATATGTACCACGGAAAACCCAAAAGAAGGATCGTCGGATGGAAACAGTTCCATTGATATCATTCAAAGGAACACCTTGAATGATGTTATATACATTGAAAGGGACTCAAATTCCAATAATAGTGGTGATAGAAACACCTCCAAAAAACAGTATGAATGGTCAATCGTGAAGTCGAAGAAAAGACCAAATTCCGGCAAACTAACACCAGTTACCGGTGATAATACTGACGATCATAAACACTCTACACGTAATCAACAAACAGGCTCACGAAAAACTGTGAGGCCTATAATTGGTACTACTAAATCTAATGTTTTAGTCGCGGCGCCAAAGAAGTCCCTGGCGTTTATACATGTTTCAAGACTCAGTCCAACAACGGAAGCAGCGGATCTTGAAAATTATATCAAACAAAGTATACAGGGTGTCACATGCGACAAGTTAAGTTCAAGAAGGCCTGATATTTATTCCTCCTTCAAGGTGACATTACCATTTGAATCATTGGATCAAGCAATGAGTCCGTCCTTCTGGCCAGAAGGTGTGACAATCAAGAGGTTTTTCTGAAGCGCAGGCAGACAATAGTCGCCTCCTGAAACCCAAAACCAATGTAAACACTTCTGCTATCGCATTCAAGCCCAACACGTTGAATGTTACACATTTGAATATACAATGTCTAGCAACGTCTTTTAACGGCCTAGAAAAATTTCTTAAAGATGATAATATTGATATACTTGCCCTAACAGAACACTGGCAGACTACGGATCAACTAGAAAAGTTTCAAATTACTGGGTACAAGCAGATTGCTAGTTTCTGCAGATTAAAAAACAAACATGGGGGTTGTGCTATATTCAGCTGTGATCGTCTGGACTGCAAACCAAGACCAGACATTGGGAAGCTATCAGTTGCAAATATTTTTGAGTGCTCTGCAATTGAATGTAAAATAAATAAAAATTTCAAGTTAATAGTCGTATGCATTTACAGACCTAACACTCAGCCAGTGGCTAACATCAACATTTTCTTTGAAAGGCTGTTGTTGGTACTGGAGATTCTGAATGGTGAATGTGATATCAAGTTCATTATAGCAGGCGATTTCAACATCGATGTACTCAAAGGAGAGAGCAACGAAGTAAAGATGCTGAAGTCAATACTTGACACACACAATGTTGTTATAAGGATCTGTGAGCCAACACGAATAACTTCTCACTCTTCAACGTGTAACGATAATATTTTCACAAACATATCGGAGGGCGTTACTACCGTTTCTCAACCACATTTATCAGATCATGCAGCACAGACTTTCAGGCTTAGTGTAAATATGGACAACCATACTTACACAAGAATGCAGAATATACGTATATACTCAGAGAATGCACTGATGAAATTTGAAAGCACTATTATGAAAATAAATTGGGATGAAATTTACTCATACAAAACCTGCCAAATCAATGAGATGTGGGAGTACTTTTTCAACAAATCAAACAAGCATTTGAAGAGTGTTTTCCATTTACAGAGGCTTCCAAAAATAGATCTACTAAAAATACCGTAATGAATGACCCTAATATTAAATTATTGAAAAATCAATTGGATATATATTACCTCATCTCCAGATACAATGCGAACACTGTTGAAATGTACAAAAAGCTAAAAAGACAATATGATCTGACCATTTCCAAGACTAAACAAGCCTACTATGCTGAAAAAATTAACAAATCTGACAATAAATCAAAATCCACGTGGCATATTGTAAACACACTACTCAACAAATCAAGTGCACAATCTAAAATGTTGGTACCATCAGGTGATCCAGAAGAAACAGCTGATAGATTTAACAATTATTTTATTAATGCTGCCCCAGATTTATGTAAAATGCTCCCTGTCAGTAATGAAGGTGTAAATATGCAATATTTGGAAAACTCCTTTTACGTTTTCGAAGTGACCACAACAGAAATAGAAAATGTGGTTAAACATCTAAAAAACACAACAACTTGCGGACATGACGGAATTCCAAATAAAATCATTAAAAGATCAATAAAATATATTGCAGAACCTCTTAGGTATATCATAAACATGTCCTTCATAGAGGAATTTTTCCAGACAAACTAAAGATTGCTATTATAAAACCAATTTACAAGAAAGGACCTATCGACGAACCAGACAGCTACCGACCAATAAGCATACTATCATCTTTTTCGAAAATCTTTGAAAAATTACTGGCTAATAGACTTTTGAGTTTCTTTAAGAAATTTCAAGTCTTCAATGAAAACCAACATGGATTCTTGCCAAGCAGGGAACAGAAACTGCAATTTTGGAACTCACTCAATCTATACTGATTGCCCTGGAGAAAGGAGAAATCCCAATTGCTCTTTTTCTGGATTTATCCAAAGCGTTCGATTGTGTTGAACATGAAAGGCTTCTTACAAAGTTGAATTATTGTGGAATAAGGAACAAACAACTTGATTTACTCAAAAGTTACCTGAAGAATCGAGTCCAGTATGTGAAGATTGGTACAGATGATGGTTACATCTCCAAGTATTTAAACACTTCAATGGGAGTTCCACAAGGCAGCATACTGGGACCTCTTCTCTTCATACTATACATCAATGATCTTCCAAGGGTATTGCCACATAATGCAAATACAACCATATATGCAGATGACACAAATATAGTTATCACAGCGACGAACGAAGCTGCTGCAATGCAGGATTGCAAACATTCTTTCAAAGTTGTTAAAAATTGGTGTAATCAGAACCGGCTTATTATCAACGTTAACAAGACAGATTGTATATTCTTTCAAACTGACCGATCAGTCCAGCGTGCACCTCGGTCTTTGACACTGGAGGATATTGAATTACCAATAGCTTCTAGTGCCAAATTTTTGGGAGTATATCTGGACTGCAAACTAAAATTTAAAGAACATATAGATTATTTGACTAGGAGACTTTGTTCTGTGGTGTTTTCTCTCAATGTTATGAAGCACCATGTCGATATAGATACCTTAATGGTAATCTATTTTCAAATTTTCAGTCGCTTCTTTCTTATGGGGTCATATTTTGGTAGTTCCCAATGGAATCGGGTTTTTGTTATACAGAAACTAGCGTTGAGAACGATATATAGAATGAAGTTGAGAGACTCGTGCAGAGGATTATTTAGAACAAAAAAAATATTAACGCTAAATGGATTATTTATCTATAAATCCTTATTGTTTTTGCACAAACACGAAAAATGCTACGAGAACTATAAGAGCGGCAACAAAACGAGAAGAATGGAACCCTTCTTATATCCTCGACATAAATTGAGCCTGCTAGAAAATAGTGCTATGTATATGTCAATGAAACTCTTCAATGCACTTCCAAGAAGATTCCAGATGATTCCTGATTTTCGAAAATTCAAAAAACTTATTTTCGACCTATTAATTAGATGTGAACCATATAACACAACAGAATTTTTTGAATATTGCAAGCGTGAAATGTGAGAGTTAGCTAAGGTTTTTTCTGTTCTTTGACGTGTTTCTATATTTTTACAAATTTTTGCTTTCAAGCGATAATGTAAACTTATGAAATGAATAAAATTATATTATTATTATTATATATATATATATATATATATATATATAATATATATATATATATATATATATATATATATATATATATATATATATATATATATATATATATATATATATATATATATATATATATATATATATATATATATATATATATATATATATATATATATATATATATATATATATATATATATATATATATATATATATATATATATATATATATATATATATATATATTCATTCATTCATTTATTAATTTACTCATGTTAGAACATAAGGAGGTTTTAAACGGGTTTCACAGCACGAAGAAGCCTTCGAACTCCTGTTCTACACTTGACAATAGTGACTCACCAGCGAAAAAATTTTTAGGTGCCGGAAATCCAACAACGGTCGTTGAATACAGGAATTGAATGGATCGTTGCAACAGTGTCTTCAGATTTTTTTATCAGGTCTAGCTTTTGACGGATAGGTTTATTGACTTAAATTCTAAATGACTGAGATTGAATTCTCACTTAACTCTTGGTGAAACATAATTGAATATTAAAATAAATTAAACTCTTGGCTTAATGTTTCACGATTTATTTAACAATATGAATAGTCAACATGTTTCGAGGGTAAGCTCATTTTCAAGACTCTGAAAGTGAGTCTTGAAAATGAAATGTTAGGAAACATCCCAACTGTATGGATGATTCGCAAATTTTTGTTAACAGTTTGAAACGCACTTCAAAATGTATTCTTGTCGACAACGGTACCACATATGGCTCGAATCCTTTTTCATGTCATTGAAAATCAAGTCATGAAACTGTTGTTTCATATTTGAGCTCTGGGAAACACAAATTCTAAGAAAATCAATGGTCAATTTTCGTTGGTTTGTGAATGGATAACCTACCACTAAGGCAGCAAAGTTTATTCTGTTTGTTGATGAATCAAGAAATACTAGGGCAGAATATCTCAGGAAGTAAATCTAATAGACATATATGATTTCATTCGAATCTTCCTCAAAAAATTTATCGGAACCATTTTAAAATCGCAGGCCCCAAAGTATGTGTAAAATTGGGCAAAATTTGATATCCTAATTAATTCAAAATGGCTAATCGAGTATTGTTTCAAAACCGAACATAAGTAATACGAATAAAGACAAAAATGATTGAGTCAAATGATATTGGAACCATTAAATGATTATTGAAATTATTTTCAACGGCAAATTGAAGCAAACACCTATAAATGGTTATAAGTTGAATAATTAAGACATGATTGACATTCTTTCAATATCAATTACTAAACCTGCAACCTTCATATTTACCATCTAACATATCATAAAATGATATTTCATTCTCGTGATAGTTCCTTTCTGCTAGAAATCAATATCTCTGGCATGCCATAAAAGCAAATTTGTTAGGCTCAGTCCGGCATGTTTTAATGAATTTCTCACAAATAAATCAATCTGCGATATTTCTCACATCAAAACGGGGCTTGCGAGGCATATAACAAACATCTGAACGTAATTTATAATTCCCGATGCACCATGGAAGAAGATAAATCAACATCCCACGCCAACTCACGGTAATTGGCAGTATAACAACTCGCAAAACTTGAATTTCTAATTAAATATTTTATTAGCACGAGGTTACACATCCTTGAATTTCATATCATTAACACCATCACTGATCAACTTGAGTTAATCGCATTTTGTCAGTGATTTTGCAATGGAACCCGATTATATATCGGAAAGTGATTTAGTTAATCTCTCGTCAGTTATGTAATTTCGATGATGTTTATTTCCAATTTAAACCTTTGAAAAAAGGCTGAAATACATAACTAAAATATATATATAATTTGAATATATATATATATATATATATATATATATATATATATATATATATATATATATATATATATATATATATATATATATATATATATATATATATATATATATATATATATATATATATATATATATATATATATATATATATATATATATATATACATACCGGCAAAAATATAATTCTTGGTTGCTTCCGATTGAGCTAACTTTCTCGGTTGAAGACACTCCGTGAAGGATAAATAGTCGCCAAAAAGGCGTCACGATGGCCAAATCTCCAAACACGGAGAGTTCACGTGGAGGCCTAGTAGTGGAGACCTATACAGGTGTGTTCTTTTATTGTTGATTCTATCTCCATGTTCATACACCTTGAACTTGGCTACGCTGTTCTGAGAAGATCCAATAAGCTCGAAACACGTGTAAACGGCTGCTTCGAATTGAGTTGCGGGCTATACCAAGAATTATATTTTTGCTGTCGTCTGTACTTTTTCCCTGCAAGAAAATTTTTCATTCGTTTTATATATATATATATATATATATATATATATATATATATATATATATATATATATATATATATATTTAGGCATTGGGAATAATCGGTCTGGTGAAGTGTTTAAAAACTCATTCATTTATAACAATTCTCGATATTTCGACACTTTTTGTGCCTTCTTTGGAAGAAGAAACAGGCTGCAAAGTAATGACTAGGTACAATGATCAAATTCAATAGGTATGTAAAAAATATAAAACAACTTACAATTAAAGTTTCTTCAGTGATAATAACAGAACTAATATTATAATGTTAATGATAATCAGTTAAATAATTAGATAAATAATAATGAATAATAATTATTCAACAAACGTCTCTTATTTCGTTGAGACTACATATTGCTAAACTGAACTGAATTGAAAATTTTTCTAACAATTACTGTGAAGTTAGTTCGAAGTTACTTGAATTTTAAAACTAAGTATTCTCAAATGCGTTGGGTTTGAGTATTATTGCATTCTACGTATTTAGTGGTTGGAGGAAGCAACTGCACTGACTAAATTTCTCAATTCACCTTTATAATGGATTGTTTCCAGATGTGTTTTTCAAGCGCCCCACGCGTTTTTTAAATTACGTAACGTTACCTTAAGTTCTTATCATTAACGAAAACAGAATGAAATTATTCATTGTATTGGGAGTGGATTTTTAGTAAATAGGATATCAGAATATGAGATTTATATATATCTTGCTTAGATTATCTGTGTCAGATTTTGTATTGATAATGTTTTCTGTCTTTTTGATATGAACCATTTCTAGAAACAGTTTAAGATCCCAGAATTGAATGTATCTTCGAATTAACTTCACAGTAAGAGTAAGGAAAATTTTCAATAGTGCCTTGTTACATAAACTGTTAATATTTTACAAGTTTAGCCCTGAAGAAGAAAATAATCATTTTCGAAAGCTTGGAAAGTCCTGCCCAGAACTGCCATCCCTGTTAAACATTAAAAGAAATTCAATGGAAGGTGAATCTACTCTGTGATAGTTCATATTTAAATGAGAGGTAATAATAAAAACTTGTCTAGAAATCACTGACTGAACAAGTTCTTCACAGTTTTGAGGAGCCATATATGCCTAACTTTTAGCGAAATATGATTAATGAAATATATCACTTATTGAGAATATCCATTCCTCATACGAATCAGAAATCACAAATAAAGAAATAATTTTGAAAATAGGACATTCCTATGATTTTAGCTCTAGATAAAAAAGGAAAACTGAAAATATTTCAGCTTTTTTCTAGTTGACCGAATCTTATATTCTTGTTACTATATTGACGAGGAGGAGCGTTAAATACCTACCACCTACACTAGAAAAATTTCTAAACCCTCATTTTCAATAACGACTAACAGATACCCCTAAATTACAATCACTAAGTTTGATACTGACTCTCCTTGCTTTCATAAGTTTCAATTACTGCACATTGAATATTATAACTGATTTCTTTCGCAGATTTCTTCCACTGAAATAAAAAGTTTTTTCGTTAATTCGAAATGAAGTAACATAATTCTGAGGAAAAACGCTCAAAGCAAATAGTTCATTCAAAAATTATAAGGACAATATCTTCCTGAAGTTGAATATGAAAGTGATACAATTATTTAACACGCCTCTTTCCCGCCAATTCTAGCCACCACGTACCTCCCCTCTTGCACACTCTTGAGTTCCTATTCTCCTGCTAGCAGGAGCCGACAAAAACCGACCACGCTGCCTTCAATTGAACCGAAGCATCTCCTGCTGCGACAAATTCTGTGCTGCCCACTGCTAAAGGCGGTAAAACGTCCGCGAATGAGAAGATGAAACGTCATAACTGGACTGAATTCACTGCGTATATTTGATGATACGCGTAATGCCATCTGACGGTGTTACGATGAAGCCTCCGTTCACCACAGGGACGGCGTTAGATGAAAAGAGAGAATATTCTTTCAAGAATTTCATGCGATATACAATTGAGTTTAATTCTTTCAAAAAACAATGAATATTTCATTGAGGACACATACAATGAAACTTTTCTCATTGAAAAAAGTGTTTAGCAATACGTTATCGTTGTACCTACTTTCTGATAATAATAATAAATAACAAATTAATTTTTCTGTAATTTCAAACATTTGAAGAAATTCTTTCGCTCTTTCATGATATACATAACATAAAATCAAATTCAGTACAAAATAATAAGAGGAAAGAAAAGAAAGGAAATTTTTTTTACAAAATGCTTACTAATTTCCTTTATCGTCCAGTGGAAAAACGACGCTATTGAAAACTCTGTCTACCTAAAATTTTTGCATTTGAAAAAAATATTCAAGTGTATTACATCAAATATTTCTATTATTAGAAGCTTCCTGAAAAAATTAATTCTCAAGATCTTCCAATGTTGAAATTGCTTTGTCACTATATTTTTATGAAAAGCATATCTACTTTTGCCACATAACCTGTAAATGGCACGGGCTATTTGAGCGATATCGAATTTGGATTATAAATTAAGTAAAATACGGAGTGCACACAGTAGATCACATGAACTAGGTATGAAATCATTGAATTCAGATCACATATCATAACAGAATCACAGATAAATCAAATTAGATACAAATTTCAAATATCCTGATATAAAATTGATTTAAGAAATGAATGCTGTAGAATCTACAGTGTAGATGTTTCTGAATATTTCTAGTCTCTAGGCATAAATAAAGTGAGAAACCTACAATTCATAAAGGAAAGCCACAAACTGTGGATACAAAAAATCGAGAATATTAATTACAAAAAATTCCAATTTTAACCTGATTTTTATGAAAGTCAGTTAATAATTAACTCGATAACAGATAATTCATGGATTGGGCCGATACTTGATGAAAATCTAAATACATAATCTAAATAAAACTAAGTAGTTTTTCGATTTTCACTATAATTGATTCAAAACATGACAACATCGTTTCGCCAACAGAGTGGCTTCATCAGATGTTGATGATAAACTGAGCTATTACATTGTGGACTGCGTATATTTATCCTGAAGTGCGTGGGGTAGGAATGACAATAGAACACTGTCCTTCTTTTACAGGGGGGTGACTATAGAACATATTTCTTCTGAATTGTGGAGGATGACCATAGAATACTTTCCTTCGATTGCATTTTTACTGAAATAAATTTAATAACGGACAATTATTGATTAAAACTTGATCATTGATTTCTTACTCTTATTGATTTCCGTGGCTTCTAACAGGGTTAGTTTATAACCTTTTCGCTCTATATGCAATATTTTAAAGTTGTTGTCGAAGACATGGTTCTCTTCTAAAAGATGTGTTGCATACGTAGAATCAGTTTTATATTCTGCAAAGCATCTTTGGTGTTCAGATTTCTAAGGTTGAAATTCCTGCCAGTGTAGCCAACATATACTTTGTGACAAGTACCGCAACTTAACTCATAAATACCCGATTTATCATCAGGCGAAATTTTATCTTTCGCATTTCTGATGTTTCTACCCACGGTATTCTGGGTTTTGAAAGCTATCGTTAAATTTCTATCAGATAAAAACTTCCAGATTTTGGATACAGGGTTGCCTAAATACGTTGATGTTCTGAACTTTTTTGGCTATCTGTTATGCTTTGCAAAAAATAAAACCGATTCTACGTAAAAGGTTATAAACTAACCCCATTAAAAGCCATGGAAATCAATAAGAGGAAGAAATCGAACAGTTTATTAAATGATCAAGTTTTAATCAATAGTTATCCGTTATTAAATTTATTCCAGTAAAAATGCAATCGAATTTAAGTATTCTATGGTCATCCCCCACAATTCAGAAGAAATATGTTCTATAGTCATCCCCCTGTAAAAGAGGGACAGTGTTCTGTGGTCATTTCCACCCCACGCACTTCAGGATAAATATACGCAGTCCACAATGTAATAGCTCAGTTTATCATCCACATCTGATGATGCCACTGTGTTGGCGAAATGATATTGTCATGTTTTGAATTAATTATAGTGAAAATCGAAAAACTACTTAGTTTTATTTAAATTATTGATAACAGATAATTTGGAATCCAGCTCTGTTTAACTCAAGCCTGGCCCTTTATTTTGACATTCTACGTGAATAAAGGATATGACACGTGGAGATCTCGGCAAAATTTGAGAGACAATTAATCAGTTAACACAACAATTGTCAATTTTATATTCTCATAAGTTTTCCCTTAATTATTTTAGGCTCAATTGAGAAATGTTTCTGTTCGATTAATCTATTTATATTCAAAATTATTATGCGTTTTCATGAAATCGAATAATTCAAGAGGAATTATTCAAAGACATTGAGGAAAATAATTCGAAATAAAAAATAAAATTAAAAGAAAATTTAAAATTCAATTCGAAATCATTAAATTAATAAGTAAAAATCATGATTGAGAGTCTTATATCTGTTTCAGGGACTTGAAAGACGATGAGTTGAGAAATTTGCAAATTTGGTTTTTGAACGAATACGAAACAGTGCAACTTACATGATTAGGGTTCGTCCATGTCGACTTTTAATATACGTGATATGACATGTATTACTAGTAAAAGGATTATTTTTGTTATTATTCCGATTTTTCATTAAGCAAAACATGCTCTTTGATGTCTTGACCCTTCACCAATTGACCCATTTTTTGATGTCTACAAGATGAGATGCACATTACTTAACTTAATGTGTCATATTCTAAACGACAATGCGTTTTCGTGAATGTCTTCTGAGGCGTGTTGGAAGATGAAGAGAATTATTCATATCTTGAAAAAAAGAGAAATATGTTATAGGTTATTCTGGTCAGAATTGCTATCCCAGTTGGAACAAGTCTTATAGGTATATAGTCAAAACTGAAACTCTTAATCTAAATATTTCAAATAAAACTCTGAATGAACTATCGATACAAATCTTGTCAACGGAAACGTAAGTAATCACTATCGAGAGTGAATATTAAGTGTGCTTTCCGAAAAATCATCGAACTTGTTGAATGAAAATACCATACAATTGTTGCATCTTCATATGGAATCCTCAGTGATATTTATTCAAACAATCAAGAATCTATGGCTTTCAAAAACTCCCCCAGGTCCTATCTTCAGAATGAGGAGAACAATAGTTCGTCAATTAATCACGTGAGCTACCTCTATCGAATGAATGACTAATAGACTCTCTCGCGCACTCTAGATCCCTCGTGACAACATCAGTGAAGTATGCGGAGGCTTCTTTAACATTTCATTCAAACACCTCAGAACTTAGTCTGTAGATGTGTAAGAACGGTCCCCTGCCTCATAGTTTCCAATCACAACCTGGCAGGAAAATAGATATTTAATTTCCAGATTCACGAATTCTTCATAACTTGCCAATACTGATACTCTTAATCGAAATATCAACCATAGTTAAAATAAAATTCTCAGAAAGCTGTCTATACAAATGTTATCAACGAGCACGTAACCTATCACTTTCGAGAGTGAATTTTGAGGTACTCACTTATAACTAATTCACTATCGAGAGTGATAAGTTACGTGCTCGTTGACAGCATTTTTGTAGGCAGCTACCTGAGAGTTTTATTTTATTTGAAATATTTCGATTAAAGGTCTCAGTATTGTTAATGTGTGAAGAATTCGTGAATCTGATATATTATTATTACGATTGTTCCCCATGAGGACAGCGACTGAACTTGAATTCGCAATTATTAGGACTTTTGCTTCATCTTTTTTGTCTCCCAAAAACGCTTCATCATCTCTGAATGCTCTTTCTTCCGTTCATCTGTCCATTTTACTCCAGGTTGACGATTTGACTTCTTCTCGAACTTCACATGTGCGATTTTATAGCGACATTCAGTGCGATCTTCGAGATTTTTTATATTGATCTGTTGTTAATCCTTTTGGACGTCTTTTAGCCACTCTGTACCGCATTTACTATTTATAATTATATCGAGTAGTTTCTTCGGTATTCTGGACTGTTTCATTCTGTAAACATGTGCATAGAACTTTGCTCGTCGTTTTCTGATTTCTTCCGTTATCGTCCGTTTGTCTTTTGATACAGTTCACTCTGAGGTCTTTCTATCCAAATGCCGTTTCTATTGATTGGCCCGTAAATCTTTCTGAGAATTTTTCGTTCTTGTTTTTTATTTCCTATAATTCTTGAATGAGCGTCAATAACCTTTGTTTCAGATGCGTAAATTGCTTCTGGAAGAATCGTTTGTTGAAATGCCTCAATTTGGCGCCTCTCGAAACGCAATTTTTATAATAGTGAGCCCATGTTAGTTTGTAGGCCCGTTGGAGCTTGGTAATTCACTATTCATTAGCGATTTGGTTTAAACCTGAGGACAATATAACTTCTCCCAGGTATTTAAAATGGCCGACTTACAGAATTTCACCATGTTTTGTGATAAGAGAAGATTTATTTTTTGGTTTTCTCCCATGTATTTGGTTTTATCATATCATATATATATATATATATATATATATATATATATATATATATATATATATATATATATATATATATATATATATATATATATATATATATATATATATATATATATATATATATATATATAAAAAGTTTCGAGACCCAGAATCCTTCATAGTTAGTCAATACTGAAATTTTCTCGAATACTCGAGGGATCTTGTGCTTGCTGGAAGAAGGTAGATCGAAACTCATTTGATTCATGCGACTGAAACAGCACAGTATACTATTTCCAACACGTTCGATATTCTTCGAAATTTATTCACTTTCAAAGTTGATGTGTAGTGTTTTCGTTGACAACATTTGTGTAGACCCTTAGAGTTTCATTTGAAATATTTCTATTGAAAATTTTTAAAATTCAAACAACTTGGCTTCAACGTTCTGATGAGAGCCAACAACATAATCTTCTGCATTCGGTGGTAATAATTTCCAGCATTTAACCTAATCGTGATGTTCATACAAGCAACCAATGATTCAGTAAAGGAAAAAGAGTCACCTGCTTGGATGAAGTCCACCAAACCAGGGAGTTCATTTTGAATCCACAAATAGTCATTTCCTCGTCAGGAGTGGTTTCTTCCATTTTCCCAGTAATTGAGTAGGTACGTCCGAAACTTGACTACGCCGTTTCATTGGGAGTCAAATGGGGCTATGCTGTTTTCTTCTACATTTATTCCTTTCAACTTTCCAGTATTGACACATTCAATAATTTGCTCATTTTTTCGAAGAAAATATGAATTTTCACGACGTTTCACCGAAATTGCATCCGGTATTTTCAAATAATGCGCTTTATAGGTACTGATACGCATCACTTGAAAATGCTATGAAATCCTGTAAAAAAACTGGATTGACCACTGAGGAAATATTCCTCAAAATTATTTTGTGTGCAGGGTGCTTAAAATTGTTGGTTTTAGTGAAATCAACATGAATCAGATGAGGTAATTGTCGAACCAATGTGTATACTAAGAATTACATCAAGCTCCAGAGCACACGTACAAAAATTTAGTATTCAAACCGAGTACAGAGATCAGGAGAAAATGCGTTTCAAATGAATTTAATTCGATTCACTACTACAAATTTGATCACTCCTCTTCTTTCAAGCATTCTGAAACGTATACAAACAATCGTAATAATCACTTTATAATGCAAATGTTCTCAAAGGGGATCTGCACAGTACAAGAAACTTTCTTATGCACACCGATCTGACATTTCAACATTCTGGAGGCACCCCTAATGCCGTTTCTGCTAATTTGGATAGCTTCTCGAAATGGCATCGTTGCCATCATTCTAGATGTTTAAGACCGTTTCAAAATTATCATTAAAGTTGTTGGGGAAAGAGAAATTGCACAATTGACTCCTGTTACCTAATTAGTATTTGCTTCCAGTATGTTTCTGGAGAGAATCATTTAAAATGCGAAATACTTCTCTCTTGGATGATATGCTCATAGTAAAGAAGCATTGAGATGCTAACCTATTTCATATTCTTGTTTGGACTGCATCAAGTCCAAATAAAATTTGATATACATTAGATTATTATAGTGCTATGTGTTATTATCAGTAGTTTAAATTAGAATTATAAAGTGCAAAAATTTATTAGTAATCATTGATCTCTCGAATTTCGCAAGAATTCACAAAATAGTTTTCTCAAGGAGTGGCTAAGTTTCATGATGCTGTTAATATTACATCCAACGTAATTTCATGAAAATATAGATCAAAACTATACAATCACTGAAAGAATTTTTCTAATCCATCAATAAATGAATCAGAAATAGATCATTCAAGTTCACATTGAAAATCTGTGATTTCTGATTGGCCTGTGACGTCATTTGACCTATGGGATATCACCAGATATCGAATAATTCGAGTATTAGTTTAAGTCGAGCCAGGGCTCTTGCTTCGTTCGATTTTATCCACGTTTTATATATATAGCTCCGTCAAAATAGTAAGTGATAACTCCATTTCATCACAAAAAATCATTTTAAAATATTGAAACGAAGGTGATTGACTTGAAGGTACTTTTTTTATTTATAGATTTCCATAGAACTCCATTAGATGTCTTTTTTCCTATACTCCCAGTTCTTTCTGAGCTTTCATCGTATTTTGAATGTAAAATTCATGAGAACATATGTTGGGTTTCAACTTAAATGTTCTTCCAAAAAGTCGATCTTTGAATAAAATTTCTGTGGCCTTTTCAACCTACAAACAAATTCGATTTCTACAGCATTTTCATACCTATATATAAGGTCGATAACAATTACATTTCTAGAGAAAAAAAAAGTTATTCCGTACCTACTCACGAATCGTACATACGTACATTCGTACATACTCGGCGAATACGTGCTGCGTCGTCTGGGTGGAATGACGTCACACGATGAAGCCCCGAGGGAATGAAATTATTATTCTTGCAAGCTCATATTTGAAGTCTCATAACTTTCTCATTCCTTTTGATATTTTATCGATTCTTTCCCATGTTTGTTTTATTCTGCTTAAATAATTCATCCTCTTTTATAATTCATCCATTATAAAAACTGAATATAAGCTAAAATTCAAACAATTGAACTTTTGATTTACCCTTCACTAACAACATAGCATGACGCGTTTCGTTGTTACAAACGACTTCTTCAGATGCTAACAGTATACTCTATCGGTATATAAATACATAATAAAAACGGGAATTTCTTCATAGTACTAAATACACTTCATTACACTCAACGAATCTTTGAAGCTATTCATTCATTATCAACAGTTGAATACAACTGGAAAATTTGTAATTTTGATAATAATAATAATTATAATAATATTATAATTATAATTATAATTATAATAATGAAGGCACACTCCTAGCTATTCATGATCAAGTTATTTCAATCAACTGGAACACATCGTTAAAGACGCAACAGTGAGGGAGTGACAGTTGCCAATGAGGAGGCCAAAACTCAAAGGAAATCCAACATTTAACAGGGAAATGTCAAATATGTGCACCAAAGAGTAGAAAGGGAGACATGACGCCGAAGCAAAGATTGTACATCAATAAATGGCATTGAAGTTACATCTTCTACAGAAGGAGAAGTTCCCTACTACAAATACATGCCGGAGCCAATTTTGGAGACTCTGCTGGAAACGCGCTATCTCAACTGATCAAACAGTTCTCCACAATAGACCTGACCTGGTCCTGGTTGACAAAAGGGAGTGAGAAACTACATTTATCGACGTGGCGATTCCAAATCCGAACAACATAATTGAGAAAAAGGCCGAAAATATCTCAAAATGTCCAGAACTTGAAGTGCGAGTGCAGAGACAATGGCACATGAACGTGGTCAGGACTGTTCCATTTTCTTGGAATCCACCTTGGTATGATACCGAAAAATCTCCTGAAAAATACAAGAGAACTAAGACTCGGCGAACATATCTCTATAAAGAATTGCAGAAATCAAAATTGAATTTGGATAATTATATGTGGACCGTGTCTATCGAGATAATACTACCAACAGAAAACTATTCGATAACTGGTATATACCGTCCATCTAATATTAGAATTCCTGAGTTTTTGAAATTTTTAGGTTTTTTTTTAGATGAAATTAGTGAAATTGGGTTTAAAATATTGATACTGAGGGATATTTGGCCATAGTTATGAAGGGACATTTGAATTTTCACTCAGATTGTAAATCAATTTTGAACAAATTATCTAATAAAATCTATTTTATATCTAGAACTAGTCAAAGCTTGTCTATTTTCACGAAGTTACTTCTTTTCAAGAGTATTGCGTCGCCACATCTGCAGTTTTGTTCTGCTATTTGTTTTATCTACCAAAGTATAAAAAAGATACAAAAATATGTAATAGAACAATGAGAATAATATTGAAGTGCAATCGTTATACGCCGATTAGAAATATGCTTGAAACATATTGGAATTATTATCTGTGGGTGATTAAATATGTTTTGATGTCTTGTTTTTCATTTACAAAATTAGAAATCATTTATTTCCGTGATATATGCATGAAGACCTGAAGTATGTAAATGTCACAGCTATTATGTTAGAAATGTTAAAAAATTTCAGGTTACCAAAATGTAGGAGAAGGTTAAGAGATAATTCTGTATTACATGGAGGTTTGGTTAAGTTTAATAGTTTGCTAAAAGATTTGAAAAACAGTGTGGATGCCCAAGAATTCAAGTGAAACTTAAAAAAGTATTTAATGATATTGAAATTGTGGGTATTGAATTATGTATATATAAGTTGATATATGGCTCTGCTTTGATTAGTTTGCTTGTTTTTTTTGTAGTAGGTTTGATGCTAAATAAGGACTCATTATTATTGTTAGTTTATAGGGCATAACAGAAATCAACGCCATGAAAATCGCCGCCATGGGGACTGCCGCCACGGCACTAATAACTTGGAAAGGGCCCCTACAGAGCTCAATCCCTCTGATATATAATATCCGGGATGAGTGAATATTCCCTTTTGAGGGAGTGTGAAATCTGTAAGGCTTGAAATCGGTGATAGTATTTCTTATAAAACTTAGGAAATTTTCTTCCTCAAATGAATAAATTTATTCAATCAATATAGTAATTACAACTAACGAGGAAGCTCACCAAAGGCTCATATCAGTTTTGAGTCTGATCTTCCATTCAGTCCTCAATGAAAAATATTGGTTCAACCTTAAAAATATAAAAACTTCTAGACAATTTCACCTCGTGAAGTATAGTTGAAATGAAAAAATAAACAAACATATAATACAAAAAACTGATTCATATATAACATGTTAGTCTATGAAGACGACTCATTTGCATTTGAAAACAACGATTGATATATTCCTCTTTTCATTTAATCATTTTTCCAAATCTTGTTGCAAACGATATGATCATGATTGGAATGATCCAGGGTTATCGAATAAAATTAGGTCTTTAGGACCGAATTGTTTTCACACCGCTCGATCTGAAATATCGTAAATAAGGTTTGCGAAGTTTGCCAACATATAATATTAATTTAGGTCTATAATAATCATGGTTCAAACAAGAGCCATTTATGCCACACTACCAGAAGTAGCTGTAAATCTCAATATTGTCCACAGCATTATCATCGAGACTAGCGGCTGGTCAGTGGCACCTAAAACAACTGAAAAGAGATTACAGAATTGTAGTCTTGATCTACACATCCCCCAGGACATAGCATTACAGCGTATATGCCCTTGTACCAACCATTATTCAAAGACCACCCTTTGAACTTAGTAGTTCAACTTGTGAAATATATCATTCATGAAATCCTATTTATAATTATTCTGCTACAAGATACATGGGCATGAGTAGCTTCTCCCTTCATTAACTTTTGTCGGAAATGAGTTAAACTGTTAATAATTTCGAAATATTCTACGTATGAAATGATATTATGAAACCTTCATTCATTCAAGGATAATTAATTTTTCTGCTTGTTCAAAGACGAGTATATAGTTTTTTAATTATTTTTAGCAAAAACAGGTGTTTACTTTTTTATATTATACTTATTATGTTAATTTTTATTATTCAGAAGAAAATACATTGTTTTGCTTTTCTCTTGAATCGCCATCTGGTCACAATATAAATATTCATTGCATGAAGTAGTTGTATTTGAATGCTTGATCAAAACGGATCGATTAATCTCCTATTTTGATTTGATCCAATCGATGAAATTTCACTAGCAACCTCATTAAACCAGTAATATCACAATTTAATCAAACAACAGGCTTTTTTGATTGTTTATCGATATGAAATAGATAAATCAAGGTGAAATTTTTATTTCAAAACAAACCATGAAACTAAATTACAAATTTTCAAATTGTTCATAATTGCTTTGTGAACACGCTGTTTGTAACGAGTTTTACACGGTATGTATTGTTTGTTAATAGTCGTATATCTATCTGATATGAAATCAGATGTATCTGTTTCGACTGTGATCATATCTATGTTTTTTAGTTTGTTACTTCTTCAAATATTGTAAGCCTCATCATTTTGTCTGTTACATAAACCTTAATTTAGCATTCTCTTGAGGAAGTGAATAAATTGTTTGACGAAATATTGATAAACTGAATAGTTATTTGCCATACTGACTGCATCTCTATAATACTTACCTTATATATATATATATATATATATATATATATATATATATATATATATATATATATATATATATATATATATATATAAGAAAATGAACACTAGAACATTCATTCGAAAAATTCAAATTAATCAAGAGAATGTTATAGTAGAGCTAGATATGTGAACGTGTACGATGTGATGTCTCCATTATCCTTCAAGGGATAAATGTTAAAGAAATATTGAAATCGATGACACACTGAAACTTAAATTTTTCTTAAATATTTCATTCAGTGCCATAAGCACAAAAAATTTAATTTCCTTATATGTATATATATATATATATATATATATATATATATATATATATATATATATATTATATATAAACCGTATCTGTTACCCGATATATTCTAATATATACTTTGGATTAATTTGTAGTTTCAGGTTTTCCTTGCTTACAGTTTGCTTTTTATATGTTTTGGTAGTACGTGCTCCCTTCTTCGATGAATAAAAATTTGTCTCTCAAATATCTAAAAATACGAACAAACATTGAATGTACACATAAATGAAATATATATATTAGAAATTAATATACGATGTAAATCAAGGTGAATTCAATTGCTGTTTAATGTTTACTTTTTCGTATGTCAAGTTGGTTATGTTGTTAATGTCAAAAGTTGTACTTCTTGATTTTGTGGATGTAATGGCTGTCGTTTACAATATTGTCTATGTGTTTTTGTATGTGAAGCATACCTAAACACATTATGTTTCTGTTTGGTTCAAATTTGAGTATTTTAGTTCATCATAATTAAATTCATGATTTTCTGATGTTATGCGTTTTTTGTGCTGTTGCCGTATTTTTGGTGTATTTGTGTGCGTTAATTCTGTTTTGATTCTGTCTGCACATGTCATGCTATTATAGACCATGTGGATATTGGCGTCACAGTTTTTAGTCTGCTGAAAGTCTCCTTTCCTTGATTTAAGATTTTGTATGTCAATTGTATGTTATGAGATTTTATTATGTTTTTAAATATGAAGGGGAAATTTTTAATGAATGGTATAGAAATCGTAGTTTCGGTTTTATATTTTCCTTGTTTTTTGTCAGTTGTATCGTAAAGTCTGAGCGTTCTGTCTTTTACTGTTTGCATTATTAAATTTAGAGAGTATGGTTCTTGTGGAATATCGTTTTTAGGGCTTTTAGTGTATTAGTGCGTAGTTTTGGTGATGTCAGTTTAAGTTCACTCTCGATATACCCTATTATTGTACCCTTTTTTTTATTGGATGGTTAGACTTGTAATGTAGTAAACGATCAGTAATCTGTTCTTTCCTGTACCATTTTGTCACTAGTTTGTTGTTTTCTTTGATAACCGGGATATCCAAGAAATCCATTGTATTTATGGAATTCATCTTTTTGAAAGCGAATGATTCCATCACAATTGTATATCGTGTTTTCACTTTGAATATGCTCATTCAGTTATCTCGAGAGTTTTGCTCATTTCAGTTATATAGTCGAAAAGGAAAAGAAATATTTCGCTATACTGATATGATATTTGTCCTCTTATAAAATTATTTGTTTGGCCAGTGGTGGACCTATATAATGAAATATAATATAGCGCACACCACATATTTTTATTCCTGTATTATTAAAGTATAGTTCAAATTCAGACACCTGCGAAAAACTCGAGATGTCCAGATCATATATTATCTCACAAGCATTTCCATTATGCGATAATACTTGGACGGTGCCACAAAGGACTCTGAGGTCTTTTGTGCGTCTGCCACGACAGGACATTCGGTGACAACTTCCATTGTCCTCGTCAACTGTTGTCTTCCGTTTTCAAACTTCCTGCGAATAACACTATTAATTAATTACTGCCCTTCAAGGGATGACAACAACACTCGACAATGCAGATAGAGGTGGTCTTGAAATTCTTGAAAGATATTCATCTGAAAAGCCAAAATAAGATTGTATTACTACTTTGCCTACGAAATTTCAAACGTTTTAATTATACACAAGTTTGACGTAATTTAAAGAGTATCTTAAACCTATACAGAAGGCAATCCGAGTTCATTGAACTTGATATAACCATACAATTTTATGTAAATTTCATACATTTTAGTTGATTAATTTGAGATGTCAGCCTTAAGAGACGACACGCCATGTGAGACAGATGTAAAGATATGAATTTCTGAATTTTATTATTGAATGAAATTTCTGGCCTAAGTATTTCAGAACTTTCCAGAAAAATGAGATATCGTAAACGTTTTCAATGAAAACTACTTGAAAATTAACACACTTGACTCAAGTTTCACTGAATATATTAAAAACTCTACATATGTTTTGGGAGGTTAACCCATTTTCAAGAGTGACCCGAAGTTACTGTAGAGTGACAATATCAATTACTGACCCGAAAAATATGTAGAGTTTTTAATATATTGTGAAAAAAATAATTCGTAATAATTAAAAATTATCACACTTGACTTAATCAAGTGTGTTAATTTTTAATTTATTGTGTTTAACATAATGTTTCACCAAGAGATAAGCGAAACCTCCGTGTCTTTTATGAAAAATAACTGTTGAGATTAATAACTTGAAATGATCGAAAAACCTAAAATTTTAATACGAGTATATAAAATCTGTTATATCTATTTATGAACTGAAAATTAGTGAGATACAACACATTTATTCCAAAGTTTCGAAACACTTACAACCTGTAAAGTATAATCAGAATGAAATGAATATATTTATCATAAATATCTTCATGTTCATGTTCATCGTTTCGTTTAGTTCATTAGATTTCGGTTTGAAATGAAATTTCCATTTTAGATTTTGATCAAACAGTAGAAATTTTGTTGATATTCGGAGAAACATTGTTTTCAGTGATGTGCCAACTAGGAAGAAACAAAACTCGAGTTGAAATTCGAGTTAATTCGAGTGAACTAGATAGAAAAATGAATGATTTTTTTGAATTTTCACCAATTTATTCTCTCCGCATCACATTGATATTCGAACAAATTCAATCAGGCAAATGCACGTTTCAATTCTTTCATTTTTTCGAAATAATTTTTGTTGATTGTTTTTAATATTCAAATATTTTCATTTTTGTAATACTTTATCTATTTATGATGTATTGGGAGAGTTATATTAACTGATGTACAAAGGGGAATAATTGTTTAAAATCGAATTATTTATTTATGTCCTTTGTCATTTAAATAAAACTAATTAGTTCTTCGATTTTCACTATAATTAATTCAAAAACATGACAATATCGTTTCTCCAACACAGTGTCTTCATCAGATGTTGATGATAAACTGATGGTCTGATGAAGTCACTGTGTTGGCGAAACGATATTGTCATGTTTTTGAATTAATTATAGTGAAAATCGAGAAACTACTTAGTTTTATTTGAATTATGTATTTAGATTTTCATCAAGTATCGGCCCAATCGATTAATGATATGTCCTTTGTATTATTGACTTGAATTTCAATATACAAATATTTCCATCTTTATTATACACAGAACTAAGTATTCAAATGGCAGTCTTTTCAATCTAAAATCAGACTAATATTATGATGCATATACATATGTATATATACCTACACCAGTAGGCTCAAAGTGTATAATCTTTTATTATCACAATCACAATATTTTCATGAAAATTATCTAATTAGTATTAAAAATAATATTATTTCAGTATTTACATTATATGTGGGTATTTCAGTCTCAATCAAACATCCCCAACCAAAGATTTCGTTCTAGGACCCGAAATTTTCAAAAACACAACATTTATCACGAAAATATAACAACAATAACCGGTGCTTTACAGTTAATTTCAATTCAACATAAGTTTGACACTTTTTCTGTTATAAATGAATATAGTCTCAAATCATCGCTTAATTTCGCCCTAGGTCGGTTTCGTTCGATTTTAGAACTCGAGTCGAAGAGAAGTGAATTCCTCGTCTTGGTTAGAGTTAAGCAAAATTCGAGTACACTCGAGTTACTTACTCGACTTATTCATTACTAATCTTTCTGATATTCATCTCAAATAGCGATAGCGAACAGTTTATAGGTCATTTCAGGTCACTGGTATATCATCGACGACGCAGAATATACTGCTGTAAATCAAATCGCTACTCTTCTATCAGTTCACCGATTTCTAACCTATCTTTCAATAAACTTTGCTACACCACGGCGTTTATGTACTAGTTTCAATTATTCTGATGTTGACGGGTAATTAATTCAAGAAAAGCAGTTTGTAACTCGTAAATGGGACTACATTTGATCCATAAGCTATCAAAATAACGTTGAAAAAACGAACTAGATACTCGTACAAAATTACTCGACACTGGGCACTTTACCGTTCATGTGATTAAAGGGGTATTGAGCTGGTCGTCCACTAGGTCGGCAAACAACGGTAGTCGAACAAATTTAATTCAAAACGGAATAATAATTTTCTTTTAAAATCAAATTCCTCGAAAACGATACGAGCTAAACCAATCTACTTTGATTTTTCACTTTTGGTTAGACAAACCAAAACTGAGTACGTTCACTAAAATGAAGGAAGGAACGACCAGAGAGAGAGAAAGTAGTCGCGCCGCGCCGTGCAATTATGGACGAGGCTCCTCAAGCAACGTCTGCATGGCGCCGCGCCGCGCCACGCTACGTTGCCGACCTAGTGGACGATCAGCTTTAAAGTGATGTTGAGTTTCGAACAAAATTTAATAGAAACGAAATATGACAGCTTTTGAATAATATCTGAAATTATCAAAAAGTTTGATATTCACGTTTGGTATTGAATATGTCAAATTCTACGTTGCCAATGGCAATGCGGCATTATTTTGAAGAATAGTTCAAAACCATATTGAACAATAATCCATGTTTGTTTCAAGTTGACAGTTTCATTGATGGGGCAGTATAACTTTTGCAGAAAATTTCAATTGCTAACATAGCACACAAGTTCAAGTTCTCCCCAGTTACCTCAGTGGAAGTGGAGAGAACCTATTCCATTACAAAAGTATCTTAACTGATCGGAGACACAACCTTACCACTGAACATTCGGAACAATACTTCAATGTTCACGTTTACAAAAATATCGAATAATTCAAATCTCATGTAATGTTACCGTAATATATAATGTTATCCATGATCGCCTATCTAAGGATGATTTACTAATTGAATGCTGATGTTGAATTGAAAGAAATGGAGTTTTCTTTTTTTTGTTTTTGTTTATGAAACATTCAATTTCGAATATTCTGCACATTGAAGTGCATGTTTTAAGCATTTTTCATGAATCTTTGCAAGCATAGAACAAGCTTTATACTATGCTGTTCGAATTAATTGGAACAAAGGATAAAAAACAATGTTTTCGTGAAAATCTCACTTTTTAATGAAGTAAATACATACAAAATAGCGTAAATTCTTCATATTGATATGAAGTATGTCCTCCTTTCACAGAAACAACTTCTTGAACTCGTCTGGGCATCGACTTCAGTAGCGTAGCGCAGATTTTCTTCAATTCGTCACCATGAAACCACTCCTGAATTTCACTTATAATCATTTTTTCTTTTGTGGTGCAATTCATTTTTGCCAGTCGTTTCTTTAAAATATTCCAAAAATTCTCAATAGGATTGCGATCAGGTAAATTCCCCGGCCAATCGAGTACTTTTATTTCATTCTCACTCATAAAGGCCTGCACTTGTTTAGAATTGTGGCAGGGAGCCAGGTCGTGCTGAAATGTTTCATCAAACGTTTCCATGAATGGAACAATCCTGGTGTGCAATATTTTCATATATTTCACTGAATTCATCATCCCTGTTATAGGGGCTAATCGTCCAGTGCCATTGGTTGTGAAAAAACCCAAAACATTTGTTTCGAAGGATGTTTTACTGTTTGCTGGATGTGATCAGGCCGCAAAGTTTCCCCATAATTCGTCTAACAACACTTGATTTGTACACTTGATTGAACAAATGTGTCTCATCACTAAAGACCACCTTCCTCTAGTCGTCCACAGTCCATGCAAGGTACTTTTGGGGCCATGCCAAACGTTTCTTCATCTTTTTCTGGGTGAGCAATTGCTTTCTTCTTGGTCTTTATGCCTCACGGCCAACCTCCAGCAGTCGTTTCCGCACAGTTGAGTTGCTCACCTCCACACCAGAAACCATTTAATCCCTTCGATGGTCAGTGCTTGTCTTTCTCGGATTGATCTTGCCATTTCTCATCAACAATTTGTCTGTTCTTGGAGTAGTTTTGCGTTTGCGGCTACAATTTCTTTTTTTTTTTTTTTGGAGACCATGAGCCTTTTACTCAAATGTTTTTAAAATTCTTGAAACGCTGAACTTTCCCACACCAACAGCTGCAGCTATATCTCTTACTGTCATTGATGTGTGTTCATTAAGCGCGATAATTTTGGAACGATTCCTCGGAGTGATATCCATGTTTAGACAAGACAGTACAGCACGAATCAAAATGAAACCACCAACTGTCGCACTGGTAGGCTCACAACTGAATTGTTGGTGAGGTAAAACTGGCCAGAATATAAATTATGGTGAAGGTCGAACCCTCACGTCACCTCAGGTATTAAACAAGCAGGTGTGAGGGTGTTTTGGCCAACCTGGTACTCACATATTTACTACAGTAAATCAAACGAAGAAAAAAAATGTTTGTCCCAATTAATTCGAACAGCATAGTATGTTTATAGAATCCAATGTCTACTCATACATTACTACTCATATTTTCCTAACTGTTATTTCAGCATTTCGTAATTCCTTCAGAATCACTCTGTTCTCGTATAAATGTTGGACCTACAATTTAACGCCGATTCTGAACGGCTCAAGAACACGGAGGAGATCGATCCCATCAGTTAACGAAAAACGTTATAGAGTCACTACACCGTTCGTCTACTGAGCCTTCTATATATGTTTCAATTATAAATTTGATTATGAAAACTGAAGGAATTTCTCGAAAAACATTCCAACATTATACCTGATTTGGATTAAATGGTTGACTACATTTTCAACGAGGTCTACTATTGTTACAGTATCCATATTCCTAATAAAAACAAATGTTTATCTAGGATTTACAATAAAGGATCGTAACTGATATTTATACGTTTTTTTCATTGTACTCATTTATCATTACTATCAGAAATTTGTTATTATATTTTCTTTTTATACAAATATTTTGAGTTTCCTATTTTATTAATTGTTTACATCTACTGGTATGGACATACTTTGAATGACTTTCAATGACGTTTTCGTTCGTACTTTTTTAGCTTACTTCTTCCTACAAAGTTTACACTTTGCCGAATATGCACATCTTCAATGAAGAAGTTCCAAATGCAACTTGAAGTCGTTTTCATTGCCAAAACAAACATAACTTCGTTGACATAAATCCACGTGTTTTTTGCGTGAAAAATTAACAAGTAAAGAAACCATGGACGGCTGATTGCACGAAGCGAAAGCATTTCCAGCGCGACAGGTATGAACCTGTTCCCAACAGTCGCAATAATAATCGGAGTTCCGACTTATCGGAATCGGGGTCGAAGCTCCGTAACATCCCTGGTCTAGATTATTATAATGTGTGTTTTTTTAGATGTATAGAACTTTAAGTTGGCATTACTGTTGAAGATGGTGACCGATTTAACAGCTGAGAAGTGATTTATTCTCAGTTTCTTTTGGTAATTCATCACGAATAGACTCACGCCTGAACAATGCTTGCAAATAGTGCAATTTAGGCCCAAAACGAGATTGCCGTTGTTCCAGATTTTCATAAGCGAATTTTGTTTAGCAATGAAGCGCACTTCTGGTTGAATGGCTACGTCAACAAACAAAACTGCCGCATTTGGAGTGAAGATAGTCCTCAAGTGTATGTCAAAACACCGTTACATCCAGAAAAGCTGACTGTTTGGTGCGCTTTATGGGCTGGTGGAGTCATTGGTCCGTACTTCTTCAAAAACGATGATGACCAAAACGTTACAGTCAATGGTGATCGGTATAGAGCCATGATTACAAACTTATTCATTCCTGAATTGAACAATCATGATATCCAGGAGATGTGGTTTCAACAAGACGGCGCAACATGTCACACAGCTCGTGCCACAATCGATTTTTTGAAAGACACGTTTTGAAAGTGACCGCCTAATTTCACGTTTCAGACCTTTGAATTGGCCTCCAAGATCTTGTGATTTAACACCGCTAGACTACTTTCTGTGGGGCTATGTAAAGTAATTGGTCTATGCGGATAAGCCACAAACGCTTGATCATTTGAAAGACAATATTCGCCGTGTTATTGCCGATATACGGCCACAAATGTTGGAAAAATCATCGAGAATTGGACGTCCAGATTGGACTACATCGAGCCAGCCGTGGTGGTCATATGCCAGAAATCATATTTAAAATGTAATGCCACAAGATTATCTTTCCAATAAAAAAAATTATTGTCAATCGAATGATCCATCGTTGTTTTATTGCAATTTAAAGTTCTATACCTCTAAAAAAACACTCTTTATTACTTCATAAAATGAAGAAGTACATTATGTCTTTAGGCTAAAATATTCAACCGAACACGTCATATATGCGTGTGGAAGCAGAAGAAATTTCAGAATCTCTAAATTTATTCAAAGAACCAATTGAACCTTCACAGTGAAAAGAAATATAACAGAAACAGAAAAGAGCAATAAACAAAATTATCGAAATTGAAATAATATCAGTCTTTATTCAATGCGGACGTGAAGAATTGAATTATTCAATGTGGTATTTAATTCCTACTTTAATTTCTGAACCAATGAATTCTTAAAGAATCATAGTTTTAAACTTGTTCATCAATATTATCTTTCAACTATATATCTGAAATTTTTTCTAATTCTCTATATATTAACCGAACATTCGAACAAAAAAGATATATCCGTAGGGCTGGCATAAATTACGAATAATCGGCAGAGCAGTTGAACGAGGCTGCCATAAATAATATTTGTTCTTTAAAATCGGAATAACCGCGTTCATTTTCACAAAATTATCGTAAATCAAAAATGACACATCGCTTCAAGTTGTATATTCACAAAAACTTTGTTATTTATTGCCGTTTCGTCAGCCGCTCGTTTCCCTGATCTGTTATTCAAGTTTTGTCGAGGATGATCATTCAATAATTCAAACTACTGATTGTTTTCAACGCCTAGTTATCTTCTAGGTATGGCTGTCAAATCGTTGACTTATACGCGATGTCGGATTACGTTCCGACTCATTTTTTATTATCTCGATCGATATTCTATAATCAAAAACAAACATAGCCAGCCTCCGTGGCTTATTCGGTGAAACATCCGACTACGGTACAGTAGGATTGGGTTTCGAACCCAGGTGAAGGCATAGGTGTATGTATTTGTCTATGATTTGAGTAGTTTAATGATGATAATTGTTGGATAATGTATATCGATTGATTACAAGCCCATTGGCCGTTCTGAAGCAGCGTTAAACTGTATGTCCACTAAATTAAAAAAAGCAAACATGGAAACTAGTAGTAAATTGATTATTGATGAGGCCGATACTTGGAGAAAATTAATATCCATAATGAAACAATATTTAGAATTTTCTCATAATTTAATGAAAATACGCATGACGCGTTTCGAAGTACTACTTCTTCATCAAATACTGAATAACAATAGGTGTAATTTTACAAAGTCAATACTTTAGCTACTCTCACAGAATAAACCAGGTATGTTCTATGACTTACCTAGACTGAGGACCATAGAATACACTGAAGTTATACAGAGAAAGAAAGAATCGTATACCTGAAATTGAACAAGGAAAATCACTTTCTTGAGCCAGGTATACCAACTAAGTATATTATAAGATAATAATAAGAGTATTAACTGCTTATTCCGGAGTGAATTATCTCAAAACTTTTAGCATTCTCTGATTTTCAAGATATCTACCCAAAAATTAAAATTTATCATATTATTGCGGAGTAAATGATCTCAAAATTTTCAACTTTCTCTGATTTTCAAGATACCTGTCATAAAATTCAAATTTATTATGTTGTCGAAAATAATGATAACAAATTTAAAATAGCGTCTGAAAATGAACTGAAGCTCAAGGCTACAGTAAGTTTGATGTCATCATTGTTACTCCATCTATTATTTATATTAATGATATAATACAATGCAACTTCATAAACATGAAATAATTCGTCTGTCCATAATAAAATAAATAAACGAATTTAGAAGTTTTTCCACACTAACGAAATATTGGGAATGTTGATATAATTAATCATAAGAATACATTATATAATATAATAATATAATGAGAATATAATAAGAAGAAGGATAAACCTATAGAAAGGGTCAATTAATTTAAGTACCTTGGTTGTAACATTAATGACAAATTGGATAGCGATATAGAAATAAAAATACGGACGGCGATGGCAAGAACTACATTTATCAAATTTCAGAGATATCTATGTCGAAGAGAAGTATCATTAGACATAAGACTTCGTATGGTAAAATGCTATATTTGGCCCATAATAATATATGGGGCCGAAACATGGTCACTCAAAATAAAATCCATGAACCGCATAGAGGCTTTTGAGATGTGGACACTCCACAGGTTATTAAAAATTCCTTGGGTGAACCGAATAACGAATGAGGAAGTACTTAGAAGAGCCGGCGTCGAGCGAGTGTTATTAAAAAATATAAAGCAACGCAAGATCTCTTATTTGGGCCACATACTCCGAGGCAATAAATATGAGATCCTAAGACTAATACTAATGGGTAAAATAGAAGGTAGAAGAGGTCCAGGCCGAAAACGGCATTCATGGTTGTGCGATATCAAGAACTGGTGTGGAGTGAAAAACGTGGGTGATATATTCGCACTAGCTACGAAGAGGCAATTACGGATTATAGAATGAGTGGATGATCGCCTACACGCTGTAAGCGTTGGCACGAGAAGAAGAAGAATAAGAAGACATTAAGGGTTTACTCAACAGACAGTTTAAAACTGTACTAAAAAGACGAGCACAATAATGTCGAATAATGTCAACACACGAGAAAAGTATGCGTACCAACATAACTGAAAAAAAATTTATATTATAGAAAACCTTTCTTTTGAACCCATTTCATATATATATATATATATATATATATATATATATATATATATATATATATATATATATATATATATATATATATATATATATATATATATATATATATATAAATATATATATATATATATAAAGTATATATATATATATATATATATATATATATATATATATATATATATATATATAAATATATATATATATATATATATATATATATATATATATATATATTATATATATATATATATATATATATATATATATATATATATATATATATATATATATATAGAGATGAAACGGACATCCGGTATCCGGCCTATCCGGCCTATTTTCACTATCCGGCCGGATACCGGATAGTAGGGCACTATCCGGGCGGATACCTGATAGTAGGGCACTATCCAGCCGAATACCGAATACTAGATGTTTCCCGCGGTACCGTTCGCGCTGAATGCTTTACGCCCTAAACTCGTCTATATCGCGTTTTTCCGTGGGAATGCAAAAGTTTCTAAGCCTATTTATATCCTTTCTCGTTGTCTAATCTATCTCTGTATCAAATTTCATCAAAATCAGTTCAGTAATTTAGGCGTGAGAGCGTAGTAGACTGACAGACAGACAGACTTACTTTCGAATTTATAATATTAATAATGGATTATTTTGCACAAAGCATATATGAAATAAAAATAATATAACAATAGGTTATGGACGGACACCATTTATTAAATTAAAATAATGTCAGAAATTGTTTGATAAAAAACTAATTACTGAAAATTCACTTAGTGTTGGTACTCAAAATTAACTAGCGGCAAATTAGGTGAATGAATACTAGATTTTCAGCATTTGTTGGTAAGAGGCGACTCCACTTGGCTTCGTATACCAGACCGGCTTCTGAAAATACCATTTCACTGAAAACGCTACTGGCAGGTGCTCCAAGATAAATTCTGGCAAACTTCGACAATTGAGGGTATTGGTTTGAATTGACCGACCACCAAAGGTATGGGTCGCGATTGCGATCTATTCGAGATAACTTTAAGAAAAAGTCAATCTCATTAGAAATCGCGTTAAACGCGTAAGTAAGTGTTAAACTTACAAACCTGCCTTTTTTCCTTCACCACCGCGAGAAATTTCAACGTGACACAATAAACATGCCGCGTACTTGTTATCGTCACTTTTTAAATCAAAATATTGCCAAATTGGTGATCTTTTTTTTGATACTAACATTTTTTAATAATCGATAAATTAAATAGAAAGAAAAACAATGGAATAAACAAATGCACACAACCCGGCATGAGCGATTACACCCGAACGCCCCCGAGTCGTGCCAAATGCCGATCACGCCGAATGCGTCCGAATATTTCCGATCTTAATCGCGCGCGCATATTCAAATCAAATTGTAACGCGATAAGTGGCCGAATATCCGGCGCTCCGGCCTCGTAGTTAGCCGAATATCCGGTATCCGGTATCCGCCCAAATCACTATCCGTTTCATCTCTAATATATATATATATATATATATATATATATATATATATATATATATATATATACTCACCACAGGCTAAGGTCTTTGTGAGCAAATTATTATCTTTGCTTAGGAAACATAATTGAAAATATAGATCTCAAAAGTAGTATAGTTACTATTGTTTTACCTGTATTACGAGAAAAAAGATTAAAAAATTATATATATATTATTATATATATATATATATATATATATATATATATATATATATATATATATATATAAATACATATAATATGAATAATATTCAATGCGGGGGAAAATTGAAACGCAAGTGAACATTATCGGCAAAGTTCACAATTGGAAGCAGCCGTTGACACGTGTTTCGAGCTTATTGGTTCTCCTCAAAACGGTGGAGCCTAGTTCAAATTGTACGAACCTGAAAATGGAAAAACCAGGAGAATAGAGACTAATTCGAGAATTTGAATAACATATGAATAATGTTCAATGCGGGGAAAATATTTGTCATGTGTCTAATTCAATACTCTTGCCATTTCAAACATTGCGCATTTGTGCAATGTTTGATATTGGGAATGAATAGTCTTTGTTTGCTTTGATTGTGAAACGTTTTATCGAGTTCTACTAGTTGATTTCTTATGTGTGAACTTTAATTTGATATTGTTGATTTTGAGTTATGTTTCAAACTTTTGTATGATATTTATGAGAGGAACTATAGATTGTTTTTCTGAAAATGTAGAAATCACTTCAAGATTAAGAAATCGCAACATTACAATACTTGAAACAGGACATAATAATCAATGTAATTTTTGTAAAAAACATAATCAGAGAGCTCTGAAGATTGGTTCAATTCTAAAGTTTCCGAAAAGTGGGCACATCGAACCTGTGGCGTAAGTGTTTTGATTTTTTTGCTCACCAAAATCGCAATCTGAATTTACTTTAATAATATTGTAAATCAAACTAGTAGGCATCTGAATATAATTCCATCAAAAAAGTAATAACTATTTTTCGGTTGCAGTATAGGTCTGAAGACAGATATATAAATTTATAAATGTGTTTTATTCCTTGTTAATAGAGAGACATTTCATGAGAGGTTAGGAACAATGAATATAAAGTATAAAAATAAATGATTTCGGAATTCATCCCATTTCAGGAGAACATTTTAATATTGTTGATTTCTGTTGAAGTTGGGTAAAAGTTTTCAATTACATTAATCTTCGGATTGAAAACGATAAAATTCAATAGTTACAATAGTTTTAGTCACTGCGAAATGAAATTTCTAACATACCTCAGTATTGTACATATTATAGATACATATTTCCTCTATATGAAGTACTGTTCCCCTCATAAACAACTGCGTTTCTTTCAATGCAGTCAATTTATGGAGAGGATAAAGTACATTTCCTTTGAAGATACCTAAAGAACAAAAAATATCTGATTGATGAAAATTATTGCGTTTTGATTCAATAGTTCAATAATGAATTCCAACTCACAAATATTTGACTCCAACCTGTTACAAATATTTTCTCAATCACTCACAACGACGTCAAAATCGAAAATATTCCTTTCATGCCAACCCTCTCCTACTTTTCATCATAAAAAATGTGCGACTCTTGTGGTATAAAAAGCTGTACTCTGCGCAGTGATCGCTAGTTCCATTATATTTACCGTGAATTATTTCTTCATCAATAACACTATTTCAACATGAAATGTCAAATTATATGCCATCGAAAGACACACTGGAAGAAATGATATTCAAAATATATAACCCAGAAACGAAATTGAAAAAAAATTATTAACGTACCTACATATCCTGAATGAAGTCCTGTTCCTCTCATAAACTGCGTTTCTTTCAATGCAGTCAATTTATGGAGAGGACAAAGAACAAAGTATTTCCTTTGAAGATGCCAAAAGAACAAAAGAGATTTGATTGATGAAAATTATTGCATTTTGATACAATAGTTCAATAATGAACTCCAACTCACAAATATTTGACTCCAATCTGTTACAAATATTTTCTCAATCACTCACTACGACGTCAAAATCAAAAATATTTCTTTCATGTCAACCCTCTCCTACTTTTCATTATAGAAAATGCTCGACCGCTGGGTATAAAAAGTATTACTCTGCGCAGTAATCGCTAGTTCCATTATATTTACCGTGAATGATTTCTTCATTGATAACACTATTTCAACATGAAATCTCAAAAATTATATGCCAAAAATCGAAAGACACACTGAAGGAAATAATATTCAAAATATATAACCCAGAAACAAAATTCCAAAAAAATTATTCAGGTACCTACATGTTCTAAATGAAGTACTGTTCCTCTCATAAACTGCGTTTCTTTCAATGCAGTCAATTTATGGAGAGGACAAAGTACAAAGTTTTTCTTATGAAGATACCAAAAGAACAAAAGATATTTGATTGAAATTATTGCATTTTGATTCAATATTGCAGGAATGAATTCCAACTCACAAATATTTGACTCCAACCTGTAACAAATATTTTCTCAATCACTCACAACGACGTCAAAATCGAAAATATTCCTTTCATGCCAACCCTCTCCTACTTTTCATCAAAAAAAATGTGCGACTCGTGTGGTATAAAAAGCTGTACTCTGCGCAGTGATCGCTAGTTCCATTATATTTACCGTGAATTATTTCTTTATCAATAAAACTATTTCAACATGAAATCTAAAATTATATGCCATCGAAAGACACAATGGAAGAAATGATATTCAAAATATATAACCCAGAAACGAAATTGAAAGAAAATTATTCAGGTACCTACATGTGCTAAATGAAGTACTGTTCCTCTCATAAACTGCGTTTCTTTCAATGCAGTCAATTTATGGAGAGGACAAAGTACGAAGTACTCCCTTTGAAGATACCAAAAGAACAAAAGAGATTTGATTGATTGAAATTATTGCATTTTGATTCTATAGTTCAATAATGAACTCCAACTCACAGATATTTCACTTCAACCTGTTACAAATATTTTCTCAATCACTCACTACAACGTCAAACTCAAAAATATTTCATTCATGCCAACCTTCTCCTACTTTTCCTTATAGAAAATGTGCGACCGGTGGGTATAAAAAGTAGTACTCATATGCCATCGAAAGACACACTAGAAGAATTTATATTCAAAATATATAACCCAGGAACCAAATTGAAAAAAAAATTATTCAGGTAACTACATGTGCTAAATGAAGTACTGTCCCTCTCATAAACTGCGTTTCTTTCAATGAAGTCAATTTATGGAGAGGACAAAGTACAAAGTATTTCCTTTGAAGATACCAAAAGAACAAAAGAGATTTGAATGATGAAAATTATTGCATTCTGATTCAATAGTTCAATAATGAACTCCAACTCACAAATATTTGACTCCAATCTGTTACAAATATTTTCTCAATCACTCACTACTACGTCAAAATCAAAAATATTCCTTTCATGCCAACCCTCTCCTACTTTTCATCATAAAAAATGTGCGAATCGTGTGGTACAAAAAGTAGTACTCTGCGTAGTGATCGCTAGTTCCATTATATTTACCGTGAATTATTTCTTTATCAATAAAACTATTTCAACATGAAATCTCAAATTACACGCCATCGAAAGACACACTGGAAGAAATAATATTCAAAATATATAACCCAGAAACGAAATTGAAAAAAAAATTATTCAGGTACCTACATGTGCTGAACGTGTATATACCGTCTCCATATAACGGATGATTAGTTCGTTTTGATTCCAAAATGGTGCTCCATTCTAATTTCCAACCTTCGCCGTGAGAATGTCTCCCAGATATCTTCTAATTTAAAATTCAGAGACAAAACTAATATCACTATTTAGCGCAAAACTGGGAGATTCGCTGCGAGATGCCTCGACTCCGCAATAGCAAAACAGGAGTGATACTTATTCGGCTACGTCAGATAAGTGAAGTTTATGTTAATGATTATATGCAAGCTTTTAAAAGTTAAACTGAAAAGCGTAGACAAAACGAGCTGGAGGGGAATGGAGGAAATTGGATCCGCCGTGTGCACTTTAATTATTACTGCTGGTCTCTCTGCATGCATTTAGCAATTGAAAATTTTCGAGGATGTGGTGTCGGCCTTTGTGATCCCGTTAGAAAACTGTCGTGGAAAGTTTTTAGTTAGGATTTATTTCAGTTTCTTCATTTCACAGAATGTTTCTATTTTTCATGAGCAAAAATGATGACTGAAAACTTCGAAGAGTTTTTAGGAAGATTGATGAAATTTGGATGGATTACATAGTAGGTACTCTATTTCATCGAGTATATATCAATAAATTCTCATGTCCCTTCTTGTCATGTTGAACCAATACTATAAAAATATATAAACATATTTTTTAAGTAATATTAAGTTATCTTTTGCTTAAATATATTATATGAAAGTGACCGTTAGCGGTATAGCCTGCGATTGGAAGCAACCGTTTAAGCGTGTTGCGAGCTTATTGGCTCTCCTCAGAACGGCAAAGCGTTGTTCAAGCTGCACGGACATGAACATGAAAATAAAAATGAGCCAAAAAGATACTCCTATGAAGAGAGTCGAAACAGTTCAGGTTTGCGCACTTGAATTTTCTATATTTGGAGATTTGATCAACTACATCACTTTTTAGGTGACTACTGAGACTCTAAACCGAGGATTTGGATAATAAGTATATGGAAAAAGTTTAATGATTTCATTGAACTTCTTTCTTATAACATAATATGTGGTTAAATACATATATAGAGTAACCTGGTCTAGGAGTACGCACTTAATGTTTAAAATATTCTAAAAAATAAAAATTAATTCTAGGAAATCAACTAGGCATTTATTACATCTACAAGTTAAACATCTCCCATAAAATAACAAAAGAAACAAAATTATACTTTTCTCTAAAAATTATAAAAATAATCAGAAATGGGAAATGCGTAGTGTTACAAGTACTATTGGATAAGAGTACGCGTCTACGTCGTTAAGAGTATGTGGGCCCTGCATTACTTTTTTTACTTGCAGAGCTGGTAGATGAAATTTCCTTGGCCCTCATAAGTCGTGCAAGCCTGCATGTCACCATTCGGAGCATATTGAACATCCGATCCAGTCTTCTGTGGGGGGTCTACGTAGATTTCAGTCCATGCTAGACATCTCCAAATCTTTATTTTGAGCAGTTTTCTGGCACTTTATAAGGCTTGTTAGCCCTTTTAGGAGGATTTCTTGGTACATTATTTGGTACTTTCAATGAAGCCAAACACTCCTCGAGAGTCAGCTTGTACGTAGACCCACTCAAAATATCTGACTTAGATCTTTTGCGGTTAGTTCTATGAAAGTCTGCTGGTGGTAGGGGGCTACATCTTCAAGGGATATATAAGGGGATTCGATGTTTTGAATTTGAAGACAGGCAAGTGGTGTACTCGCTTTATCGGTCAAAACCAACGGCTGAGCAGATGAAGTGATTTCTTGAACACGAGAGCTGCGGAGAATTGCCGAGAGCATTAGTCTCATGCATTATTGTTTTGAAAATACTACAAAAATAGCAAAAATATTTAATATTTCCAAAAAAATCTTTGAACTTAAGTAATTTCTGTGTTTTCATCCGGATTCGTATTTTTTCGCATGCACTTCTTAACATATTTGACAACAAAATACGACTGAAGTTAGACGCGTATCGTGAACAACTTCACGGGTTCTGGTGTTGCTTACTCTTATCGGATGCGTACTCCTAGACCAGGTTACCCTATATGTATATGTATGTATATATATATATATATATATATATATATATATATATATATATATATATATATATATATATATATATATATATATAAATTAAAATTAAAATTATCGGCATATCCCGCAGATTGGTAGCAGGCATTGACACATGTTTCGATCTTATTGGATCTCCTCAGAACGGCATAGCCAAGTTCTAGTTGTACGAACCTGGAGGTGGAAGCACAAAAAAAAAAACCAAGAAACAAAAACAACATCTGACGGATGCTCAAGTATATATATATATATATATATATATATATATATATATATATATATATATATATATATATATATATATATATATATATATATATATATATATATATATATATTGATAATTAGGTAATTTCACGAGCGTACGATACTCATATAGGAATATGACTGAGGGGATCAATGGAGACGTTTATGCAATTAATGAATGTTTATGTGACAAAAGCTTAACCCTAAATGTGCAAAAATCTAAGTTTATAGTTTTGAGTACAAGTAAAACCCTTAAGATTATTAAAAATTAAGATATAACTGCAAAGATTAATGAACATAAAATAAAAAGAGTAAAATATTTAGACGTTATGTTGGACGAAAAATTGAGTTTCAATGATCATGTTGATTTCATATCATCTAAAATCTGTAAAAAAAAACTTCTGAAAGAATTGGAAAAAATCTGTCGACATATGTGGAATTAATGTTGTTCAAATCGATTAAAATGCCACATTTTGAATATTGCTCCACTGTGTTATTTGGTTTGCCTAAAAAAAAAATTCAACAAATAAAAAAGCTTAAAGGCGCTTCGAAAAAATCATCGATCTTCTGGAACGATAACAGGATACAATTGCTATACCATTGTGATAAATCACTAGTCCGTATTCAATCAAAAATCGATGACTTTCAAGCGCCCATGGGTCTTATATCCGAATGAGAAGAACAATTTGTGAAAATTCACGTGAGCTCCCTCTATCGAAGAAAAGACGAATAAACTCTTCCTGGTGATCTAGATTCCTACTCATGACCACATTAGTGCGAGTACATAATATTCTCTCTCTCGAAAATGATAGGTCCGTTCTCGATGACAAGATTTGTCTAGACCGCTTCCTGAGAGTTTTATTTGAAAGATTTCGATATTTCGATTAAGAGTCTCAGTATTTACTAGTATGAATTATTAGTGAATCTTGAAACTATATATTGCCTTCCAAAATTTTCGAACTCGACTGGGATTCGAACCCATATGAATTGAAGTTGAATCCAGATTGAAGACCTCGGTAGCTTAGCCGTCAAAAGCGGTGGGCCGTAAACCTGAAGACCTTCGTTCGAATCCCAGTTGAGTTCGAAAACTTTTGAAATGCAATTTCAATTCTTAATTTTCACTATAAAAATAATAAACACTCTTCATGTTCGCACGTGGTTGGTTAACACGTGAAATTACTATACTCTGTATATATATATATATATATATATATATATATATATATATATATATATATATATATATATATATATATTATATATATATATATATATATATATATATATATATATATATATATATATATATATATATATATATATATATATATATATATATATATATATATATATATATATATATATATATATATATATATATATATATATATATATATATATATATATATATATATATATATATATATAAAGGCTATGAAATCGTTTTTGCAAATATATACTTATTCCAAACTCGAAGCAAAAATTCAATATATATTTTTGTTTTTGAAACGGAACCTATATATATAAAATTAAATATATATAGGGTTCCATAAGTACCTTCAAAATGTTTACATTTCAAAATATAGGCGAATGAAAAAAATATAGGCGTATGAGAATTTTGAATCATATGAACCAGTTGCCAGGATAGCCTATACTCAATTAACCACATTAATTATAATGTAATATATATATATATATATATATATATATATATATATATATATATATATATATATATATATATATATATATATATATATATATATATATATATATATATATATATATATATATATATATATATATATATATATATATATATATATATATATATATTTATATATATACATATATATATATATATATATATATATATATATATATATATATATATATATATATATATATATATATATATATATATATATATATATATATATATATATATATATATATATATATATATATATATATATATATATATATATATAAAGTCACTGATATTTCTAATTGATATATTGAGATATTTTCAATAAAACTCTCACAGAGCTGTCTACACAATTTGTGTATTAAACAGCTATTTTAAATGAATTCCGAAAACATCGAACTTGTTGAATGGAAATACCATTGTCTCATTTTATTGGAAATCTTCAGTGTAACAAAAAAAGATCTAAAGGTTTTCGAAACGCTTTCAGGTCCTACTTCAAAATGAGGCGAAAATCATTTCATGAATTAATAATATTCTTTCTGAAGTTTTCGATGACAATATTCGTGTAGACAGCTACCTGATAGTTTCATTCGAAACATTCATTTAAAATTAATCTAATATTACAAACATATTGAAAAAAAATAAAGAGGTAAAAGGGGATTAAGGAAAAAATTAATAATCAATTTCATGGAAACAAAATTTGTATAAAAATATAATAATGACACATTTGTTTTCTGAAACCCTTCATCGCAAAGATACTCCTCATAAAACCTTGAAAATGTAGAAGCAATATTGTTTTCTCCATAGAAAACTTATTGAAAATAAATGATCGAATAATAATGTTTCATTATTTCACATTTTTCGATAGCCACAGCACTTGAAACATGATGATGGAAACATGTCTCATTAATAACATTTGGAGACATCGGCAATTCCTCTTGAAACACAGGAATCTCAATCATCTGAATGATTCTTACGTTTTTAGATCAGATGTCGTATCTCATCCCCCTTTTCGACATTTGTCACTGTCTCGAATTGCGTTTCTTCGGAATTGCTGTAATTTTGAAATGATATATATTTTCCATTACATAAATCTTTATAAGTAATTTATCGGCCAGAAGACCGGCAGGGACTTAACGAGTAGACGAGAGGCGGGCATTATTATTCCAGTAAATACTGGCCCTGTCGGCGGCTGAGTGCTTTAATGATTATTTTTCGTGATGTGAAGGCAGAAGGTGATGTACGACAGTTCATTGGAAAACGAATATCGCGTCACGTGAGATAGCTGAGTTCTAAACAAGCTATAGACAGGACAGAAAAAATTTTGTTTCAATTATCTCATCTCATCCTTATAACACTTTTATAACTCATTCATATATGATTGATTATCTGAAAGTCATTTTATGATTACAGATATACAAGTTTCAACGTAAGTTTACCATAAATTCGAGATGAAACAGCTCAAAGGTGTAATAATGAAAGAACAAAAAGTAATATATCAATTTTTCAAACTTGATCGAATGAGATATTGAACATTTTTCTATTTAATAGTGTTGGCGTTTACTTGATGTAGATCCATTATAATTGAATATAAACTTAAATTCAAACACTTGAACTTATGATTTACACTTTATTGACTACATAGCATGACGCGTTTCGTAACGTAATTATTCTGTAAGCATGTGAAAAAGTCGTTTGTAACGACGAAACGCGTCATGCTATGTAGTCAATAAAGTGTAAATCATAAGTTCAAGTGTTTGAATTTAAGTTTATATTCAATTCGAACATTTTTCTGTTCCCTTCCTCTGTATGTGCCTGTTCGCAAACGAAACTATAGTGAGTCTATTGAAACATTTAGTTTTCCGAAGTTTTCACGGACTTTGTTTTCATGCAATATGAAATTTTGGAATGGTCTGAAAATTTTACAGAAATCTTCATATCTATAATACAAAAATTAATCGCAAAATGTGTTGGTAGGCGCATAACTCAATAACGCCTGGACCAATTTTGACAATTCGATTTTTTAAATGTTCGTTGAAGTCTGGTTTTTACGGCGAGAAAAATTCGAATAATTGCCAGGAACCCCTAAAAACCCTTTTCTTTTTCCCGTACAAACGTTTTCTCACTAAAATTTGGAATCAATTTGAACTTAATTTTTATTCAATGAAGTTCATATTAAATTACAAGCACTCACTGATGTCTAAGCATTGTAGGTGCGTTCCTAACGTCATAGAGTCAATTGACGCCTTATTAGCGTTGCACAAAGATCAAATTCAATCATGTCTATCAAAACAGTGACCGTGTGAGGGTTGGAAATTCTAATGTTTCGTTTCGAAACTCGACAAAAGTGATAATACATATCGGGAACTGGACCAAATTGAATAGTCACAAAATGTATCAGCTATAGATCTTTTATTCTTATTTTCAATTTGGTAGGCTTCACGATATTATTTGTTTTGTTTTAGTATCAGCACTCGACATAAAATGCATCAGTTTTCAGGTAATTACATCGGTCAAACACAAACCGCGTTAACAGAAGTGTTTTATTATTTCTAATTATTAATTAAATATCCCTATCTGTACAAAATTATTTGAATACATACTAATATTATGTAAATGAGATGAACACCGAATCAAATAGACGCTATTGGTGCAGCCACCAGAGCCACTATATTCATTGGTTTCTGGGAATGGAATAAACTCTGAACTATAAATTAGAAATTAACACACTAGACTCAAGTTCCACTAAAAATGTTAAAAACTCCACATATGTTTCGGGTGGTTAACCCATTATCAAGAGTATACAATATTACTGAAAGTTTCGGTAATATTGTATACTAATAAAACATATGTAAAGTTCTTAATATATTCAGTGAAATTTATGTAAAGTGTGTTAATTTTTAATTTATTGTTTTTAGCATAATGTTTCACCAAGATATCAGCTGAACCTCCGTGTCTCTTATCAAATTCTGAATATTTTTTGACTTATTTAAAGCAAATATCTCATACATGATGATATTGTCGGGAGAAGTACTTGCTAATAAATAAGGAATATGCCGTTCAACTATAGAACAGACAGGTTAACAACTTTCAATACATCAAAAGTGGTAATATAGGAATTTCTTGATAATTTGACTGATTTGAATTAACAGGAAGTATTGCAGTCCCTCCGTAAGTGAGTAAGTCCCTGATTCCACACAGGATAAATATTAAAAACAAGATAGTGTAGCACAAATAATAGAACATGTCTTTCCGGCTTTTGAAAAATATTCAGATAAAAATGAATGCGCGTACATAGTTCGCCAGGTCAGCTTGTATTTATATATATATATATATATATATATATATATATATATATATATATATATATATATATATAAAAAAAAAAAAACACTAGTATTTATAGTAGAGCTAGATATGTGAACGTGTACGATGGGATGCCTCCATTATCCTTCAAGGGATAAATGTTAGAGAAATATTGAAATCGATGCCACACCTGATGGAAGTGAGAGACATATATGTTTCGTTCTACAAGGAACTCGTCAGTCGCACCACGTCCATCGAAGAGAGGCAACGAATTCAACCCCCAAGCATCTTCTTGTGACTTCAAGTGGAAGACCGTAGAGTTATGAATACTCCACAATTCCATCAATAGAAATCAGTAGAAAACACCTCTCAGACTATAGACCAAGCATCGAAATTTCACATATCTTCTATACCCGTAGGTATCTACTAAATTGTAATGTCTATTTGACAAATATCATCGAACGATGTTTTTAAATGTCAATAGGTTGCGTTAGTAGTACGCTCGAGTTTCTGTATTTCAGGGGCCTATTCGGCGATATTTTTAAGTAAATGAAATTTTTTGTGCTTATTGCACTGAATATTTAAGAAAATGAACACTAGAATATTCATTTGAAAAATTCAAATTAATCAAGAGAATGTTTTAGAAGATATATATATATATATATATATATATATATATATATATATATATATATATATATATATATCATTAATGAAAAGGAGTATTGCCTAGTTATTTGAATATAATTCATATTTGTTTTAAAAACTAAGAAGTTTTTTGTTTGCTAATAAGTGTTTGTTAATCACGGTAAGTTCACTTCAATATCGATTTTTGGTAACTTTTGGTGACTACACAATATTACAATTTTACATGATTATACAGAAAATATATTTTCAGTTGGATTTTCGTTTTTAACAATGCCACCAACCAGACGTACAAACTTTGGTCGCAGAACTCGAAATACGGCATAATATAAAAATGAATCACAAAATGTGTTGGTAAGCGCATAACTCAACAACGCCTGGACCAATGTTGCGAATTCTTTCTTCTAAATGTTCGTTGAAGTCCAAGGTGGGTTTTTACGACGAGAAAAATTCGAATAATTGCCGGAAAACCCCTTAAAACAACCCTATTCTTTTTTCCATACAAACGTTTTCTAACTGAAATGTAGAATCAATTTGAACTTTATTGCTATTCAATGAAGTTCATGTTAAATTACAAGAATTCACTGTAATCTGAGCAATGTAGGTGTGTCTCTAATGTCAAAGAGTCAATTTGCACTTTATTACCGCTGCAAAAAGTTCAAATTCAATCATATCTATCAAAACAGTGTGCGAGTGAGCGAATGTCGAGTTCCGAAACTCAACGAAAGTGATAATATCGAAAGAGACCAAATTGAATAGTCACAAAATGTAAGAGCTATAGATCATTAGTATTGATTTTCAATTTGGTCAGCTTCGCGATATAATTTCTTTTGTTTTGGTTTTGGCACGCTACAGAAAATGCATCAGTTTTCACATCATTACATCAGTCAAACACAAACCGTGTTACAAAAACTGTTTTATTATTTTTAATTGATAATTTGATGTCCCTATCTGTGCAAAATTATTTAAATACGTAATAATATTATGTAAATGAACACCGAACAAAATAATAAATATAGGAAAATGTCGTCTGCAATATCGTCTGCAAAGGCGAGACATTTGACATTTTTTCTATTTTCTTTTTAGATACCCACTTGCATGCCCTTCACGTGAAGTTCCCATTCCCTAATGATCTTTTCTAAAACAATATTGAAAAGAATTGGCGAAAGTCCGTCCCCCTGCCGCACACCGGTTTTGATTTCAAAGGGTTCTGATATTTCGCCCATAAATTTTACCTTGGAAGTTGTACCTGTAAGTGTCTGTTCTATAATTGTTCGCATCTATCTTTCGATCGATTCCAAATTCTTTCATGATTTCGAAAAGGGTTTCGCGGTCTACCGAATCATATGCTTTCTTGAAGTCAATGAATGTGATCACTGTATTTCTACATTTCCTCATCTGTAATATCGTTTTCAAAGTCCAGATCTGTTCAGCACATGATCGGCCTTTTCTGAATCCAGCTTGGTATACCCCAATTAGTGGATCCGCTTGGTGTTCTACTCTGTTTAGGAGTACTTTAGAAAGTATTTTGTACGGAACCGGCAGTAAGGAAATTCCCCTGTAATTATTGATATCCATTTTGTCCCCCTTTTTGTGCAATGGATGTATCAACGCGCATTTCTAATCCTCTGGTATCTGTTCCGTTCTCCAGATTTCTGATATTAAATGATGAAGTTTTTGTTTCAAAGTAGTATCGTTCAGTTTCCAGAGTTCCGCAATAATCCCATCTGCTCCTGCTGCTTTATATATATATCGAATATCGAACTACTTGAAATGAAGCTCTCAGGGAGCTTTCTACACAAGTGTGAAAACAAAACCTCACACATTCCAGAGTCCTTATTCAATTGTTGAAAATACAATACAGCGCTGTTTCATTCTATTATGCGAATAAGCATTTGCATGCATCAAAACAATCAGTTCGCTTAGATATTTTTTTGAAACGCACCAAGGCCCTATACCTCCAATACACGTGTGGTCCATATACCGAAGAAACAAGAACACGCTCGAATACGGTAAGACAGTATTTGTGACAGAATCAGTGCGAACTTCCATACAAAGATGGCATCGTGAACGTTTCTTTCAAACCCCTCAGAGATCTCTGTAGAGTGTAAGATTGTTAATGTCTTATGCTTTATCGCTCTGGTTCTTATACTAGTGGTCAATACGATTTCTGTAGACAATTCATTGAGAGTTTTATTGGAAATATTTTGATATTTCGATTCAAAATCTCTATATTGACTACCTATGAAAGATTCGAGAATTTAAAAACAAGTTATCGAGTGTTTTGTAACTTGTTTTCCTTTACAGATAAGTTATAATTTCATGTCAAACCTGGAATAATTACATTTTCGAGCAAAAAATTATTCGCAATAACATGAAGATTACAACATGAATCTGAGTTTAAAAATGATATTCACTGTATTTAGAGCTTCAAAGAGAAAGATTACTTCCTGTTTTTCCTATCCAACCACCAGAAGAATACTAAAAAAAGAACCTTTGCCCCTGTTGCGATGTCGCATTCAATTGTTCATGTAACAAATTAAAATGTGGCACCAATAGTAATAAAGAGCCATAATTAAATCTGAGATATTCGAGGCATTAGTGAAGGTTTGGGGCACACACGTTGGCAGTTAAGGTGATTTGTGATGCTGGAAAGCCTCCGCATTGCAAATCCAGGCCATTCTTCTCAAACAAGGGGCCAGTTATAAGGATTAGCCACTACCCAATTATTATTCGAAACGTACGGAAATTATTAAAACACCGGTCACCTAAGGTGGAGAGTTATTCCGGGAGAAGCTCTAAAAAGCGAATGCATTGATTTTAAATCAAGGGTCCACGGAATATCAACAATATCAGATGCAAAAACAGAGGGACGATTCGACCTGAATTGAATTATCATTTCGTATTGTGTTGTTAGATTAAAAAAATATCGGATAATTCATATCATTGAATTCCAAACAAGGTACCGGTGAAGCAGGAATTATATTCCCCGATATTTCAAGATTACTTGTTCCCTCGATGATTTCCGAAGATACATTGACATATCCGAGTTTATGTTTCTCAATATTAGTGATTTAATGAAATTAGGTGCATGAATCTGTTTTCTTGTGAGAGTTGTATCTTTTTGAATATATCTTTTTATATGTGCAGTTTCGCTTTACAAAAATTTATCGTGCTTCTAACTAATATTCGAACAGTAATATTCTCATGTTTTTTGAATCTGTTGATCTCAATACTCACTACAGATATTCATTTAGCAAGCAACATATTGCACGATTAGACAAAGTATGTCAAAATACTGCATACTGGTGCATAGTAAAAGTAAAAGTAATAGTAAGTAAGTTTATTAATGTTATAAACGTATAATGAACACCAGTAGAGAAAATACATTCTATAAAATAAAATTTGGTACTTCACATCGTCTTTCACACGTCAAGAATCCTAAATATGAAATATATTAAGCAATGTAGTAACGGAATGAAATTTTAGTGAACGAAAAATAACTTCCATATCACAAATAATTATGGAAGGAAATACGAACATAAACACACACAGTACAAAGCGCAAAAACAGCCAAAAGAAAATATCAGATGCAGTTAAAGTCAACTTCAAAATAGTCATCTATAGAATAGATCACTCTGTCTATCAAAAACTTCTCAACAATACTCTTGAAGTCTAATAGTATAATAATATCACGAACTCTTTCAGGTAGTTTATTGAAGAACTTCCAGCTCAGAAAGTTCGCACCATTTCTGGCTTTGGACAGCTTAAGGGAAGACGATTTAATATCACTTCCTCCCCTGGTGTTATAGCAGTGAAAATCGCTATTTCGAGGGACACAATGAACATTTGAGCTGGCATAGAGTAAACACTCATAGCTATAAAGCTCTGGAAACGACATTTTTCTAAGCTCCCTATATGCTCCGCGACAGCAAAATCTGTAGTCTAGTCCAGCAACAATTCTCACGATGCAGCGCTGTATCCTTAATATTTTATCTCTGCCACTAGAGTGGTCCCAGCAGAGTAAAAACCATACCTCAGGCGCTACTCGCAAAGCGCAAAATAGGATGTCCTCATAACAGGCAAAGAGAATGACTATGATAAGGTCCTCAAAAAAGACGAACTTCTGCTCAATGCCTTAGACAACTCAAAATGAACAGACCATGTAATACTGGAATCTAGAAACTTTGCAGTTTTTATTGATTCTATAATCTCTAGTTTCCAGGCCAAAAATAATTCTCTTGGTCTTATCGTTGTTCAAAAACATATGGTTAGGTACGAACCAACCATAGACAATCTTAGACCAATCATATACCATAAACGCCATCATAGGTAGGTACTGGTCGATTGACGTTTCTCAGACTTGAAAGTTATTTATGCGGTGAATGATTCAATATATGAATATATAACGAATGAAAACATTTTTATGGTAATAACTACAAACAGAGCAAATGTAGAATTCTTGGTATATCCCGCTACTCAATTGGAAGCAGCCGATGACACGTGATAATGGGCTCTCCTCAGAACGGCGTAGCCTGGAGATTGAATAAAAAACAAAAGAACACACCTATAAAGAAAGTTTCTACTGTTTGGCTTCTAACGTGAAAATGTAATTTTTTTATAGCTTATCAATCTTGAATTTTTGAATTTAATTTAGTTGACTCACTATCAGGGTGGAATCTTTTTGAAATCTTAATTTTCTTTTAAAGATAATATCTCAAGTAGTTTAAATAATACGTACTTCAATTACATATACTAATTGAAAAGTGAGCAATACTAAACAAAAAAAAATTTCAAATGTTTAAAATTAAAATAATCTGAATATTAAATGTAAAATGGCCTAAAATGGATAATTTAAATAAAACTAAGTAGTTTTTCGATTTTCACTATAATTAATTCAAAACATACTTAGTTTTATTCAAATTATTCATTTAGATTTTCATCAAGTATCGGCCCAATCGATTAATGATAAAATGTATAATCTTGATTTCTATGATCCTTCATCAATTTCAATTTGTTTTGGTGTTTGCTATGTTGTCTATGGTGTGCTTTTGTCTTGAAACTTCACAATTGAGGTTATGATTGTACAGTTATAAACGATTCTATATTTATAAATCGAACTATGTATACAATATTTAACATTTCAATTAAACATTGATATAATATATATATCATTTGATAAGGTGAAATACATTTGAATTAGGTTTCTTGTATATACTTGAATTTCCAGGATACTGTTCTACTCTTTATTTTGATTTGAATTTTAGATCGATTTCATGATCAAATTTCAGAAGTGGTTTTACAAATACATCATATGAATATTATCATGTGACAAGACATGACTTACCAGAAATACATAATTATATAGAATCAAAATTAATGAATATTACATATTTAACTACATACATTGTGATATTATTGAATATTATTATTATTGAATTCATACGTCCATACCTGTAATAATCTACTTCTAATTGCAAAGTATATTTTGACAAATTTCAACATAATTTCTAATATATCAATAGATTGCGTTAGTAATGCCACTGCCAACTTTAAACAGGCCAAATTGACAACCACGGTAATAGCGCGAGGTGATCTATTACAATTTTACACCTCCCTCCCCTATCGATTTCTTCAAGTTCAAACCAAATTTGTGTTGTGCTGTATATAAGAATTACCCACAAGCAATTTTTTTGTTGTTATTCTAGATTTCAAGCATTTGTTTTAAGTAGGCCGTGGTAGTATGCTCGCAATCTCATTTTTCAAGTGTGGCATTAATATCAATTTTTTCATCATGTTTTGGAGCAGTGATTCCCAAAGTGGTCCAGGTGGACCCCTGGGGGTTCACGGGAAACTTGCTGGGGGTCTACGTAGGCGTGAACAAAAAATGGGGGTCCATAAGATGTTAATGGGGGTCCACGAAAATTTGCGTAATCCACCGACAACATCTTGTGGCGAAACATTTAAGTGACAGGTTGAACCAATCTCTTCATTTTGTAATAAAAGCTGTCAACGAAATCAGAAGCAATGCATTGAATATGCGTTTATTTGCTCAATTGTGCGACGAAAATGGTGAAGACTTCCAACAACTGCTCTTACATACTGAAGTACGCTGGTTGTCGAAAGGTGCATGCTTAACGAGATTTTACTCTGTTTTCGATTCCATATTAGAGTTCTTAGAAAGTAGAAATCCAGATTTAAAAGAAAACTTGATCAAATTCAAAGCAGACATTGCGTATTTGAAAGATTTGTTTAAAAAATTTAATGATATTAACTTGCAGTTACAAGGAGACAGCCTGAATTTAATAAAAACGAAGGGGATAATTTCAGCTTTTCTTGGGAAATTGAAATTTATGAAGCAAAACATTAGTCGGCACGAATTCTCTCAATTTCCAAACTTCTCGCAGGTAGAATGTATTGATGAGGATATCCATACCTACAGTCAACATTTAAGTGCCCTGCATGATGACTTCAAAACCAGGTTTGAAGATATGCTGACGATGGATATACCACCATGGATCATAAATCCATTTGATGAAACGGAAGTGGCCAATGTTGTATTACAAGAGTAGCTGCTCGAGCTAAGCACTAATGAGGAGCTGAAGGTGAAATTTAGAAAAGGCTACCAAACATTTTGGCTGCAAGCAGAAATACCCAAAACATATCCTGGACTGTGGGAAATCGCAAGGAAATTTTTAATAGCTTTTCCCTCGTCATACCTTGTCGAAAGGAGTTTTAGTGCCGTTACAAACCTCTTAACAAAAAAAAGGAGCAAATTAAACATCACAGAGCGGGGGGATTTGCGCTTATTGCTCACAAAAATAAAGCCCAACATTGATCGTTTGCTGCCACTCCATCGGATACATCCTTCCCATTAATTAAAATTATGACCTGAACCTATATTACCTTAATAATTTTTTCTTGTAATTTTATTCTTTTAATGAATAAAGTGTTATAAAATGTACCATTTTTAGTTTTTATTTTACATATCGGAATATAGGGATAGAACTCAGAAGTGACAATTTTTATTTTTTGGCGACTTTAAGAATGTGGTAGAAATGTAGCAGCAGGGGGTCCACCGAAACCAGACAAATTTTGAAAGTGGTCCACGAGAAAAATATGTTTGGGAACTACTGTTTTGGAGGATGATGAACACGACATCATCTTGAAACCGCTTCCATTCTGATATTCTTTTGCTTAATATAAATTTTCTGATAGAATGTCTTGATATCAATGCTTTCTCCAAAATACAAATATATATGAACGATGATTCTGATCGAAAGGGAGAGGAAGTGAGCAACAATTCAACATTATAGTTTTAACTTTCAATTTTTCGTCATCAGTTTAACAGATGAAAATGGACTAAAAACCACATGCAATTTTCAAGCAATATAATATAGTTCTATAGTTTAATTGATATAATTAATATATCATACTAGGTTTTTTATTCACAATATTTTGAGTTTCAATATTATTCTCTTGAAGTATTTTGAATAGAGTTATCGAAGAAAAAAAAATTGACAAAATGTCCCATTGAGGAATAATGTAAAGAATCTTGATATACAATATTTTCAGTTGAGTGGATAAAAATATTTCAATATCAGAAGATCAAAGACATTGCCGAAAACTACGAATAGAAGCATAATAATCACTTAATCCATAAAAATTCGAGGATTGTCACAAAAAATTGATATTTCTGCCATGGTACAAACACCTTTCCAGAATTAAATTTTTAGCTGACGATGATCAAATCTAATATTTCTCTGTGCCTCAGAAATCGTGAAACTAAGAATCCGGTGATCTTTTGCGTTTGACATAGACGGTTTCTTTCGTCATAGCTCCCTTTCACATTGTCTGCAACGTATTTGTGTCATGACTGTGGGGTATTCAATCCCTTTGACTTCAGACTAATTAGGATAAGAAAGGAGTCGTCCTTCTTATTCGAATGTCACTCAGCATCTCCACAAAGGGATCACGGCTTCACTAAAGAGAATTAATTAGTGCCATACACACGCTGCACTGGACATCTGTCCACAGTCTCTTTACTGTACAGTTCTTTATATAAACATGAGCAAAATTATGTAAATTTCAAGAATGTTACTGCACCGTCATCGTTATTGGAACTTTGAAATGATAGATTACTGGAAAATTGAAAGTTTTCGCTATGATTACTTCGATATCTGTAAATTGAAAATATTATATATATCACATACTATTTGAGAAAGCGCTCGACACATGAGCGAAACATAAGCCAAATATCTAAATGAAACGATCATAATATGTATATATATATATATATATATATATATATATATATATATATATATATATATATATATATATATATATATATAGTAAATACTGAGATTCTTGATCGAAATATTTCAAATCATCCGGCTCAGAAATTCTGTTTTCACTGTCTTCAAGTATTACAGGAGGTAGACGGCAGGTTAGATTGATAAATGACTCGACCATAGGGGCATTTGTGGAATCACTATCGAATGTTGGCTGGGGTTGTGTTGTCTCAGACTTCACGTCTGATACAAACTATTTGTGGGAAAATTTTTGCACAATACTAGCAAACCCGGCGAACTCCGTTTCGTCACCAGATGGCTTCGTTTTATGTAACATTTCGTTTGGTGATTGAAAGATGAAGAAACATTTTTGTTTTGTTTTATATTTGAAAAGGAAAATTTTTATTTCATTTCACAACAGGAATAAATTCATTTCGATCACGAAAATGAAGTGTTATTTAGTCGAACTTCTCTAAGTAAATGAAAGTGAATCCAAAGTAAATACTGAATCGAAGCGTTATACGTGTCCGCAAATTATCCGTTTCATTGAAGTGCTCTTCGGTAAACCACATTTTTTTGTTTTTCGGTCTGACGTTAACACAAACACAGCGGATGGTTTCCCAACTCGTGAACACGCAACGTATAACTGCCCATGTGAAAAACAATGATTTTCTCAATTTATCCCGCAAACACTAAGCGATTGGCCTTGCGACTTGTTAATTGTCATTTCGAACGCAAGGCGAACTGGAAATTGCAATCGTTTGAAGTCAAACGGAAGATCAGTCGAAATCATAGGTGTTCGACGAATACATACATTTTCACTTGCGTACTTTCCGTTAATAATGGTTGCCTCAATCAAATTCGGCATAAGTCTTTTCACCGAAAGTCGAGTACTGTTGCAAAGTCGCGGTGGATTCAAATTACGCAATATCATAATAACTGTACCAACTTTGAGTTGCAAGTTATGTGGTGGAAATCCTGGCAACTCCAGAGAGTTCAAAAACTCCGTTGGATAATTTACTACATCATCGGGATTTGTTATGGAATCAACGGATTTGTATGTCACCAAATCGCCAGCAACTTTCGATTGAATGGTTAAATTCAGTGCATGTACATCATTATTCTTTGCGGCAAGAATTGCTCGTTGACTTAACCAAGCATAATTCTGATAATTCTCACTAATGTTTGGGAAAACATTTTCAATAAGAGCTAATTGAGAGTCTACAAATCGGCAAATGTCGTTGGTAAGAGTAATTAATCCAGATGTCGCATCAACTGGGATTTTTCCATTTCCAACAGCTAACAATTGTTTGGAAAATTATGCAGCACTTTGATCATTTAGAAGTTGAACTCTCATATTAGTGGTTAGTGATAATGTTTTTACGTTATTCCATGAAGATGATGCCATCAGGCAAGCATTCAATTCATCTGCAGGCGTTCCACGGGGAATTACTGGCAACGTCTGCCTGAAATCGCCTGCCAACAATATCATCAAGCCACCAAAGAAATAAACAGTTATAAAAAATAAGGGTGATTGTAGAAGGGTGAAAATTTATAATTGTATGTTTTTTTGTATGTTGTATCATAAAAAAATAAAAACTGAAAATTTTGTCTGAAAAATAAAAAAAAATTTAGGAGTGGACTACCCCTAACATTCAGGGAGATGAAAAATAGATGTTGGCTGATTCTCAGACCTACTCAATACGCTCACAAAATTTCATGAGAATCGGTCAAATCGTTTCGGAGGAGTATGGGAACGAAAACTGTGACACGAGAATTTTATATATAAGATAAGATACAAAAATGTGTTTGATATGTCATTTCCGACCATCTGGACTGAGAATAGTTACAGGAATGAAATTCATATTTCACCTGAGGTAAAAGAACTGAAAAATAGTTTAGATGCATTATTTGTGATCTCTGAACGAAATCCCGAATATCGATTTCTGTATAGAAAAATAAAAATTTTATATGACACAGCCTCAAAAAAGATGAAACAGAACCGTTATAGGACATTAATAGAAGCAAAAATAAAAGCAAAACATCCTGGAATATACTGAGGAATTTAACAGGTAAAAATATTGCTGAAAAAATGTGTTCAGTGATGCTGAAGATCATGCTTCACTGGCAGAGAAATTTAACGAATATTTCACCCATCTCTGTTCTGAATCAATAAAAAGTAAGATATCCACCAACACTACGGTAAGTCAATGCACTAAGTCGTTTTTCTTTTTCCTATAGGGGAAGATGAATTGCTGAAACTTGTGATGAGAATGAAAAATAAAAACTCGTACGGTTAGGATGAAATATCTATTTCAGTAATAAAAAAACAATTCATTTTATAGTCAAACCTTTGACACACATTATTTATCGCTCTTTCTTTGAGGGGATTTTTCCGGAGCTCCTCAAAGATAATAAATAGGCAAATAGGTGATTAAACCTATTCACGAAAAAGGAAGCCTGGAGGATGTTTGTAACTATTAGCCGATAAGTTTGCTCACTACGTTTGCGAAAATTTTTGAAAAGCTTTTAGCAGTCAGGATGCTCTCGTTTTTCCATAGATTTCACATTTTTTCAGAAAATCAGCATGCATACTTGAGTAATAAGAATGCAACCACAGTTGTGTTTGTAGGAAGTACTCGCTTGCAACGTTATGTTTTTCGTTTCGAATTAACGTTACTTTCTACAAAATTAGGGAATAAAACCTTATGTCCATATACTTAAGATATATTTTAGTAATATCGAAGGAACTATTCGCTTGCAACGTTATGTTTTTCGTTTCGAATTGACGTTACTTTCTACAAAATTAGAGAATAAAAACCTTATGTCCATATACATAAGATATATTTTAGGAATATAGAAGGAACTATTCGCTTGCAACGTTATGTTCTTCGTTTCGAAGGAACGTTATTTTCTACAAAATTTGGTAATATAAACTTTATTTTCGAATACATAAGATACATTTTTGCAATATCGAAGGAACTATTCGCTTGCAACGTTATGTTTTTCGTTTCGAAGGAACGTTATTTTCTACAAAATTTGGGAATATAATCTTTATGTTCGAATACTTAAGATACATTATAGCAATATCGAAGAAACTATTGGCTTGCAACGTTATTTTTTTCCTTTCGAAGGAACGTTATTTTCTGCAAAATTAAGAAATAAAAACCTTATGTCCATATACATAAGATATATTTTAGCAACATCGAAGGAACTATTCGCCTGCACCATTATGTCTTTGACACCATTATATCTTTGAAGGAACGTCATTTTCTACAAAATTTGGGAATATAAGTTTATGTCCTAAAACATAAGATAAATTTTAGCTATATCGAAGGAACTATTCGCTTGCAACGTTGTGTCTTTCGTTTCGAAGGAGCATTATTTTCTGCAAAATTTGGGAATATAAACCTTATGTCCATATACATAAGATTCATTTTAGCTATATTGGAAGAACTATTCGCTTGCAACGTTATGTCTTTCGTTTCGAAGGAACGTTATTTTCTACAAAATTTGGGAATATAAACCTTATGCCTTAATACTTAAGATACATTTTAGTATAATCGAAGGAACTAGTCCCTTGCCACGTTATATTTTTAGTTTCGAGGGAACGTTATTTTCTACGAAATTTGGGATTATAATCGTTATGTCCATTTAAATATGGTACATTTCAACATATTTGAAGGAACCGTTCCTCACAACATAAAGACAATCAGTTGGAGATCCACTTTCTCACTCACACTCATTGTGTGAGGGCAAGTTACTTTCTTGTCGTGATAATATTTAATTCTATTGCACTGCGACGGACGGACAGTTCTAGAACATTCCATTCGTTTCGTCGCACTCTCTCTGATTTCAGGAGAAAATTGAATGTGTAATAATTTTAATAAGAAAGAATTTTATTCACTCACTAGTTGATAATGATTTTACTCCGAATATCAGAATAATTTTTCAAATTTTTTTAATATTTGACGTTTCGCCACTATATGTAGATTTTTCAAAATTTTATTTTAATGCAATAAACATTCATAGTTGTTTCAAAATTTCATTAATATGAAATTCGCATTTGTGGCTTTTTCAAAATGTCATAAAATCTTTTCGTATAATAAAGCCTATTATATTGCAACAACATTTCAACATCAATTTAAATCCTTGTAACGTTATTTCTTTCGTATCGAAGGAACGTTGTTTTCAATAAGAATTTGGGAATACAAAACATATGTCTAAATACATAAGATACGTTTTAGCAATATCGAAGGAACTTTTCCTTGCAAAGATAGATCTTTCGTTTCGAAGGAACGTTATTTCCTACATAATTTGGGAATATAAACGTTATGTACATTTACGTGAAGTACATTTTAAAATCTTCGTAGGAACGGTTCCTCTGACCATCAAACCGTCCGTTGGTAGATCCGCATTTCGATTAATTTACCAATTAGACAGACGATCGAAGTAACTAGTTCCTCAAAATAACTGTTTCGGCCGAACACACAATAATGTTCGTTCGTTCCGCATTGAATAACGGTTCCGTGGAACAGTTCCTGAAAATAACGCCCATCACTAGTACGCATGCGACAAACAGAAAAATATTCGGAGGATAACAAATGGACGTACAAAGTTCGGCATAGTATATATATATAGTATATACTATATATCAAATATATATAGTATATATATATATATATATATATATATATATATATATATATATATATATATATATATATATATATATATATATATATATATATATATATATATATATATATATATATATATATATATATATATATATATATATATATATATATATAGTATATTTGATATATAGTATAGTATTTTGATTTTATTGATAAACTATTACTTGTACCTACATAATATTCAATGCAAGCGTTATCGATTTTCAAATCTCAATTTTATCCAACTTAACATAGTGATTTCATGTTTTCTCATGGTGAAGAAGACGAAGATACTTCCAAGGTATATGCCAAGTTCTTAGTTTCCTCTGATATCTTACGGAGAGTGAAAAATCAATTTTTTCAATTGAATGATATTTGCCCTCTGATAATTTATATGAAAACTAGGAATGTGTGAAAATCATTCACTTTAAAACCTCTACAGACTCACGATTTGTAGCCAAACATTTGCGACAAATAGAATTTCGAAAGGACAATATTAGTAACATAATTTTAGAATTGTCACTTTTATTTATGACATAACAAACTATTCAAAAGTTTGAATTTAAAATTTTTGAACGATAATAGTCAATTATCTCATAGTGGTTGTAAAGAAAGAGACAGTATCGATTAACTCATTTGCATGAAATATAATCAAATCTTGGTCATTTATTCAGCTTGGAGAAGGTCTGCAAGGCTCTGATATCACTTTAATTAAGAAAAATATCACCAGAAATTAAGAAATTTTGAACCCCTTGGGCATATTTAAATAAGGATTTTCAATTCATTTTTTCACGGAAATACATCCATGGTTGTTTGTGATAAAACTAAAATAATGAAACTTTCTGCGAAAGAGCAATTAAATTATCGAACTTCGGAACGTGGAAATTAATAGGACTTTCAGATTCAGTCAGTACAAAATATTTCTCTACTTACTATAAAGATCTTATCTTCAGAGGATTTTATTTGGTTATTATTTTTATAAGTGAAATAACTGCTTCATTTTCGTTGTTATATTTCAGTAAGGACGACTAATTCACTTTATTGGCTATTTCAGCCTCGATGAAGAAAATAGAGAATGAGAAGCTTTGAAAGAACTCTATTCATTATTTTGTTTGTGATATTGAAAGAAGCAATATCAATATCTATAACGTGAATAGACGTTTCCGAAATGTTTCTGAAATTAGGTACTATCCGTGAAGTATAAAAAATATTAAAAAATATTTCATTGATTTTTAAATTACTTCTTTTGACAGCAACAGCAATATTAATTTAATTATTAATGAAAAATAAAAATTTAGAAAACGAAATAGCGTATATTGAATTTCATGGTTCAATAAATTCCACTCATGCAAAACCTATTGCTCTTGGTCCTTAGCAGGGATGACACAGAGAAAGATGGTAGTGGGAAGGAATTGTAATAATGTTCCTGGTCCCAGGGACGTTGCTTGTATCTAATGGACATTAACAAAAGGCGATAAATAACAGCCAGTAATAATTTAAGTCGGATTGGAAAGTTTTATAGACTTAACTGCTCCATTCTGAATAAAGTGAGCACGGGAGGACTGGAGGGACAATGTGTTGCCAGCAATTATATCTGTATCTGGCCAAAGTCTGCGGACCTCACTCGTGATGGACTGCCGGCACCAGGTGGTCAGTTGGTACTTAATATTTTAGTGAACTCCTGCTTATGTATAGATCAACACACACACACACATATATATATATATATATATATATATATATATATATATATATATATATATATATATATATATATATATATATATATATTTTTTAAAGTTTTTAGCAATAACAGGCTTTTTTTGATATGAAAAAGTTTATTTTTGTTGACGTTTCGTTTTTATATTACAACTTTGTCAAAACTAATGAATAATTGAATTTATGAGTTACTATAGATATCAAATGTCAAACATATTTTTTAGAAAAATCAAATTAGTTTTTTTGTATCCTCACTCGTTGATTTTCATTATCAGAGGAATATTTCTGGCTTAGCATTCGCTTCGAAAGTTTTAGTCTTCTTCACCATGAGGAAACCTCTGAAAAACTCATGGTGAGCCAGGTGATTCTAATTTACATATAGTTTTTATATACTTATCCAGAATATGTATATTGTTGGTTAATGTGTGTGAAACTGAAGGTAGATCTGGAAAAAATGAGTTTTGAGATGTGATGTTTGGTGATTGTTGTGTGTTTACTTTAAAGGTGTTATTTGTGAGGTTTATTAAGTTATTGTAAATAGAATTAAGATGTTTAATGTCTGTTCTTTCATTTATTGTGTTTTCTAAATTTTTACGAATGTGTAACATTTCTAAAATTTCTCTACTTTTTTGTCCCTTTCAGTTGCCGAAATTTTCGTATTTTTGTAATCAAAATCATGTTTTTCTGTTATTTTAAGTTTATGTAAGGCTGTGATTTGAGTTTTTGCGTATTTATGCGCTTTGATTCTTTCTTCGAGATTTTGTGCTGTTTGTCCAATATAGCTTTTATTGCAATTGTTACACGGAATATTATAAACTGTATGAGTTTTTCTCTGAGTTACAGTTTTAATTTTTAATTTTGTATATATTTCTTCGATTTGATTTTTGGCAGTATGTGCTATTCTTAAATTATAAGGTTTTAATATTTTAGCAATATTTGTACTTAGTTTTGGAATATATGGTAATGCAATGTAATTATTTTCGTTAGATTTACCTCTTTTTGAATGTAAATTATTATATAATTTATGAATTCTGTTTTTCATGATTTTGTTGATTAAACTTAATGGGTAATTATTTTTCATCAGAAGAGAACGAACTTCTTTAAGTGTTTCATGTCGTAAACATGATTATGTTAATTTTAGTGATCTATCTATAAAATTAATTATTATAGCTTTTTTCTGGGAATAGTGATGATTACTTATATAATTTATGGTTCGTTGCGAATTTATCTCTTTTCTGTACCATCTTGTAAAAATTTTGTTTTCTTTTCTTATAATTGTTATATCAAGAAAATTTAAATTTTCATCTTTTTCTTCCTCAAGTGTGAATTGTAATTTATTATGAAAACTATTGAAACGTTCTAGTATATTATTAATTTGATCTTTATCTGTTATTATCAAACAATCATCAACATATCTTTTATTTAATAAAATATTTTCTTCCAAATCTTTTATTACATGTACGAAAACTATATGTAATTATATATATGTAAATATGAATCACACTTATTAGAATCACCTGCCTTACCATGATTTTTTCAGAGGTTTTCTCATGGCTAAGAAGACTAAAACTTCAGAAGCGAATGCTAAGCCAGAAATATTCCTCTGATAATGAAAATCAACGAGTGGAGATACAAAAAAACTGATTTCATTTTCCCAAAAAATAAGTTTGACATTTGATATCTATGGTAACTCATAAATTCAATTATCCATTAGTTTTGACAAAATTGTAATATAACAACGAAACGTCAAGAAAAATTAACTTTTTCATATCAAAAAAAGCCTGTTATTGCTAAAACATTCAAAATAAAATATCTTAAACAGGCAATAAATCAATTACAAGAAATATATATATATATATATATATATATATATATATATATATATATATATATATATATATATATATGTAAGTTTGGGGTTTCATCCAAACTAAGGATGCGTGCGGCATCATGCCTGGAGGGGAGAGCGGCAGTGATACTAAGGCACTGCAGAACAATGAGACCAGCGGTACGAGGAGCTGCGTTCAATGATTATTAATATTGTTATTGATATTTGTAATACACAGTAAAGTAAAACAGAATTGTTCAAAGTGTACTTGTTGTTGATTCAGGTAATGTAACATCATTGTATATGTATTGTCATGTATGTTATAATGTTTAATAAAATTTCAGTTATTACTTGCATCAACAGCGGTATTCAATAAACCAACAAGCAAGTCTTGAATACAGACTTACAAATCAACAACATTTTCCTTCAAACATGACGGCACCACGTGCAAGATTTCATTTTATATCTGATTGTCTGGACGCAAAAACCACGATTGTGAAGGTACTCACTGTGCAGTTAGAAAAAGAGGATACAATTTTTCAATTTCCAACGGAATATAACCTTAAAGAACATCACCTTAAATTATTCGACACGAGCGTAGTGAGAAATGTAACGAAGAGCATGAAGACACGTGGAAATTTCCGGAACGTATGGATTACACTGATTAATGAACTCAAGGACAATTACTTGGATGAGGAGGGTAATGTAACATGCTTTAAGGGTCTTTATTTGGATGAGGCACAGGCTTGCATCGATCCCAACCCCACCGCTCCTTAAATTCCCAAATCTGAAACGTTTGAAAATAAATCTCTGCATTCAGTGGTAAAAGATATGATTCTAGATAAATTTTCGGGAAAAAATCAGAACGCGAAAATATTTTCAGAACTTTTTGTGCAGGAATGCAATCGTTTAAGGATAGGTAACCCGCGTTATGCACAAGTATTGAAAATTTTCTTAGAAGGACCGGCTCTTGACTGGTTTCTTGCTTTTCTAAAAACGCACACATTCTCATATCGGTGCGAATTTTGGCAAAACTCGTTTCTTAACACTTTTTCCGAGATAGGTTGGGATGACATAAACTATGCATATACTTTCCGCTATATTAGCGGGCCAATGTTAGATTATGCATTAAAGAAAAGGAATTTACTCATAGATGCTGATCCTGAATTAACCTTGAATAGCCAAATCAATGACATTGTATTGGGTCTACCAGCCCAAATTAGGTCACGACTTAGTAAGAGGGATTTAACCTCAATCGATATACTGATGTCGCTTGTTAGACAACTAGAAGGCTTGATTAATAATAAAAATAAAAATACTTCAGCAATTGAACATAAAAGAAAACTTCAATTCTCGAATAGATCGGTTTCGGAACCTTGTCCGTTTTCTTTTTCGTTTTGAATGGTTGGTAATAAATTACCTTTCTTACCATCCAATTTTAAAATACAATGTCGTAATTTATAAAAGTGGAAAAATTCCTTCGAGAAACGTCATACTGCCATAATTTCAATAGTGTCTCTACAAGGGGGAACCGAAATGATTTTGGCTGCGGAGCTAGATATGTATACTCTTTTCGAAGAAAAATGTCAATATATCGAGACAATATATTATGAATTATTTGAACTACCAGAAGGAAATCGACTTAATGTGTTGTCCGTAAATCCTGATAAATCGAATTTACTTACTTTCGATGGATCTTCCAAGTTCCATTTTATATTTCAAATTTTTGGTACGTGAAAATGTTAACTTAACAATTGTTGAAAAATTTAATTATCTTACCTCAGTATTAAGAGGTCCCCTATCAAAATATTTCAAAAAATCTACCAATCATTGACGATAATTTTCCCATTGCCTATAATTCATTATTTTCTAGATACGATTGTTAGCTAATGCCTACTGGAAGGAAATCAATCATCGTCCAATAACTAATGGTAGATCATTAACGAATCTTTTGGATTGTTTTCATGAAAATTTGTTAGCTTCGAAAATGTTAACGTTACCTGTAGATAATTGGGATTTTATACTTATGCAAATGTTGATGGAGCGTTTAAACTATGATACATTGAAAGTTTTTGAGAGAGAATATGCCTCTTCAGAAATACCCACGTATAAAGAATTACGAGATATATTACTGAAACATTGTAGAGTGATGGAATTTGATCTAATAAATTCAAAAACGAAAGATAAAACTATTTACAATTCTAAACCTAAAAGGTTTATACAAAAAGCATCATTTTTAACTAATACTGCAAATAATAGTAAAAATAAGATTTTCTGTTCCATACATTGTAAAAGGGATCACATTATTTTCAATTGTCCTGATTTTATTTCCAAAGATCCTCATAAACGATATGAAGTTATAAAAACCTTAATGCATCAATTGTCTAGCTCATTCTCATTCAGTCATCAATTGTAAGTCAGTTAAGAGATGCCGTACCCGTAAGAAATCACATCATACCTTGTTATATTTCGCTTCGAAGCAAGAAATAATTAAGCCTCGTACGGAAATCGTAGAGTTTTTACCTAGTAACTCGTTCAACGAAGTTCAATCTTTTAGTGGCTCAATTCCGAAAAATAATTCTCCGTTTGCACAGGTGTCACTTTCTACCCTCAAACTGGAAATTCATGACAGTTTCGGGAAATTTCATCTAGTCAGATCTATACTGGACTCTGGATCTCAGGTATCTTAGCTAAAACCTCAGCTAAAAAACTTAATTTGAAACAGTTAAATGAGTCGATTATTGTACAAGGTTTGAACCATATGCGCACTTCTGCTAATACGGCGGGTGGTTCAATGTCAAGTGTATTCGATACATAATGCAGATACCGTCATTCCAATTGAAGCCATCATAATAAAAGAAATTTGCGATTCGGTGACCAGAATTTCGTTATCTGAGGATACTAAGAAACTTTTCGATCAGCTGTTATTGGCAGATCCGGAATATTTGAAATCCGGGTCTGTGGATTTGTTATTAGGGGCAGATATTTTTCCATATATATCACAATATGGTAAAATTGGTTCTTCACTTGGTGAACCTGTTGCCATACATACTATATTAGGTTGGATACTAATGCGAAAAACAAATGATCCTAGATCTCATTCTATAAAGACTTTTTTACTCATTTCTGCAGAAAAGGAGAATTCTGATATTAATGACTTCTTACGGAAATTTTGGAAGATTGAGGAAGTGCCATCAGTCATATGTCAATCTCCGGAAAATATATTCTGTGAAATTTATTACGAAGAATCTACATTCAGAAACTCGTCGGGTCGCTATTCAGTTTCCTTGCCTTTTAAAGTCAATTGTCCGGATTTTGGGGACAGTAGGTATTTAGCGTTGGAACATTTTCATAGTTTGGAATCAAAACTTAGAAAAAATTCCGACCTGTACTCAAAATACTCTTCTACGATAAGAGACTATTCAAACAATGATCATTTGGAGCATTCATGTTTCGAAATAACACATTACTAATAATACATTCTATTTAACACGTTCTTACGTATTACAAAAAATCTCCTTTTACTCCTGTTCGGATAGTGTTTGATGGAAGTAGTTGTTATCCCAATAAAATATCACTTAACCATGCCTTATTTACCGGACCAAAATTGCAATCAAACCTCATTTCGATCCCACTTCATTTCCGAATTTATAGATTTGTGTTTTGTGCAGATATACGACAAATGTAGAGAATGATTGAAATTAATTCTGACCATAGGGATTATCTTCGAATTTTATGGCGATTTTCGCCCCATCAAAAACTACAAGAGTACAGACTCAAAACTCTTCCTTTTGGTTTGAATTGTAGTCCTTATTTGGCTATACGTACTTTACAGCAAATATCGAACGATCATCCTGAATTGAGTATGGGACGAGAATTAATCACTAATACATACGTGGATGACATTTCTAGTGGTGGTTCTTGGAAGGCGCCCTTTCAAAAATCGATGGAATTATCACTTTACGTCGGAAAGGAGGTTTTGCATTGCGAAAATGGTTGAGTAATGATAAGGGCCTTCTGGCCAATCTATCAGCTATTCATGCTGTTGATTATGTTCCGTTTTTGAACTTGAGTTTAGACAGTTCGTTTCAAAGAATTGTGGGTTTAAATTGGAATTTTTCGTTTGATTGTTTCTGCTTTTTTCATTCAGATATTACACCCACATGCACTAAGAGAAGCATGTGGCTTGTATTTTTGATCCTCTTGGATATTTGGCACCCTGTAGAATAAGTTTAAAAATACTCATTCAAACGCTGTGGTGTCAAGGAAAATCATGGGAAAGGGTGATAATATTTGTAATAAAGTCTCAAAATTTCAAAAAGAATTTCGTATTATTTCTGAGTTGAGAATCCCACGTTATTTTGACTCCATATTACATCGTAAGTGCGATTTAATAGGCTTTTGTAATTCTTCGGAAGTGGCTTATTGTGGCTTTTTCGTATGTGCAAAATCAAAAGCTGCGCCTATTAAAAAACTTTATGTACCGCGTTTAGAATTATGTGCTGCTGTTATTCATTCAAAATTGATTTTATTCGTTACGAATTCTTAAGAAAATATAATAATAAATAACCTAACTTCATAAGAAATCGTTTGAGCTACAGATCGTAAACTTCCTGAAAGCGAATAATTAGAATTTGAAGATCTTTCAGATATTATAATTATATAAACTCCTGATCTTGATACTCTAAAGAAAAATAACACTGAAAAATTAAAACTGAAAAACCCTAAAAATATTGGGAATCTTAATCATAATAATAAAGATAACAATAAACTAGGTGATAAAAAAAATTAAATAATTTGATATAAAAGGAAATATTTGTTCTTTAGAAAATAACTTAATTGCATCTCTAAAAGGTTGTAAAATTCCTAAAAATCCTACTTTATTTGGACCTTTACGAATTTGAATACAACCTAATAATTTACGCTCTAATAATGTTAAAAATGCTAAACCTACTAATACACCCATAAAAATCAATAAAATGAAAAAATTCAAAAATATTAATAACAAATCAATTTTTATTTGTATAAATATACATTTAAAGATACTAAATCCCTCGCACTAATATGCCAAAATAAAATTCTTAATTATTATTTCAAATATAATATTTGATCCCTTCCTACTAAAATATTTTGTCTATTCAAGATAGAAACCAACCTGGCTTACACCGGTTTAAACTAAGATCATGTAAAATTTCAAAGGTCGAACAGACCTAATATTTTAGCTTCTACACCAAAAATAAATTTTAATCCAACATCGAGGTCGCAAACCTTTTTTTCAATAAGAACTATTAAAAAGATTACGCTGTTATCCCTAAGGTAATTTAATCTTATAATCATTTTTATGGATCAATTATTCAATTATTATTGTTTATATAAAAAAAAAGTTAATTTAATTTTTTTGTCACCCCAACAAAACTTAAATTAAATTAAAAATTTAAAATTCTAAAATTATTAATTTTATATTTAGTCAAACTCTATAGGGTCTTCTCGTCTTTAAATTCATTTAAGCTTTTTAACTTAAAAATAAAATTCTATTAATAAAGTTGAAACAGTAATTTTCTCATCAAACCATTCATACAAGCTTTCAATTAAAAAACTAATGATTATGCTACCTTTGCACAGTCAAAATACTGCGGCCCTTCAAAATTCAGTGGGCAGGCCAAACTTTAAATTAAAATCAAAAAGAGATGTTTTTAATAAACAGGTGGAAAATAATTTGCCGAATTCTTTAATTTTAAATTTTTTAAATTTTTAAATTAACATTATTTTATACTAATTCTATCATTATTACTTAAAATTAAAAATTTAATTTAACATTTTTATATAAAAATTAAACTTAATATAAATTTTTATAAACTAATAACAAATTTTTAAATCCTTTAAATGAAAAAAAATTTTAATTCTACAATTTATTCAAAAATTAATTAAATTTTAAAATTTAAATTTCAAGCTTATCCCTAAAATTTTATTAATATAATTTAAATTAAAATAAAATCTTTAAAATTAAAATTATATAAAAAATTGAATTTTTTTCTAAAAAAACTAGATATATTTAAAAACGATTAACATTTCATTACTAAAACAATATTTTAAATATTTATGACACAATAAAATTAATAAATTTTTAGCTCTTTTAAATTCGAGAAAATTAAAAAATTAATTTTTAATTAATAAACCCTGATACACAAGGTACAATTTTAAATCTTCTTTTAAAAATTTAAAAATTTTCTTTTTCAATACTAATTAACTATAATAAATTTAATTTTTTCTATTTTTTAATAAAATAAATATTATTTTAATTAAGATATAAATAAAAATTATTTAAATAAATTTTTCTACTCAATTTAAAATGATTTTACAATTTTCTTCTTAATGTAAATAAGAAACTTATACAAGATCTAAATTGCCCTTCTAGATTCACTTTCCAGTAAATCTACTTTGTTACGACTTATTTCATTTTAAAATGAAAGCGACGGGCGATATGTACATATTTTAGAGCTAAAGTAAATTAAAACGTGGATTATCAATTATAGAACAGGTTCCTCTGAAAAGACTAAAATACCGCCAAATTTTTTAACTTTAAAGAACTTAACTATTAATCATTTGGTCTAAAATTCACATTAAAAATAATAGGGTATCTAATCCTAGTTTATTTAAATAATTTCCTAACTTCATTTAATAAATGCAGTTGTCGTGAATTGCAGACTCTGGTTGTATGGTAGATCGTATCATTTTATTGATTCAGAGCACAATTAAGAATATAATTCCATAGAAGATGAAGTTATAAACGAAAGTGCAAAAATATGTTTACTTACGTACCTGAAGAAGATTTCGTAAATGTCTTACTCTACAAATTCTTTTCACTACCTAAAATACTAAGAGTTATTCCTTATACTCTACGATTCAATACTAATTTGAAATTAAAGTGAAAAAATCGAAAAGTCTATACTATTCGAGAAAAGTCTATTACTTCTTCGGAAATGTGTTAAAAATAATCTTTTAATCCGTCTTCCATCGGGAAATAGAACTATTGTCTTCACATAAGGGTATCTGATTTTTAAAGCTTTTACAAAACTGTGGCTTTTCCTCTCTGTTAATTTCTATTTATAATTCGTTTATTTTTGATATATTATTTTTGAAAATAATTCTACACTCAAGATGTCATACATGACCTACATACATAATTAAAATTGGTTTTACTTACGTATCTACAATTTCATATTGGAAATATTTACATTACAATAATTTTTCTTACAGTTGTCGGCTGCATTTCGTATCGGTCACACCTGTGTTCAATAAGCGATATCGTAAAATATTCATGTGTTTAATTCATTTCTCGTAATTATTAATACGAAGTAAATTTATCCGATGTCTTTTAATAACGAACCCCCTGATAAAGGAGGGGGTCCTTTGGCTTCAGGAATTCTTTCTCGAGCGTTTAGTGTATTAAATGACGAAATTGTGGAAAGTGATATGGACACAGATATTTCACAAATTCAAGATATTCCGGTGAGTTCGTTCCATAAAAGAGATTCTGTGAAATTTTTTGAAGTTAACATTGTAAAATTATCTGAAAATCAGAGTGAAAAGTTAATGCATAGTCATGTAGAGCAGAATCCGTCGATGAACAAAAAAAACTTGTCAGTAAACAAAATAAAAATCTCAAGTAAATATGATCTCACAGGTGTGGGTCCATTTATTATCTACGTTTAAAGTATTGATAAAAATATAGGGAATCTACATGCAATGTCTATAGAAAAAATGATTTACCGTAATGAACCGTCATTATCAAGTAATATAATAGGCATTGAGAAAAACGGAAAGAATAGAATAAAAATTAACTTTAGGACTCATCTTAGCGCTAATAATTTCTTGTCTGCCAATAATTTAGATGAATATATACCGCAATATTTAATTCGTAGACAGGGAGTGATTAGGTCGGTTGATTTAGATATAACTGATCACGAATTGAAAGAATGTATCGAGCCAGTTTTTGGAAATACTATTAAAACTTTAGAGGTCAAGAGATTGACGAGGAAAATGAAACTTAGTGATGCTGGGTCTGAGATTGTTCCATCAACAAGTGTCTTGGTCACATTTAAAGGTCAAGCACTTCCGAATAAAGTATCAATATTCAGTTGTATTCGAGAGGTTCACCCATTTATACAAAAAGTTGTTCAGTGTAAATCTTGTCTCCGATTTGGTCATATCAACAACAATTGCCGTAGCCAACTTCGGTGTCCAAAGTGTGGCGGTGGACACTCTTTCAAAGATTGTTCAGCTGAAATGTCGAACTGTATAAATTGCAAAGGAAATCACATCGCTATTGACAATAAAAATTGCCCGGAGTTCGCAAAACAAAAAAAAATTAAGGAAAAAATGGCGGTAGAAAATATTTCGTACAGGGAAACCTCTCAACATATAAATAATAGTTTGGCAGCCATAACTGCTAATACTAGTGATACCGAAAACGTTTATATTTCTCCATCTGAAAATCACATAAATTTCCCACCTATCAAAAATATCAAAAGACGTATAGTTAACGATCATTCCTCAATTGAGTTAAAAAAAAAGCACGCAGAGATTATAAAGGATATTCCATCTTCCTCTGGTAATGATGTATGTTTGGGTGGCGGAGATACTAGTTCTATCTCGGTTCCTCATCATTCAATCTATCCCTCCCAAATTGATTCGGTTAATACATCAGCCCTCACCAATATTATTTATAATATTCTTATATCCCTTCTAAAAGATCTTAGTGGTTCAGTTCAGAATATAGAAGAAGTTGCTAATGAAACATTAATAAAATCAAAGGTAATAGAACTATTGAAAGGAAGGTAAATTGAAAATAATGCAATCATTAAATTCAAACAAGGGCAATTTTGAACATTACATTTTTGAAAATGATTTAGATCTATGTATGATTTCTGAAACGTGGTTATAGCCTCATATAAACATCAACTTCACTGGCTACAATATCTTTCGTAAGGATAGAATCGATGGGAAAGGCGGTACAGCAATAATTTTCAAGAAATCTATAGCATTTGTTGATATCAACTTCCCTTCCATTCAGGGTGTTGAGGGAGTAGCGGTTGGTATAAGATTGAGGGATCAATCGATACTTTCCGTTTACTCAATTTATGTTCCACCTAATACTATGATCGATAAAGCTCAGTGGGATATATTTTTCACATCAATTGGTCCTTATTCAGTGGTTGGTGGGGATTTCAATTTCCATCATTCTGCATGGGGTTCTGTAATGGATGGTCAGTCCGGTGTTTTATTTTTATCGGCAATTGAAGACAATAATTTTTTTGTTATGAATGATGGTTCTCCAACAAGATTAACTCCGCCTAATCAAAATAAATCAGCGGTTGATATTACAGTGACATCCCAAGGAATTTGTCCATTTGTTCATTGGTTTATAGATCAGGTAACACTAGGCTCAGATCATTTCGTGATAAGGTTCGACGTAAACATCAATGTATCAAAATCAAATTTTAACTATCGCTCGAAATTGTAATTGTACCAAGAGAGCTAACTGGAACAAATTCTATGAGATAATGGAATACAATACTGAAGTTTCATTTAGAAATAACAGTATCACATACGATGTATTCAAACAGAATCTTCTCAGTGCAGTTGAGGCTAGCATTCCCTTGTATAATAGTCATATAATAGGTTATAATAAATTCAATAAATCCTGGTGGAATGATAATTATCGAAGAGCGATGAATGATAAAAAGATGGCTTACAATAATTACAAACAACGACATTGGAGAATTTTTTGATTTTTAAAAACAAGGAAGCATTAGTTGAGAGGGTTGTCAAACAAAGCAAACGAGAAAATTGGAGACAATTCTGTTCATCCCTTAACAAAAACTCCCCAATCAGCGACGTTTGGAAATCAGTTAGAAAAATTAAAAATCTCTCCTCGGTTTATCACCCTGTGGTAACAGGTAACTGGACTGAAAAGTTTCTTCATAATTTGACTCCTTTAGGTTGTTTTGAGAAAGAGAAAAAATTATCGTATGGTGAGAACACACATTTTATGTGCAGTCCATTCGAGATCTGGGAATTAGAAAGAGCAATAAAAAGTAAATCGAACACTGCTCCAGGCATTGACAATGTTCAATATATTATGTTGTATAATCTTCCACCCAATGCAAAACATATGTTGTTGGAAATTTTCAATGATATCTTGATATCAGGAATATGCCCGATTGATTGGAAGAAATTTATAATCATTCCTATTTTAAAATCAAACAAAAATCCTGATATAGAAGATTCATATAGACCAATATCTCTAGGTTCGTGTATAATGAAAACATTCGAACGAATTCTTAAATTCAGATTAGATTGGTCGCTTGAATTCCATGGAAAATTTCCTAAAACTCAATTTGGTTTTCGTAAAAATCATGAGACTTATGACAGCATTTGTCATTTAGTAAGTGATATTTATTTTACTTTTACTCATAAAAAGATTTTAACAGCTTTGTTTGCGGATATAGTTGGTGCTTACAACAATGTTGTTTTAGAAGTACTTCGACAAGAAGTGATAGAGATTGGTTTGAGTCCCCATTTTGCAGATTTGATATTTAATCTATATATCAATAGGCAATTATTTTTAAGAATAGGTCAAGAAGTTGGAAGTCCTCGGGTCACAAGTCGTGGTTTACCACAAGGAGGAATCCTCTCTCCACTTTTATATATGATTTATTATCACAAGTTGGAGAAGAAAATTAATAACCCTAATATTAAATTTTTACAATACGCAGACGATATTGTTATTTATAGTATCAATAAAAATATAGCAGCATGTAAACAGGATCTAGAAGATGCTATGATGGGTTTCTCTTCTTTTTTATTTAATCATGGACAGTGCCTGTCTAGTACTAAATCTGTCATGTGTTCATTTTCTCTCAAGCGTATTAATTTTCCATCTCAATTTAAAATAGGAAACTTCACATTCCAGCATAAGAGTGTCGTTAAATTTCTAGGAATGCTGCTCGATAGAAAGTTATTATGGAAGGAGCATATTGGATATATGAAACGTAATGTGGAAAATCGCAACCAAATTTCGAGATATACTTGTCATAATAATTGGGGAGCAGATCAAAACATGGCCCTTCTCTTTTATCGTAGCTACATAAGATCAGTATTGGACTATGGAAGTTGTTTCTTCGGATCGGCCTCTAATAGTGTTTTAAAACCGTTAGACTCTTTACAGAGAAAATCTATTAAAAAATGTATTGGATTCTTGGGAAGTACTCCGAATGATGTTGTCTGTTCCGAATCGGGGGAAATTCCCCTGAAAAAACGTAGGGAATTCTTAACAGGAAAATTTATTATCAAAAAAATATCCACTTCCAGTAGTGCAATTACGAAAATTCATGAATTGTTTATCAATACCTTAACTCACAAGTTTTGGATCGTAAGAGCAGATCCATTAATTTCTTCCTGTTACTACACGGCTCAATCTTATTCGGAAATTCTGAAAATTGACAATAAATTGCCTATTTTCACTATGGATTATAAATGTTTTAGCATCTCTCCAGATGTTCACATTCCATCATACAGTAATATATCAACTAAAGAAGAATTTCTGAGCATAATTTCAAGTTCTTTCGCTGATTACTATCAAATATATACAGATGCTTCCAAATCACCCCTCTCTTCAGTTGGAGCTGCAGTCTATGATCCCTTCAGAGATTCATATGTCCATTCAGCGTTTCACAGACAATTTTCTATATTCTTTGCAGAAGTGGCCTCCATACCTATGCCATTGAACTACATCCAGGAGCTTCCTCATGGCAATAAGTCTACACGATTTATTATTATTTCAGACAGTCAGAGCGCCCTTATGTCATTGAAAAATGTGAAATTCGATTCAAGTTTTTCGTACATTCATAAGGATATCTTCATCTCCTTATTAAATTTAGGACAACAAGATATATATGTCAAGTTTTTATGGGTTAAAGCTCACGTGGGTATTCCTCCGAACGAATTAGTAGACAAAGCTGCTAAAGTAGCCTCAAAAAATGAAGTTGCGGATAAAAAATGTGTACCTTCTGACATCTCGATAGATATAAATTCATTAGTTTGGGAAAAATGGCGTCAAGAATTTCAAGAAGAAGCAAAGGGGGCATTTTACAAGTGCATTAATCCTGTACCGTCGGCCGTTACCTGGTATAATAGCATCGGTGATCGCAGAGAGTTTGTCCGTATTTTATGTCGTCTCCGAAGCGGTCATGCAATATGTCCACAATATATGTATAAGATTGGTTTAAAGGATAATCCAGGGTGTGAATGTGGTGAACTGGGAACAATTGATCATCGTTTATTACCCTGTAGTAAGTTCAGTCATCAACGCATCGAATTGATTTTAAATATCAATAGAATAATCAAATTTTATCAACCCTACAGTCTGAATTTCATATTATCTTTGAATAATCTGGAGGTATACGAGTTGGTCTTCGAATATATTCAGTCGCTAGGTCTTAAAATTTAGAATAGGCAACGTTGCATTTCCTATGTTTCTCCCAATGTGTTCCTTTCTTTCCGTGGCTCATGTCAATTTGTGTAAGAAGAAAAAATTCGACTCGATGAGCCCCTTGACGTACTATCCTGTAACTTCCTATGTGTTATAAACTATTAGCTCAAATTGTTTTCGGTTTTGCTTGTATTCAAAGATTTGAATTATTTATTGTTACAACAGTGTTTGATTAACTATTCAGTAAATTTGGTTATACATGATTAGGTGGTGGCTAATGACAATACCAGTCAAGGCCAGATTGGGCGTAATGCTCGCCTGTGACATAAAAAAAAATTTTTCTTAGTTTTTTTGTTAATTGAAATACTTACTTCAATTTACAATAATGTACTTAGAATCATTTTTCCCCTCATAATAACTTCAACAGTACTTCAATTTACAATAATGTACTTAGAATCATTTTTCCCCTCATAATAATTTCAACAGTTGGGACGAATACTTTGAAACTATTTTTTTTTCACTTTACCTGGTTTACTATATTGTTCTTAAATTTGAGAGACAACCGATACAGTTTCTCCATTACTTATTTGCCTTCAGAAAATGCTCAGCATTCTCAACGTCGGCGGTATGGTTCGTCTTTACTAATTACTATGAATGATAGTTGATGATCGACGGAATATAATATCTTTAGTTCACTTCATTTTCTGTATTACATTAAGTCCTGAATACGGTGCTTTCAAAGATTACAATAGATTTTTCCCAGAAACATTTTAATTTGTATAGCTGCCATTTATAATGGTCATCTAAGCAACAAATTCAATTTATCAGGTAGATATATTCAATGAAGTAAATTTGTTCATAAAACACTGTATCACGTTTTCGAAACAAAAATTATGACATATATTTTGGAAATTTTATGAATATAAACTTTCATATCATAAGCCGTAGAAATATGAAACAAAATCACATGGTCAATTTGAATAAAATGCTAAATAAATAATAAATGTTTAATAAATGTTAAATAAATGCTAAAGTTGTATAATACTTATCTCAATAAATATGAATCTCAATGTCATCTATAAATGAATCTCACCCCACCATTGAACATTTTTCTATTTTTATAAAAATATTCATGTTTTTGAAACACACACTGGAGGGTTCCATATACACAAGATTACACGAGGTACAATTCCTATATTTCGAAAATAAAAAACCAATGGGCCTTAATTCAATAGTAATATAATAACAGAAAGGAATCTTTACATTCGAGGAGAATGGTCATTCTCCCCATTGTCACGAGTCATTCAAATTTTGGAATCAAATCATACAAATCAAGTGCGTTCACAAAAAAAACAATTAAGAAATAATTAACATTAAAATTACATTACATGCTCATACATATTGATAAAATTTATTACAATTATGATTTCAGGATTGAGATATGCACTCTAAATATACTTTAAGTTTAAATGAACACAAAATTAAACAGTTAAATATTTCTTTTTTTTAAATGTAGTATTCGTTTTCTTTGCAGTGGGATAACTATATAAAAAGTTTTCATTTTCGGTACTTCTCTTTTTTCGTTTTGATCTTCTATTCGTTGTTGTGTCAATCATTAATGACATTTCACGGTGTTCTTCATGTGTAACTAGACTTAACTGAAACATAAATGCAATTTTTGCTGCATCGATTTCATGAATTGTTGAGCATTTTTCGGTCGATGTGCTACCAAAACTCGATTCAGGTGTCGCACAAGAAGTTGAAGCTTCTTCACGTACAGTTTCTGCATTGATTTCATGAATTGGTGAGCATTTTTCGGTCGATGTGCTACCAAAACTCGATTTAGGTGTCGCACAAGAAGTTGAAGCTTCTTCACGTACAGTTGACTTTTGGTTTTTAGCAATGCACGCTGTTGGCTCTTTTCTTGACTTGCTTTCAGGAGGGCTTGCTGGAACACTGACCATATCTAAGGGAATGGATATTATGATAATAATTATCAAGTTTTTATTGCTATTATTCTTATCATTGAATTCAATGTAATTTTGTAACGAAAATTTTTTTTTTATGAATTCGTTTTCTTTGCAGTGGGATAACTATATAAAAAGTTTTCATTTTTGGTACTTCTCTTTTTTCGTTTTGATCTTCTAGTCGTTGTTGTGTTAATCATTAATGACATTTTACGGTGTTCTTCATGTGTAACTAGACTTAACTGAAACATAAATGCAATTTTTGCTGCATCGATTTCATGAATTGTTGAGCATTTTTCGGTCGATGTACCAAAACTCGATTCAGGTATCGCACAAGAAGTTGAAGCTTCTTCACGTACAGTTGCTGCATTGATTTCATGAATTGGTGAGCATTTTGCGGTCGATGTGCTACCAAAACTCGATTTAGGTGTCGCACAAGAAGTTGAAGCTTCATCACGTACAGTTGACTCTTGGTTTTTAGCAATGCACGCTGTTGGCTCTTTTCTTGACTTGCTTTCAGGAGGGCTTGCTGGAACACTGACCATATCTAAGGGAATGGATATTATGATAATAATTATCAAGTTTTTATGGCTATTATTTTTATCATTGAATTCAATGTAATTTTGTAACGAAAATTTTTTTTTTATGAATTCGTTTTCTTTGTAGTGGGACAACTATATAAAAAGTTTTCATTTTCGGTACATCTCTTTTTCGTTTTGATCTTCTATTCGTTGTTGTGTTAATCATTAACGACATTTTACGGTGTTCTTCATGTGTAACTAGACTTAACTGAAACATAAATGCAATTTTTGCTGCATCGATTTCATGAATTGTTGAGCATTTTTCGGTCGATGTGCTACCAAAACTCGATTTAGGTGTCGCACAAGAAGTTGAAGCTTCTTCACGTACAGTTGACTCTTGGTTTTTAGCAATGCACGCTGTTGGCTCTTTTCTTGACTTGCTTTCAGGAGGGCTTGCTGGAACACTGACCATATCTAAGGGAATGGATATTATGATAATAATTATCAAGTTTTTATTGCTATGATTTTTATCATTGAATTCAATGTAATTTTGTAACGAAAATTTTTTTTTTATGAATTCGTTTTCTTTGCAGTGGGATAACTATATAAAAAGTTTTCATTTTCGTGTTTTTCTTTTTTCGTTTTGATCTTCTATTCGTTGTTGTGTTAATCATTAATGACATTTTACGGTGTTCTTCATGTGTAACTAGACTTAACTGAAACATAAATGCAATTTTTGCTGCATCGATTTCATGAATTGTTGAGCATTTTTCGGTCGATGTGCTACCAAAACTCGATTCAGGTATCGCACAAGAAGTTGAAGCTTCTTCACGTACAGTTGCTGCATTGATTTCATGAATTGGTGAGCATTTTTCGGTCGATGTGCTACCAAAACTCGATTTAGGTGTCGCACAAGAAGTTGAAGCTTCTTCACGTACAGTTGACTCTTGGTTTTTAGCAATGCACGCTGTTGGCTCTTTTCTTGACTTGCTTTCAGGAGGGCTTGCTGGAACACTGACCATATCTAAGGGAATGGATATTATGATAATAATTATCAAGTTTTTATTGCTATTATTTTTATCATTGAATTCAATGTAATTTTGTAACGAAAATTTTTTTTTATGAATTCGTTTTCTTTGTAGTGGGATAACTATATAAAAAGTTTTCATTTTCGGTACTTCTCTTTTTTCGTTTTGATCTTCTATTCGTTGTTGTGTTAATCATTAACGACATTTTACGGTGTTCTTCATGTGTAACTAGACTTAACTGAAACATAAATCCAATTTTTGCTGCATCGATTTCATGAATTGTTGAGCATTTTTCGGTCGATGTACCAAAACTCGATTCAGGTATCGCACAAGAAGTTGAAGCTTCTTCACGTACAGTTTTGCTGCATTGATTTCATGAATTGGTGAGCATTTTTCGGTCGATTTGCTACCAAAACTCGATTTAGGTGTCGCACAAGAAGTTGAAGCTTCTTCACGTACAGTTGACTCTTGGTTTTTAGCAATGCACGCTGTTGGCTCTTTTCTTGACTTGCTTTCAGGAGGGCTTGCTGGAACACTGACCATATCTAAGGGAATGGATATTATGATAATAATTATCAAGTTTTTATTGCTATTATTTTTATCATTGAATTCAATGTAATTTTGTAACGAAAATTTTTTTTTATGAATTCGTTTTCTTTGTAGTGGGATAACTATATAAAAAGTTTTCATTTTCGGTACTTCTCTCTTTTCGTTTTGATCTTCTATTCGTTGTTGTGTTAATCATTAACGACATTTTACGGTGTTCTTCATGTGTAACTAGACTTAACTGAAACATAAATGCAATTTTTGCTGCATCGATTTCATGAATTGTTGAGCATTTTTCGGTCGATGTGCTACCAAAACTCGATTCAGGTGTCACACATGAAGTTCAAGCTTCTTCACGTACAGTTGCTGCATTGATTTCATGAATTGGTGAGCATTTTTCGGTCGATGTGCTACCAAAACTCGATTTAGGTGTCGCAGAAGAAGTTGAAGCTTCTTCACGTACAGTTGACTCTTGGTTTTTAGCAATGCACGCTGTTGGCTCTTTTCTTGACTTGCTTTCAGGAGGGCTTGCTGGAACACTGACCATATCTAAGGGAATGGATATTATGATAATAATTATCAAGTTTTTATTGCTATTATTTTTATCATTGAATTCAATGTAATTTTGTAACGAAAATTTTTTTTTTATGAATTCGTTTTCTTTGCAGTGGGATAACTATATAAAAAGTTTTCATTTTCGGTACTTCTCTTTTTTCGTTTTGATCTTCTATTCGTTGTTGTGTTAATCATTAATGACATTTTACGGTGTTCTTCATGTGTAACTAGACTTAACTGAAACATAAATGCAATTTTTGCTGCATCGATTTCATGAATTGTTGAGCATTTTTCGGTCGATGTGCTACCAAAACTCGATTCAGGTATCGCACAAGAAGTTGAAGCTTCTTCACGTACAGTTGCTGCATTGATTTCATGAATTGGTGAGCATTTTTCGGTCGATGTGCTACCAAAACTCGATTTAGGTGTCGCACAAGAAGTTGAAGCTTCTTCACGTACAGTTGACTCTTGGTTTTTAGCAATGCACGCTGTTGGCTCTTTTCTTGACTTGCTTTCAGGAGGGCTTGCTGGAACACTGACAATATCTAAGGGAATGGATATTATGATAATAATTATCAAGTTTTTATTGCTATTATTTTTATCATTGAATTCAATGTAATTTTGTAACGAAAATTTTTTTTTATGAATTCGTTTTTTTTGTAGTGGGATAACTGTATAAAAAGTTTTCATTTTCGGTACTTCTCTCTTTTCGTTTTGATCTTCTATTCGTTGTTGTGTTAATCATTAACGACATTTTACGGTGTTCTTCATGTGTAACTAGACTTAACTGAAACATAAATGCAATTTTTGCTGCATCGATTTCATGAATTGTTGAGCATTTTTCGGTCGATGTGCTACCAAAACTCGATTCAGGTGTCACACATGAAGTTGAAGCTTCTTCACGTAAAGTTGCCGCATTGATTTCATGAATTGTTGAGCATTTTTCGGTCGATGTGCTACCAAAACTCGATTCAGGTGTCGCACAAGAAGTTGAAGCTTCTTCACGTACAGTTGCTGCATTGATTTCATGAATTGGTGAGCATTTTTCGGTCGATGTGCTACCAAAACTCGATTTAGGTGTCGCACAAGAAGTTGAAGCTTCTTCACGTACAGTTGACTCTTGGTTTTTAGCAATGCACGCTGTTGGCACTTTTCTTGACTTGCTTTCAGGAGGGCTTGCTGGAACACTGACCATATCTAAGGGAATGGATATTATAATAATAATTATCAAGTTTTTATTGCTTTTATTTTTATCATTGAATTCAATGTAATTTTGTAACGAAAATTTTTTTTTATGAATTCGTTTTCTTTGAAGTGGGATAACTATATAAAAAGTTTTCATTTTCGGTACTTCTCTTTTTTCGTTTTGATCTTCTATTCGTTGTTGTGTTAATCATTAACGACATTTTACGGTGTTCTTCATGTGTAACTAGACTTAACTGAAACATAAATGCAATTTTTGCTGCATCGATTTCATGAATTGTTGAGCATTTTTCGGTCGATGTACCAAAACTCGATTCAGGTATCGCACAAGAAGTTGAAGCTTCTTCACGTACAGTTGCTGCATTGATTTCATGAATTGGTGAGCATTTTTCGGTCGATGTGCTACCAAAACTCGATTTAGGTGTCGCACAAGAAGTTGAAGCTTCTTCACGTACAGTTGACTCTTGGTTTTTAGCAATGCACGCTGTTGGCTCTTTTCTTGACTTGCTTTCAGGAGGGCTTGCTGGAACACTGACCATATCTAAGGGAATGGATATTATGATAATAATTATCAAGTTTTTATTGCTATTATTTTTATCATTGAATTCAATGTAATTTTGTAACGAAAATTTTTTTTTATGAATTCGTTTTCTTTGTAGTGGGATAACTATATAAAAAGTTTTCATTTTCGGTACTTCTCTTTTTTCGTTTTGATCTTCTATTCGTTGTTGTGTTAATCATTAACGACATTTTACGGTGTTCTTCATGTGTAACTAGACTTAACTGAAACATAAATGCAATTTTTGCTGCATCGATTTCATGAATTGTTGAGCATTTTTCGGTCGATGTACCAAAACTCGAATCAGGTATCGCACAAGAAGTTGAAGCTTCTTCACGTACAGTTTTGCTGCATTGATTTCATGAATTGGTGAGCATTTTTCGGTCGATGTGCTACCAAAACTCGATTTAGGTGTCGCACAAGAAGTTGAAGCTTCTTCACGTACAGTTGACTCTTGGTTTTTAGCAATGCACGCTGTTGGCTCTTTTCTTGACTTGCTTTCAGGAGGGCTTGCTGGAACACTGACCATATCTAAGGGAATGGATATTATGATAATAATTATCAAGTTTTTATTGCTATTATTTTTATCATTGAATTCAATGTAATTTTGTAACGAAAATTTTTTTTTATGAATTCGTTTTCTTTGTAGTGGGATAACTATATAAAAAGTTTTCATTTTCGGTACTTCTCTTTTTTCGTTTTGATCTTCTATTCGTTGTTGTGTTAATCATTAACGACATTTTACGGTGTTCTTCATGTGTAACTAGACTTAACTGAAACATAAATGCAATTTTTGCTGCATCGATTTCATGAATTGTTGAGCATTTTTCGGTCGATGTGCTACCAAAACTCGATTCTGGTGTCACACATGAAGTTGAAGCTTCTTCACGTACAGTTGCCGCATTGATTTCATGAATGTTGAGCATTTTTCGGTCGATGTGCTACCAAAACTCGATTCAGGTGTCGCACAAGAAGTTGAAGCTTCTTCACGTACAGTTGCTGCATTGATTTCATGAATTGGTGAGCATTTTTCGGTCGATGTGCTACCAAAACTCGATTTAGGTGTCGCACAAGAAGTTGAAGCTTCTTCACGTACAGTTGACTCTTGGTTTTTAGCAATGCACGCTGTTGGCTCTTTTCTTGACTTGCTTTCAGGAGGGCTTGCTGGAACACTGACCATATCTAAGGGAATGGATATTATGATAATAATTATCAAGTTTTTATTGCTATTATTTTTATCATTGAATTCAATGTAATTTTGTAACGAAAAATTTTTTTTATGAATTCGTTTTCTTTGTAGTGGGATAACTATATAAAAAGTTTTCATTTTCGGTACTTCTCTTTTTTCGTTTTGATCTTCTATTCGTTGTTGTGTTAATCATTAACGACATTTTACGGTGTTCTTCATGTGTAACTAGACTTAACTGAAACATAAATGCAATTTTTGCTGCATCGATTTCATGAATTGTTGAGCATTTTTCGGTCGATGTACCAAAACTCGATTCAGGTATCGCACAAGAAGTTGAAGCTTCTTCACGTACAGTTGCTGCATTGATTTCATGAATTGGTGAGCATTTTTCGGTCGATGTGCTACCAAAACTCGATTTAGGTGTCGCACAAGAAGTTGAAGCTTCTTCACGTACAGTTGACTCTTGGTTTTTAGCAATGCACGCTGTTGGCTCTTTTCTTGACATGCTTTCAGGAGGGCTTGCTGGAACACTGACCATATCTAAGGGAATGGATATTATGATAATAATTATCAAGTTTTTATTGCTATAATTTTTATCATTGAATTCAATGTAATTTTGTAACGAAAATTTTTTTTTATGAATTCGTTTTCTTTGTAGTGGGATAACTATATAAAAAGTTTTCATTTTCGGTACTTCTCTCTTTTCGTTTTGATCTTCTATTCGTTGTTGTGTTAATCATTAACGACATTTTACGGTGTTCTTCATGTGTAACTAGACTTAACTGAAACATAAATGCAATTTTTGCTGCATCGATTTCATGAATTGTTGAGCATTTTTCGGTCGATGTGCTACCAAAACTCGATTCTGGTGTCACACATGAAGTTGAAGCTTCTTCACGTACAGTTGCCGCATTGATTTCTTGAATTGTTGAGCATTTTTCGGTCGATGTGCTACCAAAACTCGATTCAGGTGTCGCACAAGAAGTTGAAGCTTCTTCACGTACAGTTGCTGCATTGATTTCATGAATTGGTGAGCATTTTTCGGTCGATGTGCTACCAAAACTCGATTTAGGTGTCGCACAAGAAGTTGAAGCTTCTTCACGTACAGTTGACTCTTGGTTTTTAGCAATGCACGCTGTTGGCTCTTTTCTTGACTTGCTTTCAGGAGGGCTTGCTGGAACACTGACCATATCTAAGGGAATGGATATTATGATAATAATTATCAAGTTTTTATTGCTATTATTTTTATCATTGAATTCAATGTAATTTTGTAACGAAAATTTTTTTTTATGAATTCGTTTTCTTTGTAGTGGGATAACTATATAAAAAGTTTTCATATTCGGTACTTCTCTTTTTTCGTTTTGATCTTCTATTCGTTGTTGTGTTAATCATTAACGACATTTTACGGTGTTCTTCATGTGTAACTAGACTTAACTGAAACATAAATGCAATTTTTGCTGCATCGATTTCATGAATTGTTGAGCATTTTTCGGTCGATGTACCAAAACTCGATTCAGGTATCGCACAAGAAGTTGAAGCTTCTTCACGTACAGTTGCTGCATTGATTTCATGAATTGGTGAGCATTTTTCGGTCGATGTGCTACCAAAACTCGATTTAGGTGTCGCACAAGAAGTTGAAGCTTCTTCACGTACAGTTGACTCTTGGTTTTTAGCAATGCACGCTGTTGGCTCTTTTCTTGACTTGCTTTCAGGAGGGCTTGCTGGAACACTGACCATATCTAAGGGAATGGATATTATGATAATAATTATCAAGTTTTTATTGCTATTATTTTTATCATTGAATTCAATGTAATTTTGTAACGAAAATTTTTTTTTATGAATTCGTTTTCTTTGTAGTGGGATAACTATATAAAAAGTTTTCATTTTCGGTACTTCTCTTTTTTCGTTTTGATCTTCTATTCGTTGTTGTGTTAATCATTAACGACATTTTACGGTGTTCTTCATGTGTAACTAGACTTAACTGAAACATAAATGCAATTTTTGCTGCATCGATTTCATGAATTGTTGAGCATTTTTCGGTCGATGTGCTACCAAAACTCGATTCAGGTGTCACACATGAAGTTGAAGCTTCTTCACGTACAGTTGACGCATTGATTTCATGAATTGTTGAGCATTTTTCGGTCGATGTGCTACCAAAACTCGATTCAGGTGTCACACATGAAGTTGAAGCTTCTTCACGTACAGTTGACGCATTGATTTCATGAATTGTTGAGCATTTTTCGGTCGATGTGCTACCAAAACTCGATTCAGGTGTCGCACAAGAAGTTGAAGCTTCTTCACGTACAGTTGACGCATTGATTTCATGAATTGGTGAGCATTTTTCGGTCGATGTGCTACCAAAACTCGATTTAGGTATCGCACAAGAAGTTGAAGCTTCTTCACGTACAGTTGCTGCATTGATTTCATGAATTAGTGAGCATTTTTCGGTCGATGTGCTACCAAAACTCGATTTAGGTGTCGCACAAGAAGTTGAAGCTTCTTCACCTACAGTTGACTCTTGGTTTTTAGCAATGCACGCTGTTGGCTCTTTTCTTGACTTGCTTTCAGGAGGGCTTGCTGGAACACTGACCATATCTAAGGGAATGGATATTATGATAATAATTATCAAGTTTTTATTGCTATTATTTATATCATTGAATTCAATGTAATTTTGTAACGAAAATTTTTTTTTTATGAATTCGTTTTCTTTGTAGTGGGATAACTATATAAAAAGTTTTCATTTTCGGTACTTCTCTTTTTTCGTTTTGATCTTCTATTCGTTGTTGTGTTAATCATTAACGACATTTTACGGTGTTCTTCATGTGTAACTAGACTTAACTGAAACATAAATGCAATTTTTGCTGCATCGATTTCATGAATTGTTGAGCATTTTTCGGTCGATCTACTACCAAAACTCGATTCAGGTGTCACACATGAAGTTGAAGCTTCTTCACGTACAGTTCCCGCATTGATTTCATGAATTGGTGAGCATTTTTCGGTCGATGTGCTACCAAAACTCGATTTAGGTGTCGCAGAAGAAGTTGAAGCTTCTTCACGTACAGTTGACTCTTGGTTTTTAGCAATGCACGCTGTTGGCTCTTTTCTTGACTTGCTTTCAGGAGGGCTTGCTGGAACACTGACCATATCTAAGGGAATGGATATTATGATAATAATTATCAAGTTTTTATTGCTATAATTTTTATCATTGAATTCAATGTAATTTTGTAACGAAAATTTTTTTTTAATGAATTTGACTCTTTTTCTCAGGGTGGAATCTTTTTGCATCTTACATTACATGCTCATACATATTGATAAAATTTATTACAATTATGATTTCAGGATTGAGATATGCACTCTAAATATACTTTAAGTTTAAATGAACACAAAATTAAACAGTTAAGTATTTCTTTTTTTTTAATGTAGTATTCGTTTTCTTTGCAGTGGGATAACTATATAAAAAGTTTTCATTTTCGGTACTTCTCTTTTTTCGTTTTGATCTTCTATTCGTTGTTGTGTTAATTATTAATGACATTTTACGGTGTTCTTCATGTGTAACTAGACTTAACTGAAACATAAATGCAATTTTTGCTGCATCGATTTCATGAATTGTTGAGCATTTTTCGGTCGATGTGCTACCAAAACTCGATTCAGGTGTCGCACAAGAAGTTGAAGCTTCTTCACGTACAGTTGCTGCCTTGATTTCATGAATTGGTGAGCATTTTTCGGTCGATGTGCTACCAAAACTCGATTTAGGTGTCGCACAAGAAGTTGAAGCTTCTTCACGTACAGTTGACTCTTGGTTTTTAGCATTGCACGCTGTTGGCTCTTTTCTTGACTTGCTTTCAGGAGGGCTTGCTGGAACACTGACCATATCTGAGGGAATGGATATTATGATAATAATTATCAAGTTTTTATTGCTAATATTTTTATCATTGAATTCAATGTTATTTTGTAACGAAAATTTTTTTTTAATGAATTTGACTCTTTTTCTCAGGGTGGAATATTTTTGCATCTTAATTTTTTTTTTATAATATTTCTTCGATAATTTTAAAAATACAAATCTAAATTTTAACAAAAAATAGATGAAAAATATTGAACAAGCTCTTAACCCTTGAAATTATCTAGATTTTAATATTAAAATTAAAATGGCTTTTTTCATGTTATCGATCATTAATTTGATAATCAATTGAGGTACCTTTTTCTTCGACCTCTCTTCTTTTATGTTCTACGCCAACGCTCGAGACCTCTTTCTTCCAATTTCAATTAATTCTATATTCTGCTATTTTCAAATTAATTTTTTTTTTAATATACTGTCTTCCGGAATTTCATCTGCTCTAAATTTTTTCAACTTTATCAAACCTATCAGCTTGGCGTCCCTCTATCAATTTTTCTAAAATTCTTCTCAATTCTCAGCCAGATATATTTCAAAGCAATCTCTGAAGTAAAATGTTTGAATTTCGTGCTTAAACTTGATTTCTGTGTTTCTCCATTCAATTTGAATCATTTTGTCTTTGGTGTGCTTTTGTCTCCGAATTTCGTATTTGAAGTTATGTTACTATTTCACAGATGTCAAAAATTCCATACCTACTTATAAATGAAATTATGTATACAATATATTTGAACATTTTAAATAATCATTATTATAAATAATATCATTTTGGTAAGGTGGAATATATTCGAATTTTGTTCATTATATATATTTGAATTTTCAGGTTAGTTTTAAAAATTAAAACTACTTTTTGTTATCGATTTAAAAATTAGATCGATTTCATGAAATTTTGGAAATGGGTTTTACAGATGCATTATATTAATAATATAATTTGACAAGAAATGAGTTATACTAGAAATACATAATTATAAAGAATCAAAATAAATTAACATTACATATTTATATTACAATTACATACAAGATTGATAATAATACTCTTAATACTGATTTATATATATACTTTTTATATACTGATATATATATATATAAATGTAAAACTTGGTTCTCGGAATGAGCCGCGTTCTAGATTCATATAATCTCGACGTTTCGGCTTCCGAGACTTCGGCTTCTAGTTGACTCCGAAGAGTAGGCAGGTTGGGATTTCGGAGTTAACTATTAGAAACGATTTGGCTCGTGGAGGAGGCAGATTGAGGCCACGCAACCGAATTATTTTTCTTGTCATATATATATATATATATATATATATATATATATATATATATATATATATATATATATATCCATATAATTTCATCTGTTATATTCATATTCTTTCTGAAACCCGATATGATATAAAACAAAATTGTACATTTGAACCACAGCAATCCTCTCCAGAACTTTCGGTAATTCACAACAAGAAAATAAATTCTTTATTTCTCGTGCTATATTTTCGCACTTATATATATTCGCTATCAAAGTATAGTATACCATTCACTATAACATTCTTTCGATAATTTTTGACGATCGTTCCTAGTTTTCCCCAATTGGTTCGTGGAGTAGGCAGATTGAGGCCACGTAACCAGGTAAGCTTTCCTCATTTTCCTTCATTCAGTTCGTGGAGTAGGCAGATTGAGGCCACGTAACCGAGTAACCCTTACCTTTACTAATTTATTCCAACTCCTGAAGATTGCTTCACAACGGAAGCCGAAACGTCGAGACTATTTAAATTTAGAACGCGGCTCATTCCGAGAAATAAGTTTTACACATACTTCTGACCGCGAAAACCTTTCTGAACATATATATATATATATATATATATATATATATATATATATATATATATATATATATATATATATATATATAATATATATATATATATTATTTATTTCGGTAATTCACAACAAGAAAATAAATTCTTTATTTCTCGTGCTATATTTTCGCACTTATATATATTCGCTATCAAAGTATAGTATACCATTCACTATAACATTCTTTCGATAATTTTTGACGAATTATTCAAAAGAATCTCTATTATTCTTCTAGTGATAAATGTTAAAGAATATTCAAAAGGATGCCTTCATTTATTGAAAGCTTAAGACTCTATACTGTTTCGTACTACACGGTACTCATCAGTCACGCCGCGTTTAAAAAAAGAAAAGCATCGATTTCAATCATCACATACCCTCTTATTGATTGTAAGACAGAAATATGGAGTAATTCGTATGCATATATAATGCATAGATTAATATACATCTCAAATCTTAGGAATCAATGAGAAGCACATGAATTCATCTGACATTGAAAGTTTCACACGTCCTCATCAATTAAGATATTACATTTCACAACTCTAGTTTTTTAAAACTATTTCATCTAATTTGATGACGTAATGGCCATCTACTTTGCGGTTGCACAATCGTTCAGTGTTTTTCAAAACACGAAAGAAATATCCGACATGAAAAAGCATATAAGATCTCTTGCTATATTATCGCACTTATTAAATAATAAATTCTATATCAAATAATCACACCTAATCACTCGAGTGATTATAGTGATAATATAGCACGAGATTTACAGAATTCGTTTTCTTGTAGTAAATTTCTTTCTTTTATATATTTCTTGAAATTGATTTATTGCCTGTTTAAGATATTTTATTTTGAAAGTTTTCAGCAATAACATGTTTTTTTGATATGAAAAAGTTTATTTTTGTTGACGTTTATATTATATATATATATATATATATATATATATATATATATATATATATATATATATATATATATATATATATATATATATGAAAGAAAATGAGATGTCTCCATTATCCTTCAAGGGATAGATGTTAGAGAATTAATGAAATCGATGTCACACCTGATGGAAGTGCGAGACATACCTATGTTCGTTTAAATTAATAATAAGAAATTTTAAATTGAAGTACACATCATTAAACAGATTGTATAATAATTAATTCGGTTATTACTTCGGTTAATAATAATTATGAGAGCGACCTACTGTGAAAAATTTCTCACAGAAAACTCTATCAGAAAGTTCTGCGATAAGTATTTCCCTATCAGTCTGATAGAATTCGTAAATATCATGGTTTTAAAATACTTTGGAACAGTCAGTTCAAAAAACAAAACTTTTTAAAAAACTATAATTTTAATATTTCATTTAAAACGAACAATAATTTATCGAAGCACATTAAGAATAACAAAAACAAAATTAAAAGAGAAGACAAATCAGGTGTTTACCAATTGAATTGTGGAACATATCCCGGTATATATGTAAAACAAGTACAAATACCGTTACAAGAATCCAGGAACATAGAGTTTCGCGCATAACAAAAGCAATTCGAATTATTACAACCATTTATTAACAGAAAACCATACTTTTGATACGAATTTAAAAATTTTACTTAATGTACAGAAAAGTAGTCAATTAGATTTTGGATAAATAGTGAAAATAAATGGGCATACAAATTCTGGAAATTTGCTGAAAGAACAGATAAAATAAAACAATTCACCCTTGTTAAACCTTTTCAGGTAATAAAAATTAGATTTCGGAATGAAATATATTTGATAAAACCAAAATTCATAGAATCTCGAATTCCCTGATATTTAAATGTGCTCTTTAAAATTTGTTGTTATTATTCTATTAGCATCTGAAGAAGTCGTTTGTAACGACGAAACGCGTCATGATATGTAGTCAATAAAGTGTAATTAATAAGTTCAATTGTTAGAGTATAAGTTTATATTCAATTGTTACAGTCACTGATAATTCAGCATTTGATAAAGAAGTAGTACTTCGAAACGCGTCATGCGTATTTTTATTAAATTATGAGAAAATTCTTGATATTGTTTCATTGTGGATGTTAATTTTCTCCAAGTATTGGCCTCATCAATCATCAATTTTCTGATTCGTTTAATGATGAAGCATTAGTTTCAGGTTGGTTTTTCCTATGTCATTTTTGCCGTCAGAAAGAATTGAAAGAGAAGGAATATTATGAAGAAGAAAGAGAATGTACGTATAGTACATTCAGGTATATTTGCGAGGGAAAATGTGTTTTTCGTTCTGCCGGGTCAAAGCAACCGGCAGATCAGTCTGACATTTAAGATTTATATAAATGAGAGGTAATAAGAAATACTGGTTTAAAATTCACTTACTGAACAATTCTTATTCAAAATACTTTTCTCACAGTGACCTTCATGAGAAATTGTTTGAGCTATAGATCGTAAACTTCCTGAAAAAGAATAATAAGAATTTGAAGATCTTTCAGATATTATAATTATATAAACTCCTAATCTTGAAACTCTAAAAAAAATGACACTGAAAAATTAAAACTGAAAAACCCTAAAAATATTGGGAATCTTAATCATAATAATAAAGATAACAATAAACTAGGTGATAAAAAAAAATTGAATAATTTGTTATTGAAGAAAATAACTTAATTGCATCTCCAAAAGGTTGTAAAATTCCTAAAAATCCTACTTTATTTAGACGTTTACGAATTTGAATACAACCTAATAATTTACGCTCTAATAATGTTAAAAATGCTACACCTACTAATACACCGATGAAAATCAATAAAATCAAAAAATTCAAAAATATTAATAACAAATCAATTTTTATTTGTATAAATATACATTTAAAGATTCTGAATCCCTCGCACTAGTCTGCCAAAATAAAATTATTAATTATTATTTCAAATATAATATTTGATCCCTTCGTAATAAAATATTTTTTCTATTGAAGATAGAAACCAACCTGGCTTACACCGTCGAACAGACCTAATATTTTAGCTTCTACACCAAAAATAAATTTTAATCCAACATCGAGGTCGCAAACCTTTTTTCAATAAGAACTATTGAAAAGATTACGCTGTTATCCCTAAGTTAATTCAATCTTATAATCATTTTGATGGATCAATTATTCAATTATTACTGTAAATATGAGAAAATAGTTGATTCAATTTTTTGTCGCCCTGACAAAACTTAAATTCAATTGAAAAATTATAACTCTGACATTAATAATTCAATATTTAGTTAAACTCTTTAGGGTCTTCTCGTCTTTAAACTTTATTTAAACTTTTTAACTTAAAAATAAAATTCTATTAATAAAACTGAAACAGTAATTTTCTCATCAAACCTTTCATACAAGCTTTCAATTAAAAAACTAATGATTATGCTACCTTTGCACAGTCAAAATACTGCGGCCGTTCAAATTTCAGAGGGCAGGCCAAACTTTAAATTAAAATCAAAAAGAGATGTTTTTAATAAACAGGTGGAGAATAATTTGCCGAATTCTTCAATTCAAAACTTTTAAATATACATTATTTTATACTAATTTTATCATTATTACTTAAAATTAAAAATTTTATTTCATATTTTTATATAAAAATTAAACTCAATATAAATTTTCATAAACTAATAACAAATTTTTGAATCCTTTGAATGAAAAAAAAATTTGATTCTCCAATTTATTCAAAACTTAACTAAATTTTAAAATTTAAATTTCAAGCTTATCCCTAAAATTTTATTAATATAACTTGAATTAAAATTAAATCTTTAAAATTAAAATTATACAAAAATTAATTTTTTTTATAAAGAACTTTTTTTAGAAACGTTTCGATTCAAAAACGATTAATATTTCATTACTGAAAAAATATTTTAAATATTTATGACACAATGAAATCAATGAATTTTTAGCTTTTTTAAATTCGAGAAAATTAAAAAATTGATTTTTAATTAATAAACCCTGATACACAAGGTACAAAATTCAATCTTCTTTTTAAAATTGGAAAAATTTTCTTTTTCAATACTAATTGACTATAATAAAACTAGTTTTTTCTATTTTTTAATAAAGTTAATATCATTTTAATTGAAATATAAAAAAAAACTATTGAAATAAAATTTTCTACTCAATTTAAAATGATTTTTTAATTTTCTTCTTAATTTAAAGAAGAAACTTATACAGATCTAAATTGCCCTTCTAGATTCACTTTCCAGTAAATATACTCTGTTACGACTCAATTCATTTTAAGACGAAAGCGACGAGCGATATGTACATATTTTATAGCTTAATCATTAAATTAAATTTAACTTAATTACTTTCAAATCCAATTTCTAAAAAATTTTGAATTAATTATCTAAAAATAAATTTATTTTAACCCATTTCTTCTTCAATATAAACTATATATATAAACTATATAATATAAACTAGACCTTGATCTGGTTTTAATTTTTGAAAAAAATTAGAAAATCATTCTTTTAAAATTTTCAACGAAATATAAATTTCTAATCGAAGTAAATCAGAACGTAGATTATCAATTACAGAACAGGTTCCTCTGAAAACACTAAAATACCGCCAAATTTTTTAACTTCAATGAAATTAACTATTAATCATTTGGTCTAAAGCTTACGTTAAAAATAATAGGGTATCTAATCTTAGTTTATTTAAATAATTTTTTAACTTCATTTAATAAACTCATTAGTAACATTTTCTAATACGTTTGCTTTCTCTGATTTTACGGTCGCTCTAACTTGAATTAAATCTTCACCTCATAAATGGAAGAATTTTGTGTCTAATCGTACTTCTTACATTTGGGATATTATCCCTACCCAACGATGGTTTTATGTTTCATCTCAGCATAATCCGGCTGATGTTGGTACTCAAGGAATTTCTCCTGCAGTTGTCGTGAATTGCAGACTCTGGTTGTATGGTCGATCGTATAATTTTAATGATTCAGAGAACAATTAAAAATATAATTCCATAGAAGATGAAGTTATAAACGAAAGTGCAAAAATATGTTTACTTACGAACCTGAAGAAGATTTCGTAAATGTCTTACTCTACAAATTCTTTTCACTACCTAAAATACTAAGAATTATTCCTTATACTCTACGATTCAATACTAATTTGAAATTAAAGTGAAAAAATCGAAAAGTCTATACTTTTCCAGAAAAGTCTATTACTTCTTCGGAAATGCGTTAAAAATAATCTCTCAATCCATCTTCCATCGGGAAATAGAACTATTGTCGTCTGAGGTTATGATTCTTAAAGCTTCTAGAAAACTTAGGCTTCTTCCTCTCTGTTAATATCTATTTATAATTCGTTCATTTTTTATATATTTTCTTCAAAAATAATTCTACACTCAGGATGTCATACATGACCTACATACATCATTAAAATTGGTTTTACTTACGTATCTACAATTTCATATTGGAAATATTTACATTACAATAATTTTACTTAGTTTTTCTGTTAATTGAATTAGTTACTTCAATTTACAATAATGTACTTAGAATCATTTTTCCCCTCATAATAATTTCAACAGTTGGGATGAATACTTTGAAACTATTTTTTTTTTCACTTTACTTGGTTTACTATATTGTTCTCAAATTTGAGAGACAACCGATACAGTTTCTTCATTACTTATTTGCCTTCAGAAAATGGTCAGCATTCTCAACGTCGGGGGTATGGTTCGTCTTTACTAATTACTATGAATGATAGTTGATGATCGACGGAATATAATATCTGTAGTTCACTTCATTTTCTCTATTACATTAAGTCCTTCATACGCATTATACTTAACCCGTTCCATTGTTTACCATACGACCATCCTGAATACCTCATTTGGACCAGAAGTGATGAAACCGAAAATAAAAGAGACGTTCTAGTACAAGAAATCGTTAGTGACGGATATATGATAGTGAATAACATTAATACAAAGCGTACCTCATTCACTACAAAATATATAGTGCCTTATTACGGCGAGTGACTCCAAAGGACACTTCCGCATCGTCCTAGTTGTCCTTGCAAGTCTCTATTCCTTTCCTGGACTACCCCAGGGTAAGTGGAGTGTCGTGTGTACATGAATTATATTGATTTATTACTTTACTTTGTTTTAGTCATTGCATTATATTACTTTTCGTTTGAACATATTTATTCTCGGTACGTTGTTAAAATTAGCTAAAAAAATACAGTCCACTTTCCACATGTTCTACTTATACGTTTACGATACAGGAGTATTTATTTTCTTCTTCAACAAACTTCATAGAGTGGTGACCTTTTTATTGATCATTCAAAAAAATGACAGTTTTAATATTATTATGTTTCCAGAAGTTGCCAGTAATTGTTTAGCGAAATTAGAGCTATCTTCGTTTATTCTGAAGAACTGTTGATGTTCTTCGAATTTTGCAAAAAAGTTTCCTCTTATTTGCGCTACGTAACAGCTATTGCACTCATTACAACTTTGTTTATGAACTCCAGATTTCTTATTCGATGTTGTTCAATCTCTAACATTAAGAAACAATTTAGTAATTTTTAGTGCAGATAAAATACAACGTTTATATTATTATTACGTGGGTATGTAGCTATTATGTATGTAGGAATTCTTTGAGTACCTATACTCTTTGAGTAACATATTTGAAAATTCACAGTACATTTCAGAGGCAATAAGTTCACCCAAGACAAAGAATTGTATTTGATGATTGAATAGATTAGTCATAAAAATGTAGATACCTGAGATTCAAATTTCGATTACCGCTTGGTGAAACATGACTAACTGAACATTCAATCATGTGATTATATATGTCGAACATAAAGCTAGGAGATTGACTTAAATTTCCATAAAAATATACTTAACACATCAAAAAGCAACCAAAACAAATAGAAAATCAATAATTTATATTAACGTGAGAAACATCAAGATTATCAACACAATAATTCATAAGAGATATTCGAAGATTGAAATTATATATTCTGAGTATATTCATAAGGTACATTATTCAAACTCTGATTAAGGTAAGGACACATTTATCAAAAAATTGATTTCATAATGTGAAATCCTCAATGATCAACAAAATCATAAAATATCATTGAAAAAATTTATGAATATGACGTTCCATTTTTTCAATCAGAAATATTTCCGAAGCCCACTTAATAATCACTCACGAAACTGATAGGTTCGTTCTCGTTGACAACAATTATATGAGGACGTCTGTAAATGAGTTTAAGCGTTAAGTTTATAGATAATACGAGTGTTTAATAGAAATATCCACAGTTGACGAACCAAAAAACAAAATTTTTCAAAAAAGCAACATTCGTGTAGACAGTCCCTGAGTGTTTTATTTGAAATATTTCGATTGCAAGTCTTAGGCTTGACTAAGAATTTATCTACTTACTGAATAATTTACTGATTCAATAAGTTATTATATTCATGAAATGATACGTTTCAGTAATTTAAGCTTTGCTAGATTTTTTGACGAAGTATCAATTTGTAACATAACCTAAAATTATATTGAAAATATAAAAAATCAATATATCAAATATAAAAAATATATGAAAATTGCACAAACAAAAATGATCGACTAGGTATGGAATATATTAGTTTAAGCATACTAACCGAACGTTAATATAGACCCTAGAAATTCTACCTAGAAATGAACAGGTGCTTTTAAAGGTTATAATATATTTTTTCCAGAAACATTTTAATTTGTATAGGTGCCATTTATAATGGTCATCTAAGCAACAAATTCAATTTATCAGATAGATCTATTCAATGAAGTAAATTTGTTCATAAAACACTGTATCACGTTTTCGAAACAAAAATAAAAATTATGACATATATTTTGGAAAATTTATGAATATAAACTTTCATATCATAAGCCGTAGAAATATGAAACAAAATCACATGGTAAGTTTGAATGAATAAATGCTAAAGTTGTATAATACTTATCTCAATAAATATGAATCTCAATGCCATCTATAAATGAATCTCAACCCCACCATTGAAATTTTTTTTTTTACTCCATAAGGAAAAAGTTTTTCTATTTTCATAAAAATTCTCATGTTTTTGAAACAAACACTGGAGGGTTCCATATACACTAAATTACACGAGGTACAATTCCTATATTACATTCGATAAGAATTACAGTCGTTCAAATTTTGGAATCAAATAATACAAATCAAGTGCGTTCACAAAAAAACAATTAAGAAATAATTAAAATTAAAACTACATTACATGCCGTAACATATTGATAAAATTTATTACAATTATGATTTCAGGATTGATATATGCATATGACCTATATATGATATATATAGGTCTAAATATCCTTTTGAGTTTAAATGAACACAAAATCAAACAGTTAAGTATTTCTTTTTTTTTAATGTAGTATTCGTTTTCTTTGCAGTGGAATAACTATATACAAAGTTTTCATTTTCGGTACTTCTCTTTTTTCGTTTTGATCTTCTATTCGTTGTTGTGTCAATTATTAATGACATTTTACGGTGTTCTTCATGTGTCACTAGACATAACTGAAACATAAATGCAATTTTTGCTGCATCGATTTCATGAATTGTTGAGCATTTTTCGGTCGATGTGCTACCAAAACTCGATTCAGGTGTCACACATGAAGTTGAAGCTTCTTCACGTACAGTTGCTGCATTGATTTCATGAATTGGTGAGCATTTTTCGGTCGATGTGCTACCAAAACTCGATTTAGGTGTCGCACAAGAAGTTGAAGCTTCTTCACGTACAGTTGACTCTTGGTTTTTAGCAATGCACGCTGTTGGCTGTTTTCTTGAATTGCTTTCAGGGGGGCTTGCTGGAACACTGACCATATCTTGGGTTCTGATTTCAGCGTTCAACATTTCCATAACACTATTCTGCTCCACAGCAATAAGGAGCACTGCATTTTTTATTTTTTTCAGTTGTCTGTTGAGCTTTTCATTCCTCGGATTTTCTTGGAATTTGACAAATAGTTCTTGTTATTTACATGCTGACTTTTTCAGTTTAGTTTGGCACGTCTTCAATTTATTTACTATGCTTTTGCTTACGAAGCAAGACATTTTGATTGATATATATTCACACGAACTGACACTATCTTAACAATATAGAGCACACGGATTCACAATTTGTTGTTATCACTTCGACTTGTGAACAAGAAATGAAACGATTGAACCCTACCATTTAGGTAGGTAATATATTTATTTTGTGGTTAACTATAGAAGAACTCGAAACATCCCAAATTTTGAGAAATGGAAGGGTACTGGGGAAAGGAAGGAAGTGGATATTATGATAATAATTATCAAGTTTTTATTGCTATTATTTTTATTATTGAATTCAATGCAATTTTGTAAAGAAAATTTTTTTTGATCAATTTGACCCTTTTTCTCAGGGTGGAAACTTTTTGCATCTTAATTTTTTTTTTCATAATATTTCTTCGATAATTTTGAACATACAATCTTAAATTTCAACAAAAAATAAATAAAAAATATTGAACAATCTCTTAACCCTTAAAATTATCCAGATTTTAATATTAAAATTACAATGGCTTTCTTCATGTTATCGATCATTAATTTAATAATTAATTGAGGTACCTTTTTCTTCGACATCTCTTCTTTAATGTTCTACGCCAACACTCGAGACCTCTTTCTTCCAATATTAATTAATTCTATATTCAGCTATTTTCAAATTAAATTACTTTTTTTAATATACTGTCTTCCGGAATTTGATCTGCTCTAAATTTTTTCAACTTCATCAAACCTATCAGCTTGGCGTCCCTCTATCAATTTCTCTAAAATTCTTCTTAAATCTCAGCCTGATATATTTCAAAACGTATCAAAAAAATAATGGCAGTGCAAAATATTTCCTATAAAGAAGCCATTACAAAAGAAAACATTAGTTATGCGTCGGCGGTAGGGTCAAGGTCCGAAACAAATAGCCTTTCAAATTTTAATATAATAAGAGAGGACAGAATAGACGGTAAAGGAAGAGTTGCTATTCTGGTCAAAAATCATATAGTTTTCGAAAAAATCCAATTGAGGTATATACCTAATGGTGTGATGGCAGTGGCTATTAAACTAAAAACGACAAATAATGGAAATATACCTACACTTCGTATCACTTTATGTTAAACCAACCTTGTCTATCCATTCCTATCATTGGGACAAATTTCTATCAAATATTCCAAAACCTTTCCTAATTGGTGGAGATTTTAACGCTTATCATATTAGCTGGGGGAATGACTTTAATGATCTAAAATGAAATGAATTATTAAAATCAATAGAAAATAGTAATGTGATTGTACACAATGATGGACGAAAAACGACTTTTAATGGATGGAATAGAAGAGATACCGCAATAGATATTACACTAACATCTGCAGACATAGCAGCAAAAGTTGAGTGGGGTGTGATGGACGACCTAATGGGTTCAAACCATTACCCACTTGTTGTAAAAATAAATAATATCAACTTGGAAACTTGTCAGCGAATAGGATGTAAAAAGTGGAATTTGAGAAAAATCAAATGGAAAAATTATACCGAAACCATGGACCTAATACTGGAGAATTGTGGAGACACCATCTCATACGAACAGTTCATTTCAAAATGAATTGTGCAATACAACAATGTACCGAGCAAAACAAATCTTTTGGGAAAGTAATCACGTTCAACAAAAAATCGCAAAGTTGGTGGAATGAGGAATGCACACAAGCAGTTGAAAGCCGTAAAACAGCATTCCATCTATTTAAAAAATACCCAATATTAGAAAATTATATAGCATACAAAAAATTGGATGCTCTGGTCAAAAGGACAACTAATTCAGCACGCAGGGAGGGATGGAAAACATTCTGCAATAAAATAAATAAATCTACTCCAATAAAAGATATATGGAACCAAGTAAAACATCTTAAAAGAATCAACAACGTACCAGATAATATCATAACAACAAATTCTGAGAATTGGGCGGAAGATTTTCTAAGTATTCTGGCACCTCCTTCAGTGAATAAGCCTCTACCTGAGTACACGGATAGGTCTAATCCAACAAATTTCCCTGTAGATCCGTTTACGCTGGAAGAAATGATTACAGCATTGTCATCTCATAAGAATTCATCTCCTGGAAGCGACAACATACACTATTCTATGATTTATCATCTTCCAAAGAGAGGAAAGAATATTTTTCTAAAAATACTCAACAGGTTCTGGAATGGACAAAAATACCAAAGGAGTGGAGAAATACGATAGTTATACCCATCTTGAAACCAAATAAACCTCCCGCAGTTGCAACCTCTTACAGGCCTATATCTCTACGTTCATGTATGCTGAAAACATATAAACGAATGATAAAAGGAAGATTGGAATGGTGGCTAGAACACCATCAGAAAATGCCTAAGACTCAGTTTGGATTCAGGAGGGGGTTTTCAACTCAGGAAGCTATAGCGAAATTATTAACTGGAATCAATCTTGGATTAGCAGAAGACCAGACAATAATATCCTGTTTTCTTGACATGAGTGGGGCGTACGACAGTGTAAACATTGATATGCTGTATCAAGACCTGATTGCATTGGAGGTTCCTCCCATCATAGCATCAAATATGCTGAAATTGATCATTAATAGAAACATATCATTGAGAATTAATGGTCAGTGTTCTAAAGCCTATGTTACGTCGTGTGGACTGCCACAAGGAGATATCCTCTCACCCATTTTGTACTTATTATATACTGCAGAAATAGAAAAACACATAACAGATTCAGTACAACTGATTCAATATGCAGATGATATTTGTGTGTATACTAGGGCAAAATCATATTCGGAAGCAGCATCCAATATATCAAGAGCCATGAATTCAATACCATCATTCCTGAAATCAAAAAATCTGGAAATATCTGCATCAAAATCTTCAGTAATGGTTTTCAATCGACATAGAATTAATGTACCTCATATAATGAATTTAGGGGGCCTAGAAATTCCCCACAAAACCGAATCAAAATTCTTAGGACTACATCTGGATACAAAAATGACCTTTAAAAACCACATTACACAGGTTCTGAAAAAAACCGAAAAAGGGCTCAACATAATTAGAGCAATTGGAAGAACACAATGGGGTGCTCACCCTACCATATGCCTTACATTCTACAGAGCGTTTATAAGGTCTATTATAGATTATGGTTCATACTTCTATAGAAAAGCCAATAAATCTACGCTGAAAAAATTGGATGTATTTCATAACAAATGCTTAAGGCAATGTTTGGGTACATTACGTTCAACACCAATATCAGTATTCCTATCAGAAGCAGGCGAAATGCCTTTATACCTTCGTTCAAAAATACTATCAAGTAAATTTCTAATTCATCTGAAAAGTAAAAAAGTCCGATCTATAACGATATATTTAATTTGGGAATTCTGAATCTAACACAACCAATTATCGAGGATATCACCGTCAATTCAAATTCTTGGGAAGATATATATACACACCAGATCCATCCGAACTTCCAACCTGAATATATGTCACTGTTTCCTAAAATTGAAGTCCAATTAAATGCATGATTCAACGATTGCGATGACAGCTCTATTAGATCAGAATTCATAAGATACATATCGCAAAACTATCGATATTATCGGAAAATTTACACTGATGGGTCAGTTAAAACAGATAAATCGGCCTGCGCAGTATACGATCCACATGGTAATTATGAACAAATGATACGTATATCTTCTATATTCTCTATATTTTCCTGCGAATTAATAGCAATTATCGAAGCTCTAAAATATTGCAGTAAGATAGACGAAAATAACATCGTCATTATAACAGATTCGCAAAGTGTACTACAACACATCACAAAATTCAGGTTTTCATCAAAAAATACACACTTAATTACAGAACTGTATCATCTACAACTAGCGGGAAAGAAAATTCATTTTCTTTGGGCTCGATCACATAAAGACATTCCTGGCAACACAATTGCAGATATTATAGCAAAAAAAGCAACAACAATAATAGATATAACTGAGATTAAATGTCCCAAATACGAGTTTTCGAAAACAATCAGAAATCAAATTTTCAAAGAGTGGTGTGAAAATTTTCGCAATGATAGGAAGGGAATTAAATATAAAGTCATAGTAGGATACAAACCACTGCAGAAACCATGGTTTCATGATATCAATAAACATCGTCAATTCATTGTGTCGATAGGAAGACTACGATCTGCACACGGTTTATATGCGGAGCATATACATAAAATAGGTATAAAATTGTCACTGTTGTGCCAATGTGGAGAAATTGAAACACTAGAACATATTTTCTTAATATGTCCGATTTATACAAATGAGAGAGAAATCATGTTGGATAAATTATACTCAAAATTTAGAGAAGGTCCTATAAATTTTTTGGGAATAATGAGTGTTGGAACTATTGAAGTTTACGAAGCTCTATTTAGGTTTATGACAAATTGTAACGAAACTATTTAATAATAAGAAGTCTGGAAAGTCTCAATCGATGAAAATTTCGGCAGCATATTCGTAAATAAGTGAACATATTCAATGAATAACGATGATGACTAAATGACTAATAAGTCAAGGTCAAAAATATACAAAAAAAAAATAATTTTCTTCTTAATTTAAAGAAGAAACTTATACAGATCTGAATTGCCCTTCTAGATTCACTTTCCAGTAAATATACTTTGTTACGACTCAATTCATTTTAAGACGAAAGCGACGGGCGATATGTACATATTTTATAGCTTAATCATTTAATTAAATTTAACTAAATTACTTTCAAATCCAATTTCTAAAAAATTTTAAATTAATTATCTAAAAATAAATTTATTTTAACCCATTTCTTCTTCAATATAAACTACACCTTGATCTGGTTTCAATTTTTGAAAAAATTTAGAAAATCATTCTTTTAAAATTTTCAACGATATATAAATTTCTAATCGAAGTAAATCAGAACGTTGATTATCAATTATAGAACAGGTTCCTCTGAAAACACTAAAATACCGCCAAATTTTTTAACTTCAAAGAACTTAACTATTAATCATTTGGTCTAAAGCTTACGTTAAAAATAATAGGGTATCTAATCTTAGTTTATTTAAATAATTTTTTAACTTCATTTAATAAACTCATTAGTAACATTTTCTAATACGTTTGCTTTCTCTGATTTTACGGTCGCTCTAACTTGAATTAAATCTTCACCTCATAAATGGAAGAATTTTGTCTCTAATCGTACTTCTTACATTTGGGATATTATCCCTACCCAACGATGGTTTTATGTTTCATCTCAGCATAATCCGGCTGATGTTGGTACTCAAGGAATTTCTCCTGCAGTTGTCGTGAATTGCAGACTCTGGTTGTATGGTCGATCGTATAATTTTAATGATTCAGAGAACAATTAAAAATATAATTCCATAGAAGATGAAGTTATAAACGAAAGTGCAAAAATATGTTTACTTACGAACCTGAAGAAGATTTCGTAAATGTCTTACTCTACAAATTCTTTTCACTACTTAAAATACTAAGAATTATTCCTTATACTCTACGATTCAATACTAATTTGAAATTAAAGTGAAAAAATCGAAAAGTCTATACTTTTCGAGAAAAGTCTATTACTTCTTCGGAAATGCGTTAAAAATAATCTCTTAATCCATCTTCCATCGGGAAATAGAACTATTGTCTTCTGAGGTTATGATTCTTAAAGCTTTTAGAAAACTTTGGCTTCTTCCTCTCTGTTAATATCTATTTATAATTCGTTCATTTTTTATATATTTTCTTTAAAAATAATTCTACACTCAGGATGTCATACATGACCTACATACATCATTAAAATTGGTTTTACTTACGTATCTACAATTTCATATTGGAAATATTTACATTACAATAATTTTACTTAGTTTTTTTGTTAATTGAATTAGTTACTTCAATTTACAATAATGTACTTAGAATCATTTTTCCCCTCATAATAATTTCAACAGTTGGGATGAATACCTTGAAACTATTTTTTTTCACTTTACTTGGTTTACTATATTGTTCTTAAATTTGAGAGACAACCGATACAGTTTCTTCATTACTTATTTGCCTTCAGAAAATGGTCAGCATTCTCAACGTCGGGGGTATGGTTCGTCTTTACTAATTACTATGAATGATAGTTGATGATCGACGGAATATAATATCTGTAGTTCACTTCATTTTCTCTATTACATTAAGTCCTGCATACGCATTATACTTAACCCGTTCCATTGTTTACCATACGACCATCCTGAATACCTCATTTGGACCAGAAGTGATGAAACCGAAAATAAAAGAGACGTTCTAGTACAAGAAATCGTTAGTGACGGATATATGATAGTGAATAACATTAATACAAAGCGTACCTCATTCACTACAAAATATATAGTGCCTTATTACGGCGAGTGACTCCAAAGGACACTTCCGCATCGTCCTAGTTGTCCTTGCAAGTCTCTATTCCTTTCCTGGACTACCCCAGGGTAAGTGGAGTGTCGTGTGTACATGAATTATATTGATTTATTACTTTACTTTGTTTTAGTCATTGCATTATATTACTTTTCGTTTGAACATATTTATTCTCGGTACGTTGTTAGACGAATTAGCTTCTCCTTAAACTAAAATACAGTCCACTTTCCACATGTTCTACTTATACGTTTACGATACAGGAGTATTTATTTTCTTCTTCAACAAACTTCATAGAGTGGTGACCTTTTTATTGATCATTCAAAAAAATGACAGTTTTAATATTATTATGTTTCCAGAAGTTGCCAGTAATTGTTTAGCGAAATTAGAGTTATCTTCGTTTATTCTGAAGAACTGTTGATGTTCTTCGAATTTTGCAAAAAAGTTTCCTCTTATTTGCGCTACGTAACAGCTATTGCACTCATTACAACTTTTTTTATGAACTCCAGATTTCTTATTCGATGTTGTTCAATCTCTAACGTTAAGAAACAATTTAGTAATTTTTAGTGCAGATAAAATACAACGTTCATATTATTATTACGTGGGTATGTAGCTATTATGTATGTAGGTATTCTTTGAGTACCTATACACTTTGCGCAACATATTTGAAAATTTACAGTTCATTTCAGAGGCAATAAGTTCACCCAAGACAAAGACTTGTATTTGATGATTGAAGAGATTAGTCATAAAAATGTAGATACCTGAGATTCAAATTTCGATTATCGCTTGGTGAAACATGATTAACTGAACATTTAATCATGTGATTATATATGTCGAACATAAAGCTAGGAGATTGACTTAAATTTCCACAAAAGTATACTTAACACATCAAAAAGCAACAGAAACAAATAGAAATTCAATAATTTATATTAACGTGAGAAACATCAAGATTATCAACACAATAATTCATAAGAGATATTCCAAGATTGAAATTATATATTCTAAGTATATTCATAAGGTACATTATTCAAACTCTGATTAAGGTGTGTCCACATTACTCAATGATCACTTAAGCTCACTTAATAATCACTCACGAAACTGATAGGTTCGTTCTCGTTGACAACAATTATATGAGTACGCCTGTAAATGAGTTTAAGCGTTAAGTTTATAAATGATACGAGTATTTAATAGAAATATCCACAGTTGACGAACCAAAAAACAAAATTTTTCAAAAAAGCAACATTCGTGTAGACAGGTCCCTGAGTGTTTTATTTGAAATATTTCGATTGCGAGTCTTTTCTTGACTAAGAATTTATCTACTTACTGAATAATTTACTGATTCAATAAGTTATTATATTTATGAAATGATACGTTTCAGTAATTTAAGCTTTGCTAGATTTTTTGACGAAGTATCAATTTGTAACATAACCTCAAATTATATTGAAAATTTTTTGAATCATTAATCCTGATATTGCACAAACAAAAATGATCGACTAGGTATGGATTATATTAGTTTAAGCATACTAACAGAACGTTAATGTAGACCCTAGAAATTCTACCTACAAATGAACAGGTGCTTTTAAAGGTTATAATATATTTTTTCCAGAAACATTTCAATTTGTATAGGTGCCATTTATCTAAGTCATCTAAGCAACAAATTCAATTTATCAGATAGATCTATTCAATGAAGTAAATTTTTTCATAAAACACTGTATCACGTTTTCGAAACAAAAATAAAAATTATGACATATATTTTGGAAATTTTATGAATATAAACTTTCATATCATAAGCCGTGGAAATATGAAACAAAATCACATGGTAAATTTGAATGAATAAATTCTAAAGTTGTATAATACTTATCTCAATAAATATGAATCTCAATGTCATTTATAAATGAATCTCAACCCCACCATTGAACTTTTTTTCTTTACTCCATAAGGAAAAAGTTTTTCTATTTTTATAAAAATTCTCATGTTTTTGAAACAAACACTGGAGGGTTCCATATACACTAAATTACACGAGGAACAATTCCTATATTTCGAAAATAAAAAAAACAATAGGCCTTAATTCAATAGTAATATAATAACAGAAAGGAATCAAATTTTTTACACTCGAGGAGAATTACAGTCGTTCAAATTTTGGAATCAAATAATACAAATCAAGTGCGTTCACAAAAAAACAATTAAGAAATAATTAGCATTAAAACTACATTACATGCCGTAACATATTGATAAAATTTATTACAATTATGATTTCAGGATTGATATATGCATATGATCTATATATGATATATATAGGTCTAAATATCCTTTTGAGTTTAAATGAACACAAAATTAAACAGTTAAGTATTTCTTTTTTTTTAATGTAGTATTCGTTTTCTTTGCAGTGGAATAGCTATATACAAAGTTTTCATTTTCTGTACTTCTCTTTTTTCGTTTTGATCTTCTATTCGTTGTTGTGTTAATTATTAATGACATTTTACGGTGTTCTTCATGTGTCACTAGACGTAACTGAAGCATAAATGCAATTCTTGCTGCATCGATTTCATGAAGGCTTGACTTGCCTTCAGGAGGGCTTGCTGGAAAAGTGACCATATCTTGGGTTCCGATTTCAGCGTTCAACATTTCCATAACACTATTCTGCTCCACAGCAATAAGGAGCACTGCATTTTCTATTTTTTGCAGTTGTCTGTTGAGCTTTTCATTCCTCGGATTTTCTTGGAATTTGACAAATAGTTCTTGGTATTTACATGCTGACTTTTTCAGTTTAGTTTGGCACGTCTTCAATTTATTTACTATGCTTTTGCTTACGAAGCAAGACATTTTGATTGATATTTATTCACACGAACTTATACTATCTTAACAATATAGAGCAAGTCACACGGATTCACAATTTGTTGTTATCACTTCGACTTGTGAACAAGAAATGAAACGATTGAACCCTACCATTTAGGTAGGTAATATATTTATTTTGTGGTTAACTATAGAAGAACTCGAAACATCCCAAATTTTGAGAAATGGAAGGGTACTGGGGAAGGGAAGGGAGTGGATATTATGATAATAATTATCAAGTTTTTATTGCTATTATTTTTATTATTGAATTCAATGTAATTTTGTAACGAAAATTTTTTTAAATCAATTTGACTCTTTTTCTCAGGGTGGAAACTTTTTGCAACTTAAAATTATCTAGATTTTAATATTAAAATTAAAATGGCTTTTTTCATGTTATCGATCATTAATTTAATAATTAATTGAGGTACCTTTTTCTTCGACATCTCTTCTTAAATGTTCTACGCCAACACTCGAGACCTCTTTTTTCCAATTTTAATTAATTCTATATTCTGCTATTTTCAAATTAATTTTATTTTTTTAATATAAGTACTGTCTTCCGGAATTTCATCTGCTCTAAATTTTTTCAACTTTATCAAACCTATCAGCTTGGCGTCCCTCTATCAATTTTTCTAAAATTCTTCTCAATTCTCAGCCCGATATATTTCAAAGCAATCTCTGAAGTAAAATGATTAAATTTCGTGCATAAACTTGATTTCTGTGTTTCTCCATTCAATTTGAATTATTTTGTCTTTGGTGTGCTTTTGTCTCCGAATTTCGTATTTGAAGTTATGTTACTATTTCACAGATGTCAAAAATTCCATACTTATGAATGAAATTATATATACAATATATTTGAACATTTTAAATAATCATTATTATAAATTATATCATTTTGGTGAGGTGGAATATATTTGAATTTTGTTCATTATATATATTTGAATTTTCAGGTTAGTTTTAAAAATTAAAACTACTTTTTGTTATCGATTTGAAAAATAGATCGATTTCATGAAATTTTGGAAATGGGTTTTACAGATACATTATATTAATACTATAATTTGACAAGAAATGAGTTATACTAGAAATAAATAATTATAAAGAATCAAAATAAATTAACATTACATATTTAATTACATACAAGATTGATAATAATACTCTTTATATATCTATACTGATTTATGATTTATATATATATATATATATATATATATATATATATATATATATATATATATATATATATATATATTCGCACTTATATATATTCGCTATTAAAGTACAGTATACCATTCACTATAACATTCTTTCGATAATTTTTGACAAATTATTCAAAAGAATCTCTATTATTCTTCTAGTGGTAAATGTTAAAGAATATTTAAATCGATGCCTACATTTATTGAAAGCTTAAGACTCTATACTGTTTCGTACTCCACGGTACTCATCAGTCACGACGCGTTTAAAAAAAGAAAAGCATCGATTTCAATCATCACATACCCTCTTATTGATTGTAAGACAGAAATATAGAGTAATTCGTATGCATATATATTGCATAGATTAATATACATCTCAAATCTTAGGAATCAATGAGAAGTACATGAATTCATCTGTCATTGAAAGTTTCACACGTCCTCATCAATTAAGACATTACATTTCACAACTCTAGTTTTTTTAAACAATTTCATTTAATTTTATGACGTAATGGCCATCTACTTTGCGGTTGCACAATCGTTCAGTGTTTTCCGAAACACGAAAGAAATATCCGACATGAAAAAGCATATAAGTTCTCTTGCTATATTATCGCACTTATTAAATAATAAATTCTATATCAAATAATCACACCTAATCACTCGAGTGATTATAGTGATAATATAGCACGAGAACTACAGAATTCGTTTTCTTGTAGTAAATTTCTTTCTTTTATATATATATATATATATATATATATATATATATATATATATATATATATATATATATATATATATATATATATTATATATATTTCTTGAAATTGATTCATTGCCTGTTTAAGATATTTTATTTTGAAAGTTTTTAGCAATTACAAGTTTTTTTGAAATGAAAAAGTTTATTTTTGTTGACGTTTATATTATATATATATATATATATATATATATATATATATATATATATATATATATATATATATATATATATATATATATATATATATGTGAAAGAAAAAAATGAGACGTCTCCATTATCCTTCAAGGGATAGATGTTAGAGAATTATTGATATCGATGCCGCACCTGATGGAAGTGCGAGACATATATGTTTCGTTCTGCAAGGAACTCGTCAGTTTGTAGGAACCTATGTTCGTTTAAATTGATAAAAAGAAATTTTAAATTGAAGAACACATCATTAAACAGATTGTATAATAATTATTTCGGTTATTACTTCGGTTAATAATAATTATGAGAGCGACCTACTGTGAAAAATTTCTCACAGAAAACTCTATCAGAAAGCTCTGTGATAAGTATTTCCCTATCAGTCTGATAGAATTCGTAAATATCATGGTTTTAAAATACTTTGGAACAGTCAGTTCAAAAGAAAAAACTTTTTAAAAAACTATAATTTTAATATTTCAGTTGAAACGAACGATAATTTATCGAGTCACATTAACAATAATAAAAACAAAATTAAAAGAGAAGACAAATCAGGTGTTTACCAATTGAATTGTGGAACATGTCCCGGTATATATGTAAAACAAGTACAAATACCGTTACTAGAATCCAGGAACATAGAGTTTCGCGCATAACAAAAGCAATTCGAATTATTACAACCATTTATTAACAGAAAACTATACTTTTGTTACGAATTTAAAAATTTTACTTAGTATACAGAAAAGTAGTCAATTAGATTTTTGATAAATAGTGAAAATATATGGGCATACAAATTCTGGAAATTTGCTGAAAGAACAGATAAAATTAAACAATTCACCCTTGTTAAACCTTTTCAGGTAATAAAAATTAGATTTCAGAATGAAATATATTTGATAAAACCAAAATTCATAGAATCTCAAATTCCCTGATATATAAATGTGCTTTTTAAAATTTGTTGTTATTATTCTATTAGCATCTGAAGAAGTCGTTTGTAACGACGAAACGCGTCATGATATGTAGTCAATAAAGTGTAATTCATAAGTTCAATTGTTAGAGTATAAGTTTATATTCAATTGTTACAGTCACTGATAATTCCGCATTTGATGAAGAAGTAGTACTTCGAAACGCGTCATGCGTATTTTTATTAAATTATGAGAAAATTCTTGATATTGTTTCATTGTGGATGTTAATTTTTTCCAAGTATCGGCCTCATCAATCATCAATTTTCTGATTCGTTTAATGATGAAGCATTAGTTTCAGGTTGGTTTTTCCTATGTCATTTTGCCGTCAGAAAGAATTGAAAGAGAAGGAATATTATGAAGAAGAAAGAGAATGTACGTATAGTACATTCAGGTATATTTGCGAGGGAAAAAGTGTTTTTCGTTCTGCCGGGTCAAAGCAACCGGCAGATCAGTCTGACATTTAAGATATATATATATAAATGAGAGGTAATAAGAAATACTGGTTTAAAATTCACTTACTGAACAATTCTTATTCAAAATACTTTTCTCACAGTGACCTTCATAAGAAAATGTTTGAGCTACAGATCGTAAACTTCCTGAAAGTGAATAATTAGAATTTGAAGATCTTTCAGATATTATAATTACCTATATAAACTCCTAATCTTGAAACTCTAAAAAAAAATAACACTGAAAAATTAAAACTGAAAAACCCTGAAAATATTGGGAATCTTAATCATAATAATAAAGATAACAATAAACTAGGTGATAAAAAAAAATTTAATAATTTGATATTAAAGGAAATATTTGTTCTTTAGAAAATAACTTAATTGCATCTCTAAAAGGTTGTAAAATTCCTAAAAATCCTACATTATTTGGACCTTCACGAATTTGAATACAACCTAATAATTTACGCTCTAATAATGTTAAAAATGCTACACCTACTAACACACCGGTAAACATCAATAAAATCAGAAAATTCAAAAATATTAATAACAAATCAATTTTTATTTGTATAAATATACATTTAAAGATTCTAAATCCCTCGCACTAATCTGCCAAAATAAAATTATTAATTATTATTTCAAATATAATATTTGATCCCTTCGTACTAAAATATTTTTTCTATTCAAGATAGAAACCAACCTGGCTTACACCGGTTTAAACTAAGATCATGTAAAATTTCAAAAGTCGAACAGACCTAATATTTTAGCTTCTACACCAAAAATAAATTTTTATCCAACATCGAGGTCGCAAACCTTTTTTCAATAGAAACTATTAAAAAGATTACGCTGTTATCCCTAAGGTAATTTAATCTTATAATCATTTTTATGGATCAATTATCCGATTATTATTGTAAATATGAGAAAATAGTTAATTCAATTTTTTTGTCGCCCTAACAAAACTTAAATCAAATTGAAAAATTATAACTCTGACATTAATAATTTAATATTTAGTTAAACTCTATAGGGTCTTCTCGTCTTCAAACTTTATTTAAACTTTTTAACTTAAAAATAAAATTCTATTAATAAAACTGAAACAGAAATTTTCTCATCAAATCATTCATACAAGCTTTCAATTAAAAAACTAATGATTATGCTACCTTTGCACAGTCAAAATACTGCGGCCGTTCAAATTTCAGAGGGCAGGCCAAACTTTAAATTAAAATCAAAAAGAGATGTTTTTAATAAACAGGTGGAGAATAATTTGCCGAATTCTTCAATTCAAAATTTTTAAATATACATTATTTTATACTAATTTTATCATTATTACTTAAAATAAAAAATTTTATTTGATATTTTTATATAAAAATTAAATTCCATATAAATTTTTATAAACTAATAACAAATTTTTTAATCCTTTGAATGAAAAACAAATTTTGATTCTCCACTTTATTCAAAACTTAACTAAATTTTAAAATTTAAATTTCAAACTTATCCCTAAAAATTTATTAATATAACTTGAATTAAAATTAAATCTTTGGAATTAAAATTATACAAAAATTTTTATATTAAAATTCTTTAATCTTAATATTAAAATTTTTGAAAATTTTTTCTATAAAGAACTTTTTTGAGAAAAGTTTCGATTCAAAAACGATTAATATTTCATTACTGAAAAAATATTTTAAATATTTATGACACAATGAAATCATGAATTTTTAGCTCTTTTAAATTCGAGAAAATTAAAAAATTGATTTTTAATTGATAAACCCAGATACACAAGGTACAAAATTTAATCTTCTTTTTAAAATTTATTTGATCCATACCTAGTCGATCATTTTTATTGCACAAACAAAAATGATCGACTAGGTATGGATTATATTAGTTTAAGCATACTAACAGAACGTTAATGTAGACCCTAGAAATTCTACCTACAAATGAACAGGTGCTTTTAAAGGTTATAATATATTTTTTCCAGAAACATTTCAATTTGTATAGGTGCCATTTATCTAAGTCATCTAAGCAACAAATTCAATTTATCAGATAGATCTATTCAATGAAGTAAATTTTTTCATAAAACACTGTATCACGTTTTCGAAACAAAAATAAAAATTATGACATATATTTTGGAAATTTTATGAATATAAACTTTCATATCATAAGCCGTGGAAATATGAAACAAAATCACATGGTAAATTTGAATGAATAAATTCTAAAGTTGTATAATACTTATCTCAATAAATATGAATCTCAATGTCATTTATAAATGAATCTCAACCCCACCATTGAACTTTTTTTCTTTACTCCATAAGGAAAAAGTTTTTCTATTTTTATAAAAATTCTCATGTTTTTGAAACAAACACTGGAGGGTTCCATATACACTAAATTACACGAGGTACAATTCCTATATTTCGAAAATAAAAAAAAACAATAGGCCTTAATTCAATAGTAATATAATAACAGAAAGGAATCAAATTTTTTACACTCGAGGAGAATTACAGTCGTTCAAATTTTGGAATCAAATAATACAAATCAAGTGCGTTCACAAAAAAACAATTAAGAAATAATTAACATTAAAACTACATTACATGCCGTAACATATTGATAAAATTTATTACAATTATGATTTCAGGATTGATATATGCATATGATCTATATATGATATATATAGGTCTAAATATCCTTTTGAGTTTAAATGAACACAAAATTAAACAGTTAAGTAATTTTTTTTTTTTAATGTAGTATTCGTTTTCTTTGCAGTGGAATAACTATATACAAAGTTTTCATTTTCTGTACTTCTCTTTTTTCGTTTTGATCTTCTATTCGTTGTTGTGTTAATTATTAATGACATTTTACGGTGTTCTTCATGTGTCACTAGACGTAACTGAAGCATAAATGCAATTTTTGCTGCATCGATTTCATGAAGGCTTGACTTGCCTTCAGGAGGGCTTGCTGGAAAAGTGACCATATCTTGTGTTCCGATTTCAGCGTTCAACATTTCCATAACACTATTCTGCTCCACAGCAATAAGGAGCACTGCATTTTCTATTTTTTGCAGTTGTCTGTTGAGCTTTTCATTCCTCGGATTTTCTTGGAATTTGACAAATAGTTCTTGGTATTTACATGCTGACTTTTTCAGTTTAGTTTGGCACGTCTTCAATTTATTTACTATGCTTTTGCTTACGAAGCAAGACATTTTGATTGATATTTATTCACACGAACTTATACTATCTTAACAATATAGAGCAAGTCACACGGATTCACAATTTGTTGTTATCACTTCGACTTGTGAACAAGAAATGAAACGATTGAACCCTACCATTTAGGTAGGTAATATATTTATTTTGTGGTTAACTATAGAAGAACTCGAAACATCCCAAATTTTGAGAAATGGAAGGGTACTGGGGAAAGGAAGGGAGTGGATATTATGATAATAATTATCAAGTTTTTATTGCTATTATTTTTATTATTGAATTCAATGTAATTTTGTAACGAAAATTTTTTTAAATCAATTTGACTCTTTTTCTCAGGGTGGAAACTTTTTGCAACTTAAAATTATCTAGATTTTAATATTAAAATTAAAATGGCTTTTTTCATGTTATCGATCATTAATTTAATAATTAATTGAGGTACCTTTTTCTTCGACATCTCTTCTTAAATGTTCTACGCCAACACTCGAGACCTCTTTCTTCCAATTTTAATTAATTCTATATTCTGCTATTTTCAAATTAATTTTATTTTTTTAATATAAGTACTGTCTTCCGGAATTTCATCTGCTCTAAATTTTTTCAACTTTATCAAACCTATCAGCTTGGCGTCCCTCTATCAATTTTTCTAAAATTCTTCTCAATTCTCAGCCCGATATATTTCAAAGCAATCTCTGAAGTAAAATGATTTAATTTCGTGCATAAACTTGATTTCTGTGTTTCTCCATTCAATTTGAATTATTTTGTCTTTGGTGTGCTTTTGTCTCCGAATTTCGTATTTGAAGTTATGTTACTATTTCACAGATGTCAAAAATTCCATACTTATGAATGAAATTATATATACAATATATTTGAACATTTTGAATAATCATTATTATAAATTATATCATTTTGGTAAGGTGGAATATATTTGAATTTTGTTCATTATATATATTTGAATTTTCAGGTTAGTTTTAAAAATTAAAACTACTTTTTGTTATCGATTTGAAAAATAGATCGATTTCATGAAATTTTGGAAATGGGTTTTACAGATACATTATATTAATACTATAATTTGACAAGAAATGAGTTATACTAGAAATAAATAATTATAAAGAATCAAAATAAATTAACATTACATATTTAATTACATACAAGATTGATAATAATACTCTTTATATATCTATACTGATTTATGATTTATATATATATATATATATTCGCACTTATATATATTCGCTATTAAAGTACAGTATACCATTCACTATAACATTCTTTCGATAATTTTTGACAAATTATTCAAAAGAATCTCTATTATTCTTCTAGTGATAAATGTTAAAGAATATTTAAATCGATGCCTACATTTATTGAAAGCTTAAGACTCTATACTGTTTCGTACTACACGGTACTCATCAGTCACGCCGCGTTTAAAAAAAGAAAAGCATCGATTTCAATCATCACACCCCCTCTTATTGATTGTAAGACAGAAATATAGAGTAATTCGTATGCATATATATTGCATAGATTAATATACATCTCAAATCTTAGGAATCAATGAGAAGTACATGAATTCATCTGTCATTGAAAGTTTCACACGTCCTCATCAATTAAGACATTACATTTCACAACTCTAGTTTTTTAAAACAATTTCATCTAATTTTATGACGTAATGGCCATCTACTTTGCGGTTGCACAATCGTTCAGTGTTTTTCAAAACACGAAAGAAATATCCGACATGAAAAAGCATATAAGTTCTCTTGCTATATTATCGCACTTATTAAATAATAAATTCTATATCAAATAATCACACCTAATCACTCGAGTGATTATAGTGATAATATAGCACGAGAACTACAGAATTCGTTTTCTTGTAGTAAATTTCTTTCTTTTATATATATATATATATATATATATATATATATATATATATATATATATATATATATATATATATATATATATATATATATCTTGAAATTGATTCATTGCCTGTTTAAGATATTTTATTTTGAAAGTTTTTAGCAATTACAAGTTTTTTTGAAATGAAAAAGTTTATTTTTGTTGACGTTTATATTATATATATATATATATATATATATATATATATATATATATATATATATATATATATATATGTATATATCTTGAAATTGATTTAAATTTTCAATAGTTTTCATAATAAATTACAATTCACACTTGAAGAAGAAAAAGATGAAAAATTAAATTTTCTTGATATAACCATTATAAGAAAAGATAACAAAATTTTTACAAGATGGTACAGAAAAGAAATAAATTCGCAACCAACCATAAATTATATAAGTAATCATCATTATTCGCAGAAAAAGGGTATTATAATTAATTTTATAGATAGATCACTAAAATTAACATCACCATGTTTACGACATGAAACACTTGAAGAAGTTCGTACTCTTCTCATGAAAAATAATTACCCATCAAATTTAATAAACAAAATCATGAAAAGCAGAATTCATAAATTATATAATACTTTGAATTCAAAAAGAAATGAATCTAACGAAAATAATTACATTCACTTACCATATATTCCAAAACTAAGTACAAATATTGCTAAAATATTAAAACCTTATAATTTAAGAATAGCACATACTGCCAAAAATCAAATCAAAGAAATATATACAAAATTAAAAAGTAAAACTGTAATTCAGAGAAAAACTCATACAGTTTATAATATTCCGTGTAACAATTGCAATAAAAGCTATATCGGTCAAACAGCACAAAATCTCGAAGAAAGAATCAAAGCACATAAATACGCGAAAACTCAAATCACAGCCTTAAATAAACATAAAATAACAGAAAAACATGATTTTGATTACAAAAATACGAAAATTTTGGCAACTGAAAGAGACAAAAAATGTAGAGAAATTTTAGAAATGTTACACATTCGTAAAAATTTGGAAAACACAGTCAATGAAAGAACGGACATTAAACATCTAAATTCTATCTACAACAACTTAATAAACCTCACAAATAACACTCGCAAAATAAACACACAACAATCACAAAACATCACATCTCACAACTCATTCTTTCCAGATCTACCTTCAATTTCACACACATAAACGAACAATATACACATTCTGGATAAGTATATAAAAAACTATATATAATTGTATATATGTAAATATAATCACACTTAAGAATCACCTGGCTTACCATGAGTTTTTCAGAGGTTTCCTCATGGTGAAGAAGACTAAAACTTCCGAAGCGAATGCTGAGCCAGAAATATTCCTCTGATAATGAAAATCAATAAGTGAATATACAAAAAACTAATTTGATTTTTCTAAAAATTAAGTTTGACATTTGATATCCATAGTAACTCATAAATTCAATTATTCATTAGTTTTGACAAAGTTGTAATATAACAACGAAACGTTAACAGAAATAAACTTTTTCATATTAAAAATATGTTAATGCTAAAAACTTTCAAAATAAAAATATATATATATGTATATATATATATATATATATATATATATATATATATATATATATATATATATATATATATATATATATATATATATATATATATATATATATATATATATATATATATATATATATATATATATATATATATATATATATATATATATATATATATATATATATATATATATATATATATATATATATATATATATATATATATATATATATATATATGTGAAAGAAAATGAGATGTCTCCATTATCCTTCAAGGGATAGATGTTAGAGAATTATTGATATCGATGCCGCACCTGATGGAAGTGCGAGACATATATGTTTCGTTCTGCAAGGAACTCGTCAGTTTGTAGGAACCTATGTTCGTTTAAATTAATAAAAAGAAATTTTAAATTGAAGAACACATCATTAAACAGATTGTATAATAATTATTTCGGTTATTACTTCGGTTAATAATAATTATGAGAGCGACCTACTGTGAAAAATTTCTCACAGAAAACTCTATCAGAAAGCTCTGTGATAAGTATTTCCCTATCAGTCTGATAGAATTCGTGAATATCATGGTTTTAAAATACTTTGGAACAGTCAGTTCAAAAGAAAAAACTTTTTAAAAAACTATAATTTTAATATTTCAGTTGAAACGAACGATAATTTATCGAGTCACATTAACAATAATAAAAACAAAATTAAAAGAGAAGACAAATCAGGTGTTTACCAATTGAATTGTGGAACATGTCCCGGTATATATGTAAAACAAGTACAAATACCGTTACTAGAATCCAGGAACATAGAGTTTCGCGCATAACAAAAGCAATTCGAATTATTACAACCATTTATTAACAGAAAACTATACTTTTGTTACGAATTTAAAAATTTTACTTAGTATACAGAAAAGTAGTCAATTAGATTTTTGATAAATAGTGAAAATAAATGGGCATACAAATTCTGGAAATTTGCTGAAAGAACAGATAAAATTAAACAATTCACCCTTGTTAAACCTTTTCAGGTAATAAAAATTAGACTTCAGAATGAAATATATTTGATAAAACCAAAATTCATAGAATCTCAAATTCCCTGATATATAAATGTGCTTTTTAAAATTTGTTGTTATTATTCTATTAGCATCTGAAGAAGTCGTTTGTAACGACGAAACGCGTCATGATATGTAGTCAATAAAGTGTAATTCATAAGTTCAATTGTTAGAGTATAAGTTTATATTCAATTGTTACAGTCACTGATAATTCCGCATTTGATGAAGAAGTAGTACTTCGAAACGCGTCATGCGTATTTTTATTAAATTATGAGAAAATTCTTGATATTGTTTCATTGTGGATGTTAATTTTTTCCAAGTATCGGCTTCATCAATCATCAATTTTCTGATTCGTTTAATGATGAAGCATTAGTTTCAGGTTGGTTTTTCCTATGTCATTTTGCCGTCAGAAAGAATTGAAAGAGAAGGAATATTATGAAGAAGAAAGAGAATGTACGTATAGTACATTCAGGTATATTTGCGAGGGAAAAAGTGTTTTTCGTTCTGCCGGGTCAAAGCAACCGGCAGATCAGTCTGACATTTAAGATATATATATATAAATGAGAGGTAATAAGAAATACTGGTTTAAAATTCACTTACTGAACAATTCTTATTCAAAATACCTTTCTCACAGTGATCTTCATAAGAAATTGTTTGAGCTACAGATCGTAAACTTCCTGAAAGTGAATAATTAGAATTTGAAGATCTTTCAGATATTATAATTACCTATATAAACTCCTAATCTTGAAACTCTAAAAAAAAATAACACTGAAAAATTAAAACTGAAAAACCCTGAAAATATTGGGAATCTTAATCATAATAATAAAGATAACAATAAACTAGGTGATAAAAAAAAATTTAATAATTTGATATTAAAGGAAATATTTGTTCTTTAGAAAATAACTTAATTGCATCTCTAAAAGGTTGTAAAATTCCTAAAAATCCTACATTATTTGGACCTTCACGAATTTGAATACAACCTAATAATTTACGCTCTAATAATGTTAAAAATGCTACACCTACTAACACACCGGTAAACATCAATTAAATCAGAAAATTCAAAAATATTAATAACAAATCAATTTTTATTTGTATAAATATACATTTAAAGATTCTAAATCCCTCGCACTAATCTGCCAAAATAAAATTATTAATTATTATTTCAAATATAATATTTGATCCCTTCGTACTAAAATATTTTTTCTATTCAAGATAGAAACCAACCTGGCTTACACCGGTTTAAACTAAGATCATGTAAAATTTCAAAAGTCGAACAGACCTAATATTTTAGCTTCTATTAAGTAAAAGAAACTTACGTTGAAAACCTACACATTTTTCTATATAACAGCCGTTTACATATGTTTCAAGGTTATTGCCTATCGTCAGAACGGCGTAGTTCAAGTTAAAGATGATAGTACTTGAAGAGATATATAAATTTCGTACACGTTAAACGTGTACGAAACAGTGTTTCGTGTTTTATATATTAATTTTTTATATATCTCTTCAAGTACTATCATCTTTAACTTGAACTACGCCGTTCTGACGATAGGCAATAACCTTGAAACATATGTAAACGGCTGTTATATAGAAAAATGTGTAGGTTTTCAACGTAAGTTTCTTTACTTAATTTTAGTTTACCTGCATTAAATATAATTCTTAGAATAATTCTTTTATTTTAGCTTCTACTTCTATTTAATCTTATAATCATTTTTATGGATCAATTATTCAATTATTATTGTAAATATGAGAAAATAGTTAATTCAATTTTTTTGTCGCCCTAACAAAACTTAAATCAAATTGAAAAATTATAACTCTGACATTAATAATTTAATATTTAGTTAAACTCTATAGGGTCTTCTCGTCTTCAAACTTTATTTAAGCTTTTTAACTTAAAAATAAAATTCTATTAATAAAACTGAAACAGTAATTTTCTCATCAAATCATTCATACAAGCTTTCAATTAAAAAACTAATGATTATGCTACCTTTGCACAGTCAAAATACTGCAGCCGTTCAAATTTCAGAGGGCAGGCCAAACTTTAAATTAAAATCAAAAAGAGATGTTTTTAATAAACAGGTGGAGAATAATTTGCCGAATTCTTCAATTCAAAATTTTTAAATATACATTATTTTATACTAAGTTTATCATTATTACTTAAAATAAAAAATTTTATTTGATATTTTTATATAAAAATTAAATTCCATATAAATTTTTATAAACCAATAACAAATTTTTTAATCCTTTGAATGAAAAACAAATTTTGATTCTCCACTTTATTCAAAACTTCACTAAATTTTAAAATTTAAATTTCAAACTTATCCCTAAAATTTTATTAATATAACTTGAATTAAAATTAAATCTTTGGAATTAAAATTATACAAAAATTTTTATATTAAAATTCTTTAATCTTAATATTAAAATTTTTAAAAATTTTTTTTATAAAGAACTTTTTTGAGAAAAGTTTCGATTCAAAAACGATTAATATTTCATTACTGAAAAAATATTTTAAATATTTATGACACAATGAAATCAATGAATTTTTAGCTCTTTTAAATTCGAGAAAATTAAAAAATTGATTTTTAATTGATAAACCCTGATACACAAGGTACAAAATTTAATCTTCTTTTTAAAATTTGAAAATTTTCTTTTACAATACTAATTTACTATAATAAAACTAATTTTTTCTATTTTTTAATGAAATTAATATTATTTTAATTAAAATTTAAATGAAAACTATTGAAATAAAATTTTTAAAACAGGTTCCTCTGAAAACACTATAATACCGACAAAGTTTTCAACTTCAAAGAACTTAACTATTAATCGTTTTGTCTAAAACTTACGTTAAAAATAATAGGGTATCTAATCCTAGTTTATTCAAATAATTTTTCAACTTCATTTAATAAACTCATTATTAACATTTTCTAATACGTTTGCTTTCTCTGATTTTACGGTCGCTATAACTTAAATCTTCACCTCATAAATGGAAGAATTTTGTCTCTAATCGTACTTCTTACATTTAGGATATTATCCCTACCCAACGATGGTTTTATGTTTCATCTCAGCATAATCCGGCTGATGTTGGTACTCGAGGAATTTCTTCTGCAGTTGTTGTGAATTTCAGACTCTGGTTGTATGGTCGATCGTATCAATTTATTGATTCAGAGAACAATTAAGAATATAATTGCATAGAAGATGAAGTTATAAACGAAAGTGCAGAAATATGTTTACTTACGTACCTGAAGAAGATTTCGTAAATGACTTATTCTACAAATTCTTTTCACTACCTAAAATACTAAGAGTTATTCCTTATACTCTACGATTCAATACTAATTTGAAATTAAAGTGAAAAAATCGAAAAGTCTATACTTTTCGAGAAAAGTCTATTACTTCTTCGGAAATGCGTTAAAATTAATCTCTTAATCCGTCTTCCATCGGGAAATAGAACTATTGTCTTCTAAGGGTATAATTCTTAAAGCTTTTAGAAAACTTTGGCTTCTTCCTCTCTGTTAATTTCTATTTATAATACGTTTATTTTTTATATATTTTTTTTGAAAATAATTCTACACTCAGGATGTCATACATTACCTACATACATCATTAAAATTGGTTTTACTTACGTATCTACAATTTCATATTGGAAATATTTACATTACAATAATTTTTCTTATTTTTTTTGTTAATTGAAATAGTTACTTCAATTTACAATAATTTACTTAGAATCATTTTTCCCCTCATAATAATTTCAACAGTTGGGATGAATACTTTGAAACTATTTTTTTTTCACTTTACTTGGTTTACTATATTGTTCTTAAATTCATGAGAACCGATAATTTTCGGTTCCACTCTGTTTCTCCACTACTTATTTGCCTTCAGAAAATGCTCAGCATTCTCAACGTCGGGATTAATTAACGTCTTTACTGATTACTATGAATGATAGTTGATGATCGACGGAATATAATATCTTTAGTTCACTTCATTTTCTGTATTACATTAAGTCCTGCATACGCAAAGAGACATTCTAGTACAAGACGTCGTTAGTGACGGATATATGTATATGTATATATATATATATATATATATATATATATATATATATATATATATATATATATATATATATATAACATTAAAACATTATTACAAAGCGTACCTCATTCACTACAAAATATATAGTGCCTTACTGCCTTATTACGGCGAGTGACTCCAAAGGACATCATCCTAGTTGCCCTTGCAAGTCTCTATCCCTTTCCTGGACTACCCCGTGGTAAGTGGAATGTCGTGTGTACATGAATTATATTGATTTATTACTTTACTTTGTTTTAGTCATTGCATTATATTACTTTTCATTTAAACATATTTATTCTCGGTACGTTGTTAGACGAATTAGCTTCTCCTTAAACTAAAATACAGTCCACTTTCCACATGTTCTACTTATACGTTTACGATACAGGAGTATTTATTTTCTTCTTCAACAAACCTCATAGAGTGGTGACCTTTTTATTCATCATTCAAAAATGTGACAGTTGTAATATTATTATGTTTCCAGAAGTTGCCAGTAATCGTTTAGCGAAATTAGAGTTTTCTTCGTTTATTCTGAAGAACTGTTGATGTTCTTCGAATTTTGCAGAAAAGTTTCCTCTTATTTGCGCTACGTAACAGCTATTGCACTCATTACAACTTTTTTTATGAACTCCAGATTTCTTATTCGATGTTGTTCAATCTCTAACGTTAAGAAACAATTTAGTAATTTTTAGTGCAGATAATATACAACGTTTATATCATTATTACGTGGGTATGTAGCTATTATGTATGTATGTATTCTTTGAGCACTTATACTCTTTGAGTAACATATATGAAAATTTACAGTACATTTCAGAGGCAATAAGTTCACCCAAGACAAAGACTTGTATTTGATGATTGAAGAGATTAGTCATAAAAATGTAGATACCTGAGATTCAAATTTCGATTATCGCTTAGTGAAACATGATTAACTGAACATTTAATCATGTGATTATATATGTCGAACATAAAGCTAGGAGATTGACTTAAATTTCCACAAAAGTATACTTAACACATCAAAAAGCAACCGAAACAAATAGAAATTCAATAATTTATATTAACGTGAGAAACATCAAGATTATCAACACAATAATTCATAAGAGATATTCCAAGATTGAAATTATATATTCTAAGTATATTCATAAGGTACATTATTCAAACTCTGATTAAGGTGTGTCCACATTACTCAATGATCACTTAAGCTCACTTAATAATCACTCACGAAACTGATAGGTTCGTTCTCGTTGACAACAATTATATGAGTACGCCTGTAAATGAGTTTAAGCGTTAAGTTTATAAATGATACGAGTATTTAATAGAAATATCCACAGTTGACGAACCAAAAAACAAAATTTTTCAAAAAAGCAACATTCGTGTAGACAGGTCCCTGAGTGTTTTATTTGAAATATTTCGATTGCGAGTCTTTTCTTGACTAAGAATTTATCTACTTACTGAATAATTCACTGATTCAATAAAATATTATATTTATGAAATGATACGTTTCAGTAATTTAAGCTTTGCTAGATTTTTTGACGAAGTATCAATTTGTAACATAACCTCAAATTATATTGAAAATTTTTTGAATCATTAATCCTGATATTGCACAAACAAAAATGATCGACTAGGTATGGATTATATTAGTTTAAGCATACTAACAGAACGTTAATGTAGACCCTAGAAATTCTACCTACAAATGAACAGGTGCTTTTAAAGGTTATAATATATTTTTTCCAGAAACATTTCAATTTGTATAGGTGCCATTTATCTAAGTCATCTAAGCAACAAATTCAATTTATCAGATAGATCTATTCAATGAAGTAAATTTTTTCATAAAACACTGTATCACGTTTTCGAAACAAAAATAAAAATTATGACATATATTTTGGAAATTTTATGAATATAAACTTTCATATCATAAGCCGTGGAAATATGAAACAAAATCACATGGTAAATTTGAATGAATAAATTCTAAAGTTGTATAATACTTATCTCAATAAATATGAATCTCAATGTCATTTATAAATGAATCTCAACCCCACCATTGAACTTTTATTCTTTACTCCATAAGGAAAAAGTTTTTCTATTTTTATAAAAATTCTCATGTTTTTGAAACAAACACTGGAGGGTTCCATATACACTAAATTACACGAGGTACAATTCCTATATTTCGAAAATAATAAAAACAATAGGCCTTAATTCAAAAGTAATATAATAACAGAAAGGAATCAAATTTTTTACACTCGAGGAGAATTACAGTCGTTCAAATTTTGGAATCAAATAATACAAATCAAGTGCGTTCACAAAAAAACAATTGAGAAATAATTAGCATTAAAACTACATTACATGCCGTAACATATTGATAAAATTTATTACAATTATGATTTCAGGATTGATATATGCATATGATCTATATATGATATATATAGGTCTAAATATCCTTTTGAGTTTAAATGAACACAAAATTAAACAGTTAAGTATTTCTTTTTTTTTAATGTAGTATTCGTTTTCTTTGCAGTGGAATAGCTATATACAAAGTTTTCATTTTCTGTACTTCTCTTTTTTCGTTTTGATCTTCTATTCGTTGTTGTGTTAATTATTAATGACATTTTACGGTGTTCTTCATGTGTCACTAGACGTAACTGAAGCATAAATGCAATTTTTGCTGCATCGATTTCATGAAGGCTTGACTTGCCTTCAGGAGGGCTTGCTGGAAAAGTGACCATATCTTGGGTTCCGATTTCAGCGTTCAACATTTCCATAACACTATTCTGCTCCACAGCAATAAGGAGCACTGCATTTTCTATTTTTTGCAGTTGTCTGTTGAGCTTTTCATTCCTCGGATTTTCTTGGAATTTGACAAATAGTTCTTGGTATTTACATGCTGACTTTTTCAGATTAGTTTGGCACGTCTTCAATTTATTTACTATGCTTTTGCTTACGAAGCAAGACATTTTGATTGATATTTTTTCACACGAACTTATACTATCTTAACAATATAAAGCAAGTCACACGGATTCACAATTTGTTGTTATCACTTCGACTTGTGAACAAGAAATGAAACGATTGAACCCTACCATTTAGGTAGGTAATATATTTATTTTGTGGTTAACTATAGAAGAACTCGAAACATCCCAAATTTTGAGAAATGGAAGGGTACTGGGGAAGGGAAGGGAGTGGATATTATGATAATAATTATCAAGTTTTTATTGCTATTATTTTTATTATTGAATTCAATGTAATTTTGTAACGAAAATTTTTTAAATCAATTTGACTCTTTTTCTCAGGGTGGAAACTTTTTGCAACTTAAAATTATCTAGATTTTAATATTAAAATTAAAATGGCTTTTTTCATGTTATCGATCATTAATTTAATAATTAATTGAGGTACCTTTTTCTTCGACATCTCTTCTTAAATGTTCTACGCCAACACTCGAGACCTCTTTCTTCCAATTTTAATTAATTCTATATTCTGCTATTTTCAAATTAATTTTGTTTTTTTAATATAAGTACTGTCTTCCGGAATTTCATCTGCTCTAAATTTTTTCAACTTTATCAAACCTATCAGCTTGGCGTCCCTCTATCAATTTTTCTGAAATTCTTCTCAATTCTCAGCCCGATATATTTCAAAGCAATCTCTGAAGTAAAATGATTAAATTTCGTGCATAAACTTGATTTCTGTGTTTCTCCATTCAATTTGAATTATTTTGTCTTTGGTGTGCTTTTGTCTCCGAATTTCGTATTTGAAGTTATGTTACTATTTCACAGATGTCAAAAATTCCATACTTATGAATGAAATTATGTATACAATATATTTGAACATTTTAAATAATCATTATTATAAATTATATCATTTTGGTAAGGTGGAATATATTTGAATTTTGTTCATTATATATATTTGAATTTTCAGGTTAGTTTTAAAAATTAAAACTACTTTTTGTTATCGATTTGAAAAATAGATCGATTTCATGAAATTTTGGAAATGGGTTTTACAGATACATTATATTAATACTATAATTTGACAAGAAATGAGTTATACTAGAAATAAATAATTATAAAGAATCAAAATAAATTAACATTACATATTTAATTACATACAAGATTGATAATAATACTCTTTATATATCTATACTGATTTATGATTTATATATATAATATATATATATATATATATATATATATATATATATATATATATATATATATATATATATCGCACTTATATATATTCGCTATTAAAGTACAGTATACCATTCACTATAACATTCTTTCGATAATTTTTGACAAATTATTCAAAAGAATCTCTATTATTCTTCTAGTGATAAATGTTAAAGAATATTTAAATCGATGCCTACATTTATTGAAAGCTTAAGACTCTATACTGTTTCGTACTACACGGTACTCATCAGTCACGCCGCGTTTAAAAAAAGAAAAGCATCGATTTCAATCATCACACCCCCTCTTATTGATTGTAAGACAGAAATATAGAGTAATTCGTATGCATATATATTGCATAGATTAATATACATCTCAAATCTTAGGAATCAATGAGAAGTACATGAATTCATCTGTCATTGAAAGTTTCACACGTCAATCAATTAAGACATTACATTTCACAACTTTAGTTTTTTAAAACAATTTCATCTAATTTTATGACGTAATGGCCATCTTCTTTGCGGTTGCACAATCGTTCAGTGTTTTTCAAAACACGAAAGAAATATCCGACATGAAAAAGCATATAAGTTCTCTTGCTATATTATCGCACTTATTAAATAATAAATTCTATATCAAATAATCACACCTAATCACTCGAGTGATTATAGTGATAATATAGCACGAGAACTACAGAATTCGTTTTCTTGTAGTAAATTTCTTTCTTTTATATATATATATATATATATATATATATATATATATATATATATATATATATATATATATATATATATATATATATATCTTGAAATTGATTTATTGCCTGTTTGAGGTATTTATTTTGAAAGTTTTTAGCATTAACAGGCTTTTTTAATATGAAAAAGTTTATTTCTGTTGACGTTTCGTTGTTATATTACAACTTTGTCAAAACTAATGAATAATTGAATTTATGAGTTACTATGGATATCAAATGTCAAACTTAATTTTTAGAAAAATCAAATTAGTTTTTTTGTATATTCACTTATTGATTTTCATTATCAGAGGAATATTTCTGGCTCAGCATTCGCTTCGGAAGTTTTAGTCTTCTTCACCATGAGGAAACCTCTGAAAAACTCATGGTAAGCCAGGTGATTCTTAAGTGTGATTATATTTACATATATACAATTACTTGTATATATGTAAAAAAAGAACTTGAAGAAGTTCGTACTCTTCTCATGAAAAATAATTACCCATCAAATTTAATCAACAAAATCGTGAAAAGCAGAATTCATAAATTATATAATACTTTAAATTCTAAAAGAAATGAATCTAACGAAAATAATTACATTCCCTTACCATATATTCCAAAACTAAGTTCAAATATTGCTAAAATATTAAAACCTTATAATTTAAGAATAGCACATACTGCCAAAAATCAAATCAAAGAAATATATACAAAATTAAAAAGTAAAACTGTAATTCAGAGAAAAACTCATACAGTTTATAATATTCCGTGTAACAATTGCAATAAAAGCTATATCGGTCAAACAGCACAAAATCTCGAAGAAAGAATCAAACACATAAATATGCGAAAACTCAAATCACAGCCGTAAATAAACATAAAATAACAGAAAAACATGATTTTGATTACAAAAATACGAAAATTTTGGCAACTGAAAGAGACAAAAAATGTAGAGAAATTTTAGAAATGTTACACATTCGTAAAAATTTGGAAAACACAGTCAATGAAAGAACGGACATTAAACATCTAAATTCTATCTACAACAACTCAATAAACCTCACAAATAACACTCGCAAAATAAACACACAACAATCACAAAACATCACATCTCACAACTCATTCTTTCCAGATCTACCTTCAATTTCACACACATAAACGAACAATATACACATTCTGGATAAGTATATAAAAAACTATATGTAATTGTATATATGTAAATATAATCACACTCAAGAATCACCTGGCTTACCATGAGTTTTTCAGAGGTTTCCTCATGGTGAAGAAGACTAAAACTTCCGAAGCGAATGCTGAGCCAGAAATATTCCTCTGATAATGAAAATCAATAAGTGAATACACAAAAAAACTAATTTGATTTTTCTAAAAATTAAGTTTGACATTTGATATCCATAGTAACTCATAAATTCAATTCTTCATTAGTTTTGACAAAGTTGTAATATAACAACGAAACGTCAACAGAAATAAACTTTTTCATATTAAAAAAGCCTGTTAATGCTAAAAACTTTCAAAATATATATATATATATATATATATATATATATATATATATATATATATATATATATATATATATATATCTTGAAATTGATTCATTGCCTGTTTAAGATATTTTATTTTGAAAGTTTTTAGCAATTACAAGTTTTTTTGAAATGAAAAAGTTTATTTTTGTTGACGTTTATATTATATATATATATATATATATATATATATATATATATATATATATATATATATATATATATATATATATATATATATATATATATATATATATATATATATATATATATATATATATATATATATATATATATATATATATATATATATATATATATGTGAAAGAAAATGAGATGTCTCCATTATCCTTCAAGGGATAGATGTTAGAGAATTATTGATATCGATGCCGCACCTGATGGAAGTGCGAGACATATATGTTTCGTTCTGCAAGGAACTCGTCAGTTTGTAGGAACCTATGTTCGTTTAAATTAATAAAAAGAAATTTTAAATTGAAGAACACATCATTAAACATATTGTATAATAATTATTTCGGTTATTACTTAGGTTAATAATAATTATGAGAGCGACCTACTGTGAAAAATTTCTCACAGAAAACTCTATCAGAAAGCTCTGTGATAAGTATTTCCCTATCAGTCTGATAGAATTCGTAAATATCATGGTTTTAAAATACTTTGGAACAGTCAGTTCAAAAGAAAAAACTTTTTAAAAAACTATAATTTTAATATTTCAGTTGAAACGAACGATAATTTATCGAGGTACATTAAGAATAATAAAAACAAAATTAAAAGAGAAGACAAATCAGGTGTTTACCAATTGAATTGTGGAACATGTCCCGGTATATATGTAAAACAAGTACAAATACCGTTACTAGAATCCAGGAACATAGAGTTTCGCGCATAACAAAAGCAATTCGAATTATTACAACCATTTATTAACTGCAGATGATGTTCCAAAAAAATATAAAGACGTACTTTTAGTTTCATCTTTACTGCTGAACTGCTGAAAAATTCAAGCCTGAAATAATTACCTATTACAATGGAACTAAAGGCGGCGTTGATAATTTGGATAAGTTATCTGCCACTTTTGACGTAGCAAGAAACACCAGACGATGGCCGATGGTAATTTTTTATGCCTTATTAAACATGGCTGGAGTAAATTCGCAGATGATTTACGCTGTTAATAGTAAACAGTATTCAGTAACAAGAAGATTATATTTGAAGAATTTGGCATTAGAGCTCAGTGCGCAGCATTTAGAACGGCGTTCTTTGGAGCAAAATGTACCACGAGCAGTACGGGACCGAAGACAAGATTATGCTGGTACTTCTGCTAACAATGCTAACATTCAACCACAAGAGGAAGTTGTTCCAGGAACTCGAAAAAGATGCTTCTTTTGCGTAAAAGATTCAAAAAGTAGATTTTTTGTCAAAAGTGTAAAAAATAAATTCCATTTAATGTTTAATTTCTTAGTTCCTATGATTTTAAGACTTCGTTTTTTGTTTGATATCTATATGTAACTTGTATATTCGTTTTCTTACATAAAAATGTTTACTTAACAACCATGTGTCATTATTTTTCACAAACAAAACCGTAGCTATATTTTTTTAATACAGGTCTGTCAGACTTGGCGCCACCTCGCAAGTCACTTAATATGGCGCCACTTCCGAAAGGTTAACAGAAAACTATACTTTTGTTACGAATTTAAAAATTTTACTTAGTATACAGAAAAGTAGTCAATTAGATTTTTGATAAATAGTGAAAATAAATGGGCATACAAATTCTGGAAATTTGCTGAAAGAACAGATAAAATTAAACAATTCACCCTTGTTAAACCTTTTCAGGTAATAAAAATTAGATTTCAGAATGAAATATATTTGATAAAACCAAAATTCATAGAATCTCAAATTCCCTGATATTTAAATGTGCTTTTCAAAATTTGTTGTTATTATTCTATTAGCATCTGAAGAAGTCTTTTGTAACGACGAAACGCGTCATGATATGTAGTCAATAAAGTGTAATTCATAAGTTCAATTGTTAGAGTATAAGTTTATATTCAATTGTTACAGTCACTGATAATTCAGCATTTGATAAAGAAGAAGTACTTCGAAACGCGTCATGCGTATTTTTATTAAATTATGAGAAAATTCTTGATATTGTTTCATTGTGGATGTTAATTTTTTCCAAGTATCGGCTTCATCAATCATCAATTTTCTGATTCGTTTTATGATGAAGCATTAGTTTCAGGTTGGTTTTTCCTATGTCATTTTGCCGTCAGAAAGAATTGAAAGAGAAGGAATATTATGAAGAAGAAAGAGAATGTACGTATAGTACATTCAGGTAAATTTGCGAGGGAAAAAGTGTTTTTCGTTCTGCCGGGTCAAAGCAACCGGCAGATCAGTCTGACATTTAAGATATATATAAATGAGAGGTAATAAGAAATACTGATTTAAAATTCACTTACTGAACAATTCTTATTCAAAATACCTTTCTCACAGTGACCTTCATAAGAAATTGTTTGAGCTACAGATCGTAAACTTCCTGAAAGTGAATAATTAGAATTTGAAGATCTTTCAGATATTATAATTACCTATATAAACTCCTAATCTTGAAACTCTAAAAAAAAATAACACTGAAAAATTAAAACTGAAAAACCCTAAAAATATTGGGAATCTTAATCATAATAATAAAGATAACAATAAACTAGGTGATAAAAAAAGAATTAATAATTTGATATTAAAGGAAATATTTGTTCTTTAGAAAATAACTTAATTGCATCTCTAAAAGGTTGTAAAATTCCTAAAAATCCTACATTATTTGGACCTTCACGAATTTGAATACAACCTAAAAATTTACGCTCTAATAATGTTAAAAATGCTACACCTACTAACACACCGGTAAACATCAATAAAATCAGAAAATTCAAAAATATTAATTACAAATCAATTTTTATTTGTAAAAATATACATTTAAAGATTCTAAATCCCTCGCACTAATCTGCCAAAATAAAATTATTAATTATTATTTCAAATATAATATTTGATCCCTTCGTACTAAAATATTTTTTCTATTCAAGATAGAAACCAACCTGGCTTACACCGGTTTAAACTAAGATCATGTAAAATTTCAAAAGTCGAACAGACCTAATATTTTAGCTTCTACTTCTATTTAATCTTATAATCATTTTTATGGATCAATTATTCAATTATTATTGTAAATATGAGAAAATAGTTAATTCAATTTTTTTGTCGCCCTAACAAAACTTAAATCAAATTGAAAAATTATAACTCTGACATTAATAATTTAATATTTAGTTAAACTCTATAGGGTCTTCTCGTCTTCAAACTTTATTTAAGCTTTTTAACTTAAAAATAAAATTCTATTAATAAAACTGAAACAGTAATTTTCTCATCAAATCATTCATACAAGCTTTCAATTAAAAACTAATGATTATGCTACCTTTGCACAGTCAAAATACTGCGGCCGTTCAAATTTCAGAGGGCAGGCCAAACTTTAAATTAAAATCAAAAAGAGATGTTTTTAATAAACAGGTGGAGAATAATTTGCCGAATTCTTCAATTCAAAATTTTTAAATATACATTATTTTATACTAATTTTATCATTATTACTTAAAACAAAAAATTTTATTTGATATTTTTATATAAAAATTAAATTCCATATAAATTTTTATAAACTAATAACAAATTTTTGAATCCTTTGAATGAAAAACAAATTTTGATTCTCCACTTTATTCAAAACTTAACTAAATTTTAAAATTTAAATTTCAAACTTATCCCTAAAATTTTATTAATATAACTTGAATTAAAATTAAATCTTTGGAATTAAAATTATACAAAAATTTTTATATTAAAATTCTTTAATCTTAATATTAAAATTTTCAAAAATTTTTTTTATAAAGAACTTTTTTGAGAAAAGTTTCGATTCAAAAACGATTAATATTTCATTACTGAAAAAATATTTTAAATGTTTATGACACAATGAAATCAATGAATTTTTAGCTCTTTTAAATTCGAGAAAATTAAAAAATTGATTTTTAATTGATAAACCCTGATACACAAGGTACAAAATTTAATCTTCTTTTTAAAATTTGAAAATTTTCTTTTACAATACTAATTTACTATAATAAAACTAATTTTTTCTATTTTTTAATGAAATTAATATTATTTTAATTAAAATTTAAATGAAAACTATTGAAATAAAATTTTTAAAACAGGTTCCTCTGAAAACACTATAATACCGACAAAGTTTTCAACTTCAAAGAACTTAACTATTAATCGTTTTGTCTAAAACTTACGTTAAAAATAATAGGGTATCTAATCCTAGTTTATTTAAATAATTTTTCAACTTCATTTAATAAACTCATTATTAACATTTTCTAATACGTTTGCTTTCTCTGATTTTACGGTCGCTATAACTTAAATCTTCACCTCATAAATGGAAGAATTTTGTCTCTAATCGTACTTCTTACATTTAGGATATTATCCCTACCCAACGATGGTTTTATGTTTCATCTCAGCATAATCCGGCTGATGTTGGTACTCGAGGAATTTCTTCTGCAGTTGTTGTGAATTTCAGACTCTGGTTATATGGTCGATCGTATCAATTTATTGATTCAGAGAACAATTAAGAATATAATTGCATAGAAGATGAAGTTATAAACGAAAGTGCAGAAATATGTTTACTTACGTACCTGAAGAAGATTTCGTAAATGACTTATTCTACAAATTCTTTTCACTACCTAAAATACTAAGAGTTATTCCTTATACTCTACGATTCAATACTAATTTGAAATTAAAGTGAAAAAATCGAAAAGTCTATACTTTTCGAGAAAAGTCTATTACTTCTTCGGAAATGCGTTAAAATTAATCTCTTAATCCGTCTTCCATCGGGAAATAGAACTATTGTCTTCTAAGGGTATAATTCTTAAAGCTTTTAGAAAACTTTGGCTTCTTCCTCTCTGTTAATTTCTATTTATAATACGTTTATTTTTTATATATATTTTTTGAAAATAATTCTACACTCAGGATGTCATACATTACCTACATACATCATTCAAATTGGTTTTACTTACGTATCTACAATTTCATATTGGAAATATTTACATTACAATAATTTTTCTTATTTTTTTTGTTAATTGAAATAGTTACTTCAATTTACAATAATGTACTTAGAATCATTTTTCCCCTCATAATAATTTCAACAGTTGGGATGAATACTTTGAAACTATTTTTTTTTCACTTTACTTGGTTTACTATATTGTTCTTAAATTTATGAGAACCGATAATTTTCGGTTCCACTCTGTTTCTCCACTACTTATTTGCCTTCAGAAAATGCTCAGCATTCTCAACGTCGGGATTAATTAACGTCTTTACTGATTACAATGAATGATAGTTGATGATCGACGGAATATAATATCTTTAGTTCACTTCATTTTCTGTATTACATTAAGTCCTGCATACGCAAAGAGACATTTTAGTACAAGACGTCGTTAGTGACGGATATATGTATATGTATATATATATATATATATATATATATATATATATATATATATATATATATATATATATATATATATATATATATATATATATATATATATATATATATATATATATATATATATATATATATATATATATATAACATTAAAACATTATTACAAAGCGTACCTCATTCACTACAAAATATATAGTGCCTTACTGCCTTATTACGGCGAGTGACTCCAAAGGACACTTACACATCATCCTAGTTGCCCTTGCAAGTCTCTATCCCTTTCCTGGACTACCCCGTGGTAAGTGGAGTGTCGTGTGTACATGAATTATATTGATTTATTACTTTACTTTGTTTTAGTCATTGCATTATATTACTTTTCATTTAAACATATTTATTCTCGGTACGTTGTTAGACGAATTAGCTTCACCTTAAGCTAAAATACAGTCCACTTTCCACATGTTCTACTTATACGTTTACGATACAGGAGTATTTATTTTCTTCTTCAACAAACCTCATAGAGTGGTGACCTTTTTATTCATCATTCAAAAATGTGACAGTTGTAATATTATTATGTTTCCAGAAGTTGCCAGTAATCGTTTAGCGAAATTAGAGTTTTCTTCGTTTATTCTGAAGAACTGTTGATGTTCTTCGAATTTTGCAGAAAAGTTTCCTCTTATTTGCGCTACGTAACAGCTATTGCACTCATTACAACTTTTTTTATGAACTCCAGATTTCTTATTCGATGTTGTTCAATCTCTAACGTTAAGAAACAATTTAGTAATTTTCAGTGCAGATAAAATACAACGTTTATATTATTATTACGTGGGTATGTAGCTATTATGTATGTATGTATTCTTTGAGCACTTATACTCTTTGAGTAACATATTTGAAAATTTACAGTACATTTCAGAGGCAATAAGTTCACCCAAGACAAAGACTTGTATTTGATGATTGAAGAGATTAGTCATAAAAATGTAGATACCTGAGATTCGAATTTCGATTATCGCTTAGTGAAACATGATTAACTGAACATTTAATCATGTGATTATATATGTCGAACATAAAGCTAGGAGATTGACTTAAATTTCCACAAAAGTATACTTAACACATCAAAAAGCAACCGAAACAAATAGAAATTCAATAATTTATATTAACGTGAGAAACATCAAGATTATCAACACAATAATTCATAAGAGATATTCCAAGATTGAAATTATATATTCTAAGTATATTCATAAGGTACATTATTCAAACTCTGATTAAGGTGTGTCCACATTACTCAATGATCACTTAAGCTCACTTAATAATCACTCACGAAACTGATAGGTTCGTTTTCGTTGACAACAATTATATGAGTACGCCTGTAAATGAGTTTAAGCTTTAAGTTTATAAATGATACGAGTATTTAATAGAAATATCCACAGTTGACGAACCAAAAAACAAAATTTTTCAAAAAAGCAACATTCGTGTAGACAGGTCCCTGAGTGTTTTATTTGAAATATTTCGATTGCGAGTCTTTTCTTGACTAAGAATTTATCTAATTACTGAATAATTTACTGATTCAATAAGTTATTATATTTATGAAATGATACGTTTCAGTAATTTAAGCTTTGCTAGATTTTTTGACGAAGTATCAATTTGTAACATAACCTCAAATTATATTGAAAATTTTTTGAATCATTAATCCTGATATTGCACAAACAAAAATGATCGACTAGGTATGGATTATATTAGTTTAAGCATACTAACAGAACGTTAATGTAGACCCTAGAAATTCTACCTACAAATGAACAGGTGCTTTTAAAGGTTATAATATATTTTTTCCAGAAACATTTCAATTTGTATAGGTGTCATTTATCTAAGTCATCTAAGCAACAAATTCAATTTATCAGATAGATCTATTCAATGAAGTAAATTTTTTCATAAAACACTGTATCACGTTTTCGAAACAAAAATAAAAATTATGACATATATTTTGGAAATTTTATGAATATAAACTTTCATATCATAAGCCGTGGAAATATGAGACAAAATCACATGGTAAATTTGAATGAATAAATTCTAAAGTTGTATAATACTTATCTCAATAAATATGAATCTCAATGTCATTTATAAATGAATCTCAACCCCACCATTGAACTTTTTTTCTTTACTCCATAAGAAAAAAGTTTTTCTATTTTTATAAAAATTCTCATGATTTTGAAACAACTACTGGAGGGTTCCATATACACTAAATTACACGAGGTACAATTCCTATATTTCGAAAATAAAAAAAAACAATAGGCCTTAATTCAATAGTAATATAATAACAGAAAGGAATCAAATTTTTTACACTCGAGGAGAATTACAGTCGTTCAAATTTTGGAATCAAATAATACAAATCAAGTGCGTTCACAAAAAAACAATTAAGAAATAATTAACATTAAAACTACATTACATGCCGTAACATATTGATAAAATTTATTACAATTATGATTTCAGGATTGATATATGCATATGATCTATATAGGTCTAAATATCCTTTTGAGTTTAAATGAACACAAAATTAAACAGTTAAGTATTTCTTTTTTTTTAATGTAGTATTCGTTTTCTTTGCAGTGGAATAGCTATATACAAAGTTTTCATTTTCTGTACTTCTCTTTTTTCGTTTTGATCTTCTATTCGTTGTTGTGTTAATTATTAATGACATTTTACGGTGTTCTTCATGTGTCACTAGACGTAACTGAAGCATAAATGCAATTTTTGCTGCATCGATTTCATGAAGGCTTGACTTGCCTTCAGGAGGGCTTGCTGGAAAAGTGACCATATCTTGGGTTCCGATTTCAGCGTTCAACATTTCCATAACACTATTCTGCTCCACAGCAATAAGGAGCACTGCATTTTCTATTTTTTGCAGTTGTCTGTTGAGCTTTTCATTCCTCGGATTTTCTTGGAATTTGACAAATAGTTCTTGGTATTTACATGCTGACTTTTTCAGATTAGTTTGGCACGTCTTCAATTTATTTACTATGCTTTTGCTTACGAAGCAAGACATTTTGATTGATATTTTTTCACACGAACTTATACTATCTTAACAATATAAAGCAAGTCACACGGATTCACAATTTGTTGTTATCACTTCGACTTGTGAACAAGAAATGAAACGATTGAACCCTACCATTTAGGTAGGTAATATATTTATTTTGTGGTTAACTATAGAAGAACTCGAAACATCCCAAATTTTGAGAAATGGAAGGGTACTGGGGAAGGGAAGGGAGTGGATATTGTGATAATAATTATCAAGTTTTTATTGCTATTATTTTTATTATTGAATTCAATGTAATTTTGTAACGAAAATTTTTTTAAATCAATTTGACTCTTTTTCTCAGGGTGGAAACTTTTTGCAACTTAAAATTATCTAGATTTTAATATTAAAATTAAAATGGCTTTTTTCATGTTATCGATCATTAATTTAATAATTAATTGAGGTACCTTTTTCTTCGACATCTCTTCTTAAATGTTCTACGCCAACACTCGAGACCTCTTTCTTCCAATTTTAATTAATTCTATATTCTGCTATTTTCAAATTAATTTTGTTTTTTTAATATAAGTACTGTCTTCCGGAATTTCATCTGCTCTAAATTTTTTCAACTTTATCAAACCTATCAGCTTGGCGTCCCTCTATCAATTTTTCTGAAATTCTTCTCAATTCTCAGCCCGATATATTTCAAAGCAATCTCTGAAGTAAAATGATTAAATTTCGTGCATAAACTTGATTTCTGTGTTTCTCCATTCAATTTGAATTATTTTGTCTTTGGTGTGCTTTTGTCTCCGAATTTCGTATTTGAAGTTATGTTACTATTTCACAGAATTCAAAAATTCCATACTTATGAATGAAATTATGTATACAATATATTTGAACATTTTAAATAATCATTATTATAAATTATATCATTTTGGTAAGGTGGAATATATTTGAATTTTGTTCATTATATATATTTGAATTTTCAGGTTAGTTTTAAAAATTAAAACTACTTTTTGTTATCGATTTGAAAAATAGATCGATTTCATGAAATTTTGGAAATGGGTTTTACAGATACATTATATTAATACTATAATTTGACAAGAAATGAGTTATACTAGAAATAAATAATTATAAAGAATCAAAATAAATTAACATTACATATTTAATTACATACAAGATTGATAATAATACTCTTTATATATCTATACCGATTTATGATTTATATATATATATATATATATATATATATATATATATATATATATATATATATATATATATATATATATATATATATATATTCGCACTTATATATATTCGCTATTAAAGTACAGTATACCATTCACTATAACATTCTTTCGATAATTTTTGACGAATTATTCAAAAGAATCTCTATTATTCTTCTAGTGATAAATGTTAAAGAATATTTAAATCGATGCCTACATTTATTGAAAGCTTAAGACTCTATACTGTTTCGTACTACACGGTACTCATCAGTCACGCCGCGTTTAAAAAAAGAAAAGCATCGATTTCAATCATCACACCCCCTCTTATTGATTGTAAGACAGAAATATAGAGTAATTCGTATGCATATATATTGCATAGATTAATATACATCTCAAATCTTAGGAATCAATGAGAAGTACATGAATTCATCTGTCATTGAAAGTTTCACACGTCCTCATCAATTAAGACATTACATTTCACAACTCTAGTTTTTTAAAACAATTTCATCTAATTTTATGACGTAATGGCCATCTACTTTGCGGTTGCACAATCGTTCAGTGTTTTTCAAAGCACGAAAGAAATATCCGACATGAAAAAGCATATAAGTTCTCCTGCTATATTATCGCACTTATTAAATAATAAATTCTATATCAAATAATCACACCTAATCACTCGAGTGATTATAGTGATAATATAGCACGAGAACTACAGAATACGTTTTCTTGTAGTAAATTTCTTTCTTTTATATATATATATATATATATATATATATATATATATATATATATATATATATATATATATATATATATATATATATATATATATATATATATATATATATATATATATTTCTTGAAATTGATTCATTGCCTGTTTAAGATATTTTATTTTGAAAGTTTTTAGCAATTACAAGTTTTTTTTGAAATGAAAAAGTTTATTTTTGTTGACGTTTATATTATATATATATATATATATATATATATATATATATATATATATATATATATATATATATATATATATATATATATATATATATATATATATATATATATATATATATATATATATATATATATATATATATATATATATATATATATGTATATTATATATATATATATATATATATATATATATATATATATATATATGTGAAAGAAAATGAGATGTCTCCATTATCCTTCAAGGGATAGATGTTAGAGAATTATTGATATCGATGCCGCACCTGATGGAAGTGCGAGACATATATGTTCCGTTCTGCAAGGAACTCGTCACTTTGTAGGAACCTATGTTCGTTTAAATTAATAAAAAGAAATTTTAAATTGAAGAACACATCATTAAACAGATTGTATAATAATTAATTCGGTTATTACTTCGGTTAATAATAATTATGAGAGCGACCTACTGTGAAAAATTTCTCACAGAAAACTCTATCAGAAAGCTCTGTGATAAGTATTTCCCTATCAGTCTGATAGATTTCGTAAATATCATGGTTTTAAAATACTTTGGAACAGTCAGTTCAAAAGAAAAAACTTTTTAAAAAACTATAATTTTAATATTTCAGTTGAAACGAACGATAATTTATCGAGGCACATTAAGAATAATAAAAACAAAATTAAAAGAGAAGACAAATCAGGTGTTTACCAATTGAATTGTGGAACATGTCCCGGTATATATGTAAAACAAGTACAAATACCGTTACTAGAATCCAGGAACATAGAGTTTCGCGCATAACAAAAGCAATTCGAATTATTACAACCATTTATTAACAGAAAACTATACTTTTGTTACGAATTTAAAAATTTTACTTAGTAGACAGAAAAGTAGTCAATTAGATTTTTGATAAATAGTGAAAATAAATGGGCATACAAATTCTGGAAATTTGCTGAAAGAACAGATAAAATTAAACAATTCACCCTTGTTAAACCTTTTCAGGTAATAAAAATTAGATTTCAGAATGAAATATATTTGATAAAACCAAAATTCATAGAATCTCAAATTCCCTGATATATAAATTTGCTTGTTAAAATTTGTTGTTATTATTCTATTAGCATCTGAAGAAGTCGTTTGTAACGACGAAACGCGTCATGATATGTAGTCAATAAAGTGTAATTCATAAGTTCAATTGTTAGAGTATAAGTTTATATTCAATTGTTACAGTCACTGATAATTCAGCATTTGATAAAGAAGAAGTACTTCGAAACGCGTCATGCGTATTTTTATTAAATTATGAGAAAATTCTTGATATTGTTTCATTGTGGATGTTAATTTTCTCCAAGTATCGGCCTCATCAATCATCAATTTTCTGATTCGTTTAATGATGAAGCATTAGTTTCAGGTTGGTTTTTCCTATGTCATTTTTGCCGTCAGAAAGAATTGAAAGAGAAGGAATATTATGAAGAAGAAAGAGAATGTACGTATAGTACATTCAGGTATATTTGCGAGGGAAAAAGTGTTTTTCGTTCTGCCGGGTCAAAGCAACCGGCAGATCAGTCTGACATTTAAGATTTATATAAATGAGAGGTAATAAGAAATACTGGTTTAAAATTCACTTACTGAACAATTCTTATTCAAAATACCTTTCTCACAGTGACCTTCCAGGTAGTTCATATGAAAATGAAGTACCTGGAAGCTATGGAAATACCTAAACTCCAAAAATCTGATAATTACAATCTTCCTAGAGACCAGTTCACCCTTCCTACCCCACTGACCTACACCACTCACCGCTGTTAAATCCCTGATATTTTGGTAATCCCCACCTCTATGTTTTATGGATCTACTGAAGTTCTACATTCTACTACCTCCAGTGACCGAACCACAGTACATACCAAATTAAGGGTATTCTGTTGTCCGAATGGATCTGCAAATATTGAAAGGTTGTCTATGTAATATGTATTCATTCTTGATAATGCCGTAAAAGGAGAAACTAGTCGAATAAAGGATTGTGCAGTTAGTGATTTTTAGACAAGTATTTCTTATTACCTCTCATTTAAATATGAACTACCACAGAAGTGATTCATCGTTCATTGAATTTGAGATATTTATGTTTCTCAAACTATCAAGAAATCATTTCAAGTTTCCTATATATGTCAAAAAAACTTTTTATTTTCCAACTTTCAAATGGTCTTTCACAAGGAAATAACCGCGGGAATGATCTGTCACTTCGTTTTTGAGTACCTATAATAATATATTTCGACTCCATAACAGCAGCTTTGTTGAAATATGTTTTTTTGTCACCAAATTATCACAGCTGTCATACCTGCGCAGTACCAAACCTACAGCGACTTTACTAAAGTAAGTCCCATTTCATGTACGGTAGGTACAACGGTCTCACTGAGAAAATTCAAGCCTGTCCTAGTGTATCAACAGATATTCACTAACTCTCAAACTAATAGATTTCACTAGCAATGAAAACATTCAGTACAGCCTCATCGATACAATAATTAACATTGATTATTTGTTTCCTTGTAAAATTGATTTCAATGGAAAGCAAATTAAAACCAGATAATATAATTTTTAATTCAATACAAAAGTTCGATGTGATAATTCTCACACCAGTCTGCTGGAAATAAGAATTCAATTATTTTTTATACTTGAAGAATTTAATTTTCCTTATAATCCTTTTCGAAAAATTATATATTTTGTGATTTTTAATGTAAAATTATGGTTAGCATATGTCAAAAACTACTGACAGATAAAAAGTGATCGAACTACAAAGTGGTAAAAACTAAAGCCAGTTCTCCATATATTTGAATTACGAATTACAGTGAAAAATGACACTAAAATGTTGATTTCCTAAAAAATGCAATTTTTTTCTACATTTAGGGTAGTTAAAAAAAATTACATTGCAATTTTTAGATCAAATGGAATTACAGTGGAACCGATTACAGATCCCTGGGAAGTACGACGTGGGTATACACGACTGACAAATTTTCAAAGTATTTGTATCTTACTTGTAATATTCATTTATGACCTCAGATGGCTATAGGTTAAAGAACTTCTATGTTTTCAGATGAAACTGGAGGAAAGTTAGTGAGGGTATTACAAATATCACAAAATTAATTCGTTCGAGTAACAGATCTCTTCTTCCAAAATCATAAAACAAAATTTCGTTGTGTTAATTTTCACGGGCCCATTATGCTTTTATCTTCGTCTCTTCGGAGAAAAATGTGAATGTTAATAAAATTTAATGGCAGTTGCCTACGTCCTGGGCTAAGAAAAATGTAAATTAGGGAAAAATGTATCATAAATAATCAGAATCTTCCTGTTTCCCGTATACACTCCGGTTATTTATTTCTTAAATGTATTAAGCCCTGTGTTTCGTAAGAATTCGCAAACAATTGGCCTCAGCGCGTCTCCTTCCAGAAAATCTTTCTCGAATTTCCCTTGATGTAAATAAAAGTTGTCATTTTTTGGCACGACCTGAAATTATGATTTCGAGTTACATCGCGGCGCTGTTTTGTTTGTAATTTTGCGAACAATAAATTCCGTAATACGGACAAGAATACGGAGTAAAAAAGGGTCCGATTAAAATTTCAAAGGAAATCTTCCGAATGAGAATTTTTCGGTGTAGTAAAATATTTTTTATGAGATTTTCTATATATTAACTATATGAATTCTCGCGTCTTTCACTAAATGTTTCCGAAAATTTACACTCAAAAAATTATCTGCTTCAGTACACATTATTTTTTTCCCAGTTGAGTGTGTTACAAAATATATATAAATATATATATATATATATATATATATATATATATATATATATATATATATATATATATATATACCTCAGCTACAATAAGATAGTCATATTATTATGATAGCAATAATAAAGTTGTATACCGATGGGATTTATTCGAAAACACGAAGCGAATCGAAAATCCCATACAGAAAGAAGGCCCCGATTATTTTGGTAGGATTCGGGTTCAAGCCCCGCTCATGGCATGAGTGTATGAGTTTGTCTATGATTTAAGCAGTTTAATGATGAAAATTGTTGGATAATGTACATTGATTGAAGCCCTTAGGCCGTTAGGAACCGTCGTTAAACTGTAGGTAACCTCATTCCTCATCTTATACGTGAGTTTGTTACGTTTGAGGCCAGCTTACTCCAAACAATTTTGAAGAAATCGTAATTTTTTTTCATAAATTGCTACTATACACTCGTAGAAATAGTATAGAATTAGTCACGAAGGTGAGCAAGACCGAGAAGCAAGTATAACAAATTAGGGAGCGCTGCAGTAAATCCGGCCGCTCGAACGCCTTCGGTTGTGGCAGCTGCTACATGCCTTCGTGTCGTCTTACTGTTTCGGTCTTTTTTTTATTGTTATTGTCTTGTTATTTTGTTGAACTGCTTTGAGAAATACAAGAAGACTTCAGAATGATGCTTACGAAGACCAGGAAGGAATTGTGTATGAAGCTGGAATGGATATGTGAGTGAAATTCACTTTTTCACGATTTTTCACGAATAAAAACTTTGAACTGATTTTCCTCCGAACCACCTTTTTTCGCATGAATTACACTCTCATTTCAAAACTATTGCACTTATCGATATGAACCAAACGTCATTTTACTCCTTAGATGTCTGGCTATGGCCTCAAGCAGAACCAGAAATATCCATTATTATTTAAAAAAGTTATAAACAATTAAAAGTTAAAAAAAGGTAAAAAAAATCAAAAGTCCACCATTTTGTTATTTTTCATTCAAAATGTTTCATTCTGCTTGAGCTCATAGCCAATTCGATACAGAACATGAAACCGTTTTGTTTTTTGCTTCCAGATAATTTTTTCCAAGAAATGATGTCATTCATCTTCGATTCAGATGAGTTACAGCAGCTATTTTCAGTACCGCCATTTTGAAAAAAAAATATTTTTTTTTCTATTAAGTTCATATATGTGCTTTTATATGTAAATAAATTGATTACTCAACATGTTTTGAAATATAAATTAAATATATTGAAAAAAATTACGTTTTTTGGAGTAAGCTGGCCTTAAAGATTTATGACTCTGCTAAGAATTATATTCGCCAAGGTGGATAAATTCAACTGTTCTGTTACTGATATTAAGGCAAATTTACTTGATATGCATAATCTTTGCTAGAACAATCATATATGTGTATTGACGTACATGATTCTCATGCATGTATATTCACGCATATACTTGTATGTGTGTATATGTGAATGTATATGTATGTGTGTGTTTATGTCAGTATAAGTTTGGTCAGCATTTGAGTTTCTTTATTCTTATAATTTCATTTCATCAGTTGTGATTTCATATCACAAACTCCTTCTTTTAAAATTGAACTTTTAAATGTGAAAGTACAAAACTGAAACGTTTGTACTTTCAATTTTGTTTTTAATTTCTGTTGTTTTTCATGTTTTGTAATTAGGACCTCTCCTGTAAAACAGTGTATGTTGAATAACTTTCGTTTCGTTAAAAGCATAGCGTCAAGCAGCTTTAGAAAATTTTTTACACATATCCATGGACCAGTGTTGTGACCATCATAATTTTCTATTCCACAGATAAAATGTAACGGTAAATGAAACTCGCTTATCCGAGTTAGATTTGGTTTCTATTAACATATTGTGATGAGCTTCAAACATTTCAAGTTTGTTTTGTGTCAATTGATTCATCAATGAAAAAGCTATATCAATTTAAAGAATCACTTCAAACATTTTTCGATCTATATATCTATCTATTCTCTCTCTGTTCATTAGCATCGACTGAAAAATTATATACTAATAGACCCATATAGGCTTATATACTAGACGATGCTCTAATATAGAGTTGATTTGAAAAAACTACGTATTTGCTAGAGAAGCCGCCCAGCATCGTATATGTAACACTGGAGATGGAAGTGGAGTGATGACTCATCGCTGACAGACGTGACAGGGAGAGAGCGATAATCTTTTCTTCATCGCATTACATCTATATATTTTAAACAAAGGCGTATCATTTATACCAATGTTAGGATTATGATATTGTCTTTATTTCACTACATTTTAAGTTATTATCATCAAATAAGTAAATTACACTGAACAGTTTCGCTACATTCATTTAGTGAAGATTGTTAGGCGTTACCAAGTTCACCCTGCCAACTAGTTCGTACAATACAAATGTGATTTCTTCACTTTATATTGCACATGTGATCATATATACCCATGTTCGTCTTTGTCATGCTGACAACTGACCAATCGATTGACACTTTTTCTTCTCATAGAATATTTTTCCGAAACATGGGAGGAGCAATTCACGATATTTATGAAGACGAAAGTCGAACTTATAAACTGATGACCGGTAACTTCTTCAACATCTTATGGCTTTCGGTCGAATCATATATCAGCGAAACATATAGATACTTGCTGACATTATTAATAGTCAATGATTTATAGAGATATTTTTCAAGCTGAAAGTTCATCTTATGAAAGGATAACTTATATTTTATTACAGTGAAATACAGGCGCTATCCGATGTTTATTTTGTGCTACTGCTATACAAACAAACTTGTTTCAGAAATATTATTACCAATGCCTAACGAATTCATGTTGAATTTAGTTTTGTAGTTATTTGAAAGTAATTCAAAAGTCATGCGTTTGATTGATCTCTCGTCTATATATATATATATATATATATATATATATATATATATATATATATATATATATATATATATATATCACGTTAAATTGCCTGTTTAGGACAGTTTATTTTCCATGTTTTAGCAGTAACAGGCTCTTCAGTAACAGTAACTTCATTTTCGTTGACGTTTCGTTGTATATCATAACTTTGTCAAAACTAATATATTTAATTAATTTTGACAAAGTTGTGATATACAACGAAACGTCAACGAAAATGAAGTTTTCCACATTAAAATAAACCTGTTATTGCTAGAAACATTTGAAATGATAAATATATATATATATATATATATATATATATATATATATATATATATATATATATATATATATATATATATATATATATATATATATATATATATATATATATATATATATATATATATATATATATATATATATATATATATATATATATATATATATATATATATATATATATATATATATATATATATATATATATATATATATATATATATATATATATATATATATATATATATATATATATATATATATATATATATATATTTATATATATATATATATATATATATATATATATATATATATATATATATATATATATATATATTTGGTTTCGAATGAAGTTCGTGTATAAGTTGATATTCAATTTTCGATAAGAGATTTCGGCCATTAAGTACAGCATTAATTCACTACTCTGTATTCATAGCCAAGCTTTCGAAATTATATATTTCTTCCTCAGGGCAGCGAATGTGAGGTTATATACATTCACCAAACATGAAACCCTGAAAACAATGTTACTTTGGTAATTTTACTTCTGTACCAGGTAACGTTAAACATTAAAAGAAAATGCAATGAATGACATATTTGACATATATGTAAATATAGAAAAATAAAAGTATAGAAAAACGTAATTTGTACTACTAGTTGAAATGTAAGTACCCACATACCACTGTAGTTTGGATTTCACTCTCTCTTGGTTCATTATAATAACATTACTTTCGGTCTTTTTCACTCTGAGATTTTAGCATTCTGATAAAGAACCCAAAATTAGACGAAACACAGATGTGAATCGACAAGTGTTATCATTCAATTATACAGGCTCATCTTTGCCGATAAACTACCTTAATTTAGTATGTATATATATATATATATATATATATATATATATATATATATATATATATATATATATATATATATATATATATATATATATATATATATATATATATATATATATATATATATATATATATATATATATATATATATATATATATATATATATATATATATATATATATATATATATATATATATATATATATATATATATATATATATATATATATATATATATATATATAGTTCGTACCGTCGAATTTGAAAGTACTGTTCATTTATTTAAGAAAACAGTTAAGGCTGTGCTGTGTTAACAAAGGCGTATTATAGTGTAGCAAAGTACTTTGATGATTCGAATGATTCTTTGTATCACATGTTTGTTTATTTTTCCACTACCACTTTTTTTCACAAGGTGATATTGTCTGAAAGGATTCACATTTATGAGGTAATTTTTATTATCCCAAATGTCGTTAATGGCTATTGAGAATTCCACGTTAAATTGAACCAATATTTTTGTTAGAAGACTCAATAGAAAATCAGATTCAACTAGAATTGAGATCTTTCGTGAGCATTCTTCTTGGTTGTAATCAATATTCTAATTGAATTAATGTGCTAAGTACAATCTAACGACTGTTGCACAATAAATATCATCATTGTTATTATTATATACTAGCTGATTCAGCGAACTTTGTATGCCCATTTATTTTTCTCTGAATATTTTTCAAAAATCCGGAAAAACATGTTCTACTATTTGTCCTACACTATCTTGTTTTCATTATTTATCCCGTGTGGAGCCAGGGACTTACTCACTTACGTAGGGACTGCAATACTTCCTGTTATTTCAACTCAGTTGAATTATCAAAAAATTCCCTTATTAACATGTTTGATGTAGTAAAACTGTTTAACCTGTCCGTTCTGTAGTTAAACGGCATTCCTAATTTCGTATCAAGCACTTCTTCCATATATCTCATCATTAATGATATGAGATATTTGCAATTAATATAGTGGCTCTGGTGGCTGTACCAATATTCGCGCAATATTTTGTCGCTTCATTGGTAGTATTTTCTTATCAATAACAATTAAACTTTGCCTTGCAATATTGACACACAACGTTCATTAGTCCAATAGCAACGATTTGCTGTGAACTGTAATCTATTTCAACGTTACAATTCAATGCAGGTGGATTGGAGTTAAACACAAGCTTTTCATATTGTTAATTTTGATTCCATCGATTCCGTTCAACTTCATTCCGAGCTTAGCGTATCTCGTCAGTTCGACTTGCTCTTTTATATCTTTGACTTGCTGCATTGCGAGTTCTACGACTTGAGTTTGCACATCTAATAGCTATATTTAACTATCAAAACTAAGTCGAATATCTCTGAAATAACCAAGATGTGTGATGAGATATTCATTTTTTTTTACATCCTCTTTTTGAGAATCAATGATTATTTCTAACTTATATTATAAATTAAGTATTCTTAAATTCTTTCATTTCAAATGCAATTTTTCAAATATTTTTCTGACAATGACAAATATAACAAAAAAAATAATAAAATCGGTCCAGCTGTTGACTCTTCATTAAAATGTAGAGAAATGTTAGAAAACGTTTGTATGGGAAAAAGAACTTGGCTGTTTTGAGGGTTTTCCCGGCATTTAATTGAACTTCTCTTGCCGTAAAAACCATCCTTGGACTTCAACGAAAATTTAAAAAAAAGAATTGGCAACATTCTTCCTGGCGTTGTTGAGTTATGCGCTTACCAACACATTTTGCGATTCATTTTTATATTATAGATTACTCTAAAGATTATTGCGTATCAGAAGAACGATTGAAGTTGAGTTTGCAGTTTTTAGGGACTATTCTTCAGCCTTTTTGCCTCCGAAAAACGCACCATCCTGTCAGAATGCCTTTTTCTTCTGTTCATCTGTCCATTTTACCCCAGGTTGGCGCGTTGATTCTTGCCGAAACTTATCATGTGCGATTTTATAGCGATTCTCCGTACATTCTTCCAGATATTTTATATTGATCTGTTGTAGATCCTTTTCCATCCTTTAGACTCTCAGTGCCTTAATTACTTTCAGTTATTACATCGAGTAGTTTCTTCGGTATTCTGGCCTGTTGCATCCATGTGCATTACATTTTGCCCGTCGTTTTCTGAATGTTCATTCAAGGAAAGATAACTCCAAAATTCGCTATTGAGCAGGTACGTATCAATTCCTTTTCCTTCGAACATCCAATATCGTAATGAAATGAAATAGCATACCTTCAGGCTTTAACATTGTACCAATATTCAAAAATATAATGAATATCTGTTCTGTAATGAGTGATTTTTTAAGTGTAGTTTTTTTTTAAATCGCATAAAACACTCAATTTGCATCATATATTCAAAATTTTAATTGGAATTGATAACTTGGCTTTTGCCATTTACATTTTGAAGATAACTTCAAATAAATGTTGTCCGCGGCTCTGTATCAAATGGTCCATTCGGAAGGTCCAATTTTGCGCCACTTTTTCGAGCATTTCGGCATGTATCCCACGAATTACTGTGTTATGTTATCCTTCACCAAATTCATCCTTCAACATGTCTATCGCTTCACAAGATGTGTGGCATGTGGCACCGTGTTGATGAAACCATATGTGAACCAAGTTCAAGTCGGCCAACTGGGACAGAAAAAAGTTGCGTACCATGGCTGGATATCGTTCGTCGTTGACGGTAACGTTTCTTCCACGGTCGTCTTTGAAAAAAAATGGACCAATGTTGCCACCAGCCCATAAACTACACCAAACTGTCGTTTTTTCGGGAAACATCGGTAATTCTTGTATGGCATGTGGCTGTTCAAGAGACCAAAAGAGGAAAACAATTCGAACGTACGTGGCACCTAAGCTAAACTTTTCCGCAACAGACTACACGGAATTAAATTATTGGACAAACTGTGAATTTTCTTCGCCGCCTCTATTGAAAGATGTCACTGATGATGAACTGAAAACCTACATCAAAACAGAAGAAGTACCGAAGTGGGAAATCCTATCACAGAAGATGCCAGTCCATACTCAAGCAGTGGAGAGAAGCGTCAAGTTGGTGAGCGAGGCTTCTGCTAAGGTTTGCGGATCTGCAGCTCGAGACGGGTACATAAGAACGACACTTAAGTCAAGGTCCACGATGCCAGCCTTTGATAACAAAAGACAGTTCAAACTACCAGACATGTAATCTATTCGTAAGTGAAATATGTACTTTGTAATTATTGGATAATACATCAATAATATGTTGAAGCTTGTATATATTTATTTTTCCTAAGTCCACATTTTTGAGGTTTTCAACACATTTTTGCTATTTTTACAGCCCATGCGCGAACGGAAGATGTTAAAACTCAATACCAGTATTTTTATATTAATTCATTAGTGTGTCGTAGATGACATTTTTCCCTATTACATATTAAATATCGTAATAAAAAAAATTATTAAAAATTTCCAAAAAACTTTAATTTTTTCAAAATTTAATCAAACTTTAGAGCTCATGCGCGAACGGAAGATAACATCCGATAATTTTTATATTTTTTCCCCTATTTAGTCATACCATTTAGCAACTTTTCCGCGGTATTACGATCCGAAAAAAAAATATCGATTTTTTTCGACCCACCCTACTGTTCATCACCCCAGATGCGACAATTTTCTTTATTTACATATCCGTTAAGCCAGAAATGACATTCTTTGCTGAACACAATTTTGCTGAGAACGGCGACGAATTGACATTTCACGATTCTCATTAACACTGTACGCTACGGCTGCAATCTTCTCTTCAGTACGCACTGTACGCATGGGAGACAATGGTTTGATGTCCAACAAAGTAAACTTGGCGCGGAATTTGGTGATAACAGCACGAACTCTTGATTTACTAGGTCGATTATGACGACCATAATATGGTCGTAACAAACGATACACATTTTTCACAGGGCACGAATTTTGATAGTAAATTTCAACAATTTGCAATCTTTGTTCGTTTGTGTATCTTTCCACAATAAAATGGCAGAGTATACTGAAAACGATTCATATGGACAGATGACGTTTGGATGCCACTACCAACCAGGGACGCCAACCTGAAAAACTTAACTCTTAAAAAAGCACCCGTTTAAAATCTTATATGCAGGCAATAATGGAATAAAGTAATGAGAATAAATTTTCTTTGTATCTCTTTTTCGGTGTGAATTGGAGTATGTATATGCAATTAGAGTTATAAAACTGCAACGTGGCAATTGCATGGAATTTTGAGTCGTATTTTTTGCGTTGTAAGTAAGTGTACAAATAGACAGAGATAACTCCTGAGAACTGTTTTGGCTTTTATTACATTAATGAACATCTACATATCAGTTCTTCTCATCACGGGTGTACGAGTAGATACTCTGGTATTACATATTACAAGATTAGACTAGATCGACTAGAAGCTCGACTAGAAGAGCATATGGTGTACACCCCTCGTATTTTCTCCGAGATCTCGGAAGATGCCACATGACGCGTCATCAATGAACCAATCCAATAAAAATTGACTCGCAGGACCAGTTCTAAATATAAATTACAGAAGTCAACGAAAACTTTCAACTCAGCAAGTAGAAAAAGTATGCGTACGAAAACAGTTGATTTTTTGATCAAATATTTCTAATATGTATATTATTTAGTAGTTATGAATTTCTAACGTTGAAAACTAATGAAGAATATCTCGAAAAATCGAAATACTCTCTAAACGACGTTTCATACACGCTCAAACTCTTATTGACCCTTTTTCCACATTTTGTCTCTGCAGTATCCCAACACAAATCGAAACAATATATCGTTTAATACTTTCGGGGTAGGCTTTGCCCCGAAGTCCCTAATACGAAGTTATCGTGATGAAACCTCCAGGTAAGAACATAGTCGAGTTATGAGACGTGTGGCTCGTCCAATATCCGACCTGCAGTAAAATAGAGACCAACGTCCTTTAATTCTGACCAACACAAAACCTCCTCTCGATTATTGTAGTGTATAGGAACTTACGACGCCCGTGGGGGAGGTTCAGGTCGCTGGACATCCTCTTTTGTGTAAATTGTTCGCATTATTTGTTTCTCGAAGTGCTCATATCCTTTTAACACGAAGTTCGAAACCTTCAAATGTTTTACACGAACGAGAATCTCTTCGGCTAATACCTATTACGTGACTCTTAGTCTAATAATCCCCATCCTAATTTTTCAAGGTATGATATTTCATGAACAAGAACTATACCAGTTTTTGAATAAATTCAACAATATGTAGAGGTGAATATATATGTATGTATACTGGGCAATACGTAAATAACTGAAGATGAAACATTTCTTTTTTATTGTAGTTATGTTTACGATATATTTTAATTGGAATTTCATGGCGCATTCGCCATTTCGTTCTTAATAATTAATTATATATTTTATTTATATTATATACAGGCTGTTCCAACGGTTAACTCAAAGCAAAAACATCGGCAATACTCAAAGGGTGAATAGAGGTCGCCAGGTCTGAAGATACCCCATTTATTGCTTCTGACGTTCTCAGTAATTTAGGATGTTTTATTGATTGCGCTTATTTGATTTTGCAGTAATTAATGCCATACCACATCGTACATTTCTTTTAAGTTTGGCACTTATGTTTCTTATACAACGCTCTGATGAGTTACCTCTTAATCACACAAAACTGCAGGTCAAGAGTAACAGAAATGAAGAAAGCAATTATACCTTGAAATATCACCCTATTAAAATTTGTAAAATCCATTTGTATGTTTGCGAAGAGCTCGAAGAAATGAATCGAAATCTGTACTTCAATAATTTAAATAAAACTGAGTAGTTTTCTGATTTCCACTACAATTAATTTCACATATGACAATATTGTTGCGCCAACACAGTGGCTTCATCAGATGTTGATGATGAACTAAGCTATTATATTGTGGACTGCTTGCATTTATCCTGAATTTATCAATCTGATAAATATGCCTTTATCAACAGATAATTCTACTAAATAATTGAATATCATTGAACATATCGCACAAAACAATGTATATCATCATTGTGTCGTCGATAACATTTCAAGGAAGAGATTATATAATAAGGCCATTTCTCAAGTATATCCTGAAGTGATAGCCATAAAAATTTCAGAATATTAACGTATTTAGGCAACCCTGTATCTAAAATCTCGAAGTTTTGATCTGATGGAAATTTAACGATAGCTTTCAAAACACTGAATACAGTAGGTAGGCATATCAGAAATGCGAAAGATAAAATTTCGTCCGATTATAAATCTATGAATTGAGTTGTGGTACCTGTCTCAAAGTATATGTTGGTCAAACTAGCAGGAATTCCAAACTTAGAATATCTGAACATCAAAGATGCTTCGAAAAAAATAAGACTGATTCTACTTACGCAACACATCTTATAGAAGAGAACCATGTCTTCAACAAAAAGTTCAAAATATTGCATACTGAACGAAAAGGTTTCAAACTAACCACGTTAGAAGCCATGAAAATTAATAAGAGGAAGAAACCAAATATTTTATTGAATGATCAAATTTCAATCAATAATTCTCCTTCATTAAATTCATTCTACTGAAAGGCAATTGAAGGAGAGTATTCTATGTTCATCCCTCATTCTTCAGAAGAAATATGTTCTATAGTCATTCCCCTACTTCAACAGAACAGTGTTCTATGGTCATTTCCAGCACAAAATGTAAGAGCTCCGTTTATCATTAACATCTGATGAAGCCACTGTGTTGGCGAAACGATATTTACATGTTTGAAATTATTTAAAGTAAAAATCAGAAAACTACCTACTTAGTTTTATTTGAAATATGTATTTAGATTTTCATCAAGTATCGGCCCAATTAATGATGTGAACTTCTATTTTGGAGTGAAAAATTTGAATATCAAAATTTTGAAGTCTTAGAGAAATTTTCATGATTTTACTTACTAAAGAATTATTAACTTTTTGAAATGAAATATTGAAACTTTTGAATCCCTGTCCATTTTATTCTTAATGAAGATATATTCTATAATTTTGTTAAGGTGTCCATAGTTAACCATTCCATAGTTCTTCATTTTTCAATAAAGCACTTTATAACCTTACATTTTACCTGGCCGTCCTACTGTGGCTGTGTACTAGAAATTCATACAGAATATGTTACCAATTTTAATACATTACGAAAATGTAGATATTGCTGGTATATATCACGATGTTACGTATGTATCAAGTAACATCGTCGTTTCAACACGACGATGTTACTTGAAATTCTATATACTAGCAATATGATTAATTCCGTAAAACTATTGAGTAAGCAATCGAATATGTAGTAACAAAGTTTGTAATATATGTGGAAATTGTATTACATTGTTTCATTATGATTCGATGGAGTCCCTTTATAGATGATTTTGAATGAGAATTTCTCACACGAGAGAGACTGTAGAACGGTAAAATTAATTTCTGTTCAACGTTTAGCTGAAAATTATGACTTCGCTAAGAGTACTAACTTTAAGGAGTTTATCATTATCATATATTTTAGAAATTCATTATTACTTTGATAGAGAAGATCTGAATGAGATATATGTTTTTTATGAAGGTGTTCTTTAAAGATCTTCAAGCTTTCACTTCAATGTTTTTCATATAGTTCATTCAGTAATATGTTTTTCAATACTCTAATTTTTCATTTGATAAAACCACATTTCCGATGGAACATTAGCAACAGTATTAATAGCATACTAGTGAAGAGTCATTTCACGATAAGATTTTCCATAATGATTTGAAAACGAATGAAGCTTATATCAATTTAAGGGGAAGGGGAGAAACGCTTGAGGGTGGATGGTTTGACGGAGCTAGGTCATAGTCGCCCGTGTAATTGCCTCTCTGAGTTTCAATTAACGGGACCAACAAATCAAACCGCGTGATCCTTTCCTCGAGCTCCTTTATGTTCCTCAATCCCGTGAAATATTATGCCGAAATTGCTGGATGGCAATAGGAAGGTAATTGGATGGATAAAAATTACATAGTCATAAATAACCAGATCTATTGCGAAGATCATTCTGAATTACGAACTTACTCATTTTCACTGAATATAAGATGAATTGAATTAATTTCAAAATTGTAAATAGTTCAGCAATTTCTCTCAGAAGGGGCATTTTGAGAAACAAACACCACATTGGAATTTAAACGAATTGTGTGACCTTAATAAGAAGGGCACATCGACAAATTAGTGTTCAATGCTATTTCATTTTCACATTTGATAGTGATTGTGGAGATAATCAAAATCGACATATCAAAATCCAAGACGAAATTCTGAGTTCATTTATCTGTTTTCAAATTACACTACACTTTCCACAATTTGGATCAGAACGCGAAATATTGTAAAAAAATACGCCATCAATGGATTTTACCAAAGGCACTTATATTCTTGAAACGACAATATATTATACACAGAAATGAAGTGTTCTAGATATAAAGTCATAAAGATGAGAAGAATATTCTGAAATTGTACATTTGAAAAATTAATGATGAAAATATCTCATAATAATATGTATATGTATATTCTATTGTAAAATATGTAATTCTTGTCTCATAATAATGTGTAATATGAATATTCATACGATTTTTTCGTAAAACAAACTTCGGTAAATTTAATCATGAAATCGAACATAATTTCAAATTAGTAAGGAAACGCATTCAATCTGGAAAAATAATAAGGAAACTCTAATAAATATATAATGCACAGAACTTTAATGTTATGTACCCTACCAAATTGTCATTGTATCTTATTGTCAATATTTTCTTGAAATGTTCAAATATTGAATAATTGATTTGACTTATAAATATGAAGTTTATTAAAACTTTGAAGTCAAATTCCCAATTGTAGAGTTTGAAGTCGGACACCATAGAAAATAAGAATTGAAATTGAATTCATAATATCACATCGAATTGATTGCTGTGAAATAAACCAGAGTAAAAATAATTTGAGAACAATCAGAGGAGGGATGCCAAAGATTGGAAATGAAAACATTGAGGACGTACGGCAAGAAGTTTCCAGAAAAAAATTATATGAAATCGACTTCTGGAGAAAGAAGTCTGAAGAATAATAATAACAAAAGATTTTGCATAATTAAATCTCAAAGCCAGAAGATAATGACAATATGACAAAATAAAAAGTACTTCAAAATAAATTTCAATTAATCCAATTATTTGAAATCAATTCCAACTATCCAATAATTTAGGAGCAATTTTGATTTTGTTCATATTAAGGTACTTATCATTTCAAGTACTATCTGAAAGTATTTTGTTAATATTATTTATAGTCAAAATCATCAGATATATATTCTCAAATTGAAAAAAAATCGAATTCACTTCGAGAAAGAATTTGATAGATTCAAAATCCTAAAATTTAGAAGCAACGAAAAAATGCACTCATGTAAAAATACATTAATCTGTGAATATCCAGAAAACAGCATAACAAATATATGTATATGTATATATATATATATATATATATATATATATATATATATATATATATATATATATATATATATATATTTTTATATTTTTAGAAGATTTCCTGTAAACACAACTCTATGGAATCAAAATCAGCCGTACAAGCAGCATATATAGTGAAAATTAGTTGAAAGAATAGTTGATACACATTAATCAACTAGAGTCTATACAACTTAAGTTCCTGAAACTTTTGAGCTTCAGAATTGATGGAAATGAGCTTCAGAAGCAAAGGAAATACCATGCAACAACCTTCTTGTATAAAATAATTAACAATAATACAATTATCTTTATTTTTCCAATAGTTTCTTCCAGAAGCTCATTCACGTTATACCTTCCAGCAGCTAGAACCTATGTTCTAAAATATTTTCCATTGCACACGATGTGTGAACAATATAATATTTTGGGAGCTTAAGTGAATATTATCAACTGTTATGTTGCTGATATTAGGGCAAGTTTCCTTGATAAACATAATCTCTGCTATAACATTCATTTATGTGTATTCACGAACAGAATTCATATTCACTCATATAATTATGTGTGTATAAGTGTAAATATGTGAATGTACATATATATATTTGTGTGTTTAAATTTATATGTTTGTATAAGTTTGGTCAGCATTTTAGTTTTTCTTTATTTCTATAATTCTGTTTCATTTTATCAGTTGTGATTTTATATCATGAACTCTTTCTTTCAAAATTGAACTTCAAAATTTTAAAGTACAAAATTCAAACATTCGAGCTTTTCTACAACCAATTTTTTTCTGATATCTCTTGTCTTTCCTGTTTTGTAATTAGGACCTGTTATTTAAAACAGTTTATTTTAAACAAAATAAAATAATATTAAAAAAAAATTCCAAATATTTTACAAACACAAATTCGAGGAATTTGCTTTTCATCGATAATTTGGGAAATATCGAATTAGGTATATTTGTTCATAGAGAAATAACATTTTGAGAGAATAATCTATGATTATTTGAGATATAAAGAAGTCTGACGAAAATATTACGTTACGAAAACAATTGATGATCATGATCTATTTTATATGACATCAGAAATGTGTAGCCATCGCATCTTGCAAGATATCATCATCATTCATAGCTAACCATGCTTAGGTTGAGTTTATCTGAAAAGTATCAAATATTTAGTAAGGTATATGCGTAATGAAACTTGACAATGTGTAAGTCATGTGCAATAATTCTGTTTGTGAGTACACTTCAGCATGTGGGAGCGCCAAAACTGTCCGGTTTCATACAAGGGACCACATCAAAGACGGCGTTGCAACGAAGAGTTAAGTCCTTTCTACATACGCGAAAGGGAAGTAATCCCAGGAATGTCATTAGAGATGGGATTTGACGAAGGTAATCAGCGCTATATGAGAATGAGATGGTGAATTATTTAGATTATGCTTTCTGATTTTCCAGCTTAGTTATGGAGGATAAGCCCACCGTTTTGTAGACACTCCTCCTATCACGAAAGAGTTGCACACACACACACACACACACACACACACACACACACACACACATATATATATATATATATATATATATATATATATATATATATATATATATATATATATATATATATATATATATATATATATATATATATATATATATATATATATATATATATATATATATATATATATATATAATATTATAATATATATATATATAAATTAAATGATGTATATGAAATATCACAATTACTCCCATTAAATGAAAGAAATATCATCATCACATTTTCAATGAAAACAAAAACAATAATCACTCTTGATTAACATTTATAAGTATTTTAGAATATAATAAATATTGAAATATAAATTTCTGTATTGGTATATTACAAATAAACTTTGACATTGCAGATTAAAAATAATATTTCACTCATTGAATCACGCGTAGCCAAGTTCAAGTTGTACGAACCTGGAGTTGGAAACACAAGAAAACCAAGAAACACAGACAACCTCTGAAGGAAGTCGCCACATTTCAGGTTACCGCGTTTGTACTTCCTGGATGAATAAATTTGGAAAACTACTTTGCCCGTGGGGAGACTATTTATCCTTCAAAGATGCTCTAAGCTGAGATATTGAACAATATATAAATAATTTTTGACGCGAAAGAAAATTTAAACGAAAGTGAACATTGTCGGCATATCCGGAGAGTACAAACGCGGTAGCCTGAAATGTAGCGACTTCCTTCTGAGGTTGTCTGTGTTTTTTGGTTTTCTTGTGTTTCCATCTCCATGTTCGTACAACTTGCACTTGGCTACGCTGTTCTGAGGAGAGCCAATAAGCTTGAAACACGTCTCAACGGCTGCTACCAATTTCGAGATATGCCGACAATATTCACTTTTGTTTATATGTTCTTTCGTTTGAGTTTTTAGAAGTTTACGCTGATCAGAACCTGCGCTGGTCTGACCATGTTGATTATGTGAGTGAAATAGTTAACAAATCGAGATATGCCTTGTCACGCATAAGGGATTCCATGCCTCTCGAATCTTTTTTAACATGTACTAAAGCTATATTTATTGTCATATGTTTTATAATGTTATTGTCTTGGGGAACTCTTCCAATATTTTCAAAATTTATTCATATCAAGAAAGAATTATCTGCACTATGTTGATATCTAGTTATCCAACTAGAAATAACGCTTTACTGGCTGACCCTAGTCACAAAACTGCTAAATTTCATCAAAGTCATATATATCAGGGAATTAAATTATACAACCATTTACCTGTGACCCTCCGTCATCTTAACCTGATATCACTAAAACGATGTCTCAAAAAAGTGTTACTATCGAAGGGTTATTACAACGTTGAGGAGTTTATGATGGATGATGCATTACTATAACTTGTGTGACCTGTAAATATTTCATTTTATACATATTTTATTTGTTGTATTTACACTTTTCTTGAATTGACTTATCCTATACATTTGTCAAATGTCTTAAAGGATATTAATACGTATTATTATTATTATATATATATATATATATATATATATATATATATATATATATATATATATATATATATATATATATATATATATATATATATATATAATTATTTTAAAGAATTACATAATTCAATACTAGCAAATACTGTGTGCCTTATCTAGTTTTTGGAAGCGAATCACTCATTTCTTAAACATTTGTTGTAAATTCTATTACATTATCATAGATATGTTTTAGAACTATAGTATATAATTATTTGTTTTATACTATCAACAAAATATAGATCGAAAGAGCGAGCAACATGGTCATAACCCCAGACTATTTCAGTATCAACTATATGATATATTATTCGTTCAACTCGGTAGTTTCTGTCTCAAATTTTTCCATAGTTGAGACTTGTTTTTCTTGTTACTGACAGAACTAACATTATTCAACAAACACCTCTTATTTTGTTTCGACTTATACCCCACATGTTGCTGAACTGAATGGTCAGACATTTCAGCACACTAGAAGGACAAAAAATTGATTCATTCTATTTTAAAATATTGTTTTAGATGATGCTCAATTTTTCAATATCTGATCTAGCGTTAATCGTATTGTCTTCGCTGTGTACATGTGTCATTTCAAAAATAATCTCTTTTTGTGATTGCTCTCACTATCCAAAATTTTAATATTTTTGGAACCAGAATTGTGTTCCGAGTCTTTGACGTGACATGCTAAGGTACAAGATCTTTTTCCAATACGACTGTCACTTTTGTGTTGTGTGACTCTTTGTTTTAAATTTTGTTCAATTTGACATCCATTTATCACATTGCAGACATGGTATTTTGTAAATGACATTGCAATTGCACAACACTGGAGTGTGGTCTTTGATTTTCGAGAAAAATGTTTTTAAAGTTATTGTATTATACTTGGCTATTTTGATATTTTCTATATGAATGAAGTTTTTATTATGCTATCAAACCATCTTTCAATATACGGTAATATTTTGAATTCAATGTTTACTGGATTGGGATTGACATGGGTTGGATTGTTAGCTTGATTACAATATAATAATTTTTTGTATTAATTTAATAGGGTAGCCGTTTGTTAGGGAACAATTGTGTTCAAACGTTGCTTCACCAGACCGATTATTTCCGTTACCAAAGTATCGCACAGTCGAGAAATTACCTATTTATCAATATATATGTACATATCAACATCATCATCAACCTATGTCCGTCCACTGCAGAATGAAGGCTTCCCCCTGTCTTTGCCAAGATTATATATATATATATATATATATATATATATATATATATATATATATATATATATATATATATATATATATATATATATATATATATATAGTAAATACTGAGACTCTTGATCGAAATATTTCAAATAAAACTCTCAGGGAGCTGTCTACACAAATGTTGTCAACGAGAACGAACCCATCACTTTCGAGAGTGAATATTAAGAGCGTTTCGAAAAATTCATCGATCTTGTTGAATGATAATAGGATACAATTGTTTCATCATTATTATGAATCATCAGTCCATATTTAATCTATCAATCAAGAATCGATGACTTTCAAAACGAACATAGGTCCTATACCAAATTGAGAGATATTCTACAGAGTGAAATATTCACGTAGGCTCCCTCTATCGGCGAAAAGACGTATAAACTCTCCCTAGCGTTCAAGATTCCTACTCATGACAACAAGAGTGGAAGGCTTTGTAGATATTTCATTCGAACACAACAGAAAATTGTCTGAAATGTGTTCGAATAATCCCATGCCTAATCGCTCCAGATCATGCCCATGCGGGCAAAAGTGTAGCTAGTTCAAAGATTCACATGTCATTCAGTACTAGTAAATACTGAAATAAAAATACTAGTAAAACTCTCAGGGAGCTGTCTACACAATATATGATTCATAATAATGAAACAATTGTATCCTATTATCATTCAACAAGATCGATGAATTTTTCGAAACGCTCTTAATTTATATATTTCCATCATCAACCTCTGTCCGTCCACTGCAGAACGAAGGCCTCCCCTTCAATGTCTTTGCAAGATTGTATATATATATATATATATATATATATATATATATATATATATATATATATATATATATATATATATATATATCTAAATTACCAAAGATATCAAAACGTCAAACTTTTTTTTTAAATCAAATTGGTTTTTTTATATTCTCACATATTCATTTTTCGTCTTCTTTAAAGAATAAAACTTTCGAAGCGAATGCTAAGCCAGAAATATTCCTCTGATACTAAAAATGAATATGTGAAAATTAAAAAAAAACAATTTGATTATTTTAAAAATATGTTTCATGTTTTGATATTTATAGTAATTCATAAAATTCATTTATTCATTAGTTTTGACAAAGTTGTGATATACAACGAAACGTCAACGAAAATAAAGTTTATAACATTAAAATAAGCCTGTTATTGCTGAATAATATTGAACATAAATATATAATATATATATAATATATAATATATATATATATATATATATATATATATATATATATATATATATATATATATATATATATTTCCAATGAGAGAATATAAAATAAAATTTATCTCATCGTTGATGAATTTTTCTCCATGATCTGAAATATACGTAAACATATTCTGCCATTTGTTTTTCAAGGAATAGGTACATTTCAGTTGTGTGGATACATGAATAATATTACCCAATTATAAGTTCACATTCAACTGTCAGCTGACAGCAAGAAGATCCATGAAACATTGAGTGCATCTTGCGCAGAAATATATCGGCTAAAAAGGATAAGACCAGAAAAACGACATAAGTTGTGTTCCCCGAGGGGCGACAAGTTAGTCGTGCGGCGTGGGGCGGTTAGTTCCAAAGGGATCTGTAGATAGCATTGTATATGAGGTCCGTTAGACCGGACATAGTTTAAGCCGTCTCATAAACAAGAGGCTATCTGGTCATCAGTCGGGAACAGTCCTGGTTCGGTCCCGCGTTCTGATCCCTGAGGTAAACATCGTAACTCGTCCCTATCGTACGTATACTTCCCACCCACCCCCGGATCATTGGTATATGTGCTACAAAGAAACGGGACCCAATCATAGCTTGGGTGAACGTATGTTATAATACTCTCTTTCGTTTTGTACCCGTGACAAACGGAAGAAGTTCATTGAAATTATAGATGTCTCCAGGGGTGAACTGAATGCGACTCTGTTATCTTGACCTATTGACGCCAATAAAAAAACTGTACAATTGTAATGTAGAAATTTTCGAGAATGAATTCAATTAATGAATATCAATTGAAGATATATTAATGACGATAATAATGCTTTATATAATGATTCAATGTTTGTATTTGTTCTTTTATGTATTTTTTCGAAATACCTTTCAATCTAGTTCCATCACAAAGAGTACAATAATTTTTTAGTTTAAATAAAATCAACTAATATTGATGGCTTATTCTACCACATAAAGGTACTAACCACTAAGTTCGTAGGTGAAACAGTATCATCAGAAATTTATTTCAACACAATTGTAACGCTTTCTCTTTGTAATTTTACTGTTTCGCTAATACTTGTATTAACGATATATAATTACGAATATAACATGTTTTATCATTTTCAATTCAAATCTACTGGGGAAAAATACATTTAAATAGTTCAGAAAAACCTCACAAATTTGTCTTAGATAATGTTCAATTTATTAAATGTCGGTTAAAATAGACTCAATTTCGAATTGGATGTTTTTTTGTAATTTAGATTTGTATCTTCTGCTGTACATAGAATCCGTCGTTGATTCGATGAATAATTTGAATTTTGCGACTTCGTGATTATTATACATTATTTTTATCTACTTTTTCAGTTTGTGCAGCTATGGGTGATGAAGACTATGTTAGCAAAAGTATACCTACTGCTTCAATATCTTGAATTATTTTCAATCTAAGTACCTTGAGTTATAGTCAAATATATGTATTAACGCGAAGGTTCTGCTATTTACATTTAATATAAAATAAACTTTTTCCAAATTATTTTAAATAATATATTGATTTATGATAATATCATGAAAAATTTCTCGCTGCAATATTCGGTACCGATAGTTTCGAAATTCGCATAGAAGCACAGACACAAAGTTGATGAGCTACATGTTTATATATATATATATATATATATATATATATATATATATATATATATATATATATATATATATATATATATATATTATACATTCAAGTTTTCAGTTTTATCTTCTGTGATTTGTCTTCAGTTTTCCTGAACGCAATGAAAGTTGACTTCTTTTTCCTCTTAATGTACTATTGTTATTAAAGATCACGATCAAAATCAATTTTTGTTTTTTGTTGACGTAAAAATATTTTGTTTTTGGGTTGGTCATCTTTAAATATTACCGATTCATATCATTTATTTATTTAACCGCTGAAAATCATTTACATACACAAACATAAGGATTAATGATGTACTGAAATAATCAAAGCTTCTGCTTTTATAGATTTTTTGGTTATTCCGTGGTTTTTTCTACAATTTTTCAAAACAGATTATAAATTGATTTTTAACACATTGCGTAAAATACTGAAAATACTCAATTTCATTTGAATCATAACATTTTCATTCTTCTCTCCGAAAATATATACCGAAGTATCCTTCGGTAATTCATGCGGAAAATTGTGATCCAATACTTTTTCTAATTGCCAATATGCTTGTATTCCATGTACATTCCAAAACAATCAATCGTTTATCATCAAACACCGCAATTCATAGATAAACACAAACACCTATGATTTTACCGGGATTCGAACCCGAATCCTACTGCACCATTGTCGGGTGATTTCTCGTCTAAGAATCGTTAGGAAATTTTCATAACGTAACAGACGCTGATATTGAAAAGTATTGAAGTCTGACATCACTTCATTGAATGAAGAGCTGATACTGACTCCAGACAATTAATTTTATGTTATGAGTTAAACATCACTATTTTAGCGATTAATTTAACAGAAATTCACAGTTTTTCACTAAATCTGAGCGGCCATAGGGGTCGAATTCTTGTACTTTACCTGCCTATCAAATTATTATATTTATTTATCAAACTCACAGATACTCAGAAACATTCCTACCCTACCGGAATTCAAAACTGAATATTTTACGTCAAACACCTCATAACGTACTCCCTACAAAATTTTGGTGATTGCACCGGCTGCTCTAAAATTTTGAGAGACTTATATAAGTTCACTTGATTCAGTTACAATATATACAGTGAAACTATATAATTCTATTTGAAATATCTATTCAATATCTTTCTGATTCGAGATCACAAAAAAATTTGGATGGAAGATCTCTCTTATCTTGAATCCGGATCAATGGTCAGAGAGCCACTCTAAATTTTGTAGAACCTCAAATTGTAATTAATTTTCACTCCAGGAGATAAAATGGAGCCTTAACTCCAAGAGATATAGCGCTTACAAGCTCACTCAAAATTCACAATAAAATATATTATATTTAACAAAAAGGAAATTTTATCAGTCGCAATACTTGATACGAGAAATCCAACATCGGAATTAATCTATAACCGCAATATCATGCGTACTTACATCGGTGTATTTTGAACTACGATTACTTCATTCGATGAGGTCTTAACAATTATCTCTTCCACCAATGTAAGTTATAAAAACGTTACAACCTATCCTATCATATGTATAGAAGATGTACGGAAAATTGTAGCAAAACTTGCTGCATAAATGTGAATTTCAGTGCCTTCAAGACACTTTTCATTATGTTCCAGATATATAAAGAAATACTACCAAGAAATTAACAATCAATTTTTTTCATTTTTTTTTATTTGAAAAAAAAACCTCATATTAATCGTTGATACATAAATAACTCTACACATATCTTGGGCCAGCAACTTATTTTCGCAATTCAGAGTCGATAAGGTTTCATTTGAATATAAGTAAGTAGGTAAGTTGATTTATATTATAAACGTATGATGAACAACAGTAAAAAGAATACAAATATAAAATAAAATGTTGAACATCACAATGTCTTACACACGTCAAGAAATTAGAATATAAAATATATCAAGCAATGTAGCTATAGAATAATATTCTCAGGAACGGAAAAAACCTCGCATATCACAGATGACAATGAAAAAAGAAATACTAACATAAACAACTACAAAGCGCAAAATAGCAAAATATAACATCAGATGGAGTTAAAGTCAATTTCAAAGTAGTCATCTATCGAATAGATGAATTTGTCATTCAAAAACTTCTTAACGATCTTCTTAAAGTTTAATAGTGGCATCTCACGAACTCTCACAGGCAGTCTATTGAAGAACTTCCAGCTCATAAAGTTAGCACCATTTCGGGATTTGGACAGTCTGAAAGAAGTCGACCAAACATCACTTTCTCCACTGGTGTTATAGGAGTGAAAATCGCTATTTCGAGTGACACAATGAACATTTGATCTGGCATAAAGTAAGCACTCGTAGATATAAAGCCCCGGAAACGACATTATTCCGAGTTTCCTATATGCTGCCCGACAGCAAGATCTGTAGTCCAGTCCAGCCACAATTCTCATCATGCGACGCTGGATCCTGAATATTTTATCTCTACCACTAGCGTGACCCCAGCAGAGTAAGCCATACCTAAGGCGAGATTCGCAAAGCGCAAAATATGCTGTTCTCATAACAGGTAAAGAGACTGATGATGATAAAGTCCTCAAGACTTATGCACCTCTGCTCAATACTTTAGACAACTCCTCAACATGAACAGACCATGTAATCCTGGAATCTAGATGGATTCCAAGAAACTTTGCAGAAGTATATTCTCTGGTTCTCAGGCTAAAAATAATTCTCTTGGTCTTGACGTTGTTCAACAATATATGGTTTTGTACGAACCAACTCTGTGCTCTGCGCATTGCTACCTCCAAAGACATCTCCACAGCCTCAATATCTCTGCCACACACGGAAAATGTAGTATCATCCGCAAACTGAACAGTTTCAACGGGCCGCATGAATTCCTGGAAATCATTGACAAATATGAGGAACAAAACAGGCCCCAGAGTAAAATTCAGAGTAAGATTCAATCGATAAGAAAAATGTTAATTGTTCTTTACAGATGATAAGGTTAATGTGTTACAGGATTTGAATAAATTACAACCCTTCTCCTTTTTATGTGGATGGAACAGGTTTCAAGTTCATAAAATAACCTCTATTTAGACATTGCTCAGAAAAGCCTTAAATATTTCATTCATTATAATAAATTCCGTTTGTTATTCAACTCTTTTCCCGAAAAAGCATTTGACTTATAGCAAATATTCAAATATAATAAATGACACACAGTTTTCCTTTATATTGACAAAATTGTTAATAATGTTATTGCTCTTGATGATGGGCTAACTACCCGAAACATATGTACAGTTGTTCATATAGATACTCAGGGGAACTTGAGACAAGTGTTTTAATTCTAACTTATTATTCACAATAAAATAATATTTAAAATTTTCTCATAATTTGATATAAAATACGCATGACGACGTTTCGAAGTACTTCTTCTTTATCAAATGCTGGATTAATAGTATGTGTAATTTCACAAAGTCAGTACTTATTTACAAAACTGCTATTTTCACAGAACATACCAGGTATGTTCTATGACTAACTTGGAATGAGGACCATAGAATACACTGATATTTAACAAAAGGATCGTATACCTGGAGACGAACACAGAAAATCAATTTCTTAAGTCAGGTATTCCAACTAAATGTAGGAAAGATACAAATATACAACTAAGATTTCCTATATTTGAATTTCATTGAATTTAATTTGAAACAAATATTTGTATTTTTCCTACATTTAGTTGGAATACCCGTCTTAAGAAATTGATTTTCTGTGTTCATCTCCAGGTATACGATCCTTTTGTTAAATATCAGTGTATTCTATGGTCCTCATTCCAAGTTAGTCATAGACATACCTGGTATGTTCTGTGAAAATAGCTACTGAATACTACTAAATAAGTACTGACTTCGTAAAATTAAACATAGTACTAATCCAGCATTTGATAAAGAAGTAGTACTTCGAAACGTCGTCATGCGTATTTTATATTGAATTATGAGAAAATTATAAATATTGTTTTATTATGAATATTAATTTTCTCCAAGTATCGGTCTCATCAATTATTATCAATTATTATTATTCACATTTACTTCTCATCAATGTCTGATCTCCTAATTCTTTGCAGTTTCTATTTCAACTGACAACCGTTCAATGTAGTATTACAGAAACACAACTGCCACTTTTGCATGAGGTGGAGAAGTTTTCTGGTTGTGAAATGAACGAGAGAATGAGTTTCATTTCAATGATTTCTGCTACCCACTTTAGAGAATACTCTACGTAATCCTAAACCAGCAAACCGCGTCGAACTTGGGTGATAATTATTAAATATATAACCTTCGAAAATACACCGCCTTTGTATTTTCTAGACTGGAATAAAACATGCCGGAGTTTGAAAAGTCATTCGAAACCGTGCTCATTGAGTTCGAGAAAGTACTATAAAACAAATAATGGGTTAGAGTTATACACTATGAAGTCCAACGAGAACAAAATTAAGTTTAACCATAAATTTGATTTAAGTGTGAAGTGAGTAAGTAAAACTCGCTAGAAGACCATTGATCCAATTAAACATGATTTGTTCCTGGCTAATTTTCAGCCCTGAAACGACTGAAACAATCACGGAATGACGAATGGGGGCCAATTTTAATTTCAAAGAACAAAGATGAAATTCAGCGCCGATTGTTAGAATGCTTTATGGTACTTCTGGGATAGTTTTAATCGCTTCCGGTTTCGTCAAAACAATATACTTGGCTGATTACTGCCTCAGGACTGAATATTATTAAATTTATTGGTTCAATTTCAGTGGAAGGAATAACGAGTTGAAATTTATTCCAAAAATAACATTCGGACGTGATTTATTCAGACATTTCTTGTTGTTTCATTCAGTTTTGTCTTTTTCTAATTTATGAAAATTCAATCTGAATCCCACTAAACTTGACTTTTGACGAACTTTACAGTGGTATTTCCACGAAATAGTGCTTTCGATTTCTTCAATGAATAGGTATTTGTGTGTTACTGAGATTAAATTGTCACTTAACTCTTGGTGAAACATATTCGAATCAAATTAAACACTTGGTCAAATGTTTCACGATTATATTCAAAAATATTAATTCGTCGACATGACGCGAAACATGTTGACGAATTGATGTTGTTAAATATAATCGTAAAACATTAAACCAAGTGTTTAATTTGATTTAATAGTTGTGTGTTAGGTTTTTTATTGGAATACTAGATGACCCAGTGATTTTTGTACGCCTATTTATTTTTCTATGAATATTTTTCAAAAAGGCTGTAAAACATGTTCTACTATTTGTGCTTCACTATCTTGTTTTAATATTTATCTCTTGTGGAGCCAGGGACTCACTCACTTACGAAGGGACTGCAATATTTCTTGTTATTTCAAATCAGTCGAATTATCAAAAAAAATCCTACATTACCACGTTTGATGTATTGAAAGTGATTGAGTGCTGTCCTTTCTATAGTTGAACTATAGAATTAGTTCCTAATTTCGTATCAAGTATTTGTCCCATATATCTCATCGTTAATTATATGGGATATTTGCTTTATATAAGTCAAAAAATGTTCAGAATTTAGTCCATTCCCGGAAACTAATGGATATAGTGGGTCTGGTGGCTGTACCAATATCGTCTATTTGAATTGACTCTTCGCGCAATATTTTGTCGCATCATTGGTAGTATTTTCTTATTAATAACAATTAAACTTTGCTTTGCAATATGGATACACAACGTTCATTGGTCCAATAGCAACAATTTGCTGTGTACTGTAATCCATTTCAACGTTATAATTGAATGAATTCATTGAGTGAATCGATAGGAGTTGAACACAACCTTTCCATATTGTTCATTTCGATTCCATCGATTCCGTTCAACTTCATTCCGAGCTTCGAGTTGCTCGTCAGTTTGACTTGCTCTTTTATGTCTTTGACTTGCTGCATTGCGAGTTCTGCGACTTAAGTTTGTACATCTAATAGCTATCATTTTTAAATTGTAAATTAAATAAACTAAGTATTCTATTTGATATTCAAATATGCCACGTGCTATGTTAGTAACGTGTATGTAAATATATTCAAACTTCAAACCAACATTTTTTATTAAATTGAAGTTTTAATATTAGTTGTGAGATCTCTGAACTAACCAAGATGTGTGATAAGATATTCAGTTTTTTAACATCCTCTTTTTGAGAATTAGTAATTATTTCTTACTTATAATATTGATTAAGCATTCTTGAATTTTCTATTTTTACACGCAATTCTTTAAATTATTTCCTGACAATAAAAAACACAACAAAAAAATAGTGACATTTGTCCAGCCGTTGACTCTACATTTAAGTTGAAAAACGTTTGTATGGAAAAATAAATGGTCCGTTTTTAAGGTTTTCCCGGCAATTATTCGAATTTTTCTTTCCGTTAAAAACCATCCTTAGACTTCAACGAACATTAAAAAAAAATAATTGGCAAAATTGGTCCATGCGTTGTTGAGTTATGCGCTTACCAACACATTTTGCGATTCATTTTTATATTAAAGATTCATTGATAAACATTGTCTCATAAACTATCTATTATTTTGATGCATTATATATTTTTTTGTGAATAGAATATTATATATGAATTTGGAAGTGAATTGTAGAATTGAGCAATGAATACCATCATTCCTACATTCAAACGGCGGTTCTGAACGACCAATAGACTCTTATGGCCATCTAAGTACCCATACAAATTATTATATTAAACTTCTCAGGAAAACGATGAAAAGTCCTCTTCCGGGATTCGAACCTAGCACATCCATCGTCATTTCATTTTCATGCCTAAATTCCAATCGAGAAATCACTATAACCGGTTGATTCATATGAAATACCTTTAAAAAAAATGTACTGGACTTCAAGTCATATAAAAAAATATGTATTAGAGATACACAAGGTCTACAAAGAGTGCAGTACTTTCATGTGCGCCAGACACACATATAAGTGAGCGAAAAATATATTTTTGAATTTTCTCAATGAAATCTAAAAATAATATTGTTAACCTTCATAAGGTCTTCGGATCAATTCTTACCCATTTTTGTGAAGAATCCTGATTATTTCCATATATATCCGTTTTCTGTATGTGATATTTTATTACAATTGATGAAATCCTTAAATGAATATATACTTCAGATTTTATCAAATAAAAATTAGAACTGAGCGAGTTATAAACTTGTTCGCTAAAAAGGTCTTTGGATAAATTTGACCCTGTGTATAAATGATCTTTCGTTTTGTTTTACGGGGGTTCTATCGAAATATCTATTCTGCGGGTGACTGATTTGTTCTCACCATAACAATTTCAGAGTAAGCATTGAGAGTACCAAACAATCTTACAAGTCTAAAATAAATGAATCATTCAGCTGTTTTATCGATACCAGAAAATGAGAGACGGTGATATAGAACATTTTTGGATATGTCGTATTAGACGTGGAAGAATCTTGTTCAGAACAAGAAGATATAGTGGAGCAGGAAGAATCATCGTATAACAGTACTGATAGTGACACTGAAATAGCTCCAACTCAAGAACTAACATCAAAAAATGGCCAAATAAAATGCAGTAAAAACCTTTTGAAAATACTCACGGAAGGACTTCGAGAGTAATATAATCAATATGATTCCAGGTTAGACACGTTATTCTTGTTCAAGAATTACAACGGAGGAAGTCACTAAATTCCAATTGAATTTTCCTTCTCTTCTGATGTATACTATTCTGAAATACCAACATTGAGGGTAAACCTGTGTTCAATAATGATTGGATTGACATAGACAGTACAGATATGTTCACTTTTATTGGATTGCTTTCGTTAGCTGGTGTTTATCGGTCAAGCAATGAGAGTACTAACAATTAAGAAATTAGATAATAAACATTCGTTCTCTATTTATCACGAACCATCACATACGGATGCAGTAATTCATAATAGTTTGGTTCACCCCATACAACAAAAATGTCATCATTCAATGGTATGGTTCGTAGACTTGTTAACCTTCCGCTTTCGAACGGTGATTTCAACAAAGAAAAAAGCTTAATTATGCAAATAGCCTCAATCAATGAATACAAACCAGAAATAATAAACAATTCAATGAACAAAAAACTTTTCAAAAGAGCGGTTTCAGAAGTTTATAGTCTTATTAAAGATCGTTTATCGTCTTATAGAGTCAATATTTAGTGTTTTAACATATATGGGGACACCTAGTTTAAACATAAAATCACTTTTTGCAAGCTATAAGATTAATATTTCTTTTCGGACATTAATAATATTGGTAACATAATCATAAATAATAAATCAAAAATTAATAAAAACCAAATGTGTGGGGAATACAAAATTAAATGTGGTAGTCGTGAAAAATTTTATATCGGAAAAACTTTCAGAAATTTCCAAATTAGAATATAGGAACATTAACGTAATTTTGAGAAACAGAAAACAGATTACCATTATGCTTACCATTTATTAGAAATTGAAATATTAAATAGAAAGAATAAAGGTTCCGAGGTAAATCTTCTAGAATCTTTACATATTAAGAAATTCAAAAATTCAGGGCTTTTACTCAATAGCCAGTTAGAGATTAACACTAGCCCTCTACTTAATATGTTCAATAAGAATATTCCAGGTAGCAGATCAGATGGATTACCTAGGTTTTAGTTAATTTACTTTAAATTTCATTTCATGTTCAAAAAGTTTCAACTTTCCTTTATTTGTTCTTAGAAGTCTTAGTTGTATATTTGTATCTTATCCTACATTCAGTTGGTATACCAACTTAAGATTTAAGTTGACTTAAGAAATTGATTTTCTGTGTTCATTTCCAGGTATACGATCCTTTTCGTTAATTATCAGTTGTATTCTACGGTCCTCGTTTCAAGTTAGTCATAGTTTAATTACACCTAGTATTAATCCAGCATTTGGCAAAGAAGTAGTACTTCGCAACGTCGTCATGCGTATTTGTATGAGAAAATTCTAAATACTGTTTATATATATATATATATATATATATATATATATATATATATATATATATATATATATATATATATATATATATATATATATATATATATATATATATATATATATATATATATATATATATATATATATATAAATATATGAATATGCATAGGAAAACATATCCTCACACTTTGGTTCCTCGCTTATGACTTAAACCAGAATATTCCTCGAATATAAAAAAAAAATAGAACTCGTTCGATGATACGTGTCATGTAATTTTCATCTTTTTGAATGAATGAAAGGTTTCTCATCTTTTAGAATGAAGTATATATAAATAAATCAAAAAAATTAATTTACCGAATAAAATTTTTCGCATTACTGTGAAAATAGTAAAAAGTGGACAAAAAATGAGAAATGGATGACTAGTAAAAAAATAGCGAAGAACTCGATGGAAATGCAGTGTCAACAGTTATTACAATTCGTCTGAATTACACTCGTATTCACATCATATTTCTAGTGGTTCAATGCGGTCTACTATGCTGGACTATTGCCATACGTTATGGAATACTAAACTCAGCTCCTGCTTCACTGATGGATTATGATCCGAGAAGCATGAAAGAGTGCCCAAATATATACTTAGTTTCGTCTTAAATAGCGTTTTGCTGTGCTTCTATATTTGAAAAATGAACTTAAGCTAGCTGTGAAACTAGTGGTAAATACCAAATTACAAAATCCCTGATATTCGGATATGTATATAAATATATATATATATATATATATATATATATATATATATATATATATATATATATATATATATATATATATATATATATATATAAATATATATATATTATATATATATATATATATATATATATATATATATATATATATATATATATATATATATATATATATATATATATATATATATATATAAATATATATATATATGAGGTATATATATATGATATATATATATATAATATATTATATATATATATATATATATATATATATATATAATATATATATATATATATATATATATATATATATATATATATATATATATATATAATATGTGTGTGTTTTCTTGAGGTTTGAAGCATGGTGGAAAATGATTGGAAGTCATTCCATGTTTCAATCCGTTTATTCCGTGAAAGATAATATCATCCTGCATTTTCATGGTATATAATGTTATAGTTTTTGATCGGAAGACACAATTCAACTAAATTGCTGGTTCATTTCTTGTCTCTCAATTTCAATTCGAATGACGTGGCGGTTCTTGAGTGTCGCTTACATGTAGCTATGCGTCTTCATCGATGCGTTTCCTTGTTCTTGATAACCCGAAAACCACGCATTATCACACTTTCGGTCAGTAAGTTCAGAAAAAAGTTAGTTTTTCTCAATCTTATTGACATCAATTATCACATTTCAACATCGAGGTGACTCTATCACAGCCATTCTTACAACAAGAACTCAACTTGTGAAAGATATATTATATTGTGTATGAGTAGTATCTTTCATGGAACTAATATTTAAAAAATTATACAGGAAAAATTATATGGATTGAAGTCTATAGTTTTAGTTAATGTTTATGACTTATAAAAAAAAATTATATCTCACAATAACTTGTGAATAGAGTAATTATACTTCAATTACTCTATTCACAATTCATTTACAATTATCTTCATTTATTACATTTTACAAATATTTTCAATTTTCTAGTAGAATTCACGAAACTTATTCAGGCAATTCTTAAAATTATATAGGGTTTCACGTTGGGGATCAGTGCTAAATCGCATTGAGATAGATTCCAATAGAATATAAGAATCCTAAGAAATATCAGGTAATTTTCCTATCTACGAGGATTCGAAAATTTATGCAGAACATTCTGAGAAGTTTTTTGATATCGATACGTCGACGAGATAAGGGATTTTCCTCTGCGGACCTTAAAACAACTTCAATCCCTTAAAGTCCGTAGAATTAAACGAAGATTTAGGAACATCATAACTCGAACGGATGCCCCGAAGGCATATTATCAAAGAGCGCTTTCGGATAAGTGACTGCGGAAGTGCAGATAACAAGCAGAACCGTACTCCAATAGAACCATTAATAAATAAGAATGTTAAAAATTAATTATCTCAATTTCTAACTGAAACCTATCATCAGTTGAGACGCCGTTTTCAATAAATCTGAAATAAAAAATATAGAAGTGAAATATAGGCCATTGTTTTTCGTATCAAACGTCATACTTAGGTACATACAAATATCATAACGTCGAGGACAAAACCTCGTTCATAGAAAACGAAGTATTCATTCGAGGCTTGAGTATTTGAAATACATACATGTTGGATGTTTCGTTTCAGTCTTGCCCTGATGAAAACTAGGACAGTGGACACTAAGAGTGGAAGGGCTTTCTTTCTCTAACCAAATTCAGACCGGGGTAACCTTGAATTACTTATGAAACTGTTTTCGAAGTACTAGTATATTACGAAATTAAAGCATGTTACCAATGAATAGATCTTTGAATATTATCTAAATAGTTGAATCTCAATCTTTGAATATGAAATAAATTAAAAAACACGGACGTCGTGTAAGAGAATTTCTAAGTATTAAAAGAATTGTGGAGAATAATTTAGTATTGAATTATAATTTACAATTGGAAAAATGGAACTGGAACGACAGAAAATCTTGAAATTGAACAGAAAGTTTTCAACGAAATAATATGGAAAAACTATCAATTCCTAGAGAACAATTAAATACAAAATTATCTGCATTCAAAAAAAAATTATTATTTTCCTGAATAGTTCATTGAAATCAACTAATCCATTTCTTTGACATGAAACAATTCTCGACATGCGCACGATTCTTGTGAAATGATTATTCAAACAACTTATTACCAAAAATAATGAGAAACAGAATTCACAAAAATATCAATGATTTTCAGTCAATAAACAATAATGTAATGTAAAGTAATGAAAATATTTTCATTTTTTCACTATTCATTCTGAACTCAATTACAAGTATTGCAAAAATATTTAACCATATAATTTCATTGCAGAACACACTTTCAAAATCATGTCGAAAAAATCAAAACAAAATGAAAGAGCAAACGAATTAATCCCCCTAAAGCTCATATCATTCTTAACTTCTCGAATACCCAAATCACTGCTGTGTATACGGACAGAATATAATCGAAGAGCATGAATTCAACTACTTTGGAATTACAAAAATTTCAGCAACTTGATTGAAAGAAAAGTGTAAGGAAATTTTATGAATATACAATAAAATATAATTGAATTTTTCAATATGTAAAAAATTTGAAAATACTATGACAGAAAAGATAAACATACATAGCAACTCAATTCATTATGATTTGAATAATTCATCCAAAAACACGACTCAAAACAAAGCACCTCAATCAACAACAATAATACTGATGATATAAAACCGAACTAGTAGAATTTTCCAATGGCTAAGGTGTTCGGTGAGGGACCATGTTCGATATTGCCTTATATTTCTGTCTGAATATCTTCGAAATCTTTGAACAAAACCTGTGAACAAACCCTCATATTATTAGTTTAATAATTTAATTCAATGGTGTTATTTCAGACAGCATTGGAGTTGATTTTGGCGTACCTCAGGGTACGGTCTTAGGTCCACTACTATTCTCCTTATACATCAATGATATTGTTTTGCATGTGAAAAAATGCTCTATACGATTGTTCGCAGATGATACTATGATTTTTATTAGTGATAAAAATATCCAGACCATGACAGATTGGATCAATAGAGACTTGGCAGCAATAAATGAATGGCTAAGCGATAACAGTTTATCGCTGAATGTTAAAAAGTATAAATTTATAGTTTTTGGTACAAGTAGAATTCTTAAGGTAGTTAGTAATGAAAATATAAGTATTACAATTAAAAACCAAAACACTGAAAGACTAAAACTTGTTGTTGAAAACCAGAACATTGAGAGGGTAAAACTTGTTGAATACTTAGGCGTTATGTTAGATGAGAAATTGAGTTTCAATGATCATGTCGACTTGATATCGTCCAAAATCTCCAAGAAAATCAATTTTCTCAAAAGAATTGGGAAAAATCTGACCACATATATGAAGTTATTGCTCTTTAAGTCCATAATTATGCCACACTTTGAATATTGTTCCACTCTGTTATTGGGATTGAGTAAAGAAAAAACTCAACAGTTACAAAAGTTACAAAATAGAGCTATGCGAACAATTTTGAAATGTAATAGATATACCCCAATCCAAAGCATGCTAAATTGTTTAGAATTGATTTCAGTCAAACAAAGAATACTTTTTGCTACATATATATTAATATTTGAAGTTAGAAACAAATTGTTCCCATATAAAATAATGAAAAATGTAACATGTGTCAGTGATGTGCACAGTCATAATACAAGAAATGCTGACAATTTCTACATGCAAGTTTCTAAGCATTCTAAACATAGGAATAGTATATTTTATGAAGGATTTAACGCATTCAATAAATTGCCTAGCTTCATAAAAACAATTAGAGACCTTAAGGTATTCAAGCGTAAATTAGCTAAGTTCGTTTTAAACATAAAATTGTAAATAATATAGTTTGAACCTGAATGTATGTATGATTTTGTGATAGCTAATGCTAAAATAAATATTATTATTATATTATTACCATTAAATTAAATTATTATTATTATAATATTAACTTTTGCTATGTATTCATTTCTTATGCGGAACTTTTTCAAAGGTTTCCTGAAAAAGGAGAAATGAGGCTTTCTGAAATCAGAAGCTTCAGAAACACACTATAGTAATATTCCCCGAAAGCATAACCAAATATTTTGAATTTTCATCATATCTATTGATTTAAATAGATAAAATGAAAATGCTATCTTCATATAGATATTATGTCCATAGACTAGTTATAAAATAGAGTACCGCCATTGGGTTCAAATCGCAAGTAAACATAGATATGTAAGTTCAATCAATGGGTTTAAGTAACTACTGATCTGATTATGAATCCAATGTATAGTTTTCAGAATGGAAAGGGCTTAAAACTAAGTTCTCAAAAACTGTATTATCAACAAAATTCTGATATATAGGTAAACACAACAACACATTGTTCTCACATTTTTTGTTTTCCCAACTGGTATTTCGAAAGATTATACTCATTTAATCATCAAGATCTTATTTCTCATCGGTGTCGCCAATCAATATTTTACCAGCAAATATGCCGTATAATTTTGGTATAGTTTAGGTTTTGGTATAGTAATTTTAGGAATTTCAATATAATTCGGTTATTTGTCATATAATGAAAGTACACACATTTCAGTGAGTTATATTGAATAATCACGTCTAATGAAACCAAAATAATTATTTATTATGTAGAGGAAATCCACAAATTACGTCACACCTTAGTGGCGGGAGAGGGTTGACTTAGTGATACGTCACATAATGTGTGACATCACTTGATGTAATGAAAAGAGGAGGAGAGGTCCTAAATTTCGTAATGCCACATCTCAAAATCTACGTTTTCAAATACATACTTTGCATTATTAACCGAAATCGCAAAAATATTTGCAACTCTATCTGAACTCTATCTCAACTCTATCATCCCAGTTGAAGCAAGCTCCGAATGATGCCTATAGCTTCAGAGGCGAGGCATACTTGTTTAAGCGTTCATGTGACATCTGTGTATCATAGCTAATGGCATATTTTGCATCATACAAGGCCATTTATCAATACAAGTAATTACATTAGAATCAACAAGATGTTTTACTCATCGCAAAGATTCGTCCGCAAAGGATTTCTGCTAGAAATGCCAGAGAAATTTTTTGTTTTGGATGATAACGTTGAAACTCAATGGTTGGTTGAAATATGCGTAGACACAACGAATATTCTTGACATCAACAATCCAAAACGAGACCTCAGTGACTGCTATGCCAGTTATAAATGATCGAAAGGAGATAATTAAAATTCCATTGGTCAAAATGATCACGTTTTCTTCAATTGATATAAATAATCATTTTTCGTTTTATTAATTTCCTGAACTGTTTGACTTGATGTTCATTTCATTGACACTGTTTCCTGAATTCATTAAAATGGAAATAAACCTAATTCCACAAATAATGTTTTCATTCAATAATTTCTAAATGTGAAATTGCAAAATATGTGACGTCGAACTTGGGTGTGGACTCTCACAAATGTGACCAGCGAATTTATAATTCGCTGTTATGCATACAAAATCGTATGGGAACACAACCAAAACCTGAATCTGAGTTTCAAAATTATATATAGTTATGAGGAAAAGATCGTAAAGCAAATGAGCATTCAAAACATGTGTTCAACTCATCAAATATGTCTCAACATTTTAAGTCATTTAACTATAATCAAGTTACCCTCAAGTTAGATCAACTCAAGGAGAGAACTGAATAGAAGGTCATTGAGGTCATTCACAATAAATATGTGGTTGTGATTGTATGGTAATGATACCACAGGCGATCAGACTGAGTTCAGTCACTCAATGTTATCTGTGTTATGCAAATTGTTGGTTCAGAAGTAAACAGAATGACCTCTTTAAATAAAGCAAGAAACAACGTCTTTTTAAGTCAACTTCAACCTGAATCCTGGAATTCTTTATCAGCAGTATAATGAGCTTTGAAAAAAAAATAAAATGAAGCACCATAAATACGAAGACCTCGATAGTCAATTGCTATCACTAACTGATGTCGAAAGCTCATGAATAAATATTCGTACACTAACATACAGAGTGAAAAGAGTATGAAAAGTATATACATTTATAATTTAATGACTGAGATTGAATTCTCGCTTAACTCTTGGTGAAACATAATTGAATATCAAATTAAATTAAACTCTTGGCTTAATGTTTCACGATTTTTTTAACAATATGAATAGTCAACATGTTTCCAGCGTTAGCTCATTTTCAAGACTCAGTCAGTCTTTCTTGAAAATGAGCTATCGCTGGAAACATGTTGACTATTCATATTGTTAAATAAATCGTGAAACATTAAGTCAAGAGTTTAATTTAATTTAATATTTATAATTTACTTTTGCTATCCAGTTATAGATTTATATACATCTTCGATCTCACATATGGTACAATAATGAATTGTACCACACCATAGTTAGCTACCTTCAAGATGGGATGGGTTAATTAAGTAAGAAAAATGTAATGCCAGGCGCCAAAGTTTGAAAGTTTTCGGTACAATTTAATTGATTTTCTGGAAGATCAAACAACAACTCCACCAGATCTAACAGTTCTTAATCTAAGTTCTCCCTAACATTAATATCCACTTGGTTCAGTAAATGATAATATGATTATATATACATATTAAATATAAAAGAAGATTAATAATTGAAATGCAAACAAAATTTAAACAAATAAAAGATGAATTAATTCTCTCTTAGCTAAGAGGACTTCAGCATGTAAATTGAACAGTTATTAAATTAGAGTATACTCAAGGTTTATAAAATAAAAATATCAATTGTCTCCTCAAACAACCTACTTGAATACTCTCATCACAGCAAGCGTACTCAAACTTCGAGCATTAGGCTCAAAGATCTTCTGCCAAACATTCTTTAAATGGTGATTCTCAATAATTCCAGTACTCAAAAAAAAAACGAAGAAATCTAAAAAGGAAACGTAAAAAAGATAATAAAAACGAAAAACGAAAACTGCAAACATGTAGTGTGTGGTTTACTGCGTATCAAGAACAAGTGCTTTGTTCCCCTGAAGGGTACTTCTTCTGTTCACAAATTCCAAATAACAAACAATGCCAGAATAATTTAACGCTCATCAAATAATCCCAAATAATGGATACTTATTCCTTTCAAGCAAAGCTAAATTCCACAAAAAAAGTATATAATTGATGAACGTCTCAACACGTCTCCTACCTTGATGATAATTAATATCTGATCATTTTTCCCGAAAAAAATACCAGCCAACTTTTTTTTCAGTCAGGTTCACTTCCATCGTCTTACAAAAAACTCAACTTGACAATCGGACCTACTTAGCAGTAGGACGAAAGAGTACCAACCTAAAATAACAAAACTAAACTCTGACGAAAAGATACTAGACTTAACAAAATTATAACGTTATACATTATAAGTCAAAAGTGAACTTAACAGTTTTAGCCAAACTTTTTAAAACGTATAATAACTGAAATCAATGTGAAATATTCTCTTCAAAACAAGGGATCAGTCGTCAAGAATGGACAGTCTTGTTTTTCGTAAACATACGCCCAACTAAAGCTATATACATAAATAGTGATATAACCATTTAATATTATTATTGTTTTTTGCTGACAAGCTGAAATAAAACTTCCACCAACGGCACAATTATGCCTTGAAAATTCTACTGATAATAACTTCTATATTCAGGTCAAATAGGAAGATAGGATTAGGTAAGTCACGTTTTACGAGTTCCCCTTTATTGTACAATTACCTCATATTCGATAATAATCAACGAAATATATAAGTATTATCTATTGCTTTCAGGAGTTTTTGGGGAAGTGGGAATTGAAGTATTGCTCTAATAAATAAATAAATAATGAATAAGTATATACTTATTTTGTCAAAGCACGTCTTTTGTGTTCCGTAATTATATTGGATAATGAAAGATTTCAATACTTGCTTTCAACCCCTATTTTCGATTTTTTGTTCGATCATTATTTAAAACTGAGTCGCTTCGTTTTCCGAGATGAATAAATTCTCATGATTCTACAATTTGGTATTATTCAAGTTATAAACCAATTTCTCAAATTTTACATAACTTAATAATTTTTCGACTAATAAACTCATTTTCAAACCCACATATCTAGCCGGAATAGGAATTCAGTACATTTGTTCACTGTGAGGTTGAAACGTTTTCCAATACTTAATGTTCATTCAAATATCAGCACTTTTTTTCCTTGATTCCTAACGAAATGTATGGATTATATTAACACAGTAGAGACAAATTTAAACAGAGCTATAACCTTTGAAGTTTGAAAAATTTCAAAGGTTTCAAAGGCACTTTCGCTACCATTTGCTATAATTTAAAAACAAAATTTTAACACCTCTGTGGAACGGAGGTTTGGATAACTTTGGAATAGTTCATTCTAAACCAATAATTCTGGGTTCGAATCGAAGCTAGATATGGACGATTTTTTAGGACTGGGAGTTTAGTGGTTATACTGAAAAAAATTAATGAGCCTATTAATTATTAAATCGTTCATTAGCCTGAATAGTCATGTTCAGACTAATGAACCCGAGTGCCATTAAAAATTGATATAGATAGAAGAGCGGGGGGCACGTTGTTACAATTTTTAGATAATTGTTAATATGACAAAAGCTATCGAATAATTTATACATTTGATTACTTGTATAGTTAGTATGTCTATTTAGCTATTAGAATAATACTGAAAAGTTATAAAAATGTATGTAGTTTTTTCACAATGGAAAATGAATCTAAAAAAGAGGATTGTAACAACTTCCCCCGCATTGAGCCTAGTTGTTACATCATCGTGGCACGATGTTACGGTGGATAAATGAAACAAAATCATCAACAGTCTTCTAACATTTATGAGTAATTATAATGTTTTATGGTAATTGAATCACATTGGTAGAAACATTTTTCAATCTTATATGAAAACACAGACTTCGTCTGCAAATAATAACTTGTAGTAAAATATTTATACTTATTAGTTATTTTATTAAACTTTTGCCAAACTAAAATACTTTGAATTCTAACATTTTTAAGGCACCTGAATTATAGAAAGTATCATATTATATATAGTGATTTATATAGAGGTAGGTAACAATATCACATACAAATATGGAAAATGTCTTCATCAGAATTGCAATTAATGCACATGAATAAGTGAACGTTTCCCGTTACACATTTGACATGGTCCAACATTTTGCATTTTAAATATTTTACATAATTTTCGTTTTTCGAGGTGCTATAACTTTCGCTACACACTAAACAAAACCATACATCAATATCAAAATCTGAATCGGAAACCAAAAATTTTTTTTCTTTCTTTTCTTTTCATTCTTCGCTCATTTTAGAGTACCTACCTTTCTTTACCTTTTCTTTATTTTTGTCACACGTTTTTTTGATCTCTGTGAGTTTTTCTTCATTCTTTTATTAATGAGTCTTTATCAGGTGTGTCGGTTAACAAGCGGATATAGGTTAAACGTAACCCAATGAACAACTTTCCTTGTTTTTGTATTTTTAACAAACCTGGAGAAGGACATCAGACACAAATTAAACTATTCGCTTGCTTTACTTGCTTGTTTCATTCTGCACTACTTCTGCTGCAGCAGATTCATAAACTTCTTTACTACTTGTACTTGTTTCTGTTTTTCTTTTATACTTTCTCATTCTGAAAAGAACAAACAATATGTAGAATTTTTAAAATATGAATACTGGTATTGTATTTGTCTTCATATTTTAAAAATTCGGACATGTGAACATTTTTGGGGTAAGTTGTTACATGTAACAACTACATCGATAGTAAAAAAAAACAATATTGCAAATTAAAGGTAGATATATTATGAACGTTCAAATTTGAAAATTTTGAGAAGATAAAAAATATAGACATAGGGAATCAAAAATTTAGTAAAGGATTTTTTTACTTACTTGGTTGAAATCGAGACACATGCACACAACCCAGCAGCTTGGCGATTGGCGGGTCACTGATCATATATAATGCACGATGTTATGAATAAACAAATGAGTCCAATTATTATTACCCCTGTAACAACGTGCCCCCCGCTCCCTATATACGTACAGAAATCAGGACAAAACAAAATTCTATTGAAATTTTCATTAAACTAATATTCTGGTGTTCCAATCTAGAATTTCCAGAAAAAACCGTTGAGGTATGACAAAAAAGTCATCATTAGCAAGTTTTCTTCTCGTAGAACTAGCTCCACTATTTCACCATGAGAAAGTCCAAGTTGTTTAATTACCATTTCGTATAAAACTCATTTCGTACTATTCAAGTTTTCCAAATCCGGTGCTGGGCGTGTCCTTCCATTATCCCATCGGATAAGTCCAGATTTCGCAAATTCATTTCAATAATATGAATAAATATAAGGTGAATCCAGGCTCAGTCTAATGAGAGCCAGTTAGTGTCTGCTGGCTGAGTCACGACGCAATTTAAACAATTTGTGACTCGAAATAACATTAAAATCTGTCCCAGGAAAAACGTAAATCAGGCTTTGCATCCAGTTGTTCTTCACCGTGAACCGTTATGCGCTTCCGGCCCCACCTTCCGACCGCTTTCCGATCTCGCTTTTCTCCCTTAATCGGTTATCATTCCGCTGCTTTGTGCCAGGAAAATTATGTCCAAGAGACGGGTACGTAGAAATCTGATCAAGGAAATATTAAAAGAATTTTCAAGGTTCAATGAACTGAAAAATATGAACTAAAAAATTACTAGTTCCTAGATAAGAAATCAATAGTATCTAAGCAAAATAATAAAATTGAGCTTCATTATCATAATTTGTTTTTCTAATTTCAAAACGAAATTTCAGACTCTCGTCCACCATCAGCAAAAACGATAACAAACAGATAGATTTAAATATGTTAAAACTGGTAAGTTGCATTGTGAGAGTATAAGTGGATAGAAACTTCAGACAAAAAAAGCATTTTAAAAGACGCTTATTCGACGGGGTCATCAAAATATCCCTATTTAAAACTTTTCTAGTATTAATGACAGAAGGACGTCGCAAAATGAATGAATATAGCCTAATAATAATGTTACTCATATTTAAATTTCATTTCAATAGCTTCATATTGATGAGAATAAAGTTGAAATCATTCATTAAATTGAATAGTAATCATCAGTATTCAACAAGGAACAGTGATGTTCTACTTATTCCTATGCATTAAACAGCGTAAATTTGAACACTCTGTCTATTAACAGAGTATTAAAATCTTGAACCATTTACCATCGAATTTGAAAGTACTGAAAACTCATTTGTTCAAGAGGACAGTAAATCATTGGTCTTAACAAAGGCATACCATAGTGTGGCAAAGTACTTCGTTTTTTCGAGTGTAGACAATAATGTATGAATCAATTTTAGTATCATATGTTTGTATATCTTTTTGCCACAAATGTCCATCACCATCTGAAATTGTTTCAAATGTTTAATAATTCTGAGGTAATTTTTTTCGTTTCTTTTCAAATAAAGTTGTATATTATGGTAAATATAAATTTAACCAATATTTTTTTTGCAGCAATATTTTTGCTCGAGGGCTGAATGGAAGATCAGACTCAAAACTGAATTCAGTCCTTTTGAGAGCATTCTTCTTAGTTGTAATTATTGTATCAATTGAATGAATGTAATTTAAAAATGTAAGGAATGTTTCTCAATCAATTTTATTTTATTATTATATTATTATTTATTACAGATGAATCTACAAATTGTCGTGTGTTATGGTGACATAGATATGATATTTTTGTTAGGTTCATATCAATTTCAACTATCAGATGTTCAAATTTAATCTACAGCTACTGCACAGTCGATCCATACATAACGTGTTCCCTTAGCTTCAATGTTAATTTAACATCTGAAAAAGAATATATACTTAAACGAGCGTTATGCGTTTTATTTGATATATGAAATCGGGCAGAAAAATAAATTGAAAAATAAATTCGATGGACGATGAATCAACTGTATGATAGTTCATAGATAAATGAGAGATAATAAGAAATGCTTGTCTAAAAATCACCAACTGAACAATTCCTTATTCGACTAGTTTCGCCTTTTACGGCATTATCAGGAATGAATACATGTACATACAGTTAGTGATTTTTGAAGGTATTTCTTATACCCTCTCATTTGAATAATAATTTAATCAAAAATTTTCTTAATCGCCAGCATTGATGAAACGAAATATTGTATTTTTCGTTTACCTAATGAAGCAATCAAAAACCGTCGCCTAATGGAGCACTCAAAAAGCTGTTGAGTATTAAAAGATATTTATAGATTTGTGGGACTATTTAATATAAAAACTTCCATTACCAGTATTTTCAGAAAATAGTTATAACAATTGAAAAAGATTATAACCGTTAACAACTTTTTGTGTGTCAAATTGTAAGATTTTCATATTTGATGAGATCGAATTCTATTGAATCGCATTTTTATAAATCCTAATCAAGCATTAAACTCCAAACACAGCAAAATGTACAGAATATGTACCTATTAATTGTCTTTAGAATGTTTGTTGGGACATGTGGTGAATTATTATGAATTATATGGTTTTGTATTCTACACTGAGTTCATTTCGCCGACTAGTTAGGTAAAATGATACATTTTTTCGCTTTTGAAGACATTTCAATGACTCGTGTTGAATACATACTGCAAAAATGCTTTTTAATTCTTATCGAGAATTCATTTCTTAATACTGATATTCAAGCGTCAATAACAGTACAACAAATTGAGTCAATTTACTGTAATCTTTTCTGAATAGCAATCTCGAAAAAAGTTTCAACTGTTTTTCATGATCTAACAAAAGTTTTGATCACACGATACCATTTTGGTTTTCCTACAAACACTTGATGATGAAAAAAATGATCAAGATTTAAACAAACAATATTTTTTCATAAATTGTTAGTGTTGTTTGTCTGAAGATCTCGTTCAGAAGCTTCTGAAGCTAGGCAATATTCCTCTCAGTTTTCTGTAATCTGGAAAATCAGTTCTCTTATTCGCAGAAACAGATTAACAAAAGAGAAGACCTGAAAAATGAGGCCGTTGATGAAAATTCATCTAACAAAATGATGAAATCACCCATCCAAACTTTCCAATAAATGAAAACGGAATGATTTGTCTTTCCAACTGGGCCATTTCATACAGATGGTTCCTATCATAATTAGTGTTAATGATGTACATGTCCCCGAATTTATCGTGGCCATATTGCCGACGTAGTAAAATAAAACAGTTCGGAAGCGCCAACACATATCAAGTAACAGCCTGCCTGGGTGCCGTAATCGGGCAGGAATAGAGACACACCACTACAATTTTCGTATGTGATTTACAAGTAAGGGTAATTAGAAATTCTATTTGCTTGAAATTTACGACTCTTATTTCAATTTGAATTATGTTTTTAGGTGTGAGATTCAGACCGGAACTTAGGATATGAAATCATGAAAATCAACAATTACCCTGAACCCGCAAATGCAGAAGCAAATTAACCCTTCTGTCTAGCGATTTCTGTGGTCGTGGTTCGATGCCACTGCCATTGTCTTATTCCATGAAATTTTGAATCAAATATTGTATTGAATATAATCTGGAATTTTGCAATACATATGTAGAACACTCTTACACTCATTTCCCATGAGTGTAAGAGTGTAATATAACTTTTATGTAATACTATACAATAATTATGGAATGTAAGGTACATGTGTCGAATATGGCTACATCTGGTATTCTTTTTTGATAATAAAAATTTAAGCTGAAACAAGAAAGTTTTAGCACTCATTTATAAAGAGCGGTTAATTATCTTTACAACAAAGGCAAAAAACTTTAGAGACTTCAAATGATCAAAAAGTATTTTCAACATTTTTAAAAATACAGAAATTGGCCATACATGTGGACATATTAACTGTTTGAAATAATTAGTCTAAAAAACTACCGATTATATCGATTTGTCCATCGGCTGTAACACATGCTTGGTGTTATTAATAGGGCAGAACAGCTTAATGTAAAATTTTTCTGCTGTTTCAACAATCGTATAGTCCAGTGACAGTTGGCTCCATGAAAGATGAGTAACCAAGGCTCGGGTAATTTGAATTTCGAAAAATGATGAATCCAGTTTATAAACCATTCAGAGTTCAAGTTCCCTTTGGGTGTCATTTGGGCTATTGAACTGGTTGATAAGGAATGTATCCATTCTGGCTTCATGCGTTTTCCTTTGAAGAGAATCATAGGCGGAATGTCATGGCCTACGGCATTGCCACATGAAACTATTGTAACCTTCTCGCCGTGTTCTGATGCTACTAAATGTACCCTTTTGGATCCACGTTCAGCCAAAACTTCTGGTGATTTGTGCAATTTCAGTTGTCAACCTTTTTTGTCACTATTAAATATGCATACCGGTTTATTCATAATGTCATTCAGTCATGTGAATAAAAACTATCACTTTCTAACTAGCATATGCTAGGTCTAGTAAGTATTTGGTCAAATCAGTGTGAATAAAGATTTGTAGAAAATACTAGGGCAAGTCTAGTGGAATTCAGAAAAACCCAAGCACTTAGTCACGGTGTAGTACATGCTAGACCAAGTAAATGCTAGGTTTTGACATTCCTGCTGTGATGAATGCTAAGAAGGAAGCTTGGAAAACCTTACGTTCTGACTACTGTAGTGCGTTGAAGAAAGAAGTTACTGTAGGCCAACTAATAAAAGCATTGAACAATGTGAAGCCTACCGTCAAGAAGAAGACTGACGTAAAAGTGACAGAAAACAGGAAAATAAAACTAGAACCGTGGGAAAAAATATTCTTGAAGTTGATAGAAGATGATTATCCAGTCTTCCATAAAATCCCAGGTAATATTTCAGTTGGTACAAGTGCCGAGCCCCCAGTTCAGCAACCGACCAGTGATAACATCCAAGAAAGTTTGCAGAATACAGAAACTGAAGGGCAACCAAATAAAAATGAAGAACCGAAGAGCCAAGAAAGAACTAAGCCGATGAACATTAAATCTGATGCCGACCACCATGAAAATAAGATCAGAAAAAGTGAAAAAATTGTGTTGAATCATGCAGCAGATGAAACTTAAGACTTGTCCACACCGCAGTTGCAAAGGATTAATAACAGACGGCAAACGAAAATGTCGGTGGCACAAAACTTCAGCCTCGGTCATATCTTCAGCTGTAGTTGGAAACCGTATCCAATCATGTGATTGTTTCACTACTCTACTCATTACGTACCTTATAGTCTTGTTAGCAGTAGTTCGATGTACACCCACATCTTGAGCTACACCAGACTGAAAGCCAGCATCACCCACAAACCTCAGGAATATTTCCATTTGCTGTCTTCTGGAAATACCACCGCCACGAGTATCACTTTCTTCAAGAAACTGCGCCGCAAGGAAATCAACACAATCACTTTTAAATCTTAACAGTTCTTTACAATTACGTTCGTTTATTCCAGAGCGAACAAAATACATTTTCGTTGACGAATAGACATAAACTCAGCCTTGATCAACAACAAACTGTGGACTGATCAAACAGGTAGTAAATGCTAGGAAAAAGCCTAGCATGCCCCAGACCAGGCTTAAAAATATCGAAGCATATCATACAGAACAATCTACTTCAAAAGTTTTATTCACACCATTTTTTTCACACCATTTTTTTACTACTCGTCCGGGAAAACTCTAGAACTTACTACCACTAGCAAGTGCTAGTGTGTTTATTCACACAAAACGCAGCATTTACTCAAGAAATCCCTAGTATTTACTTATGCTAGTTTTTATATACATTACTCAGTATCTTCGAAGACTTTTATTGATTCAGAAAAATAATCAGATACAACGGTTTTATTGAAGTTTTGCGCCCTTGCCTTGGAATTAGGTTTTGTACCTTTCGCTTGCTGATATTCTTATGACGTTTCAAAAACCCTCTCAGCCATTCTCGTCCCACCATCGAGTCTCCATCTGATGCTGAAATGTTATTTCGATCACAGAATGTCTTTACGCATTTACGTAGTACACGTTGTGTCAATGGGTATCCCAGTTTGCAGAGGCGAATAATACGGGCTAAAATCTTCTCTTGTTCTGGATTAGGAATCGGTTTCTTACCCAATGTAGATTTTGTCTCCATTTTCTTTTTTTGGCAATTAAACAAAAAAATATCAAATTACAATCGTCACACAAAATCATAATATCATTCACAAAGATTCTTATATTCAAACCAACAAAATACTTACAGACAATACTTACTTGTGGACAATACTTACTAACGCCCGCTAGTCGACACTGGTCCACTAGCGAGCGAGCGGGAGGAGCGACAGGTACGACGTTCCGATACATGCTAAACTAGCGACAATTTATGCTCGCGTTCAAGTTATTACAATAATTCGTTTTTGAAATAATGGCATGTGGCCATATTTTTCGGCTGGCCATATTCGACCCAGGTGCCTTATATATTAGAATATAACCGCAATATTTCGAGATTTCCTTCTCCGAAAATTTGCTTCCATAGAAAATTTTCCAAAAACAAGCCAAAATTCCTCCTTGATTTCAATATTTTCCTCAAGTTAATAATTTGATTTTGTTTCGATAATGCGAATCGTCAGCAGAATTTATTAAAAATTGTCAGTTCTTTAGGACAAAAAACTTTTATCTTAATTTTTGATCTTATTTTTTCAAATATGAATCTTTGTCATAGATTTTTTTTATAAAAGTGTTATGTCACCAGTTCCAAAATATTTTTCTACAAAAATAATGTCATCACCTGTCAGTCCCATGTCTAATGCATTCAATATACTGGTCGCACCCAGCTGTTATTATTATAACATGAAGCTATTATTATTGAAGACCTTTTATTATTATTGAAATAATAAAAAGTCTTTTTTTTAAATCGCCGGCGGAGTCCAGCATTGCTGATCTACTTAACCAAGTTCCAAATAAAAAGATTCGACATTACGAATATACAAATAGCTAGGAGTACACAACAATAAAGTCAAAGTTAAACATTATAACTAGAAATTGAATATAAATATTGCAAAAAGCTAATTACAACAGAAATTTAAAATTGAGACAGAAAATCATCAATTAAAGCATCGGAACTACTTTTGTAATTACTATTAATTAAAATTACAATGGTTTGAATGACTAAAAAACACTCGATAACATAGCAAGCTTGTCTTCAAAAAATTTTGAAAACTCCGCATACCAGATTTACATCAGGTGTCAAGCGGAACAGAATTGTGAACTTCTGCTGCGCTATACGAAGAGCATCTGAGAAAAAAAATTTATTTTAGTTATCACGAGGAGATCTGTGTTTTTGGTAATTCCATTATGAACCTAGAAAAAAAAACGTGAGTTTATCGAACATGTAAGCTGGGCTTTTTGATATACATAATAAGTTCATTTCCTTCAAGTGATGTGAGAAATGATCCATAATCTCAAGAGAGAAAATAAATCTTAAACAAAAATTTTCAATTCTTTGCATTCTTGCTGAGGAGTCAGAATCTAAGTATGGCCCATATGCTATATCTGCTTAAGGACTTACCACTAATGACTCACAAAGTCTCTTTCTCTCAATAATAGATTGATGAATATTCTGCATCTTAAAATACTATCAATATATCAAATGCCCTCAATATCAATCATTCGAAATTCAAGATCAATATATTCGAATTGATTTTCACATCCTCCAGTCCGTTACCAGAATATATAGCTTGAGTTCCAGCCGTGGAAAAAGCTTTCACATATTTGGGTATGATCAGCAAATTGATCGATTGTGCATATTTTGCCCGTTTTTTCTCATATCCTTGGTGTATATCAGAAAGAGAAAAGGATCAATAATTGAGCCCTGCGGAACACCTTCAGGTATGACCCTTTATATAATTTGATATTATTAAGCATTACATATCTATCTGAAAGTTAGCTTTGTAGCAGCTGTACTACTGATTCAGAAATTCTATAATATCACAGTTTTGCCAAGAGTAGCTCCCTACTCCTGTATAAGTTTGATACTTTTATCAAACGCATCACTGTAATCCAAAAATCTGAAAATGTAACTTTTGTTGATCTACGGCATGTATTATGTCAACTTTCGTTTAGGTTTCTCATGAAATATCATTTTCTTGATGATATTTCATGAAAAATAGGTGTCATCTGGTTATCAGATGGATGACGGTCAAACCCTCATGGGCTCTCCTACTGTAATGTTCTAGCGTTATGTCAAAGTTTCATGAGAATTGAAAAATGTCAATGTCAACCTAAAAGTATAATAATTCATTTTCATTTTACAATTATTTTTCAATCACAAATTTTACGCAAAATTTATTCAATATTCACGGCATTTCAACATGAATAAAGGATCTTTTTTATCTTCAAATATCAATATTTTCGACAAAAACATATTCCCCCGCTGTAAGTTTTTTATGCAATTAAATGTCATACTAACAAATTATTTTCAGTATCAGATATCACAGATGCTAAACCCATGGTGATATCACAAGAATATGATAAAAAAATGTTCGACAGAGCAAACATGTCGGAAGTATATAACCAACAACGCATTGGTTCGTCGTATTATGAGAATAAGCAACAAGCACCTTCTTTTTTAAAACCACAACTATTTTACTGCTCAACTGAAAATCAACAAATGGGACTGCCAGAAAATACAACCTGCACGTATTCCATACCAAATTACAGTAATCCAATGTACTGGTGAGTTTAGACTTCAGTACAATATTATTTGACATTTCACAGTAAACATTTCATAAGTAATCCAACAGATTCTCGTCTTTGCCCACAAAGTACCCATCAACCAAAATGTCTTTGTGGCATTCCACACAGTGTTTGTGTAGATTTTGGTAAATATGGACAGGAAGCTATTATGTTCCAGGAAAATTTTAGGAAATTCATTACTGATGGAGATCAACAAATCGAAAATAACCCTTACAATTCCTGTGAAAAAGGTAAGTGCCATTGGTCTATTATATTTCTTTCATCATCATTTTGTATATTTTCCTACAGGAAGTATTGATTGCTTCAATACTCAGCCCACATTCATATCAGAGGAACAAAGGCAAATTCTTTTTCGTTATACTGATGATTCAAATTGTGGATCAATTTTACCTATGAAGCAGCGTTGTAACGGGAGAACAAAACCAAAGAAATATGTTTGTTTTCCCGAACCCAACTCGAATAAATACGAAAGTGTGAGTTAGCAATTCCATTTCCGATGATATCTCTCAAAATGAAGATTATGTTTTAGGCGAAAACACTGGTTATTAGGAAAAAGAAAAATGGAAACTGCAATTATTGCAATACTGCAATTGAAAATAGAAGAACAAATTCTGATAAATACTACTACTATGAATGCTTTGATGACGCCATAAAACAAAACAGAACCTCTAGGTGTATATGTTTTAGTCAATGAAACCAATACAGAAGTTGAATTAAACTTATAAATTGAATTTAATTTAATTATAGTAAAAATTACTCGAAAATGAAAAAATAAATTCCATTGAATAAACATTGGAAGCAGCCGTTGACACGTGTTTCGAGCTCATTGGCTCTCCTCAGAACGGCGTAGCTAAGTTCAAGGTGTGAGAACCTGGAGTTAAACACAACGAAATAACCCTCCTTTGAAGGAAGTCATCATTTTCTGAATGTTTATTGTTGTTTTTCCTTTTCTGTTCACATACAAGTACGACAGCAAGTCTGGGGTCGGGTTGACTTGCGAATGGACGAGTATTTACTTGCTACAGAAGTATTGACGTGCGTTTATTCACACCAAAATTGGCATTTTTCGGGGGTTTACTAGCCCCTCAAGTATTTGCTCGCGAGTAAGAGTAAATACTTGTTTTATTCACTTCAATTTTGGCGTTTACTTGACATTTCAATATGTTCAAGTACTTACTTGTCCTACTCGTTTTTATTCACACCGCTCATTGTTAAAAGTTGAAATCTTAAATGATATGATATAGCGAGGGGTTCCCAAACTATGCGCCGCTACGCGCTGGGTAGCCGTAGGAAGTGAATCCTCGGAAACCATAAATTAATGTGATTTTTGTTTTAGAAACCGTGGATTAATGTAATTTTCGAGGGTACCTAAAAATCAAATAATATGATTATCTTATCATTTAAAAACCATTGATACCCTACAGACGCTTATTCGTAAAAGAGCACCGAATGTTTTATGGTTCATAATAAAACAATTGTTAAACTGATTTACACATATATTAAAAATAATACTGCATGACGTACGTTTCGATGAGATTCACCTTTTTCAAATGCTACGTGCAGACTAATAATAATAATAATAATGCAGTATTATTTTTAATATGTGTGTAAATCAGTTTAACAATTGTTTTATTATGTTTATCGATTTACATCAAGTATCAGCCTCATCAATTATTAGTTTTATGGTTCTATTGCATCATCCATAGGATGGCTCTTGCATAAAACTCAATCAGCTGTGAAATTTTAGAATGTATCATCGGTTCAGTAAATAACATAAAAAGCCGGTCTCCGAAGCTTAGTCGGTAAAACTCCCGCCTATGGTGCGGTAGGACTCGGGTTCGAGCCGCGCGGGAGGCATGGGTGTTTGTGTTTGTCTATGGTTTAAGTAGTTTAAATAATGAAATATGCTGGGTAATGTACATCTTCGGTACAAGTGTCCAGAACTTTCCGGTTCTGGACATCATGATGTGGTCATCACTTCGCCTGTGTAGCGACTATTTATCTTTTATCGAATTTCTAAACCGAGAATTTGACTAACACATGAAGAGGGGTTTAATGTGGGGGAAAGTATCAACAAAGAAGAGATTACGGTATATCCCGCGACTGGAAATCCCCTCCATTTGTTAGTAAAATTCTCTGTTCAGAAATTCCGTAAAGGATAAATAGTCGACACACAGGAGAAGTGATAACCAATTCTCCACAACCGGAGAGTTTATGAGGAAGCTTGAAAGTGATGACTTCCATCAGAGGAGTCTTCTTTTGTTGTGTACATCTTCAGGTTTTACACCTTGAACTAGGCTACGCCGTACTGAGGAGATCCAATAAGGTAGAAACAAGTGTGAACATCTGCTTTCAATCTCGCGATATACCGTATTCTATTCTTTTGTTGATACTTTTTCCTGCATTAAACCTCTATTCATATATATATATATATATATATATATATATATATATATATATATATATATATATATATATATATATATATATATATATATATATATATATATATATATATACATATATATGTAATATATATATATATATATATATATATATATATATATATATATATATATATATATATATATATATATATATATATATATATATATATGTAATTTTACAGGTTTGCAGCAAAAAACGGTTTAATTCTTTTTCTTTCAGCTCAAGCTCCTGAGATTTTATTCATCTCTTTAACAGGGGCACTAAAAACATGAAAATTGAGAACATCCAGCTGTGATAAAATTGAAAATATATGAAAGATTTCTTTCAAGAAGTGAGATTTCAATATAAGTTGTTCTATTAATTGCCATGGAGTACAGACATTTACACATATACAAACTAGGTTATTTGAATTGAATTATTAGAATTAAATAGGCAAGAATATTAGGAGATAATAGATTGTTTTGATGAATCTAGATAGCAATAATTTGACGTTATGTCAACTTTCACTCATAGAATAGAATATTTAATGTTCACGTGTCGGTATCATATTGAATAGTCATTATACAGCATTCAAAAATCGTGAATGTTTTTACGATTACTGGAGTTTGAGTCCCAAACCCACGGAAAGAAATACAAAACACAGACATGCACATGTAAAATTGAAACCAAAGAAAATTAAAAACATGCAGATGATGACAAACCAATAAGTTTGAATATATTCTGCTGAGTTTATAGCGTCTCCCCTAGAGTTCATAGAATTTTGATGTGTACCATTTCTAAAAATTTCTTACTTTGTCCTTTTGTTCTGTATCTACAATTATAGCTTGCACGTATTTTTCTGGTGCATAGTGGTGTTTTTGGTGCATCGGGGAGGTTGATGAGAGTATTTTCCTCCTTGAGTCAGTTTTATGTAATGTAAACATTTTACTAAGGTCCTGCTTGTCATACCAACAGTAACTTCGTCGCAGTTAGTGCAAGGAATACTGTCGAAAAGGAAAGCAACGTTATTTATAGAATTCCCTGCGCTAACTGTGGAGATAAATGATAAATGTAACTTTCTCTGACACATATATATATATATATATATATATATATATATATATATATATATATATATATATATATATATATATATATATATATATATATATATATATATATATATATATATATATATATATATATATGTCAGAGAAAGTTACATTTATATATTTTTTTATTACATTTTTCATGTTCATTTTCATATTTTTATTACATATTTTTATTTATATTTCGTTACATTTATATTTCATTTTAATTTACATCATATAAGGAAATGAAATTTTTTTTGTGCTTATGGCACCTAATGAAATATTTAGGAAAATGAACACTAGAACATTCATTTCAAAAATTTAAATTAATCAAGAGAATATTATAGTAGAGCTAGATATGTGAACGTGTACGATGTGATGTCTCCATTATCCTTCAAGGGATGAATGTTAGAGAAATATTGAAATCGGTGCCACACCTGATGGAAGTGCGAGACATATATGTTTGGTTCTGCAAGGAACTCGTCAGTTGCACCACGTCCATCGAAGTGAGGCAACGATTTCAACCTCCTAGCATCTTCTTGTGACTTCAAGCGGAAGATCGTAGCGTAATGAATACTCTATAATATATATATATATATATATATATATATATATATATATATATATATATATATATATATATATATATATACCTACGGGTATAGAAGATATGTGAAATTCCGATGCTTGGTTTCTCCGTAATCTGAGAGAAATGTTGTCTACTGATTTTTATAGATGGAATTGTAGAGTACTCATTACTCTACGATCTTCCGCTTGAAGTCACAAGAAGATGCTTGGAGGTTGAAATCGTTGCCTCACTTCGATGGACGTGGTACGACTGACGAGTTCCTTGCAGAACAAAACATATATGTCTCGCACTTCCATCAGGTGTGGCACCGATTTCAATATTTTTCTAACATTCATCCCTTGAAGGATAATGAAGACATCACATCGTACACGTTCACATATCCAGCTCTATTATAATATTCTCTTGATTAATTTCAATTTTTCAAATGAATGTTCTAGTGTTCATTTTCTTAATATATATATATATATATATATATATATATATATATATATATATATATATATATATATATATATATATATATATATATATATATATATATATATATATATATATATATATATATATATATATATATATATATATATATATATATATATATATATATATATATATATATATATATATATATATATATATATATATGTGTGTGTGTGTGTGTGTGTGTGTGTGTGTGTGTGCGGGTGTATGCAGACATATTTTGTGGGAGAGTTTCATTTCACTATTCAAACGTAATGAGAGAAATAGCACGTGGCTCATACACGTGTAGAAATCACAGCAGGCCGATAAATAAAGCGCGCGAATGTGGACAGATAAATCGACCGACATTTGCGAATAAGCACTCTGTGACATTATCATAGAGTGAGTGCTAATATAGAGAAGACAGGCTACTAGATATATCAGAACGCCAGCAGTTACTAATTGCCCTTAATAGCTTCGGATCATACGTTAGAGGGTTCGATATTTTATACCAGATTCTGTTCAAAATATTATTTGAAGAGAAAAACGAAGCTTGAAGTATTTTACTACATGATACTATCAATAGGTACAGATTTATTTTGATAAAACAATTTTAAGTTGATTACTTTGAATTTCAATGGGAATTCGAACTGTATATGCCTTATAAATATTAATAATCGTATTATAATAAGTTCTTTAGTTTTTTAGTTTTTATTTTCAACAGGTATAACACCCTATTGAGAACACAGGTATTGAGAACTGCAGAAATCAGTACTGCTCCTACAGATCCAAGCGTGAGAGAGTTTCTTAAAAACAATAATCAACGTGATAGAGATCGCATTGAGAGACCCGATAATTTGAATGGACCCCCGTGAAATAAATACTTATGACGTCCAAATCTTGTTTTTCATTTTCAATTCTGAATAAGGTGCAATTTTCGTGTTTGTAGTTCTATAGAAGTACGAAAATCGAGTTGAGGAACTAAAAAGTAGTATTTTTAGGTGCTTCAATAGGTAACGACTGGAGAAATCGATAATTTCATTGAAATTCTTGAGAATATTTGCTCACACGATTGTGATAATCAACGTAATTGAAATGATTGTTATAAATGGGAACCGGATTATATGCATTCTAATCTTTGCATATGCATTGTTATGCATTGGCATATCTAAGCCATTTTCAACGGTAATGGCATATTTTACCTAAGATCTAGTTATATTATTGGTACATTCATTATATTTTTCTGAGTGCAGTAGACACGCCCTGCGTTCCAAGATAAAATAAAAATGACAATATCATGATTCGGAATAAATTTAATAGTCACAAAATATGTGGCTATTGAATAATAATAATTTCGACTATGGTGGATTTTTTGAGACTTTCGTTTGAAAACATATTGAACAGGTATCAAACAGGTTTCGAACGTAGCACTGAAGTTCAAATTCTGCCAATTTTTGGGCAGTGGATGTGGACCAGACCTTTACCACTTACAAAAATATCCTGAATGATCTAACTCGCAATCATTCCACTGTACATTTCGAAAAATCAAGATTGATTACGTTTAGAAAAATATCAAATAATTTCAATGTCGTGTAATGATACTGAAATGTTTAATGCTACCTAAAACGCGTATGCATATCCTAGGGTAATATAGTAATTGTATGCTGATTTCGAAATGAAAAAATGGATACTTACCTTCTTCTTGTTTTCTGGTTTCCTTAAATTTATCAGTTCATTTCGCGTATTTTGCTAAATTTCATGAATATTTCAAACATTTTATCAAACGGTTCAGTCACAGTTTGGTTGGTGCCTTTTCTTCACAGAATTCAACATTCAATATCAAAGGAGCTCTTACTCTCAAAATATTTTGAGCTGAAAATATCCTAGGGTTTTTTTCACTAGTTCAGATTCAACTTCAGTAATCAAAATTCGTATATGAAAGAGCATCGATAGTTTTTAATTTAAAAACAGTCAATTTGAATACAAATTATATGCATACAAAATATTATATACTACAAAATCATATATACATTTAGGTTCAAAATATATTATTCAAAATTGTATGTTTAAGACGAACTTAGCTAATTTACGCTTGAATATCTTAAGGTCATTAACTGTTTTTATGGAGCTAACCAATTTATTAAATGCGCTGAATCCTTCATAAAATATACTATTTCTAGATTTAGAAAGCTTACAAACTTGCATAGTAGAAATTGTCAGCATTTCTTGTATTATAACCATCATTGACACATGTTACATTTTTTATTCCTCTATTTGGGAACAATTTGTTTTTAATTTTAAATATAAATATATATGTAGCAAACAGTATTCTCTGTTTAAATGACATTAGTTCTAAACAATTTAGCATGCTTTGGATTGGAATATATCTATAACATTTCAAAATTTTTGCATAACAGCTCTATTCTGTAACTTTTGTATCTGTTGAGTTTTTTTTTACTCAATCCCAAAAGCAGAGTGGAACAAAATTCAAACTGTGGCATTATTATTGACTTAAAGAGCAATAACTTCACATAAGTCGTCAAATTTTTTCAATTCTTGTGACAAGGTTGATTTTCTTGGAGATTTCATACGATTTGAAGTCGACATGATTATTGAAACTCAATTTCTCAACATAACTTACATAAATAAATATTTAACAAGTTTTACCCTTTTAATGGTAATGTTGTTGAATATATATATATATATATATATATATATATATATATATATATATATATATATATATATATATATATACGATAAATAAGGAGTATTGCCGTATAATATTAATTAGTAAAAGATGATGAGTTCTCAGCAAAAGTAGGGTCACTATAATATATACACAACCAATATATTAACCTTGTCTATATTTCGAACATGTTTACAATCTTCATCAGGACTCTGAGAAATAAATAAGTGTAAAACAAAGTGTTTTAACCAAAAAATTACATCTTACGGTTAACTAGGCTGAAGATGTAGCCAGAATGTACGCAGCAGTGAAAATTGATGGTAAAACAAATTCTACAACTTACAGAACCAGATAATCTCATTAAAAACGCAATATAACATATTTAAAATATAATCAGGTGTTACAACAATCATATGTTAATCGATACCGAACTGTCAGGATGCAACACAGATATCAAACGTTTTACTAAGGATCACAGAGTGTCAACTTTGTACTTGCAAAAACTGAGTGACAACTGTCATCCTCCCACAGTAGTTGATTTTTCCTTAAGAAAATGAACATAAAAGCAATTTTTCGTCAAACAGAACTCGTAGTGATTGTCTAGCTTTTGGAATGTAATTTCGATCTTTTTCTTCGAGAGCAGATAACTATCTATAGTTATATATCTATCTATAGTTATCTGCTCTCGAAGTTGGAAATTCGATAAGCCCAGCTACAATTCCTGAGTTCTGTAAACCTTGATTTGTGTTCTTTCATCAAGGTGACAGTTGACAGAGAGTTTGAACTTTTGACACTCTGTGATCCTCAGTAATTTCAATTCTCAATTTTCACTGATATCTTTAAATATGATATACATTATATATATATATATATATATATATATATATATATATATATATATATATATATATACTATATATACTAAGAAAACATTTGTTGAAAATCCTAAGTATTCGAATTTTCTTAGTATGAAATTCCTCAAATTATTATCGATAATAAAAAATTTTTTCACGAAGAAATTTGTCATAAAAATCGATGAATGATTTCTCCGCATTCGTATTCTCATAATTGAAGTGAAGAATAAAGTGGAGTATTAAAAGTAGTATTTCTAAACTATTCGGTGAAAAATCCACAATATTCAGCGCTGAAGAAGGGCTCTGTGAGCGCGATAGAAATTTCACTTCTCTCTTTCAGTCGTAAGAAAAGGAAAGGGGCAGATGTATGGCTATCAGAACTTGGAACGACTTTAGCAACTCTGACAGTAATGATTATTGTTTATTGGATAGCACAACTTGAGATATTTATTTTCCTTTAGAGCGCCATATTGCATCAAATGGATATAGTTTAATACCGCCAAGTCCGACGTTACAGGGAATATTGACGAACTTTACATTTTTTCTGGGTTACGGCCCAAGGGAGATGTCAACGTTATTCGGACCACAGAAATTGATGCCGAAAGGTTCTTATGATACCACGAGAAATGATTCAAAAGATTGGATTTTTAAACAACTCATATCATTCAGAGATATATATGACAAACTCAAATGGGATTGCTCTCTCTTTTCAATAACCTTAAATCATTCATCTTCAAATAAGCGAATTTATCATTACAGGGACAATCATCCTACACGTATCTATGAAGAAATATACAATAAGAGAATATGGTAAGTAATAACGTTATGATCGATTTCGGATGCAGAGCAACCTGACACAAAATCTCAAGAATTCTCGGTTATACATGTGAATTTACTATTTCTCAAGAATTCCGAGGTTTTAAGAATATGAAAATATATATCAATTTTATAATCAGTATGAATTGCTCATAAACTATTCAATCATTTTTCCATAGAGCTGCACAAAAATATAATAACAAATTTTCAAACATATTCTTCTCGAATGTGAATCTCCATATGTATTTTTCTAACTGTTAATATTTTGTAGCAAAATGAAGTTTCATATAGTGTAACTGAGACAGTTGAAAATATATCATGCGAATATAAAATGAAGAATTCGAACGTTTCGGTTCAAAATGAAATTGTTGAATATTCACTGATATCTTGGTTCAACATCGTTCAATATTTGTGAAGGTAATATCTCCTTAATAATGGAGGAGTTTGTGAGAGGTAATATTTGTAATATTGGGGTCTGTCTTGTTTCTTTCCAGAATCAAACTGATCCTACTGATGATCACCACCCTGAAAAAGGCACGCAAACAGTCAAATAGATAATGGAAATAGCCAAAATATTGTTTGATATATTGAATATTAGTTGAGTTAAATGAAATTACCCTACAATTTTTTTGGATGTTTTCCCCCATTTTCAAAAGTTAAACTTCTTCAATAGCGTAGCTTTTCAAAATGCATAACACCCTGAAACAATTGTCACGCAATCAATATAATTTTGTGAAGGTCAGTCAAACGTTCGTTTTAAAAGTATGTTTCGGTTCAATTCGCACATCCATCTTCTTCATCATTGAATGCATAAAGAGAAACAACCTATGAAACGTATCACCATCAGTGAACAAAGAAGATGTGCACGAAAATGAATTCTTAAAAACCATGAATATCCACTTATAGAAATACCATACAATTGTTTAATTCCTATTAGGAATACATTCAGTGGAATACATGAAGACAATCAAGATTCGATGGTTTTCATCACGCATCCAGGAGCTATCTTTGAGATGATCAGACAGCTCCATGAGAGTTTTATTCGAAAGACTTCGATATTTCGATAAAAAGTTTCAATATTGAAAATTTATATATATATATATATATATATATATATATATATATATATATATATATATATATATATATATATACGACAGAAAAAATATAATTCTTGGTTTAGAGATGGAATCAACAATAAAAGAACACACCTGTAAAGGAAGTCTCCACTGATAGGCCTCTATCTATAAATTATATTTTTGCTGAAGTTTGTTCTTTTCACCTCAAGAAAAAAATTTTTATTCTTTATATATATATATATATATATATATATATATATATATATATATATATATATATATATAATATAAGAATATGTGACATCAAAAACTACAGACCAATAAGCCTTCTTTCAATAGTATACAAGATCTTCAGAACGACCTTGAACAACCGAATACAAGGCACAGTAGACGCTGCACAATCTCGAGAACAGGCTGGTTATAGAAGCAGCTTAAGTACGATTGATCATATACATACACTAAGGGAAGTTATAAGCCGAACTAGAGAGTATGACATGCCACTGACTCTTGCTTTCATTGATTTTGGAAAGGCCTTCGACTCAATATACCCGATTGCAATCATAAAGCCCTCACAAAACAGGGAGTGGAAATACTTTATATTGATGCACTTATATTGATACACTTGCAAACATATATCAAGAAACGAAAGCAAGTGTCATGATATATAAAGGCAGTCCAGAATTCCCCACTTGCAAAGGAGTACGAAAAGGAGACTCGATATCCCCGAAACTCTCGACAGCAACAATAGAAGAAGTATTCAAAACCCTAGCCTGGAACAATAAAGGTCTACGCATAGACGTGGAATACCTTAACCACTCACGATTCGCTGACGACATCATCTTAATCGCCCATAACCTCGAAGCACTGCATCAGCAAATAGACGAACATAACACTGAAAGCAATAAAGTAGGTCTCAAACTGAACCTAGCAAAAACTGAGATCATGTATAATGAACTGGTAAATAAACAAGACATTAGGATAAAGTACACCAAACTGGAAACAGTGGACGACTACATATACCTGTACCAACTTATACATAATATAGAATATCTACTACCAGATATCAACCGGAGAATAAAACTATCGTGGAGTGCATACTGAAGAAATTCAATCATATTCTAATCCCGGATGCCACTATTCCTTGAAAAAGTCATTTGATCAATGAGCACTAGCAGTGATGACATACATTTGTGAAACCTGGACCGAAATCACAAGAAAGCTTCAGGTGGCGCAATGATCAATGGAACGCAACATGCCAGGCATATCAAGAACAGACCGGAAAAGAGAAAAATAGATTCGATAGAAGACAGAAGAATATACGACTGTCCAAACAGTCGTTATCCACAGAATCAAACCACTCAAATGGCTGTGGGCGGGACACGTGGCGGGACGAACCAAATAACCAAACAGATCGACCACCATAATAACAACATGGTACCCACGAGACATGAAGAGATCCAGAAGAAGACCGAATCTGAGATGGAACCATGACATAAAGAAATTAGTAGGCACAACATGGACCCGATTAACCAAAGACAGACATCAATGCGCCCAACTAGCAAGACAATTCCATAATGTGTAAAAGGGGGGCTACATCATGCAAAATTGGTGGAATATGGCTGCAAATGATGATGGTGATGAAGATATAGAAATAGACTATGAGAAAGTTAATACTCTAGTTAATGAACTCTAATTTCTCTACTAATTATTCAATTGAATTTCACAATAGCTCTGACTATGTGAAACATGTGCAAATGATGTATGTCTACATTATCCTTCAAGAGATGAATATTAGAGAAAATTCAAATCGTTGGTTGCCTACATTTGGTGGAAACGCAAGACCATTACTGTTTCGTTCTACAAGGTAATCCTCGGTTGAGTCCAACAAACGAAATATGTACATATAAAATATAGAACCAGAATATTATTATATATATATACATATTCTGAATTCCTGAAAGATTTCCTGTTTTTCTCGGTATTTTGAATTTGTTTCCTTCATTCCATTGTAAACCTGCAAAGTTTTGTGATATGATATGCCCACGCAGAGGCCGCTGTTTCAGGGCTGGACGTGACAGTGAATTGCTCCTCATCGGAGTCATTTATAAGCTGAGCATGTCTCACTTCAACACTTTCTTCCCAAGTTTTTCACCCTTCAGTCCCTATATACCTTCATCCTGCAAACTCCACTCAATTCAGATGAGATCTCAATTTATTGTTTCCATATTCTTGGAACGCGCCAATCGACATGGAAAGGTGGAACTGGAATAATCTTCATAAGTTTGTTGGAAAATAATTGAAATTTAAATCAATAAAATATATTTATTTTATTCGTTAGAGGCTTTGTCACACGACAAATGATTGATAAAGGATTTCAGTGAAAAATTAATGATGCTTGCTTCGAATTAAAACAAAAGGAGGATCAGAGTTTCGACAATGATTACAAAAAGATTAGAAATTTGGATATTTCTTCAAATTGATACTGACGGAGTAACTGTGAAATGTGTATTCCTTGTCGAACTTTATATTCCTAATATAATATATAATGGTATGTAAACGAGATAAAAGGACATTCGGTGCCACTAACGGCACAGATGATATCTGTGCCGTTAGTGTTCAAATAATCAACAATAAAACAAAACTGATATTGAAAACTGCAATAAAAACTTCAACCATTCAGGTGAGGAAACATACTCTCTTCAAATTTCAAAATTCCAAAAACAAAATCGATATTGAAAACTGTAGAAAAAACTTCAACCAATCAGTTGAAGAAACATACTCTCTTCAAATTTCAAAATGCCCAAAACAAAATTTATAATGAAAACTGTGGAAAAAACTTCAACGTTTCAGGTGAAGAAACATACTCTCGTCAAACTTCAAAATGCCTAAACAAAAGCCATATTGAAAACTGTAGAAAAAACTTCAACCATTCAGATGAAGAAACAAACTCTCTTCAAACTTTAAAATCGCCTAAACATAAGAGAAATTGAAAACCGTAGAAAAAACTTGAACCATCAATTTTCAATATGCCTAAAACAAAATCGATATTCAAAACTGTAGAAAAAACTCCAACCATTCAGGTGAAGAAACGAATTCTCTTCACACTTCAAAATGCCCTAAACAAAATCGAAATTGAAAACTGTAGAAAAAACTTAAACCAATCAGGTGAAGAAAAATACTCTCTTGAAACTTCAGAATGCCCAAAACAAAATCGATATTGAAAACTGTACAAAAAATTTCAACCATTCAGGTGACGAAACAAACTCTCTTCAAACTGCAAAATGCACTAAACAAAATCGATGTTGAAAACGGTAGACAAATCTTCAACCATTCAGGTGAAGAAACATACTCTCTTCAAACTTCAAAATGCCTCAAACAAAATCGAAATTGAAAACTGTATAAAAAGCTTCAACCATTCAGGTGAAGAAAGATACTCCCTTTAAATTTCGAAATGTCCAAAACAAAACCGATATTGAAAACTGTAGAAAAAACTTCAACCATTCAGGTGAAGAAACATACTCCCTTTAAATTTCAAAATGTCCAAAACAAAATCGATATTGAAAACTGTAGAAAGAACTTCAACCATTCAGATGAAGAAACAAACTCTCTTCAAACTTCAAAATGCCTTAAACAAAATCGAAATTGAAAACTGTATAAAAAGCTTCAACCATGCAGGTGAAGAAAGATACTCCCTTTAAATTTCGAAATGTCCAAAACAAAATCGATATTGAAAACTGTAGAAAAAACTTCAACCGTTCAGATGAAGAAACAAACTCTCTTCAAACTTCAAAATACCTTAAACAAAATCGAAATTGAAAACTGTATAAAAAGCTTCAACCATTAAGGTGAAGAAAGATACTCCCTTTAAATTTCGAAATGTCCAAAACAAAATCGATATTGAAAACTGTAGAAAAAACTTCAACCATTCAGATGAAGAGATAAACTCTCTTCAAACTTCAAAATGCCTTAAACAAAATCGAAATTGAAAACTGTATAAAAAGCTTCAACCATTCAGGTGAAGAAAGATACTCCCTTTAAATTTCGAAATGTCCAAAACAAAACCTATATTGAAAACTGTAGAAAAAACTTCAACCATTCAGGAGAAGAAACAAACTCTCTTCGAATTTTAAAATGTCCTAAAAAAATCGAAATTGAAAACTGTAATCTCTTCTCTCTTCAAATTTCGAAATTCCCGAAACAAAATCGATGCTGAGAACGGTAGAAAAAACTTGAACTATTAAAATAAAGAAATATCCTCTCTTCAACCTTCAAAATGCCTAAGACAAAATCGATGTTGAAAACTGTAGAAATAACTTCGACCATTAAGGTGAAGAAACATACTCTCTTCAAACTTCAAAATGCCTTAAACAAAATCGAAATTGAAAACTGTATAAAAAGCTTCAACCATTCAGGTGAAGAAAGATACTCCCTTTAAATTTCGAAATGTCCAAAACAAAATCGATATTGAAAACTGTAGAAAAACTTCAACCATTAAGGTAAAGAAACATATTCTCTTCAAACTTCAAAATGGCTTGAACAAAATCGATAGTGAAAACTGTAGAAAAAACTTCAACCATTCAGGAGAAGAAACAAACTCTCTTCGAACTTCAAAATGCCCTAAAAAAATCGAAATTGAAAACTGTAGAAAAAACTTCAACCATTAAGGTGAAGAAACATATTCTCTTCAAACTTCAAAATGCCTTGAACAAAATCGATAGTGAAAACTGTAGAAAAAACTTCAACCATTCAGGAGAAGAAACAAACTCTCTTCGAACTTCAAAATGCCCTAAAAAAATCGAAATTGAAAACTGTAGAAAAAACTTCAACCATTAAGGTAAAGAAACATATTCTCTTTAAACTTCAAAATGCCTTGAACAAAATCGGTAGTGAAAACTGTAGAAAAAACTTCAACCATTCAGGAGAAGAAACAAACTCTCTTCGAACTTCAAAATGCCCTAAAAAAATCGAAATTGAAAACTGTAGAAAAAACTTGAACCGATCAGATGAAGAAAAATACTCTTCTCAAACTAAATGCCAAGAACAAAATCGATGTTGAAAACGGTAGACAAATCTTCAACCATTCAGGTGAAGAAACAAACTCTCCTCAAACTTCAAAATGCCCTAAAAAAAATCGAAATTGAAAACTGTAGAAAAAACTTGAACCGATCAGATGAAGGAAAATACTCTTCTCAAACTTCAAAATGCCGAAAACAAAATCGATGTTGAAAACGGTAGACAAATCTTCAACCATTCAAGAGAAGAAACAAACTCTCCTCAAACTTCAGAATGCCCTAAAAAAAGTTGAAACTGAAAACTGTAGAAAAAACTTCTACCAATCAGGTGAAGAAACATACTCTCTTCAAATTTCAAAATGCCCAAAACAAAATCGATATTGAAAACTGTAGAAAAATCTTCAACCATTAAGGTAAAGAAACATACTCTCTTCAAACTGCCTAAAACATAATCGATGTTGAAAACTGTAGAAATAACTTCAACCATTAAGGTGAAGAAACATACTCTCTTCAAACTTCAAAATGCCCAAAACAAAATCGGTATTTAAAACTGTACAAAAAACTTCAAACATTCAGGTGAAAGAAAATACTATCTTCAAACTTCAAAATGCTCAAAACTAAATCGATATTGAAAACTGTAGAAAAAACTCGAACCAATCTGCTGAAGGAAGATACTCTCTTCAAATTTCAAAATGCCCAAAACAAAATCGATATTGAAAACTGTAGAAAAAACTTCAACCATTAAGGTGAAGAAACATACTCTCTTCAAACTTCAAAATGCCTAAAGCATAATCGATGTTGAAAACTGTGGAAATAACTTCGACCACTAAGGACAAGAAACATACTCTCTTCAAATTTCGAAATTCCCAAAACAAAATCGATGTTGAAAACAGTAAAAAAAACTTCAACCATTAAAATAAAGAAACATACTCTCTTCAAACTTCAAAATGCCTAAGACAAAATTGATGTTGAAAACTGTAGAAATAACTTCAACCATTAAGGTGAAGAAACATACTCTCTTCAAACTTCAAAATGCCCAAAACAAAATCGGTATTTGAAACTGTAGAAAAAACTTCAAACATTCAGGTGAAGGAACATACTATCTTCAAACATCAAAATGCTCAAAACGAAATTGATATTGAAAACTGTAGAAGAAACTTGAACCAATCAGGTAAAGAAACATACTCTCTTCAAATTTCAAAATGCCCAAAACAAAATCGATAATGAAAACTGTAGAAAAAACTTCAACCATTAAGGTAAAGGAACATACTCTCTTCAAACTTCAAAATGCTCAAAACAAAATCGATAATGAAAACTGTAGAAAAAACTTGAACCAATCAGGTGAAGAAAAATACTCTCCTGAAACTTCAAAATGCCCAAAACGAAATCGATATTGAAAACTGTAGAAAAAACTTCAACCATTCAGGTGAAGAAATATACTCTGTTCGAACTTCAAATTGCCCAAAACAAAATCGTTATTGAAAACGATAGAAAAAACTTCAACCATCCAGTTGAAAAAACAATCTCTCTTCAAACTTCAAAATGCCTTGAACAAAATCGATGTTGAAATCTGTAGAAAAAACTTCAACCATTAAGGTGAAGAAACAAACTCTCCTCAAACTTCAAAATGCCCTAAAAAAAATCGAAATTGAAAACTGTAGAAAAAACTTGAACCGATCAGATGAAGGAAAATACTCTTCTCAAACTTCAAAATGCCGAAAACAAAATCGATGTTGAAAACGGTAGACAAATCTTCAACCATTCAAGAGAAGAAACAAACTCTCCTCAAACTTCAGAATGCCCTAAAAAAAGTTGAAACTGAAAACTGTAGAAAAAACTTCTACCAATCAGGTGAAGAAACATACTCTCTTCAAATTTCAAAATGCCCAAAACAAAATCGATATTGAAAACTGTAGAAAAATCTTCAACCATTAAGGTAAAGAAACATACTCTCTTCAAACTGCCTAAAACATAATCGATGTTGAAAACTGTAGAAATAACTTCAACCATTAAGGTGAAGAAACATACTCTCTTCAAACTTCAAAATGCCCAAAACAAAATCGGTATTTAAAACTGTACAAAAAACTTCAAACATTCAGGTGAAAGAAAATACTATCTTCAAACTTCAAAATGCTCAAAACTAAATCGATATTGAAAACTGTAGAAAAAACTCGAACCAATCTGCTGAAGGAAGATACTCTCTTCAAATTTCAAAATGCCCAAAACAAAATCGATATTGAAAACTGTAGAAAAAACTTCAACCATTAAGGTGAAGAAACATACTCTCTTCAAACTTCAAAATGCCTAAAGCATAATCGATGTTGAAAACTGTGGAAATAACTTCGACCACTAAGGACAAGAAACATACTCTCTTCAAATTTCGAAATTCCCAAAACAAAATCGATGTTGAAAACTGTAAAAAAAACTTCAACCATTAAAATAAAGAAACATACTCTCTTCAAACTTCAAAATGCCTAAGACAAAATTGATGTTGAAAACTGTAGAAATAACTTCAACCATTAAGGTGAAGAAACATACTCTCTTCAAACTTCAAAATGCCCAAAACAAAATCGGTATTTGAAACTGTAGAAAAAACTTCAAACATTCAGGTGAAGGAACATACTATCTTCAAACATCAAAATGCTCAAAACGAAATTGATATTGAAAACTGTAGAAGAAACTTGAACCAATCAGGTAAAGAAACATACTCTCTTCAAATTTCAAAATGCCCAAAACAAAATCGATAATGAAAACTGTAGAAAAAACTTCAACCATTAAGGTAAAGGAACATACTCTCTTCAAACTTCAAAATGCTCAAAACAAAATCGATAATGAAAACTGTAGAAAAAACTTGAACCAATCAGGTGAAGAAAAATACTCTCCTGAAACTTCAAAATGCCCAAAACGAAATCGATATTGAAAACTGTAGAAAAAACTTCAACCATTCAGGTGAAGAAATATACTCTGTTCGAACTTCAAATTGCCCAAAACAAAATCGTTATTGAAAACGATAGAAAAAACTTCAACCATCCAGTTGAAAAAACAATCTCTCTTCAAACTTCAAAATGCCTTGAACAAAATCGATGTTGAAATCTGTAGAAAAAACTTCAACCATTTAGGTGAAGAAACACACTCTCTTCATAAATCAAAATGCCCGAAACAAAATCGATATTGAACTTTAACCATTCAAGTGAAAAAACAAACTCTCTTCAAACTTCAAAATGCCAAAAACAAAATCGATATTTAATAGTATTGGCGTTTTCCTGATGTAAATCCATTATAATTGAATATTAACTCAAATTCAAACACTTGAACTTATGATTTACGCTTTATTGACTACAATAGCATGACGCGTTTCGTCGTTACAATCGACTTCTTCAGATGCAAACACTATAATTCTGTCAGCATTAGCAATTTTGGTAAAAACCTTAATCAGCATAGAATACTTCTCTCGTGTTTGTATATAATTTTTTTTTTCATTACTCTCAACAATGGAAGGATTTTGAAAGAATTAACCAGTCACTTTGTCAACCTGTCTTACGCTTCTAGTAGTGAGTACACATAACCTTTGCTTCTTAATAACTTAGTAGCGTACTTATTATATGAGCATTTAATATCCAGTTCATGAAATATATGAAAATGATACGTCAAATAGTTCTGATGTACTGAGCACATATCTTTTTGCAGTATGAAATAAACTCCCTATAACTCAAAACAGACCCACATTTCATTTCAGTTTTCAACTGACGACTTAATTGTTGAATTACTTGCAATTAATAATGAATCAAACTATATAAATTTACTTAGATGAAATGAAAACGTAACTCAATACAACTTATACCGCACATTAACGATGTCACCTTTGTTCTGATTCTCAGGGTTCAAAATCCGAAAATTCATGTCGCATCAAATATTATATTCTTTGTACATGACGCTCAAAGTTTTCGTTTAAATTTCCGTTAAGCAGAATTTAGATGCCGAATTCCGAGCACTTCTTGCATCACGTTCTCATAATATTTAGCGTGGCTCACCCAAGAATCCAGTTGCCTCATATTTTTCCCTTATAACACGTAGTTTCCAGATATCAAACAGTGTGAAATAAGAGAAAGACGTTCGCTGGAATCCAAAATGCTGATTGTCGCACCGAAAAGTTTCATGTGAAATACTGCTCAAGATATGCAGAGAATTGAATGAGTTGCTTTTTCTTTAATATTTGATAAATGGGTTCACTATTTTTCCAACTGAAGACTTACTCAAATGGATACTGCACTAAAGGAAAAACACCGAATGTTTCAATCGTTTCGTTAGCAAAAACTGTCAAAAGAGAGTTCTAATTCATCCTCCTTTCTACTGATGACAGAAATTTAATTCTTTCTCAAAAAATATTGTGATATTTACTAGATGTATATTTTCCATTACGAATGTAATAAAAATCGCAAATATGCATTCATTTTAGAATATGGTATTGAATGAATGTGATATTTGACTAAATCAATGAGTCGTCAATAATAATTATTATCGACATATGGACAGTTTACGTATAAGATCAGCATCATCTGCGATGTCGATCGAAATCAATTGTTGAGTTGATTAGATTTCTGCCAAGGAATATTTATTATGAACTCATCTATTTATTATTAACCCATGGAATGCACGCTTGAAAAGTTTCATATTTGCTGAAATCTTACACATACTGATAAGAAAAAAAAATTGAGTGCCTTTCATTCTTTGTACCTGAGGTGTTATTGTTACAGCTGTCTGAAAAAAATTAATGAATGCAAATTAGAGTATTTCAGTTAATATTGAAGAATACCTACTGGTTATTAATAAACTATAGTTCAAAAACTTATATTCAAAAAACAACAGAACTGCCTTCAAATAAATATCCGAATATTTACCAAATCCTCATCCCTAAGACTCCTGAATTTGTAGTAGCAAGATATTGAAAACACACAAAACTAGTACTATTAGTACAAACAAACAATTTTTCGTTGGTTCTCATTTGATATAAAGATGGAAAAACTGTTTTTGAGAAACCAGGAACGAAAAAATCGAAACGTAGGAATTGAGATGTAATTTACAATGGCTCAACTGAAAGAAAAATAGGTAGGTACACAGAAACTGATGGATCAGAAATGCAAGATCAAAACACGAAGTATCTAAATATCTCATGAACAATAATCATTTCACTTCTATCATTAAATATCAAAAACAAAAACCAAAAACAGTACGAATGAAAGACGAAGATTGCGCCTAATAAAATCCTATCAGCAATAGAGGCAGAATTGAATTGAGCAGTCCGGAAATATGAACACTCTCATGTAAATTAATCGATAATTAGAAATATGTAGATAGATTTATAATCATTTGTATTATCAACTCTAGGCCATAAATTCTACACATAACCGCGAGAGCTGAATCCTTTCTTTTAAATCCAAAATTAAATTAAAATTAAACCAAATGAGTCGAATTATATTACTAAACTTTCTAACGATGATCTCATCAGATGTTCAATGTTCTATCAAAAGGTCTCTTGACATTACTGAAAAAGTAAATTGATATAACGATTACAAGTGCATCGTCCAGCTCAACTCCTTTGAGGAGAAACAAATTATGAGAGAGAGTGTTACGGCAAATTCCGTTGAAATTATGATCTTATAATTTATGATTTTATAATCTAAAGTAAAAGCCGTATACCTGATACTTTGGGTAGTACGGATTTGGATTTACCCGTAATACCCCAAATGTAGTAGTAATAAAAATAGGTAGTAATAAAATGTATATAACAAAATATCCTAAAGTAATTAGGATACCAAGAATTAGTCTGGTCCCGCTCTGCTCTACAGAGTGGGGTTAGTATCCCCCTCAATGACATGACCGGGGTGATTCCTATATAAAAAAAAATATTATTGCAAAATTGTCTGTTTTCTAAGGTTTTCATATCAGTATTGTATATATTTGTAAAGCTCCGACAGAGAGCAGTGATTAAATAAAATTATAAGGAACACACAGTTCTTTCAATAAGACGAAAAGTCAATACACTTAAACAAAGTAAGAAATATTCAGTCCACCATTTATATCGAACATCTTGGTCCATCAAGACTGAGATTATACTTAACATTTTGAGTAAGAAATATACAGTCCACCATTTATATCGAACATCTTGGTCCATCAAGACTGAGATTATACTTAACATTTTGGTCCTTCGAGTCGGATTATACTTAACAGAGAGTCTGGAACAAAAATTAATGTGAAAAGAAATCTTAGATATATTAGCGATAGTGACATAATCTGTTATTTATTGGGAGATTCAGTTATAGTTAAATATATGTTTTAACTGAAATTGTATATACCACGATGGCAACGAACGTAGAACTATATATTTTGTTCTCAGTATAAGTGAAACTATGGAAAATTTCTGGTAGATGACTTGCCAGATCGATTTTCAAAACTCGTGGAAGGTATAATGGAAAACAGAATTTTTCTGTATTAACAACAGTTTTTCTAGAGAACACTATCTTGTTTCGATAAACACATTTCAATTATTACATATAATTTTCTGTTAATTCTGGTTAAAATACACTAAATCCATAATAACATCACCATACAAACACCATAAATGTATACAGTGGAATCTAAACATATTCAGGACTGAATTATTGCAAAAAGGGCAAACGTAGATATGAGAATTTTGTTTCTGGTAAAACAAACAAATCACAGAAGACCGTTCCAAAACAAATTGGAACGAACGCAATAATAACTGAACACTGTCACAGTATTGCAACTGGCAAAAAGGTAGATGTCTTAGGACAAAGGCAATGACTAACAAATACCACTGCTTGCATTTCAATTGACAGGGTAAATCCAATAGCTTTTTCACCGACAAAAGACTCAAGTACAGCGAATCGCAACACAACACTTCATAAACGAAACCAAAATCACAAACCCAAAACATTCACACTGTGGTAGCCTCGCAAAAAAAATAGGGACCGTGGTTGCTCACAATTTTTATCGTTCTGAAGCAACAAGAGAGACAAATGAATACGACTATCATCACCAACGAAGCCATAACTCCAAACGTTACACTGGCGATGAAAAATACTCGCATAATTACCTCCAGATACCATCAAAATCATCGAGGATTGTAGACCCAAGAGGTTTATCCAATATACGAGTATTCTTTCTTTTTCGAGATGAAATATGCTTCAATATACAGATAGAAAGTGAATTATATCGTACAATTAGTTATGGCTCTACTAAGGTGCATAGCCTTCGACTAACCCTACTGAGAGTTAACATTGCGAATAAACTCTTAACTAATACTTACACTCCGTAGTTTTTCTGTTTCATAACAAAATAGATTACTGACAGAAAAACCCTCAATCTTTCATTCCCACGACAAGCTAACCCTTACACCTTGACATAAGGAAATGCTACAAGGTATATAGAACAGGCACCACTTATGACTACTTCGAGACTTTTCCAATTATTTTTCTAATACAAGAAATGCAGGGTTCGGAGCAGAATTTTGTGCAGAAAATTCTTCTTGCTTTGAAATCTGCTTTTTCGAAAATCTAGTGTAAGTACAGATTTTATATAATATAAAATTATTACCAAGCTTTTGGTGACGACCTTCAAAATTACCCACATTTGGCCATTTTATACTACTTTTCGCAATGCATTCTCCCTACTTCTGACCAATCGAATAAGAACTGCGTACCGAGATACTGAGACTTATTATTGATATTCATTGAAAGAAAAACTATTAGTCATTACTTCAGCAACTGCAGTGGGCTAACCATAGGCGAAGGGAAAGCCGAGATTAGTGCCCTTGCCTATATAATACCAGGTCTGTTCAACAAAAAGGTGAATTTTGAAATTTCGTTGGTTGCGCACATTCGATTATCGAATTTTTTTTCATTATGTTGGTGTACACATACGTTTATCATGTATTGAATTTATTTGTGACATTCAGTGAGTCTACTTTCTCTCACCAAGTGTTAAGGAGCGGTACAAGCGCTTTACAAAAGGCTGAGAAGATGGTAATGACGATGAACGTCTTGGAGTTGCAACCACGTCAACAAGCGTAGAAAACATCTGAACGTTGAAGAAAATGGTTTTAGGAAAATCGTCGAAACACTTTTGCAGGGGAAATTGCAGAGGATGTTGGCATATCAATCGGCTCATGCCATGCAACAATCTCGGATGTTTTGGGCATGAAGCGTCTGACACCGAAGTTCCGAAAGGTCTGAATTTTGAATTTTGAGCCGAAGCAACGTGGCATTTGTATCGCTCAGAACTTGTTGAATAATGAGTTGAACTTTGAGTATGATTCCGGCATACTCAAAAGGTCATAACTGTTAAAAAAACGTGGGTATATGGTTATGACGTCCAAACCAAGAACCAATCAATCCAACGGAAGTGATCCAAAAAGTCACACCAAGTTCTGTCAAATGTGATGGTTTTGCTCAATGTTTTCTTCGATTATAACGGCGTGGTGCACCATGTGCTCTTGCCAACAAGTCGTACGGTTAAAAAGGAATACTACGAGGAAGTTATGTAATGTTTGCGTAAAGCAATATGACTCAAACGATCCGAACCCTGAAAAAACAAATCATGGATTCTGCATCACGATAATGCACCAGCTTACATATCAATGCTTATTCGTGATTTTTTTTGGCCAAAAACAACACTGTAATTATGCCTCAACCACCGTATTTGCCAGATTTGGCTCCCTGCGAATTTTTCCTATTCCGAAAACTGAAGAGACCAATGAAAAAAAATCGTTTTGCCGCAATTGATGAGATCAAGTCGTAATCAAAAAACGAGCTGATACCCATTCCGAAAATTGTATTTCAGAAGTGCTTAGATGATTGGAAGAAGCGCTGGAATAAGTGATTTATATCTGAGGAGGATTACTTTTAAGGAGACAAAGTGGGTATTTATGAATAAACAAATATTTTACGAAAAAATTTAAAATTTACCTTGTCCTTTGAACAAACCTCGTATACATATATTTTACCATATCAATTTGTTTCTGTAGGTAATATAAATAATAAAAAGGCTGAAAAGCATCCAATGAAAATGGGTTGTTAGTAACCTTGATCGAAAATTCATATTATTTACATAACGCACTGCTTATCAGTTCTAAGACTATATTCTCATAAATTCGTATAAGATTGAATTCACCGTGTTATATAAATTCAAAGAATATAAGTTTCATCATATATTTATTCAAGTTCATCGCATCATATATTCACATATTTGATTTAATATTACTGAAGATTTAATTCAAAGACTTATTTCAAACAATTCTTCTTGATAATTAAGGCATTCCCTAGTCAATACCATGAAAGACTGATGAGATATTTATATAAAACTAGCGGACCCGACAGACGTTGTCCTGCCATGACATTCCAAGCTATCAGGATAAACGAATTAATGCATATACAAAAATTCACTCAAGGCGATCCAGCCGTTGAGTTGCAGTATATTAATAATAAATTGAAATTGAAATACTATTAACTCTACGTAAGTTTCAGGTGGCTAGTCCCTTATGATGAATAATACCTACATTTCTGATTTAATTTTTGAATTAACGTAAAGTCAATATGAATTATTTCTAATTGTAAATTCCTGATTTCAATTTATTTCAAAATTAAATCAGAACTTCCTCAATTTCTGAAATAATTTTGAAATGTCAGAAGGCATAATTTCTACTTGAAGTCAGAAATTTCCAAATAGAAATGATGCATTTTGATATTTCGTCCATTTCAAAATTGATTTAGAAATTAAGTTCTCTTAATATTGGGATAACCGCCCAGAACATACTCGTTTAGTTAATATGTTAAGTTTCACTCAGTGAAACTTAATCTGAATGTTTTATAATATATTATATCGTTAGGTAGCTCTTTGCACATTTGATTGACTGCCACGACCTGTCAGGTCGTCTTCTCCTCGGCATTGTAAATTGTAATCAATATAAGTGAGAAAAGATCTCGCGCACTTAGAGGTAAATTGTCACTATCACAAAAGGTCAAAAAAAAAGAGCACATAATTTGAAATGTCACTATCACAAAAGATCACCAAAGTAAAGAAAGTTCTCATGAACGTAGCGGTAATCGCCACTCACGAATATAGAAGGATGCACTCTTTGTATGAGGTATCGATCGACATAGACTCTATGTCATAGAGGATAGATCGATACATTAGTTGGTTGTCAAATGTCAAATATTATGGTAGCTTTCAGAATTTAAATTTGTGAACAACCTTAGGATTTATCAATCTATATGAAAATAATCTGATAGATCTTAAACAACTGTAGTTAGCTAAAATTTAGTTCATTTTTTACCCCCTAAGAATAAATATGTAGTAACAAAGATATAAAAATTCTAACTGGTTATTCATTTTAAACTATTCTCTCAATTTGATTTCTGAACGACGGCGGACACATATTTAATTCCGAGGTGAATTGTTACCGATTTGTCGGCACAATAATCAATTGCCGGATCATAGTGGAATGCAGCTCGTTCAAGAATCACAGAAGCACTGCGTCTGCGGATTCGCTCAATTTCATTATGTCGTGCTTGCTGTTGTTGTGATTGATGTGCACGAACTTGTTGCATTCTGAGCCTATTTACTTCATTGCCACTCACTAAAGAACGCAATTCTGACATAGCAATACGACTATTTTCTTGATCTGTCTCTCTCTGGTCATCAGTGCGGTTAACACGTGAGGTAGTTCTTCGTACATTTGACTGACTGCGACGACCTAAGTCAGGTCGTCTTCTCCTCGGCATCGTAACGTAATATAATAAATTAAAGTGAAGAAAATTCGCGCTCACTTAACAGTAAAGTGTCACTATCACCAAAATATCAACAAAAAAAGAGCACACTACTTGGAATGTCACTACCACAAAGCATCACAAAAGCAAAAATATTCTCGCGCACGTAGCGGTAATCGTCGCTTACAAACATAGATGTACTCATAAAATATCGCAACCATGATAGTAACACAATTTTGTTAATAGAAAAACTTTTTTCCGTGTTTTGAGGTTAGCTCCGTGGTTGTCAAATATTATGGTTGCGTTCTGAAACTCAAGTTGTGACCAAACTTAAAGATTTATCAAACTTAAAAAAATTGTCTGATACGGTAACAACTGAAGTTAGATAAAATAAAGTTACGCAAATTTGAAAATTGATTGAAAATCAGTACTACTGATGATTTACTACATTTTGTGACTATCCGATTCTGTCACGTTCGCTATTTACTTTTGTTTAGTTTCGGAACGCGACATCAAATCCTCCAAAGCGCACGCGAATAATTTAATATGAACTTTATCGGATAGTAGTAAAGTTCAAATTGACTCCACATTTTATTTAGAAACGTTTGTATGGGAAATAGAAAAGTGCTGTTTTTAGAGTTTTCCCGGCAATTATTCGATTTTTTCTCGCCTTTTAAACCTTCCCTGGAACTCCACGAACATTTCAAGACTAAGATAAGATAAATCCGTTCAGCCGTTTTCGAGTTTTAGCGAGACTAACGCACAGCAATTCATTTTTATATATATAGGGGCAAGTGTTGTACCTTTGGACGGCTTTACCTATGGACACAATCAATAATGCAAAAACTAATTAACATAAATTCCCACCATGAACGCATCCATAAAGTATTTTTTAAGGTTGGCAACACTGACGTGTCGCCATGTTGATTTCTGCCACGGTTTTGTTTTGGTGCGCCGGCAAAAAAATTTAACACGAAAAGTAAGTTATTTTGCCTAATTCAAATTAATTTTAAAGCGAAAATACTTAAGATATCGATTTGACCGTTTGGCAATATGATTTGTGCTTTTTCTTTTGTTAGTTTGTGCCTTTTCCCGGCGTGTATATTTGTTTTAACCTCAAAATTATATCAGTTTTATTTTTATGTCGGAATTTGTACCTGTGGACAACATAATGTGTGTACCTGTGGACTGTCCACAGGTACACAAATGTATTAATAAAATCTGACCAACCGTTTTGTTTAAACTTTTCAGTGCCTCGCAGTAAAACTGGAATAAAAAGAAGGAAATTATGCCCTGATACACTGACAGCAGCAGTGGAGGAAGCAAAAGGTGGCAATAGTTCGATCAGAAAGGTGGCAAAAAAGTACGAATTACCAAAATCAACCATTTTTAAATACTTGAAGTTAAATGAAAGTAACGACTTGAGAAATAGCATTCAGCTATTAAAGAATGACGTAAGAAGGGTGTTTGATCCAGAGGAAGAAATTTTGCTCTGCAAATATTTAAAAAAAGCAGCACTCCTACATATGGGTTTAAATACAAAACAATGTCGAGAGTTGGCTTATCAATATGCTGTTTCTAAACAGAAAACAAATGTGCCTGCTAACTGGGAAACTCACAAAATGGCAGGAATCGGTTGGCTCCGTAATTTTCGACTTCGTTTCCCCGTAATTATCTCTACGCAAACCCGAACCAACAAGCATAGCGAGAGCAACTAGTTTTAATAGGGCAAACGTGGATGATTTCTTCAATAACTTAGAATCGGTCATGATACGGTACAACTTTCTACCTGGATCAATTTATAATGTTGATGAGACTGGTATCTCAACTGTGCATAAGCCAGGGAAGGTATTGGCCCCTAAATAGATTCGCCAGTTAGGGAAGATGACTTCAGGAGAACGAGGGGTAAACATCACAATGATTGGCTGCATAAATGCAATTGGAAACGCCGTGCCTCCTGTTTTCGTATTCCCACGGGTTTTCTACAAAGACAACATGTTGAAAGGAGCTCCACCTGGTTCATTGGGCGTAGCCAATCAGTCAGGGTGGTCAACGGAACCGATTTTTAGAAAGTTTCTCGATCACTTCATCGAAATCGCCAAACCGACAAGAGAAAATCCAGTTCTTTTGACAATGGATAACCACGAGACTCATATATCCATAGAGATCATTGACAAGGCTAGAGAAAATGGAATAATCTTATTAACTTTGCCTCCACATACATCCAATCACTTGCAACCACTAGATCGAACAGTTTTTGGACCATTTAAAAACCAATACAGTCAAGCAGCCGATAGATGGATGCTCAATCATCCTGGTAAACCAATAACCATTTACGACGTAGCAGAAATAGCTGGTGAAGCATATGGAGTCTCCTTTACACCGAAGAACATCGTAAAGGCCTTTGAGGTTTCAGGTCTTTATCCATACAACAGAAACATATTTTCAAACGAAGACTTCTTATGCTCTTATGTAACTGACCGTCCAGACCCAAGCCAAAATTTACCTGTAAATCAGTTAAAAAACCAAGACAAGCCTGATAATGAAGTCACCGAAACTAATCAAGAACCTACAATAAATAATTCCATCCCAGAACCTGTTTCGCCAATCCATAATGATGTTCAGCTGTTACGAACTCCATTAAAAGATATAAATTCCCAAATAACGCCTGAAACCGTCCGCCCATTTGAAAAAGCCGGTCCTCGTAAGGGGAACCGTGGAGGAAGAAAGCCAGGGAGAACAAGAATCTTAACCGATACGCCCGAAAAAAATGAAATCCTAAGTGAAGCATTGAAAAAGCTGAAAAGAAGAAAACAACAGTCCAGAAACCGAACAAGAAAAAAATGCAAAAGCTGGTCGAAAACACGCCAGATCTTTCTAAACCTGGTCCTTCCAACGCGATTTCGAATATTAAAAATATTCAAATAATTAAACAAGAGAAGTTATCGTTTGTTAGATGCATGAAGTGTAAAACTTACGCCAAAGATAAAAACCAAATGCTCAAATGTAGTTTTTGCAAACATAGCTATCATATTTCTTGTGTTCCGAAGTCACACAGAGAAAACTTTGAGTCTGATGATGAGGGTGAAAGTTTCGTTTGCGTTGCATGCTACGTTTTAGATAAAGATGACGAAAGCGATGATGATACCGATGAATCTACTCAAAATTTGTATGAAGCGTATCGTCAATCAATCAAAAGAGTTTAAATTTATGTTTCTTTTTTAAGTTGTGTTCAGAAGTGTAAACGATTTTGTTCTGAGTAGGTTTACGAACATACAAAACGTTTATTTTATGTTGTTGTCAGAAGTCTTTAAACGTTTTTATTTTTGTTTTTGTAGTCTATTTTATATAAACCGTCCCCAGGTACTTTTAAGTTGTTTTCAGAAGTCTTTTAATGTTTTTATTTTGTTTTTGTGGTCTATTTTATATGAACCGTCCCCAGGTACAACACTGTCCCTAGGTAGAAATTTACTGTACATAGGTACAACCGTCTGTTGAACCTGTGGACAGATAGGGTTTTTTTAAAAAATGTTGATTATTTTCGTAAGCGTAAGTTATATTAAGACGACAATTTAAGTTTAACAAAGACTGATTATCTCTTAAACCATGTGATACGTTATTAATAATAAAAACATGACTGATTCTGATATAAAAAATGTTTTATTACAAATTCTGGAAAGTGTCCACATGTTCCACACTTGCCCCTAGATTTACAACTAGATAGTCTGTCACCAATGGAGTGAAAAATGGATCAACCTCATTACGTCCCTGTCAGTTCCATAAACTTCAGGTGCCGATGTCATGGCATAATGCGCTCTAAATCATCCTCTTGGTGCCCGGTTGATAAAATTCTTATTCAACCCCGCAATTATCAGTTCCTATTGAAGCCAAAATACATAAATATTAGAAACGTCAACCTGATAAGGGCCTGTAGCCGTATTTTACTCTTTTGCCATGCCGTAACGCAACCCCGAAAACTAAGTTCGGGAGTTCCGTTGTGGAAACGAAAACTGAAATTATTGCTGACAAAAATACTGACCCGATTAATCACAGTCTATGGGACAAGTGAAAGAAATAGAGCTCTGAACCCTGTAGGGAGGCTCGCTCCAGGCTGAGAAGCTACTCGGACAACCCGAAGCTTATTTGCCATACACTACATGAGATTTTATTTACCAGAACAGTTCTACAAATTAGCAGAAATTCAAAATTGATTATATCAATACTAACTTGAAATGCCGAAAACTTTCATAAAAATAATTCATCATCACTCAACAATATTTATTATTATTGGAGTTCTTGTTTTTGAACTTATTTCAATTAGTAGCCGCATGATTGTAATAATGAGAAAACAAATATCAACTTTCACGAAAAAATTTCCACTGAAATGCCAGTAGACGCTCTCTTTTGCATATGTTCATAAACCAGATCAAATTACAACAGTGTAATCGTATGTCTTCCAGACGTTTCCACATTTTCACTTTTGGAAAATAATTTCTAAGAAACCTCTTGCTTGCATAGAGGAACTTCTGTGACGCAATGTTTGTGAGACCAACCTACTTTAATGTGGGAAGTAATCAAAATGGTGACAAACTAGCACAACTTTCACCTGTGTGTTAGGCTATGCTTGAGAATTTATACGAAGAACACCAAAGATATACTGTTGACACATCAGAGGTATACATAACGTGACCATACGACTTGCTGTGGGGTACAACAGTTTTGCTTTCAGCCAGTCTGTCACGGTGTCTCCAACGCGGTTCATATAGTCTCACTTTTGTTAACAGACAAAGCGATGAATTAATATGTCTGTCACCCGAATTCAATTTTCTTGAAAATTTAACAAATTTCTCGACAGACAGCTTAGTGGAATAGCATGAGGATCCCGTATTGTCCATAAGACGATAAAAATTGCTGCGGGTTGTCTTTCTGTTGACTTATAATGCGTCATAGTGAAAATTTTCTCATTGTTCCACACCTACAGCGTTCATTCAAGTGAAAAGCTTTGAAAGAGTTTCATTGTTCTACTAAGACAGAGAGAGTATCATAAACTGCAAGGCGTCGGTAAAATAAGACGCCATGCATTGATGACTAAGCTTAGGTGAGTTATAAAATGCTTCATTCTTCGAAAAACTATTTTCCGAGTATCGACAAACGCCCGAATATTCCATAGACTTTCTCGAAAATCGTAGCTCAAAATTGTAGTACCATATTCTGCATACACAAGCAGAGACTTTTTATGAAACTGTGTTGAAAATTGATGCAACATATAAAGTCAACCATAGAGTCTCCCAAGAAAATTAATTGTCTCTGAAACAATGTAGCACTAAAAGAGAATACGATTTTCCTTTCTCATATCGTCCATAAGATGCTTGCTTACAAGAAATAGAAACTATTATTTCATAAGGAATATATAAAAGAGCTGAGTTTAATAAAACAATCAAAGAGAACTTGATATGTCATTGAAGTGAAGTCATAGAAGTTTTAGAATGAGCAAATACCAAAGTCTTCGTTTAGTTCATTTCTCACTTTGAGACAGATGAAAAATATATCTTAAAGTGCCGTATTAATGAACGTTATTTGGATGACGAAAATAAATATAAAAACTTTCAAAAGTTTCAAACTTTACTCTGTTGATAGTATAAAACAAATAATTTATTCTATAGTTCCGAAACATAACCATGACTATCTGATGAAATTTATACCAAAATTATTAAAAATGGATACTTTCCAAAAAATAGACATGACAGGATTGAAAACTATTTTGAGAAATCTGAAAAACAAAGGTTGTTGTGAAGATGATATAACTGTTAAGATATTGAAAGATGCTTTTGACATTTCTGGAAATAGATTTTTAGATTTGATAAACACATCAATGACTCATGGAGTCTTTCCAAGTAAATGGAAATGTTCATTGATAATACCAGTGCCTGAAATTTGTAACACTGTCAAATTTGAGGAATTTTGACCTATAAATCTTATTCCACCATATGAAAAAATTCTAGAACTTGTTGTTAAAAATCAGGTTCTAGAATTATGCGAAAAACATTCAGTTATTTCTGACTCACAATAAGGGTTCAAGAGAAATTCCTCCTGTGAGACAGCACTGTTGAGCATATATGAGGAATGGTATAGAGCTATAGATAAAGGAGAGGTAGTGATTGTAGTATTATTGGACTTCAAAAGAACATTTGAAACTTTATATAGATCATTGCTGATGAAAAAACTGAATAAAATTATTGGTTTAAAAATTTTAGTAAACAAATGGTTCAATTCTTCAATTCATATTTACACATTGCTGATGAAAAAGCTAAATGAAATTGGTTTTGAAGGTTTAATAAACAAATGGTTCAATTCTTATTTACATTCGCGAATTCAAACAGTTAAGTTTAATGGTGTTCTTTCGGACAGCATTGGAGTTGATTTTGGCGTACCTCAGGGTACTGTCTTAGGTCCACTGCTATTCTCTTTATACGTTGATGATACTGTTGTGCATGTAAAAGAATGTTCTATACGATTGTTCGCAGATGATACAATGATTTATGTTAGTGGTAAAAATATCCAGACAATGACAGAATGGATCAATAGAGACTTGACAGCAATAAATGAATGGCTAAGCGATAACAGTTTAACGCTGTATGTAACAATGTGTAAATTTATGTTTTTTGGTACAAGTAAAATTCTCAAGATAATTAATAAAGAAAATATAAGTATAACAATTAAAAACCAAAGCACTGAAAGAGTAAAACTTGCTAAATACTTCGACGTTATGATAGATGAGAAATTGAGTTTCAATGATCATGTTGACTTCGTATCGTCTAAAATCGCCAAGAAAATCAACTTTCTCAAAAGAATTGGAAAAAATCTGACAACATATATGAAGTTATTGCTCTTTAAGTCAATAATAATGCCACACTTCGAATATTGTTAAACTTTGTTATTGGGAATGAGCAAAGTAAAAACTCAACAGTTACAAAAGCTACAGAATAGAGCCATGCGAACATTTTCAAATGTGATAGGTATATTCTAATCCAAAGCATTTTAGAATATTAAAAAATGTAACATGTGTCAGTGATGTGCACAGTTATAGTAGAAGAAATACTTAAAATTTCTACATGCAAGTTTTTAAGCTTTCCAATCAAAGGAATAGAATATTTTATGAAGGAGTCAACACATTTAATAAATTACCTAGCTCCATAAAAAGAATTAGGGTCCTCAAGTATTCAAGCGTAAATTAGCTATGTTCGTTTTAAACATATAATTGTAAATAATATATTTTGAACCTAAATATATTTATGATTCTGTAATAGCTAATGAAAATAAATATTATTATAATTATTATTATAAATAATGTCAAGTTCTACATAAAAACAAGACCCCATATTCTGAATCGAATTTGTTCAGCCGAGAAGAAAACAAAAGTCCCGCCTCCACTGGGGCTTTGTAAGTCGTGCCTTCTTAACTATTTCGTATTTAGTGCTTCCAATATTTTGTATTATTCTATCTTCTTCAAAGAAAAAGTAGTGAAACGCCAAAAAAAAGTTTTTATTGCTTTTATATAAATCCGTTGATGTACCGCTTTGAAAAAAAAGGCTCGAAAGGTAAACAGCACATTAACATGAATCGGCTTGAACTATCACTCGAAATAATGTGAAAAGTGCTTATAATGTATGTAAGCTTTTTCCACTGTTTACACTCCTTGATAATAAATAATAACGGATGAGATTGAATTCTCGCTTAACTCTTGGTGAAACATAATTGAATATTAAAATAAATTGAACTCTTGGCTTAATGTTTCACAATTTATTTAACAATTTGTATAGTCAACATGTTTCGAGCGTTAGCTCATTTTCAAGACTAAACTACTATAAGGAACGTACAACAAATTTATATCTACACAATGGATGTGAGTAGGGAGGATAGTTGAAAATGTGATTATAAAAAGAAATTGTAAATGAACTATTAGATTTTCAACTATCCTCCCTACTCACATCCATTATGTAGATATAAATTTGTTGTACGTTCCTTATAGTAGTTTAGTCTTGAAAATGAGTTAACGCTCGAAACATGTTGACTATACAAATTGTTAAATAAATCCTGAAACATTAAGCCAAGAGTTTAATTTATTTTAATATAAATAAAAACAACAAGTAGCTGCATATATTTATTACTTGACTGTGAAAAATAAAGGGTGTTTTTTAGAGGTATAGAACTTCAAATTGCAATAAAACAACGACGAATCATTCGATTGACAAGCATTTTCTTTCGTTCGAAAGATAATCTTGTGGCAGTACATTTCAAATATGATTTCAAGCATGTAACGGCCACGGCTGGCTTTGATGTAGTCCAATCTAGACGTCCAATTTTCGATGACTCTTTCCAACATTTGTGGCCGAATATCGGCAATAACACGGCGAATATTGCCTTCCAAATGGTCAAGCGTTTGTGGCTTATCCGCATAGACCAATGACTTTACATAGCCTCATAGAAAGTAGTCTAGCGGTCTCAAATCACAAGATCTTGGACGCCAATTCTCAGGTCCAAAACGTGAAATTAGGCGGTCACTAAAGTGTTTTTCAATAAATCGATTGTGGCACGAGCTGTGTGTCTTGTTGAAACCACAGCTCCTGGACATCATGGTTGTTCAATTCAGGAATGGAAAATTTAGTAGTCATGGCTCTATACCGATCATCATTGACTGTAATGTTCTGGCCATCATCGTTTTTGACGAAGTACGGACCAATTATTCCACCAGCCCATAAAGCTCACCAAACAGTCAATCTTTCTGGATGTAACGGTGTTTTGACATACACTCGAGGATTATCTTCACTACAAATGCGGCAGTTTTGTTTGTTGACGTAGCCATTCAACCAGAAGTGTGCTTCATTTTGTCGAACCATTATTTTCGAAATGAAATTGCACCATTTGCATACGTTGTTCAGGTGTGAGTCTATTCATGATGAATTTCCAAACCACACTGAGAATAAATCTTTTCTCAGCTGTTAAATCGGTCGCCATCTTCAACAGAAATGCCATCTTAAACTTCTATACCTCTGAGAAAAACACCCGTTATAATGTGTGCACTATTCAAATAAGGAGCGTTGTAGAAAAAACCTGCTATAACGCACTGATAAACTCATACAATTTACACAACAATTAGATTAGAAATATTTCGTCTACGTTGAAATAATTACCTACGAACCCCTTTTCACACTATTGACTGTATCTGAAATAGTTTTTCCGATTTCATATGAACAATGTTAACATATTTTTCCATTCAAACCTTTTACAAAAACTTTGTTCGCTCCATTACTTTTTACCAAGTATTTTCATTCAAAAATTTTTCAATCCTGATTCGTCCAAGAACTGTACGTAAAAACTTCCGATAACTCAAGATTCATTAATTGAATCCAACTTGTCAAGGAGTGTTTTCTGCGCCAATCAGAGAAGATGGACGAACCAAAGACAACGCATCAGTAATTAGTTGATTAGGAGGAACTGAACGTCCATACCCTCCTTTTAATTAACATTCCGCACCTCACCTCTAGCCCTTGAAAGTTCAGAATGAGCGCCGATAACTGACAGTCTAAGCAGTCAAAGGCACAGAGGCGTAACAATTGGCTAACTTAACACAGGAAACGACACCCGTAAATATAAAGACGAAAGTAATAATGGATTAAGCGGAAAAAAATTTCACTGAAAATTGCTCCATTTAGTTATGGAATAGTTTCTTGTTTATCCTTCTGTTTCATAAGTATTCTAATCTATAAAAAAATTTTCAGTCTAAAAATTACCATTCTGATGTATTTATTTTCATCGGCGGAATTTCAGAATGACATAATTACATTTATATCAGTTTTCTATATTGGGCACCTACTAACTATCCAATTACAGATGAATGTAGTAGCCATTTGGACATATTGAAAAATGATATAGATCTAATTGTGAATTTCGAGGTGATTTTGTTATAATTGGTACAAAATGTTTCATTCCGGGATGTTTCGAAAATTCCAGAAATATTCCATACTGGAAGAAAGTATGATAAAAAGTACTTGAAACATTTTTTTGAAAAATTTTATGGTCCGCCCATGGAGAAACTTTATTGGAAGATACGATCGCCAACCTTTTGTCTGCTAATTATTGAATTCGTTTCATCAATTCCTCAACAAACATTGGAAAACGTTGGGTGACTTTTGGAATCTTTAGTTACTATCGAATCGTGACGATTACAGAACCTTTCAGAAGTTATCTATTTCAATTTTTCGAAATATCCCAGCGAATATTGTTTTTTTTTGAATATGAAATAGGGTATTTGACTGCAATAAAAGTATAGATCAAAATGTTGTTAGGTTGATAGTAAATATTATTTCAAACCAATATAGTCATTACATCCTTTTGAAATATATATGATTTTTAAAATAAATCAAAAATTTCATATTTGATCACGTGATTGAAATAGCACTGGATTGGCTAAATCGCGAGTGACGTCACCGTGCAGGAAACAAAGCCAACAGCCAACAAAGACTAAACGTTCATTTCTCTGATGTCTTTGTACGTGTGTGTTTGAGTTTTATTTCCTGGTTTTCTTAGCTGTTTTATTTGGTAGAGACCAAACAAAGAAATTATTTTGAATAGTTATTAACATATATTATATAAGGTACGATGGAGAACAATGTTGTTAAAGTTGATAGCAGAAATCTCCCAAGAATAGACGCTATTATGGTTGGAAAATTTTTTAAAAACAATCCTGATTTTTATGCTTCAGAATTAGAGAATGTAAAAAGAGCACAGTAAGTATTACCCTATATATTATAAATTATACTCTAAATGAATGAATATTTTAGAAAATTCCTAAAAATTTTACTTAATATCACAAACATTTTAGGTTATTTGATAAATGACCATTCAATACTTTCAAGCTTCAGTTGAAACTAAATGTAAAATAGATAATGAAGCATGAAAATTAATATACATATATATTTTTGAGTTTATTTATTTACCAATTTGCGAACCAAAATCATAATAAATTCAATCAAGTGCAGTACTACTTGACTACATTAAACATGTAAGGAATAGAATATAATATGGTTTCCTTGCGTTTACAGGTCCTCTAGAGAAACTTACGGAGACGATGCTGTTGGTTATGTTCAACTGTTTAGGGAATCTGCAATTTGCACAATAAAATGTAGGATGTGCCCCGAACACAAAGTGAGAACAAAAAGTTATTCTGTAACCCTTGTGGTGAATAAAATGAAAGTCGTGTCATAAGTAGCCAGTGTCATGACTGTGCAGCTTCAACTATCTTTTTCCATCTGCAATAACAATTTTATCATCGTTAATTGATCTCTGGCTAAAATATAACTCACATACAATAAAGTATTGAAGTTTTATTATTTTAAAGCTTTTATTATACCAAAGTATAAAAAAACAAAGATAGGAGTAAAATCCAGTTTATTCCGTTCAAGATCAACGATAAAATACGTACGTAATTAATAACCTCAAAATATAGAAGAATGTATAGAGAAGACTATAACGAATATGTAATAAAATTAACTAGCTATTTATGTATGAAATATAGGGTAGGAATTATTTACTTGCGTTAAAGTGATCTTCACTCATGAAAGCGTGAGATTTTACAGCTATATCTTTCAGGTTTCTACGAGAGAGAATTAACCACTTTTTCCCCGAATTTTAGTGTTTCTACATGTTAGTACATTGTTAGTAGTGTTTCTAAGTGTTAGTACATTGTGGCACTACGCACAATTTATAAGTCATTTTATCGCAGCAAAGTTATGAAATCGTCAACAATCACTAAATTTAATAGTCGACAGTCGTATTACAATGTGACGGTTACTGTGTTTATTGCATCGTGACGTCACCACATTAAGTAACCTGTATAGCAGTGTTTTGGCGGGTTTCTTAATCATTCAAATCACTTTCTCTGTGATTTTCATAAAAATTTGAAAAATTTAGAGAGAATTTATCAAATGGGAAATATGCATCAGGTATAACGAATAATTTGAGATATCTTTGTGGAAACAGTCAAATACCCTATTGTAGATTAATTTAATATCTTTAAAATTCAGCATATGTAACTACAATTCTTTTTACCCATTTCAATGTATATGCGGTATATTGAAATTGATTTTTTTCTGTTAATCGAAAACACAAAGAAATTTCATATTTTTTTCATTAAACTTTTCAATTCAATGAAAACCATCTATCGCTCGATTTTGGAGGATTTCTTTCTTTTTGATGAGGCTGTGAAAGTTTTGATGGCGTTCTCAAGCAAACCGTCTAACTGAACCTTACACTTTGGCTGAACTAAACCTTTTGAGTTGAAAGTGGATAATTATTGTAGTCTTTTCGCAACAAGAGATTGTTATCCCTGATTAATGTCAATTGATAGAACGGTTATACCCATTGGCCGTAATGCAGTTTCTTTATAACAGCAGGCGCTACTTGTTCCCTTCTACTTGTTTCTCGTGACTGTATTAGAGCGATAACTCTAACAATTCTTAGGGGAAGAACAACAATTGTAAAGGTACTCCCATTCATTGATGATTAAGGAACGTGATGACGTTTTAGATACTAGACAACTTCTAATATTTACTCTTATGATTGATATTAACTTCTATGTCTTCGAAGAGGTACAGTTAAATAGTTTATAAGGTTTGACGGAAAGGGATTATTAGTGATTTCAGATGACCCTTTAGTGTCAATGCCGTGACGAAAATAATAGATAAATGTGACAACAGATGAAGGAACAATTATGAGTCTACAGAACAAGTGTCTACTCGGTAGAATTCAAACTGAACATAGATGTAACATAACATAGATGTGAATACCATTATTCCTCTTTACGATTTTGCATCAAGTTTGGGTAAGTATATTGTTATTTTTACTGATTCACTTATCATTTCTACTTTTTCTTTAAAGGGTTTATCTATGAAATTTATTTGATACGTCTTAAGCATTCTTGATGTCAGATTCAAAAGCTCTCTTGTAAGATGAATCGATAATTAGATATTTGATTCTGATTTATGATGTCCCTGGCAACATTTTAAATTGTCCTTAAGTTGTTCTTGGTGGCCACAAGAGCACCGATTGTTGCTTTATGGAAATAATCAATCTAAAGTGATAAAGTTATCACTTATGTTTTGTAAAATAAAATGTTAAAATAGCGCAGCCCTAATTTGTGGTGATACATTGATTTCACGTCGAAACCTAGACTTTTGACATTTGTTCATACGATTATTTCGGCTCTTATTGTTGATAGAAATCCAAAATAAGGGTAAATTATATGACCACTAAAAATCAGAACACATAATCGTAGATTCGATAATTTTTTTTCATTTTTAATAACTCTGGATTTTTAAGGAATTATAGAAATGATCATACTTTTGACTGTCTGATTCATTAAATATTGTATTTTCAATAGTTAATCAATCAAAAGACATTAATCATTTGATCAATTGATGAGTTGATCAGTAGATCATTTGGTACTACCCTATAATTATACTAATATATATTTTACATAGACATATTACCCTACAATTATATCTAATATACTCATATTATATTGGGTACTCATACTTGACAATATTCAGTTGTTAATCAAGAAAATGATAATTAGTATTCGAAAACAACCTTTTCCAATAACAACCAATTATGGGAAATTGGAAAAACTAATTCATTGTGACCCCATTAGTAGTCAATTTATTTATTGGTATAGATATGTAGATGATATTATCTGTTGTTTCACTGGTACTCTTCGGCAACTCAACACTTTTCAGACATTCATTAATTCGTTACACCCTAAAATAACATTCACTTTGGAACTTGAGAAAAAAAACTCTATTAATTTTTTAGATCCTAAAATAATGAAACTGGATAACAAACATAGTTTTCCAATTTTCCATAAACCATCACATACAGAAAGTATTTTACATAATACTTCCATGCATCCATTTCAACACAAAATAGCAGCTTTCAATAGTTTGATACATGGATTAGTAAATATTCCTCTTTCTAGAACCAATTTCAACACCGAGAGAAATTTAATCAAGCAAATAGCCGTGAATAATAATTATAATCCTGAAATAATAGATAATATGATATTAAAGAAAAACTTCAAAAAGGCGATTGGTTTGGTATATCCCCTAGTTAAAAACAATATCAACTATAACAGTCTTACATACATCGGTAAGTCCAGTGAAAAACTCAAATCTCTTCTTTTTAAGTATAGCATCAACATTGCTTACCGTACTTGAAATAACTTAGGAAAACATATCAAAAATAACAAATCTAAAATCAACAAAAATAAAAAATCAGGTGTATATAAAATTAACTGTGGTAGTTGTGATAAGTTTTATATTGGTAGAACGTTTAGAAGTTTTCAAATAACAATTTCTGAACATAAACGTAGCTTTGATAATCAGACTACAGATTCACATTATGCAAATCATTTGATTAATGAAAATCATATATTCAATTCTGATTTTGAAATTTTGAATACCGCAAACAAGGAAATGAAGCTAAATTTGTTAGAAGCACTTCAAATTAATAAATACAAATATTCTGGCAACCTTTTGAACAGCCAAATCGATCATACCTCAAGCCCCCTTCTCAATCTTCTCAAAATTACTTAGTTTACTATAGTAGTTCAGCATGAATTTATCCCTTCTACCTGTTTTCTCTGTATTCATAATTTAAATTTATATATTGTACGTATTCGAGAAATGAAATTAGTCTGCACGTAGCATTTGAAAAAGATGAATCTCATCGAAACGTACGTCACGCAGTAGGTATTCTTTTTAATATATGTGTAAATCAGTTTAACAATTGTTTTATGATGTTTATCGATTTACATCAAGTATCGGCGTCATCAATTATTAAAAGGGTATTATATTGGGTACTCATACTTGACAATATACAGTTGCTAATCGAGGAAATGATAACTACAATTCCAAAACAACCTACATCTCGAATTATATATTCCGACTGGATTTTCATTAGTGAAATAAATAAATTTAATATATAAAAGAGGGTTATATTGGGTACTCATACTTGACGATATACAATTGTTAATCCAGAAAATGATAACTACAATCCCAAAACAACCTACATCTCGAATTATATATTCCGACTAGATTTTCATAAGTGAAATAAATTAATTTAATATATACAAGGGTATTATATTGGGTACTCATACTTGACAATATACAGTTGTTAATCGAGAAGATGATAACTACAATTCCAGAACAATCTTCATCTTGAATTATATTTTCCGACTAGATTTTCATTAGTGAAATAAAGAAATTTAATATATGGAAGGGTATTTCGGGTACACAAACGTGACCATATACAGTTGTTAATCGAGAAAATGATAACTACAATTCCAAAACAATCTACATCTCGAATTATATATTCCGACTAGATTTTCATTAGTGAAATAAATAAATTTAATAAATCAAAGGGTATTATATTGGGTACTCATACTTAACAATATACAGTTGTTAATCGAGAAAATGATAACTACAATTCCAGAACAATCTACATCTCGAATTATATTTTATGACTAGATTTTCATTAGTGAAATAAAGATATTTAATATATAAAAGGGTATTTTGGGTACCCATACTTGACAATAAGCAGTTGTTAATCGAGAAAATGATAACTACAATTCGAAAACAATCTACATCTCGAATTATATTTTCCAACTAGATTTTCATTAGTGAAATAAAGAAATTTAATATATAAAAGGGTATTATCAACGCTCAATTACGCTCCGTTTTACCCCAAAATTGATCGTTTGTGACAGATCAAAACACGTGTAAACGGTACAGTCGTCACATTGAATCGTTTTGTCCAACTACATGCAATATACATAAAGTTTTATCGTTGTCCACGACCCAAGAAATGTGTTTTCCTTCACAATAATAATCATTCCGTAGCTTGACCCTTGCTGATATAGAGCAGTTTTCTTAGGATATATCGCAAGTTCTCGCTTCATTTCAATCGTATTTTCTGAATTACTTTTCCGAATTGAACAAAGTTCCTTCACGTGAAGTAAGTGATCCTGCTAAATGGATATTTTTATTAGAAATACCTATATTTGTAAATGAAGCCAAATAATTATACGCTCTTTATCATATTAATGATAATATCAGTGGTAATCACTGATATTATCAGTAAGTACTGATAAAATCAGTATATCAAATGATAATAATGTGGTAATATCAAAATCAGGTCTGGTATAATCAGTTATGTCACAAGAGCACCGAGGGTGTTTGACTATTCTAGGATCCAGAATTTATCTGTAAAAAACCAAGGTATTATTACGAATACATAAGAAAGTAATAATAATGAATTATCATAACAACCAATCCTATAACTGATCATTATTGAATGGTCAGTTATTCTGACCATTCCTCTGAGATTTTATTTCCCCTCAAGGTACTCTTTTTTCTACTCCATATGGATGTAAGCAATTTTCAAATACTGATTCATGGAAAATTCTAATTAAATTACCCGAAACAATAAATATATATATATATATATATATATATATATATATAAATGACAAAAAAAAAACACAATTTTCGGTATAGCCCGCAACTCAATTGGAAGCAGCCGTTGACACTCGTTTCGATCTTACCTCAGAACGGCGTAGCCAAGTTCAAGGTGTACGAACATGGGGATGGAATCCACAATAATAGAACACTCCTGTTTCCAAGGAAGTCTCCACTGCTAGGCTTCCACGTGAACTCTCCGGATTTGGAGATTCGCTCAACGTATCGCCAATGTGGCAACTATTTATAATTTAAGGAGTTTTCAACCGACAAAGTTAACAACGAATGAAAATTTTTCTTGCGGTGAAAAGTACAAATGACAAAAACACAATTTTCGGTATAGCCCGCAACTCAATTGGAAGCAGCCGTTGACACGTGTTTCAAGCTTATTGGCTCTCCTCAGAACGACGTAGCCAACTTAGCACACTTGTAAATAAGCGTGGAAGCTAGGCTTCCACGCTTCTGAGGAATTATTATTGTTCAGAGGAGAGCCAATAAGCTCGAAACACGTGTCAACGGCTGCTTCCAATTGAGTTGCGGGCTATACCGAAAATTGTGTTTTTGTCATTTATATATATATATATATATATATATATATATATATATATATATATATATATATATATATATATATATATATATATATATATATATATATATATATATATATATATATATATATATATATATATAATATATATATATATATATATATATATATATATATATATATACATATATATATATATATATATATATATATATATATATATATATATATATATATATATATATATATATATATATATATATATATATATATATCTTGAAATTGATTTATTGCCTGTTTACAATATTCCATTTTGAAAAATTTTAGCAATAACAGCTTTTTTTTTATATGAAAAAGTTTCATTTTGTTGACGTTTCGTTGTTATATTACAACTTTGTCAAAACTAATGAATAATTGAATTTATGAGTTACTATAGATATCAAATGTCAAACTTATTTTCTAGAAAAATGAAATTAGTTTTTTTGTATCTTCACTCATTGATTTTTATCATCAAAGGAATATTTCTGGCTAAGCATTCGCTTCGGAAGTTTTAGTCTTCTTCACCATGAGGAAACCTGTGAAAAACTCATGGTAAGCCAGGTGATTCTGATAAGTGTGATTTATATTTACATATATATAATTACATATAGTTTTTTATACTTATCCAGAATATGTATATTGTTGGTTTTCTAATCAAGAAACGTCCAAATAGATATTTCAAAAAAAGTTATTGCTACGCTTAATAATATAGATAATAAAAATACACCTTTAGATATCTCAATCACGGAGCGATCCATCGCAAATTTATTTAATGTTCAACACAAAACTTTCAATTATTGCTTCATATTCAAATTATGGATCATTATTTCAAGTTTGTTGAATCAAGCAAGGAACGAAAGTTAAGTCATGCTGACATAGTTTGTGTTTCTTGGATTTCTTACTTTTGAAAAAAATCGATCGAAGAAGATGTATTAAATTTTGCGTTAAAATGGAATAAAGGCCCAAAGCACTCAAATGTTCAAGAAGAATTCAATTAGTCTACTTTGTCTCAAAAAAGTTTTTATAAGTAGTACAAGGGATTTACTGAAGGCCGAGAAGATGTTGATGACGATGAGCGTCCTGAAGTTGCAACCACATCAACAAGCGAAGAAATATCAAAATAGAGAAGGAAAATGGTTTTAGTAAATCGTCGAATCACTATAAGAGAAGTTGCAGAGGACGTTGCAAGCATATCAATACGCTCATGTCATTTAGTTTTCTCGGATGTTTTGTGCATGAAATATGTGCAGGAGAATTTATACCGATATTGCAAAATTTTGAACAAAGCACCGTCGCATTAGTATCGCTCAGAAGTTGTTGTATAACGTCAACGATGATCTAGATTTGTTCAAAAAGGTCATTACTGATGACGAACGTGTGTATATAGTTTATGACGCTGTCGAAACAAGGCCCAACCATCCGAATGGAAACGGCCAGAAGAGCAGAGACCGAAAAAGGCACGGCAAGTTTGATCAAATGTGAAGGTTCTGCTCACTGTTTTCTCCGATTACAACGGCGTAGTTCACCATGAGTTCTTGCCAACAGATAATGAACACTATGAGCAACGTTTGCGTGAAGCAGTACGGCTAGAATGATCGGAAATATGGAAAAACAAAACAGCTTGTTCAGGATTTTTTGCCAAAAACAACAACATAATCTTGCCTCAACTACCGTATTCACCAGATTTGTCTCCCTGTGACTTTTTCCTATTCCCAAAACTGAAGAATGAAAGGAAAGCGTTTTGCCACAATTGATGAGATAAAGTCGAAATCAAAGAACGACCTGATGATCATACCGAAAAGTGTATTTCAAAAGTGCTTTCAGGATTGAAAGAAGCGCTGGCATAAGTGCATTATATGGTAAATGGTTGAAAATTTTAATACTATGATGATAGAGTGCTCAAATTAAGCTGTTTTATGCATAGGAATAAGTAGTACATCCCTGTTCCTTGTTGAATACTCATGATTAATAACTATTCAATTTAATAAACCTATCTTTATTTCTCTAACATATAACAAACATCTATGAATATATAAACACGGTTAGGTGAGTATGCAATTATTAACGAAGATAGGTTTACAAGGTGTTCGTTGGTGAATATTGAATATCAATCGAAGTTTTCGCTTCTGTGTAATAAACACCCTATTTACTTCTGTAGAGCAGCCTCACAGCAGAATATTATAATTTAGATGACTATATACAAAACTGTAATACACATTCATAACACAGTTTTTAGGTACGATGTTCTTGATTCTAGAGATTGCAAAAAATGAGTTTCTCAATTTTTTACATAAGACCTCAATGTGTGATGTCCATCTCAAATTTCTGTCTACATATATTCCAAGAAACTTTGTTGAAAATGAATAGTGTTTAAAAACGAAAAAATTCAAAATTCACTTTTTCTTTCGAACAGATCTGATATAACAACAGATGTCAATATTATAAAATGAGATCATTAAAGTTAATTGATGATTTTCTGAAATCTTGATAAAACATGGTTCCAGATGAATGGGATTAAGGAGCACTATGTTCAGTTTTACATAACTATTTCAACTACTTGACAATTGTTTCAGGGTGTGACCATATTGTAAGAAGTTAAACTGAATTTAACTATGTACTCTAACTTTTGAAAATTGAGTAACACCTCAAAACAATTTTAAGTATTTGAATAATTCTTTGAAACTAATTGAAGTGCTTCTTCCTATTTTCGAAATATTACACGGAAAAATAATTTGTAAAACATCTGATTGACGATGAAATTATATTTTCAAAATGAAAAAATTATCTGATATAGTAATTGTAATAAAATGAAAATTGAATATTCCTTGTTTTCATTGTACTCAATATTCGTTTGAAAGTCTGAATTTTTCAGTTCAACATGTGAGAATCCTTCAGGATTCGTTTTCGAGTTTCATCTATCTCCAACTGAAATAAAATTTCGAATATTTTGCGTTGAGAAGGTACATAATATTCGAAGATAAATTCCGCTCAGGGCTGGAATAAACATGATTTACTGATGGCAATAACGCGCGAATGTAAGAAACAAGAAATCATGTTTAATATTGACGCCACTTATCAAACTCCTGCCTGGATCCTGGCGAGATTCGGCTCGTCCATCACAGACCAAATCATCCCCACGTCTTGCTTGCCTTATATACGACTTCGATGAAAAATTAGATCGATAAAAATATGGCGAGGTGGAATCTACAGCTTGTGCTCAAGACATCGAACAAGGATAGAGATATGTTTCTGCTCAGTGAGTTTTAATTCCGTCGCTTAATTGATTAAAAACACATATTCCCTATTTCGAAAGATTGAACAAATCGAAAGCTTCCTATAATTTTGAATTTTTCAAATACTTTTGACACATGGCAACATTTGAAAAAATTGTTATATAAAGCGTGTTTTTTAGAGGTATAGAACTTCAAATTGCAATAAAATATCGATGGATCATTCGATTGACAAGAATTTTTTTTTGTTCGAAAGATAATCTTGTGTCATCACATTTTGGATATGATTTCTGGCATATGACCGCCACGGCTGGCTCGGATGTAGTCCAATCTGGACGTCCAATTTTCGATGACTTTTTCCACCATTTGTGGCCGTATATCGGCAATAACACGGCGAATATTGTCTTCCAAATGGTCAAGCGTTCGTGGCTTATCCGCATAGACCAATGACTTTACATAGCCCCACAGAAAGTAGTCTAGCGGTGTTAAATCACAAGATATTGGAGGCCAATTCACAGTTCCAAAACGTGAAATTAGGCGTTACCAAACGTGTCTTTCAATAAATCGATTGTGGCACGGGCTGTGTGACAAGTTGCGCCGTCTTGTCGCAACTACAGCTCCTGGACATCATGGTTGTTCAATTCAGGAATGAAAAAGTTAGTAATCATGGCTCTACACCGATCACCATTGACTGTAACGTTCTGGCCGTCATCGTTTTTGAAAAAGTATGCACCAATGATAAAACAGTCAATTTTTTGGATGTAACGGTGTTTTGACATACACTCCAGGATTATCTTCTCTCCAAATGCGGCAGTTTTGTTTGTTGACGTAGCCATTCAACCAAAAGTGCGCATATGGATAAAAGGGACGTAGTGCGCGATACGTATTCCGCTCGATTGATGATGGTGAAGTTTGATGAAACTGTTTGTGTTAATTTTTGTCTGAAAGGTACTGGAATCAGTACCTTGAATGTTAAATATGGATACAACACTCCGATATATGCAGACAGAACTTTGAGATGGACCACTTACATTGATGTTTTATGTGAAAAATGGAATAACTCATTTTTTTCAATCTCTAGAATTAAGAACATTGTACCTAAAAACTGTGTTATGAATGTGTATTAAAGTCTTGTATGTAGTTATTTGAACTAATATTCCGCTGAACAGAACATATAATAGGCTGCTCTACAAAAATTAATATGGTTTTTATTACACAGAACCAAATAGTTCGTTTGACATTCGATATTAATCTATCTTCATCAAAAATCACCTACTCACCTACCCTGTTTATATATTCGTTCGCAAGCATAAAACAGCTAAATTTGAGTACAAATGCCATTATTAGAGTATTGAATTTCAAATTCAACACCATTGAATTTGAAAGTACAAAGTGCTCATTTGTTTGAAAAGAGAGTTTAGTTTTTGCTGCTAACAAAAGCATGCTACAGTGTAGCAGAATACTCAGATGATTCGAAAAAAGGACAGTGATGTATGAATCAGCTGTTTGTATCATATGTTTGTTTATTTTTTCACTACGAATATACTTCACAAGGTGCAATTTCTTGAAGGATTGAAAAAATTTCAAGAACATTTTTCTTTTCTCTTATATCGTTGATTACCATTGTAAATAACATGTTAAATTGAACCAATTTTTTTGTTCGAGGATTGAATGGAAGATCAGATTCAAGAATGAATTCAGTCCTTTTGTGAGCATTCCTCTGAGTTATGATTACTCCATTAATTGAATGAATGTATATGTAAAATGCAAGGAATGTTTCTTATTGAAATTGTTATATATATATATATATATATATATATATATATATATATATATATATATATATATATATATATATATATATATATATATAAATGGAAGGATGCAAATTTCTTCATAAATTCCGTAGTGATATAAATCTAACACAAATTGGAACACTAAACATTGTGCAAATTTAGCTCGAATCCACGGAAGTAATTTGAAAGTTTACATAGTTTACGAGGTGTTACTATTTGTAAAAGCGTAATTACTTAAATGACCACTATAAGAGTCACGTTCAGTAGTTGCCTGGTTAGACGAGAAAGAAAGTCCAAAAGTGGCATCCAGGCAGCACATAAATATGTGATGTCCTCTAATAACATGTGCCAGCTGGACCAAATTGTTACGAATGAACGTTCACAGCTTTCATCGGTGAGCGGAAATTACATTGCTGAATTCCGTTGTTTACTTCATCGATGTATCTCACCACAAAGGTTTTGAAATTGAATCCTTCCTAAGACTAATTGGTAGCACATTGTTTCGCACACATCAACTGAACAATTTTTGTAAAATTAAATATTCTATTCAAAATAGCTTAAAGAAAAGTTAACAAAAACCGAATTTTCACAATGTGGTACAACAATTAGTGAATAATGGATAAAACAATATAGTTGCTATATTCTTTCTTTCGATAACTCTAACTTTCTTTCGATAATTTTTTGACAAATTATTCGAAAGATAGTTATAGCAGAACTGTTTATGTGAAACATGAGCAATGTGCTGTCTCCATTATCCTTCAAGGGATAAATGTTTTTTGGATGTTACGTAACTGTGGAGAGTATGGTAGCTCGAAACAGTATACTGTCTTACGTTTCCAAAAAATGTAGGCATCGAATTCAATATTCTCTAACATTTATCCCTTGAAGGATAATGGAGACATCACATTTTCCATGTTTCACATAGTCAGCTTTGCTATAATTATGTTTTCAATAATTCGTTAAAAATTATAGAAAGAAAGTTACATTATATTTTCAATTTTGAATATTTACAAGTGTGATGAAATGAGCACGATAACTACAGAATCTTTTTCTTGTGGACGATATATATATATATATATATATATATATATATATATATATATATATATATATATATATATATATTATATATATATATATATATATATATATATATATATATTTGGAAGTTAATTGAAACACAAAATTCTACGTAATGAATCGACCTCTTTGTGGCTTGAAAGAACGTCTCTGTTGGGTTCTAGAGACTGAATCAATTAAGAGTCAACGGCTGTTACAAAAAATATTGCAGGTCTATACCGTAGGTTTCTTTTTTCTAGTAATATAGATTTATATTTATATATATATATATATATATATATATATATATATATATATATATATAAGAAAATGAACACTAGAACATTCATTCGAAAAATTTGAATTAATCAAGAGAATGTTATAGTAGAGCTAGATATGTGAACGTGTACGATGTGATGTCTCCATTATCATCAAGAGATAAATGTTAGAGAAATATTGAAATCGATGCTACACCTGATGGAAGTGCGAGACATATATGTTTCGTTCTGCAAGGAACTCGTCAGTCGCACCACGTC